>OX392489.1:10005000-11205000 GCA_947623365.1 Achlya flavicornis
GATTGAAAAATGATACTTATATGCTATATGAACTCCAATTAGAATACCTTTCTAGTAAAATGGTAAAGGTCTTAAGTCATTTAGAATCATTAGAGCCAAATAGAGTAAAAAGAGGTCTCATTGATGGTTTAGGCTCGGTCATTAAGAGCATTACCAGTAATTTAGATGAATCTGATGCTGTAAAATATAATAATGCTATAAAAATCCTACAAGATAATGATAACCAAATCACTCATGAATTTAATAACCATTTAAGTTTTAGTAAAGAGTGGATGGCCCAACATACTGATATTATGACTAAACTGACAGAAAATCAAGTTAAGATAAATGAAACATTACAAGCACTTTTGGAAAGCGATGCTTATAAGGGAACCAGTCTTATTAGGTACGCTAAATTTGGTCAATGCATAGCTATAATAACTGAAAACGTAAATGATATTTTAGATGAATTAATTAGATTAGAGAATATGTTAGCTTTCATCCGCGCGTCAAGTACGCATCACTCCATGATTAATATTAAAGTTTTAAATTATATGATAAATAGGTTAGTTACAATTTATGGTAAGGGACAAGTTCTCGACTTAGAACTAAGACAATATTACGATCTTATAAAACCTGGCTATTATTTCCTAGGCAGTCAGATAGTAATTATTTTTAAAAATTCCTATATTTGCTGTAGATAGTTATGACCTTTACAAATTGTCTGTAGCTCCTAATAAGCAAAGGCAGGCCCTCATCCCTCCTTATCCATTGATAGCAACCAACAGGAAAGGTTATGTGTACATAGAGGCTGAATGCCCGAAGTACGATGACTGGTATCTTTGTGGAGAGAAGATGGATCATCAACTTCGTCAAACACCGGATTGCACTCAAAATCTCATCATCAACCAATCACTGGACAAGACCTGCGAGATGCCTACAGTAACCCTATCGAGAGTAGCCATGGAAGAATTAGACGAAAAACACTACGTCATTTCTTTCCCCAATGTGACAAAGATTCATACTGTATGCGGAAAAGAAGATTACAACGTATTGAATGGCAGCTATCTAGCAACTGTTCCTGTGAACTGTTTCCTGCACACTTCTGAATTCACTATCACAAATACAAATGATCAAGTACAAGGACGACCATTGAAGATAATGCACATCCCTTATGAAAATCAGGAAGCTAATACAAATCAAATACATCTGAACTCAATCAATCTCAAGAAATTACACGATGCTCAACACAGATTGATGGCACAACCTGCTCTACGTGTGGAACAAATTCCATCTTCATCCTTGTACCATACAACAATTCCGCTCTATACTATAATACTACTGAGTGGATTTGCACTAGCGATATACTTGATCGCACAACGTTACAACATATTCAAATGCAAGTATACTGAAAACCCTCCTATGGAACCCATCTATTCACAACCTGATGAAAAACCTGAAACATCGAAGCAGCAGCAGTCAGCAATATTTTCTCATCTCAAGATTCAAAAATAATTGCTGTTCTGAAGGGGGAGGTGTTATAGTATTCACTAATATATAATTTGCTATGCAAGCAGCGACGCATAACAAACTTGTATAGCCTACGTGACTGCGAACAGCCACGAGTCGTCGAGTCAGCACTACGTCGCCGTGGAAATGAGGACGCTGACACAGCAGCGGAAACATTTCCAACATTTCATTATTAATTTAAACATAATTGTATTCATTCTATATCTTACATCGATTAGATTCACTCATATTGTTAGCTTAAAAGAATTAAAGTTTTATTTTATTAAATTAATCTTGGTTTTTTTTGGGTCCTTCGGCTGTGACATTCATAATTAGTTGGTCTTCGCTGCACCATATAGTAACCGGCAAACTTCTTGGCACAAAATTTAAACCGCACGTAATCCAATTTGTACGGACCAATAAATTAAAATAATCCATGGGTACATTTATGTTGCTCGCCAGTGTACCTGCGCAAACCATTACACCCAAATTGTGCCAAGAAGTTTGCCGGGATCCCTCAAAAATAAAACACACATAAAATAGAGGCTAACAAACAACTTACTCTTATGGAAAAAGTTAAGCTGTGTTGCAGTATCACTGACATTTACTCATGCCTATTTTTAACAATTTGTTTTCATTTCAATCTAGTTGTGACATATAAGTGGACGCATTCAAAGAAAAAAAAAAGAAAGGGAAAAAAGTCTGCAACATTTTGATAGGATTGGTAATTTTCGATGAACACATAATTCTCTTTCACTTACTTCAAAACAGTAGCATATTAGAAGGTGGTTTTATTTTCACCAATGTGAATCTTTACAAGCTAACCTTATGCACTGGACAAACTCATTTCTTTGTTTAAAGACATCTTATGTCTCAGGTAGATTACCTGAACTCCTGCATTTCCTTCTTCTCCTCAATCGAGATCTGCTGTGCCGCCTTGGCTTTAGCGCTCTCCACCAGGTCGAGGAAACCAACTTCATCATCATCCAATCCTCGGATCATATTCTCTGTTGAATTATTAATTAGTTGAAGTACAACTTATGAGAGAATGCAGGGGATTCTCAGCATAGAATGTAGCTGGTCTCTGTCTCCCTACCAAAGGCTATCTGGGCCCGCCTGATGGGAAGCAGTTACTGTAGCATATTGACGCTTGCAATACCAGAGGTATCACTCGTGCATCACCAACCCTACATTAATTGTGATTAGGTTACACAGAGATAGACATACAGGTACTTTCGTGGTTCCCTGCTGTTTCACCTGGTTTCTAATATAAAAATAGCCTAAAACACTCAAGAATAAAGCAGATTGCTAGTAATGAAAAATTTTCAAAATCATATCAGTACTTCTGCCCATTGCCTCTTACATCTGAACTTGCAAAAATTTGTCTCTATAATATTAGTGTAGTTTGTGTGATATCACTTACTAAGTTTATGAGCTTCCTCATATTCAGCTTCTTTACGTAGCCTCTGTTCCTCAAGTCGTTGGTATAGGGGACGATTGTCACATGGCTCTTCGGGTGCCTCTGCAAAAATATTTTTTTAGCTATATAACTATAAGCTGCACCAACAAGAGCCCAGCTCTTAAAGGAGGTCACAAATATTGTCTAGCACACATGGAGCACAATAGAAGTACTTGAGTTGCTTCTATTTTTTAAACTTAAAATTGACAGTACCAGGATGACAGAAATTCTATGAAGTATTGTTCATAAATCTTTTAGGTTTTCGTATTGAATATGTGCTGTGATTACAATCAATTAAGATGATGATTATTTAGTGTCTTTCTAAGAATGATTAGAGGATTAAAGAAGAGTGATTGTTGAAGTGTTTCAAAACAAAAATCTGGTACCTATAGGTTGATCTTCAGTGCGTACTTTATCCCATTCTTCCTGACGAATACGCCTCGCCTCCAATATCTCAGACTCCGTTATAAATCCAGAGCTCATTGTTACGTTTATTTTATTCTATTGATTTCAAATCAATTCACATAGCATGCAGCAGCGCAGTTCTTTATATTTTTTGATTGATTGATTTATTTTATTGACATTACAATGACATAAGCTAACCTATCATGCGATGCGAAGTGTTGTATCAAAACTAACACATTATCATTTATAGCATCTAATTTACCTAATATTTTTATTTATAGCTTGTTTAATTTATAAATATAACTACATACATAAAATATTTGATTTTTAGTCAGTAGGACCAGGGAATCATAAAAAATTAGATGCTAACGCATATTTGAATTAACTAAACGCTTTTGACATAAATCTTAATATGAAAGTAGGTAGGTAATTCGTTTATTTTAATTTTTTTTAAACATTTGTGGCGACTTGCGCGCCACCTATTTATTTGTCTATTTCGTGTACTTACTTGCTACTTATATAATATTAGAATAATATGATTAATTGTTTGGTTGAAAATGTGACAGGCATTCATTCAATGTCCTGACGCCTACCTAACTCTTCAGTTTTATAAGAGATTTTGTCTGTGAAAGAAGTTATTTATTCTGTTTGGTATTTCATGATAAGTAAAGCTAAATTATAGTATTTCGATAAGCTGAATCAGTAATATATTTCGATAATCTGACAAACAAGTTGGAAATTACACAAGCAAACGTATCCCTGCTGTTTCATTTTTAGGTATTCATAAATACCACACATTGTTATTTTTTATTCGTCTGAGCACATTGTACCCAAATTATACCTGAGTAAATTATGACAAAATAAATTGTCTTATTTTATTTCTTTACTCAAAATATTAAGTTTTATGGATGTGAAGTGATTTATTGTGACTGGAAACTATAATATAACTCGACACTGGCAGAAATGATCCCTAATTTGGGCTTGGTTGCCAAAATTAAAAATAAGAAGAAGAAGACATAGGTTTGGTTTGACAGACCACATTGCATTGGCGAGTTACTTTGGCTGCATTCCGAATTAATGATATAATCGCTGTAATCGATTTGAGCGTGCTTAAACCCGTACCGAATTGAGTAATGACAGATTACGTTGTCCCGTGAAACGTCATAGATGACGTCATGATATCCGCCATATTGCGCTCACACCGACCATGCCCTAAACTGATATCACCGTGAGCGCTGTCAAAAGTGACGGTTAATTATTGTGTTTTCGGCAGAATTCTAATAAGATTCTTGGTTTTCTATTTGGCAAAGATACTTTTTATGATTTTAAGAGAGAAAAATAATAAAGAACGCGAATATTCCTTTTTGCGAGTCAAATTAAAAAAGATTAAGGAGTCTTAACGCATTGTTAAATCAGATTTTAATTAAATTCTCAAATGTTCTGTTTTGAATACTGTGAGCGCGATAACGGGCGTTCCGAATTGTTAACAGTTCTTAGCTGTCAATATCGTGATATCTAACTCGGTACGCAAATTATTGCTGTGAGCACTGTGAGCGATATTATTTAATTCGGAATATAGCCTTTGATAATTTGACATATAATAAGGCTACATTCCGAATTAAATAATATCGCTCACAGTGCTCACAGCAATAATTTGCGTACCGAGTTAGATATCACGATAATGACAGCTGAGAACTGTAAACAATTCGGAACGCCCGTTATCGCGCTCACAGTATTCAAAACAGAACATTTGAGAATTCAATTAAAATCTGAATTAAAAATGCGCTAGAACTCCTTATATATTTTATTAGTTGACTCGCAAAAAGGAATATCCGCATTTTTTATTATTTTTCTCTCATAAAATCATAAAAAGTATCTTTGCCATATGGAAAACCAAAAATCTTATTAGATTTTTGCCGAAAACACAATAACTAACCGTCACTTTTTGACAGCGCTCACGGTGATATCAGTTTAGGGCATGGTCGGTGTGAGCGCAAGATGGCGCATGTCATGACGTCATCTATGACGTTTCACGGGACATCGTGATGGCGCTCAAGGTAATATGGAACGGGTTTAAGCACGCTCAAATCGATTACAGCGATTATATCATTAATTCGGAATGCAGCCTAATTTTATTCCAATTTTTTTTGCTGTAAGCAAGCCGGCGGCGTGTAGAATTTGTAACTTTAATTATAAATGAACTTTCTTTATTAGTGCAAGCTGTGACTGTTAACTTTTGAGAGAACAAAATGTCTGAGGTAGAAAACAAGGAATCACCACCAACAGAAGAACAGAAAGACTACGTTGAAGATGGAAAAAATAAATTGATTGTGAAGTGTAAATTTTGCGGTTCGAAGATTTTAGACAAGAAATCTGGCGCATACATGACTCAAGAGGTATGATGGCTTTACTTTTAATTCGTGGTAAAAGAGAGAGTTGGTTCAAAAACAGCGATAATACATAGTGATTGAAAACATATTTTTATTTCATCTATATAAACCTGAACCTCAGCTAAAATTTTGTTTGGTTATTCTCATTGGATACATCAGTATCAAATACATACATAATATTATAAATTGTGCTATCAGTCTGCGTACGTAAAAGAGAAAAAATAAAATCAATACTTTTTCTTTTATTTTCAGAAGGAACTGCCACTTATGCAGCAAAATGTGAATAGAAAAGAAGGAGAAATTGAAAGTGAAAAGATAACAGAATTCTACCACGTAGAAAATATGTACACCTTTGATAACATTGGATTTACGCACACATTTGCCAACATTAAATACCTGAGCTGTGCTGACTGCGATGCGGGACCAGTTGGATATTACGATATAGACACTAAACATAGTTATGTTGCACTATCTAGGATTGTTCATTGTTAAATCAATATGTATACAGTAACTGCTTTATTGTAATCCGCTATAATTATAACCAATGAAATATTCAATGTGTTCAAGATCAATTTTAAATCTCAAAAGGCTCTGAAATACTAAAAATGGATAGGTCAAGTCTATCTTTAATTAGGAAAATAGGGACAGTATTTAGGGTGCTTATGGCTTGGCAAATTAAAGCATAATTAGATTATTAATCAGTGATCTTGATTGAACACAGCTCCATGCACCGTAACTAAAGAAACTCTAAATGTATCTCAAGGAACTTCTGAACAATAGCATCCTCGCCTAGTTAAGTGCCTAGACAAGAGACTTATCAGCTCAAGACATAAGTAAAACTCTGTTTAAAATATGGTACTTTTAGCATATTTATTTACATACAGTAGAGTCTCACTATTAAAAACTAGAGGTTACGATTATTGCAATGTTTGGATTATTGGATTGTATAGAAAAATCATAATATGTAAATAATAATAAATAAGGGTGCCGATTAGTGAGACGAGACTTACTCTACTCTAGTATTTGTTTTCATTGGATAACGGCTAGAAATCAAAGCACTGAACTCTGAAATATCATATCAATAGAGTTTTAGATATATACTCTTTTAATTTATAATATACTGCTCAGTATACTTATCATTCCTTTATTTACTCTATAGGTCTATGGTTTCAGCGACCGTACAGGCTTCTATGAGATATTTCATGACTTCTATGTCTGTAAAGTTGTAGCGTGTCTGTTTTGTTCGTCATTATGTATCCATTTAATTCTTGATATTGATCTATTATTGTTTCTTTAAATTATTAAAAATATTCACGTAGTTAAGAAGACTATGAGCTTAAATGAATTATGCTTTTATTTACTTTTTGTAAGGTTTTTTTTACTGTAATATAATATAGCTTTATTCTGAAAATTGATGTTTATTTTAATCATAACCATACAGATCCTTACTATATTTATGTGCTGGCAGACACCTGCATTAAGCCCAAACCAAGCCCTAAAGAGAACTCACAAACTATATATCTTTCTCTGTCTTTTTAATGCCATGGGAGAAGGAAGGCAAGCCCTACAAAGCTTTCAGCACCATCTGGATATAATTTGGTAAATTTTGCTAGATAGATAATCCGATTTAGATTGTTTTACTACCATTGTAATTAAAACCACTGGCAGCTAACCACAAGCCGGCACTTGCGGTCACATTAGGGTGGATTCCACTAGAGATGTGTAGCTATGACCCGCTAGAACTATGACGAACTAACAGGGCCATCTTAAGCCATGCCGGGGCCCTAGGGCACACAAGTATTTGGGGCCCCGTGGGAAAGTAGAAAAGTGAATAACAAAAAACATTTTTCTGCTATGATTTTATATTTTTAGTGTGGTTAAAATTAAAAACTGAGCTAATGTCCAATTTATCATTGGAAATAGAAAAAACGTTGTGTAGTTTAAGCGAATATATCGGCCTTTCTGCCTGGAACACACTATCGGACTGTGCCGATAGTGGGTTCATGTACGGAATATTAAATAACTATATACTTATACACAGATGATTAAAATATATCTTCGGATATCTTCACACACAGCTATCTATCTATCTAGTAGCAGCTTGTACACACGGCAACAGATCAAGCTATACATTTCTAGTATAAGGTGACCTCCCATTGTATAGAAATCCTACACAATGCGAGATCAGCTTATACTGGAAATGTATAGCTTGATCTGTAGCCATGTGTACCTCCTATGGAAACCGATACACGTAACCGATATACTTTATAGGTACCTACTAGGTATGAAGTTTATTATAAGAGAAGGTAAGTAGTTAATTAGTGTGTGCCGGCCATTGACCTAGCATGTGGAATAAAATAATAGTTGCGTTTTAACTTTTTGCAGTGTTATTATAAGGTTGCAAGTTAATTAATTAATGCTTTTGGTATAGATGCAGCGACTCGAAGCTGTCTGTGCTAGCGGACAAGTAGGTACCTGTGACGTTGACCGTATTATATTATTATTAGCTGCAGACTTGGACACATAGCACCTTATTACAAAACATGGTTTAAAGGAAAACCAGGTTTTAAAATAGCCTCGTCCCTTTTTATTATATGACGTTAGAAAGTGACCAAATGACAGTAAAACCTGGCTTTGCTTTAAACCATGTTTTGTAATAAGGGGGATACTATTTGATGTTTTCCACAATTCAGCTATCAGTTTCCGTGGTGTAGCGGTTATCACATCTGCCTAACACGCAGAAGGCCCCCGGTTCGATCCCGGGCGGAAACATACGTTTTGCTTTCCAATTTTTTACGTATAACAGATTTTACGTTCGTAAAAAATTTGATTTACTACGTTAATGGATTCACTGATTATTTTTGTTAAATTAGGTTATCAGTTATTATTGATGTAAAAATCAATAAGGTGATCTTTATTCCTAGCGTTATTGCTATGAGCATTTGTACAGGCGTACAAAAGAAAAATGAGAATGAACAGGTCGTTATGTTCGTGTTAGGTAAATAAAGACTTAATATCACATTTGTATGTACTAGTGCCATTCAGATTACCCTTTTAGACCACCAAATACGCGGTACTCGCGAGAGAAAGAGAGAATTCAGTGTTGTTCCCATGGTAAAAGTTGTTCAGCATGACTAACCGAACATAGGTTTCGAAAATATGCCATCTCGAAATCTCCACCTGTTTATAAAAGCATGCGTTATTTAATTTAAATAGGGATGATTCTTAGCTTAAACAATTATAATTCTGAGTCCGTCAGTAAGATTATCAAAAAATATTGCTCGTGACGTCACTTTAGAGTAAAAAGTGTACTCTAACGTGACTTCACGCGGAACTTCAACACAACATATCTTCCTAATTTTTGTTTAATTGACAAAAGAAAAAATACGTGTCTAATATTTTATGTTAGTTGTAGTCATCCATGATAATTACCAAATAAATAAAATATTGACTATGCCTCAGTGTTGTACGGTCTTTTGTTACGAAAAAAAGGTAATACCTCAGAGTCATAGAAATAAATATTACCTAGAAAGAACGTCGCCATACTACACGAATAGGTATCTAAAACAGGCCAACTTTTATAGGCTGCTGCGCGTAACAGCTACGTTTTATGCTCCATCAGCGTCATTCTGATTGTCATAGTGACGTTCATACTGATAGCAGTTGTTGAAATATTCCAATTAAAATCGGGAGAAATTTTAATATTAAACATTATTTTGCAATTTTATTTATTTTTATTTGATTTAGCCCCAAACAGTTAGGGGCTATTTTTTTTGACGCGCGCACAGCTTCGACGCTCAATCTGGATGTATCCTTAATCAAAGCTCAGAGTATATAAATACTAGTAATGCACCTACGTCCGAAAGTCCAAAACGCCCTTGGGTTCGCCCACAGATATAGATAAAGCCCTTGCATAAGCCTAATCACAGTAAAGAAATGTTAGTAATTTGGAATCAACAGTTTAAAATATAATCAATCACTTTCATAGACCGGGTTTTTGATTCGAGAAAGAAAATAATTGCTACAAAAATATGCGTGTAGAATCCGCTAAAATATTTCTACGAGCATATAGGTACTATTGAATCTTATAGCGATGGTAATAAAGGTGATATTCGCGCGACGTGCTCGTGGGATAGTGTATGGTCACGCAGTTAAAGGTTCAAATGTCACAATCATGATGTTTGTTACGTTGTGATTTTCGATGTCTGGCGTTGAGCCATTAGATTAGCGGGTTTTTTCAGTTTTTTTTATCAAAGCCATTATTATAGGGCCTTCCTAATAGGTCACTATTGACAGCCCATGAACATCCATGTGTCAAAAAGAGACGAACATAGTGCGGCAAGGAGAGACACCCTCTTGTCAAATATGACTTATTAGCATGGCCATAGTTTTTGTGACAATTTCAGCTCAAAAGGAAATGTCTTTTGACACCTAAGCAGCAGTAATAACCACTGGGCCGGCAACAAATACACCGTGTGACGTAATACTTAAGTATAACAATTTCTTGCGACAATACAAATTCATATTTTAACACATTTAAGTAGTAAAGAAGATTGCTGTCAGTGTCATAGGTTATTGGACTCGAATAATCGATCAGATGTTCCACACAGCTTAGTTATAGACCGTGGTTAGAGATCTATTGGCGACTATGTCTGGCACGACTTCGTTTGCGTGGTATCCTACCCTACCTGCGCAACTTTCTTATTTTTTTCCGTAATAACCATCTACAAAGTATTAGATAACTTAAAAAAAAGATGGATGAAATCGGTAAAATCGTTCTCAAGTTATGGCGTGACCAAAGGAAAAGGGATTCATTTTTATACCTATACTAGCTGTCTCGGGCGGTTTCTCCCGCGTTCCCGTGATAAAAAGTAGCCTATAATACTCAGGGATAATTTAGCTTCCTATCAGTGAAAGAATTATTCGAAACCGACTGGTAGTTCCAGTGATTAACCCGTTTAAACAAACAAACAAACAAAAAACTCTACCGCTTTATTGTATTAGTATATATATAGATTAAAATGACAATCGATACATCCATCTGGTACTGCTACAGTTTCGATCACCCCTAGCGGTTCTTTTAATAAAATTATAATAATTTTTCTAAAAAGTTTAATTTGCTAATTTAATAAGAAACTTCTTAAACTGATGACACTACGCTTCCGCTGTCGCCACAGCAACTCATTTCTTCAAGAGATAGAATATTACAGATCTAAAACCTGTATTACAGATCGGAGGGAATGCCTGGCGATCTGTAATACAGGTTTTACCTAACTCAGACACCAGTCTCTATATTATCTGCAATAATTATGACTCTGTACCATTAATGTGTTGATGAGAAAATAAATAAAGTATTATTATTATTAATATTTATGGAGCGACTGTACTAGAATATGTGCCGTGAGCACAGGTATGTGAAACGCTGCCATGAAACGAACTGCGCATTCATAGTTTGAACGACTTAATACCTACATATAATAAAAAAAAAAACAAAAACAAAAACTATTTATTCAATTTAGGCCCTGATAAGGCTCTTGTGAACGTTAACAAATGAATGTCAGTATCTCGTTTTTTTTATCGACACTTTTACAGAGACACGGAACTCATATCGTCATTTTTTCTGACGGTAAATCACTAGTGTACGGAATATCTATGAATGCATAGAAACAAATATACCTAGAAAATACGTCGCCATACTACACGCTTAAATAAAACAGGCCAACCTTTACTGGCTGCTGCGCGTAACAGCTACGTTTCTTCTTCTTCTTATTTTTAATTTTGGCAACCAAGCCCAAATTAGGGCTCATTTCTGCCAGTGTCGAGTTATATTATAGTTTCCAGTCACAATAAATCACTTCACATTATAGTCCTCAGTCAGTCACCGTCCATAAAAGTCATGTTTTACTACAATGGTGGTCATTGTACTAAAACTCTTCACGGACATTTTGAGACAACTTGAAAAGTTACGATACACATAATTCATTTCATTTCACTTCACTGGTGCACATGGATGATCTTTATTGGGTAAAATACCACCAAAAATACACAATAAAACTCAAAATACACAAATTTATGAAAATAAAAATGAAAATGCTACGTCACTCTGCAAGTTCCCGCCAAAAAGTCCCAGCTACGTTTTACTCTCCCTCTGAGTCATTCTGCTTGTCATAGTGACGTTCATAATTATAGCAGTTGTTGAAATATTCCAATTAAAATCGGGAGAATATTAACATTAACATTATAACATTATTTTGCAATTTTATTTATTTTTATTTGATTTAGTTTATTTAAGAGTTATTTTTTTCGACGCGTGCAAAGCGTCGACACTTAATCTGGATTTATCCTTAATCAAAGTATGAATGCTTGATATTTTTGCAGATTTGACGTTGACTTGTCTGTAGTAACAAGAACTTCCCCGCTAACTTCATGGCCCAATGCAAAGCTTTCACTATCATCCAGCCTTTCAATACGCGTTACTCATCGTCTCAAACTATGCAATAACATTTTTACAACTCATTCTATACTATTCTAATGTGAGTGATAAGTAAACAAACTATAATGTATTGATAATTATGAAAATCATAGGTTAAGATCGATGAGGTTCCGCGTTCCGTTGTCTGTAGTTAGACTGTATTCATCAAGTAAAAAGTAGTACTTATCAAATAAAACAGAAGTACCAGGTATGAGTAGGTACTGGTAGCTTCTTAAAGCATCTGATATTCTGGTACCAGGATATCAGATGTTTGAAGGAGCTCTATCTAGAGAGAGGGAGAGAGACCTCCTTCAAGCTTCTGATATCCTTGTACCTACAATTTTTCATAATACATGGGGGTCAGAAGCTCGCCGTTTTGCTCGCACCTTGTCTTCAAAATTGATCGAGACCTCCGGAGACCAGCGGGCGGGGAGCTTTTTCCGCCAACGCGTCAGCTTGGCTATCCAAAGAGGAAACGCTGCCAGCCTTCTGGGAACCTTGCCGTTAATCGGAAGCGGCAGCAGGCTTGAGGAAATTTTCTGTATATAGATTATATTTTGTAAATATAGATTGTATTTTGTACATATTTGTTGTTAATAAATAATTAGGTAATATCAACCAGTAAAGTAGGTTTAGGGAGTATTTCCACGAGAGGTGCTGTGCCAATTCCTTTAGGTCCAATTTACAATTTTTAAAATAAAATTCTACGTAATTATGATGATGAGTTGTGAGATTCTACATAGATGATAATGAGTTCTATGTTGATTGTGTAACGTACAAACTAGATACGAGCCAAAAATGAGGTCGCGCGTCTTCCGGGGAATACTCGCGCATTCTCGACGATTCCCATAGCTACAGGCGTCTGTGAAAGCCGCAGGAAGTCGCGCGAAGGGGGAATCGCAGTTCTCTATCCTCTTCTATAGCCGCCAGTCGAGAGAATTGACGAGCATTCTCACGAATTCGTCGCCTTCTCGTGCGACGCGACTTCCGTTCCATTTCGTTCCGTCCGGAGCAATGTAATAGTCACAGAGAAACATTATAAACGCAAACGCTATACGAACCTGTCGTCAATTATTTCATACATAAATCTATTTGATGAAGAGACGCTACCACAGTACGGTACGTCAGATGTTAATGAGCCTTTAATTTTATAAAAAAATGATTACACTTAATTAATATTATACAAACATGCTAGTATCTCACTACACATATTTAGGATTCATAAATGCATTGTTTTGAATCCTTTTCTAATGTAACTCACACTAGAAACTGTATACTAAATGACGAATGTGCATGACTCATCTCACGCACGATTCTTCTATTTTCGCCTCGTTCGTGCACGTAATGATTAGGTACTGTACGTCAGCTGTACGTAGATTCGGTTGACACTACTGTGGGACATTAGGATATGGAATGAGCTCCCCATCACAGTTTTCCCTCAGCGCTAAGAAAGAAAAGAAAGAAAGAATAAAGATTTATTCAGGACAACACACAACATTACATTAAAGACTGTAGTAATTACGACGTGGAGTTCTTCAAAAAGGGCGTAAAAAGAGCTCTTCAATGACAGCAATTATTGTTAAAAGCTGCAACCAAGGGCAAGGACTATTCTAGAGGAGGGGTTAACAGATACCAGTTATTTACGGTTATTTTGGATTCATTTCCGACGAGTGTTCTTTCGGACCGCAGTGCGAAACTCCTGCCATTTTGCATAAGTAGTTTTTTCTGTTGATTCGTTCTACTATAAAAATGAACTACAAAAATGTGTTTTTTAAATCAAATGGCTGAAAAGCTTGCATGCGTTCCACCCACAGACGTTCCTGCTGACGGTAAGTGGTTCCCTCGCCTATAGAATAAAGACATCAATACCAGAGGGAATGTGTTCCCGACTTTTACAAAGCCTAGACCATAATATCCTGGGACATTCCTCACACACGGCCACCAGATCCCAAACTAAGCAGAGCTTGTACTATGGAAAAGAGATAACTGATATAATACATAATACTACTTTTTAAAGTAAATGCATACTTAATATACATACCTAATTACAGCCAGACTAAGGACATACTGATGCACACAAATGCATTTCCTGAGACATTCCTCACGCCTTTTTTTCACTCCTCATTTCCTCACACCATTTCCTGTCTGGGAATCGAACCCACGACCTGCGGACCGCGCCAAATGGCCCGTCAAAGTGATGTTTTACTAGTCTAGGTACTTACTGATATCTAGAAAGTGTTACATCACACGCTTACAGTCAAAAGATGGATAAACAATGGAGGCTACAATTTCTCCAGTATCCGTCAATAATTTTTAAACAATTTCCCGTAAACATAAACTTTAAATATGTAAATGAGTGTGTACCGCATAATGTAATAGTTCCAAATTGTTACTTACCGTATTTTAGAATGTGTTACGGTGATGTCGATTTTACGTAACGCGAGACTGCAGAGGCAGATGCGAGACGTTATTTAATTCATATTTAAATTTAAATACAACTAATAATAGTCTGAAGCGCTCGTGGTGTAGCATGATTAGCCGTTTTAATCGATCGGCAAGTTAAGCTACCACTGTCGTGGTCGATACCTGGATGGGTGACCTAGTGGTATTTCAAATCGAGCGTTTCCGTGCTTCGGAAGGCACGTAAAGCAGTTGGTCCCGGTTATCACTTAATTGTGATAGTCGTTAAGCTAGTTGGAGGCGGCTTGAAAACTCCAACAGTAGGTTCTGGTTGACCACTAGCCTACCTCCACCGATCCGCAATGGGCACGCGTGGTGGAGTATCTGCCCATTCTCTATCATCGTGATTTGTGAAAGGAATCCTGTGATCAGCAGTGGTGCTCAGCAGTGGTGATGATGATGATGAATAAAAGTCTAATAGGTAAGAGTGTTATTTTATTGATGTTTTAAGAAAAAACTGAAAAATACGTTACAGCTAACTAGTTAAATTAGCTAGTTAATTGGGCGTCTAACCGGTTTATTAAATGCCCGCTTTCAGTTGAATGTCTAGGCCGATCGTTGACTGAACCAGGGGCCCTCCACATTTGACGAGTTAGCTGATTGAACGGACTAAATCAGCCAGGGGCTCTACCGCGTAACTTTGGTGGTAATCGTAACGAACACCATTAATGAATTTCAGCCAATAATGGCCCACGAATGCTCATCGTCGCGTCATCCAACGTGCGCGTCATTGGATGAAATAATATGGTGTTCGTTACGATTACCACCAAAGTTACGCGGTAGAGCCCCCGGTCATTCAAAAGTTCAGCAGGCTAGTTTAGCTTGCCATTGCTTCTCTTTCCTGCAACACTGAGTAGAGAGAGACCGAGCTGTCAATTTACATACTGAAATCGGAGTTCAACAACTTACACATCTGACATGCTTTGTCCAACAGCCTTTTGGTTCGGCGCGGGAGCTAATGGAAGGTAGGGACGGTTTGCTTTGGCATCCATGTAGAGGGATTAAAGACAAAGTTAACTCGCATTTAGGGACATTTTGGCGGGAACTTGCAGAGTGACGTGAGTTTTTATTTTTATTTTAATAAATTTGTGTATTTTTGGTGGTATTTTACCCAATAAAGATCATCCATGTGCACCAATGAAGTGAAATGAAATGAATTATGTGTATCGTGACTTTTCAAGTTGTCTCAAAATGTCCGTGAAGAGTTTTAGTACAATGACCACCATTGTAGTAAAACATGACTTTTATGGACGGTGACTGACTGAGGACTATAATGTGAAAGTGATTTATTGAGAATGGAAACTATAGTATAACTCGACACTGGCAGAAATGAGCCCTACTTTGGGCTTGGTTGCCAAACTTAAAAATAAGAAGAAGAACTCGCATTTATTCAGTGTAGGATGAGTGTAGGCCTTTTGTGATGGTCAAGGTTTCTGAAGTTACCACAGTTCGGATGTCGACCTTCACTCTAAAACTATTTAACTAATTGATAACCCATTGAATATAAGTAGAGGTCGAAATAAATATGGTTGACATTTTGCAAAATATTTCTCAAATATAATTATGTGTTTAATCCGGCAGTTAATAGTTGTCGCATAGATACGAAACCAATCAATTTACCCGTTACATACTCGAAAGGGTGTTTTTAAATATCACCAATTTCTTATACAATATAATATTGAGCAATGCGTTTGCACATTAGTCGTAGCGCACACGTAAGATTTTTTGTCGGTAGATAATTTTGCTGCAGTTTTTTTAATCACTAGTGTTGGGCATGTGAATTATATTATTAATACTACTAGTAGTCGCCAGTTAGACTTCGAGCGAAAGAAATTCATAAGATTGTAAAGTTTTTTTTTTTTTTTTTGCTTTCAGACTCCTTCCACTCTCCTCCTTGTGCACATGGGTACCAGGCTTTCTTTCACGTATTAAAATATAGATTTGGAGTGAATAATTTATTTTCGGAAAAACATATTTTTTTTTATAAGACTACGTCGGTAAACAAGCATACGGCCCGCCTGATGGTAAGCGGTTACCGTAGCCATATGGACGCTTGCAACACACGAAGCATCGCTCTCGCGTTACCGACCTTTCCCCCCTCCCTAATCAGCTCTGGCGACCTTACTCACGCGCAGGAACACAACTTTACACAACATAAAGTTATTTGGCTGCGGTATTCTGTAAGGTGGAGGTACTTCCCCAGTCGAGCTGCTCTTTGAGCGAATTAACGCTATGCTCTCTTAAAAATGTATTAAAACTAATTTTGCTTCAACATAATATACCAAATATACCAAGTATAAATTGCCTTAGGCAAATGAAGTCTCTGTCATCACTCTTATGTCTCAGTTGTTGCCTAAACTGTCAATCTGTCACGTTTATATTGCAAATTAACTAAATAAGAGAAGAGAACAAAATCATTTCGATAGTGTAAAAGGTTGCTATTTGAAAGTTTCGCAGCTGTTTATAAATTTTAACTTTAAGAAAGAGTTTTTTTTTGTATATCTCCTAAGTCCATATACCGTAACGGTACCATAAGCATTTGGACTTGCAATACCGGGGCACCCCGAGTCATTATGACATACGACGATGAGTTCTGGCGACCTTACTCATTCGCAGTAACAAAACTTCAGCGGTGTCGTAGCGACATCAACTATTCGTGAAATATTTTGTATAAAAATCTTTCAAACGTTTTTACGTCTCAACAATTTGTCTATAGGATCGTTTTTCAATCGTTCATTTGACATTATGATAGTAAAATAATTGGACTATTTTACAAAAAACTTAAACCGACTTCAGAGTACACTAAGAAGAAATCAAATCCTGATCTGATGACAATGGGACCAATCGGGAAGTGTACCCTTCCAGACAAAAAAAGAATTTTCCAAATCGGTTAATAAATGACGGAGTTATGAGGTAACAAACATAAAAAAAAACAACTGAATTGAGAACCTCCTCCTTTTTTTGAAGTCTGTTAAAAACACAATTTAATTGTTAAAGTCGCTACGATATCGTTGAAGTTTTGTTACGAGAATCGAGCCACAGGAACGCTATTTGGCTACGGTATTCTTAAGGTGGAGGAACTTCCCCAGTCGAGCTGCTCTTTGAGTGAAAAAGCGCTCTACCTCTCTAAAGAGACCATTACTCAGCCTTTTTATTATTTAGGTTACACGGTCATGTAATGTTTCATAAGATCTCATCACAAAATGTGATTACTTCAGTACGTTACGTGATAAGTGGATAATATTAAAAATAAATTAAATTCTCATTGATTTCTTATATCTATAACTACCGCAATTATATTACTTTTACGTGACATACTGAAGACCTTCCGAGATGTCTCATTATCTGTATTTTCTATAATTAAGTTCAATGCAATCGTTAAGTGGATGAATGATCTAATGGTATGTCGCCGAGCTTCGAACGAACAGGATTCGTTCGTTGCTCGCGATTTCAAGCTAGCCTTCAACGAGCCTACAACGAGCGCGATGCGAATCCCTGTGTTCGTGAAAAAACTGACAATCGGGGCGGAGCGCAGTCGAGCACGCTACGAATGCTCGTTCGAGGCTCGCAAGCCCGTCCACGCTACGCGAATCGTGCTCGCAGTGTGCTCGTTCGTGGCTCGGCTCGTGCTCGGTTCGACAAGCATGGACGTACCATAATTCTATTTGTACATTCAATCCGTTGCATTTGAGTGCCAGTTTCCGCTTCTTTACAGCCTGTAGTCACATTGTTATGAGAGGTAGAGCATAGCGTTTATTCGCTCAAAGAGCAGCTCGACTGGGGAAGTACCTCCACCTTACAGAATACCGCAGCCAAATAACTTTATCTTGTGTCAAGTTGTGTTCCTGCGCGTGAGTATGGTCGCCAGAGCTCATAGGGGAGGGGGGAAAGGTCGGTAACGCGTGAGCGATGCTTCTTGTGTTGCAAGCGTCCATATGGCTACGGTAAGCGCTTACCATCAGGTGGGCCGTATGCTTGTTTACCGACTAAGTTGTATAAAAAAAAAAAAAAAATTACAATTACTCAAACATATTTATAAATAAAAAATGAATCTGCGCTAATATTATAATGATTTAAATTTCGTAAGTTTGAATGTAGGAGTTATTTTCCGGAATTAATGATTTTATCACTAATAAGAAGCTAAATTATTTTAATCTCGAGAATTAATAAAATCATTTAAATTCATGCGACTTTTTGGTCGCAGAACTCGCAGGTACAAGTCGTGAGTGTGAGCTAACTCTATAGAAAACTGATGTCACAAAACAGTGCCAGGGTCGGACGGACCTTAGTGAACTTCGTGAGTCGTGACCTTTAACACTTCAAGTGTTAAAGTACTGGCAAGTTGCAAAATTATTTAAAATTTTCTTTTTTCTTTAAGCCGCACGATAGATAAAGCTATCAGCAGAGTGGGAATTCGATAATCTGTGTGAACAAGAGAGTCTAAAAGATTTTTTTTCTGAGTCATCTTTAAAAAAATGCTTGGGTAAGTGTAGCGCATAAAAACATACGCTCTTTCTGGGTCAGTCGGGTAAAAAATACTAGAAGGAAATGACAAAAACATAGCCATAAGTACCTTACATAATAATACTTAATAATACTTACTACTAATGTTTATGCCAAAGTAAAGCAATTTAAAATGCAAATTTCACCCATTTTGTATTTTAAAACTATTTTTGCGCAGATATGTAATCTTTTTTGCTTTCGTTTCTTGTTATTGTGTTCATTGACTATTATTATTATGTTAACTCGTTTCCGCTGCACGGTTTTACTCGTATTCTACGGATAAATTTAGTCTATGATTTTCTACATACAATAATTTACCTACGTGCCAAATTTGATCGCGATCGGTTCTGAGGTTAAGTCGTGAAAAGGTTACAAACATACAGACAGACAAAATCAAAAATCAAAATTCATGTATTCAATCTTGGCCCTGATAAGGCTCTTGTGAACGTAAACAAATGACTCTACACCGGTTCCAAATACAACTTGAACTGAGAAAACTCCGGCAAGAAACTCAGCAAGTTTTTTTTTTTTAATGTACTTATAAATATTACAATTTATAAAATATATATATAACAATAGCCTGCGAAGCGAACTATTCATTCAAATGCATTCTTGTCATCTACAGACAAGACTTTAGTATTTATAATATTAGTAGGTACCTCTATAATAGTGTAACAAAGGATCTAGCTAAAAAAAAACGGCCAAGTGCGAGTCAGACTCGCGCACCGAGGGTTCCGTACAAACCTGTAGGTATATAAGTAAATGGTAGTATAGACCTGAGTATTGGATATTAATTTCAATTTATGACGTATTAAAAAAAAACTACTTACCAGATCTCGTTCAAACCAATTTTCGGTGGAAGTTTGCACGGTAATGTACATCATATATTTTTTATAGATTCATTATTCTCTTATTTTAGAAGTTACAGGGGGGTGGACACACATTTTACAACTTTGGAAGTGTCTCTCGCGCAAACTATTCAGTTTAGAAAAAAATTATATTAGAAACCTCAATATCTTCAATCTTCATCAAACACTTATGGGTTTGATGAAAAAAATATATCTGAGTTTCAGTTCTAAGTATGGGGAACCCCCACAATTTATTGTTTTTTTTTCTATTTTTGTGTGAAAATCTTAATGCGGTTCACAGAATACATCTACTTACCAAGTTTCAACATTAAGTATAGTTCTTATAGTTTCGGAAATAAATGGCTGTGACATACGGACGGACAGACAGACAGACAGACAGACAGACAGACATGACGAATCTATTCCGTTTTTTGCCATTTGGCTACGGAACCCTAAAAACCGATAAAGAAAAGTATGTCAATCAATTAAATATTTACAAAAAACGTTTTGCACGCGTCTGTACAAAGCTGTGGACATACGCACAAAAGCTCAATTGATACTTTACGTAGAAAACAGTTGACAAAATTAGTTTTCGTCATGCACGGAGCAAGGAGACCCGGCGACTTTTATTTTAATGCTCTGTGGGCTCGGTAGGCTGAACTTTTAGTTATTTCAAAATAGTGGTATGTGTTTCTTTTTACTAGGTACTTGCAACACTAGGGGCGTTCGCTTCATACGAAATGAAGCACCCCAAGTATGCCGTGCCGTCTTGTAAAGGCAATTAAGTCTCAAGTACACCCGTACAAGTGGGGTGGGGCTCTACCGCGTATCTTTGGTGGTAATCATAACGAACACCATTAATGAATTTGATCCAATGAGGTCCCACCAATGGTCGTAGTAGAGGTGTGTAACTCATCAAAAATACGCGAGCTGCATAACAGCTCACGGCTCAGAGGTGTGAGCCGGTTCAATGACTCAGCTCGCAGATCAGCTCAATTTGTACCTATAGTGTCCGATACGCGCGCACGCTCACTGCGTATCGCGCGTCGAATCGAGCCGACTGAGCTGCCGCGATTCATTCGACTCCGCCGAGCCACTCTTTTCATACTTTAGTGTTGGAATTATTTGTTTTTTAAATTATCTAGTTATGTCACATTTATTTTTTGAATTAACTTATTATTTAAATGTTTTAGAACGAAATAATAATCCGTAGATTAGAATCACAAGAAAGGGAGTCGCAGATACAATAGGAGTAGGATTGAGCCGTGAGCTAGTCATTTTGGTGTTGAGCTGTAGCTCAACGGCTCAACCCCGTGTGATCTGATTCATTGAGCTGGTTCAGAGCTGAGTTACACACCTCTAGGTCGTAGCGCGTCAATGGATGAAATCAAAGTCAAACTCAAAGCCATTTATTCAATTAAGGCCCTAGTAGGGCACTTATGAAATGGTAGACCTAGTAGGTCAAAGCTACTGAAGCTACCACCATGGTGTTCGTTACGATAACCACCAAAGATACGCGATAGCCCAGCTGTTGTCATTCAGTATTGAGACGTAGACAGTGACAATAAGGCTTAGTATCACTTGTCCCTGCTTGGGCCAGTACCGTACTGTACCCTGAGTGTAATGAATTGATGATCCTTCTATATAGGAATTGGCACAGCGCCTCTAGCGGAATACTCATGGTACTAATTTCTCCCATACATAGTTAGGGGTCGTCCATTAATCACGTGAGTCCCGAATAGAGGGGGAGGGGGTTCGGATAATATCACGATTAATCACGGAGGAGGTATTGAGGCATATCACGTGTATTTTTTTTGATGCGCCCACGCATATCTAACCACGCAATAAAATCGAAAATTGCACTTGCTTCCCAAGGTTTGCTCACTTCAGGGGTCTGTGTTTCATGAAACCTTTAACCTAGATGTAGATGGTCTTCATGGCTAGAGGGAACAGGCATTTTCTCGGTAAGCGTGCGACATCTTCACCCTTGTGACTCCTCCTAGGGTCACTCGACCGTCGAACAAAAAAAAGGATGAATTCTCCAGCACCGAGTGATGATAGTGCATTGACGCAGAGTATCCAACCTGCACGAATTATTACTCGCCGCTCATATACTACATAAATATAGAGAAGATCTGTGCGAGACAACGATGATGCCGAGTGACTGGATGAGAATGAATTAAATCTGTGGTGCTAACTGCTGAGAAACATGATGCTTGTCCACTCTTCATCATTGAAGACAGAAAAGTAAACCCATGGTGGTTCTATTTGATAAAACATTTTTTGACTATCTTAACTTGTTATTGAGGCCGGTTAAAAATACACGTGATTTTGGTAGGGGGGGGGGAGGCGTAGCCTAAACATCACCACCATATATCACCAGGGAGTAGGGGGGGTCAAAAGGTGATCTGATAACCTCACGTGATTAATGGACGGCCCTTAGTGCGTTTATTAACGTCCATTATTTACACTCGGGGTACTGTAGGCAATATAGTGCTTCACTTTCTTAGAAGACGAATCCTATGTCCATCCTGTATTTTTATACGTTCATGGCCAGGATAGAGGCAAAAATAAACATGAGGGACTATTAAAATAAAGTGTTTTATCACATTAGATTAATATGCGATATTAAAAAAAGGCATAAAATATAATATAACCTACCACCAAAGAGAATTTTTTGACCAATAACTTCTATTACCTAAAACTGTACTATGAATTTAAGTAAATGATCACCAAAAGTAGTAAACGATCACCAAAAGTAGTAAACGATCACCAAAATTTAATGAGGAAATTGTTGCGCTATTTCTCGACTCGGGGCATTTCAAATACAGTTGGTTAGGCTAGGTTTGAACTGTGACAATACCAACTTTCATATTCAGCCTACAGCAGTCCACTGCTGGACATAGGCCTCTCCCAATGCGCGCCATCTCGCCCTATCTTCGGCTCGACGCATCCACTTCCTACCAGCAGCCTTTCGCAGATCGTCATTCCACCTCGCTGCAGGGCGCCCTACACTATAATAATAATAATAATTCGTTTATTATCTGGCTACTAGGGCCCATAGATATATACCTTACAAACTAACATAAATATTATAATAAAACATTTTTTTGTTAATATAAACACTTAAGCCTATGTTAGTAAACACTAAAAGCACTATGTCTCAGCGCGAACGTGTGGTACTTGTCCACGAAACCGACGGAATACCACGTCCTGCGGCCAAAAGTCCTCTTCCCTGACGAGGTGCAGAATACATGTTGGAACTCGCACCACGAACGCCTTGAAGTTGACGTTGCGGCTCGATTCCAGCAGCTGCACCCTCGGCGTGTACTTGATCTTCTGGCGGACTATATCAATACTGATACCAAGGTTAGCTAGATCCAAGTTTGTGCTTTGTGTAAATTTTTGGTGGTAATTAACTATTTTTGGATTACAGAATCATACTTCGGGTTCTTATTTCACGCTAAAATTGTGGTTAATTTTGGTAATCATTTACTAGTTAGACATACATTTTTTTTGGCAATATAAAGTGATTTTTTTACCGCAAGATTTTACTAAATATGGTGGTTACACATAAGCTTAAAAAATTAGTTCCTGCTTTATAAAAACTGTCAAGGATGTATGCGTTATTAAAAAGATTGTAAAAAATATAACCATAGAAATCAGTTGATTAGTGTGACAGATTGATCTAGTGAAACAAAAGCCCTCATAATCATTTCCCTTACACATGTTATGGTTGAGTGACTCCATGATTGTTATTATAAAGTGGAAGGTCATAGATTTGAGCCCTGCGCTACCTACCCACTTTGAACGTCCTATAGACAATTATTTGGTAGGGTATATGCATAATTAAACCACGATTAAACCCTGCCCAGGCTCAGGCAGGACATGCATACATGTGCATTCTAAAGAAAGAAAGAAAGAAAGAAAGAAAATAAGTTTATTTTGAGATACACACAACACCACATATTACATTACATATAAAATCAGACACAAAGCGTAAAAAAAAAAAAAAAAAAACAGAGTAGTGTTGTGTGATATCAAAATTGGTCAGCGACTCAGTATTACACTGCTATTCCGAAACCGGGTAGCAGCACTGATTTTCTGTCGCCGCCATTAGTGACACACACACATTGCAACCAAAATGGTTTTGTACGGTTCGTTTTCAAAGGAGCTTTCTATCACGAACACTCAGGCTGTGGAATGAGCTCCCCGCCGTTGTCTTCCAATGGGGTACAGCATGCATGGGATCTTCAAAAAGGGCGTGAAGAGATTTCTGCAGGATCAGCAACGCGTGAATGATACCTCTGGTGCTGCAAGCGTCCATAGGCTACGGTGACCGCTTACCATCAGTCGTATGCTTGTTTGCTCATTTATTTCAAAATTTTATTGCCTTTTCACCAGGAAATTTATCTGCCAATAAGATCGCTTCGTTTTCATACAATTAAATCATTTATTTACAACAAATGCAAATTGAAATCAATATAGAAAATTTCCTCAAGTCTGCCCATGCTACCGATTAACGACAATGTTCCCAGCAGGCTGGCAGCGTTCTAGCCAAGCTGATGCGTTGGCGGGCGAGGAGCCCGCTGGTCTCCGGAGACCTCGACTGAATTAACTGATTGAAATATCTCCAAACCAACTCGCTAGGTAACTGTTATTTGATGTCACATTAGAATCCATGCAGTAAACAGATGCACAGAGCCAGGGCCGTCTTAAGCCCTGCTGGGGCCCTTGGGCAAACAAGAATTTGGGGCTCCGTTGGAAAGTAAAAAACTGAACAACAAAAACATTTTTCTGTTATGATTTAATATTTTTATTATGGTGGGGTCTGATTACAATTTTAATTTAGAATGTTGAAGGTATTATTCTTCTAGGTCTAGTGTAAGCGAATATATCGGCCTTTCGGGGCCCTCAATGAGTGTGGGGGCCCTGGGCACGGGCCCCGTGTGCCGTTATGGTAAACGAACGTTTCGTTTTATAACATGCAAACTTTTACTTTCTGATAAAAGTAGAAGTATTATTATTATAGACATGTCATTACAAGCTTTTGTATTCAAATGCATAGCCACTTTGTGTCATGTTATAATGTGGCGACAAGAATGTGATGAACATGATCTGTGACCTAGTTGTGAAGGTATCAATCGTTTAGGGGAGTTGAGGACATGAATGTGGTGTTCCTTGTTTGATCTGACTTTAGATTTGGTAAGACCATAGTGAAGGCTAAATGACTGAAAAAATCTATTTACTCGTAGTCCGTCATTTAAAATATCTAAAAGTATTAGGCAAGTATTTTGTCTTTTTTTAACCGACTTCAAAAAAAGGAGGAGGTTCTCAATACGTCATTTATTAACCGATTTGGAAAATTCTTTTTTTGCCTGGAAGGGTACACTTCCCGTTTGGTCCCATTGACATCAGATCACGATTTGATTACTTCTTAGTGTACTTTGAAGTCGGTTAAAGTTTTTTGTAAAACAGTCCAATTATCAAATACGAAGATGTTGGAGTTCCGCGTGATGTCACGTTATGGTATAGTTTTTACTTTAATGTGACACCCCACTCCCGAACCTTGACGCGCTTTATCTTGTTCAATTTTTATGATTTTGGTAAGCAAAATAAGTTTTGAGAGGGGTAGAGTGTAGCGTTTATTCGCTCAAAGAGCAGCTCGACTGGGGAAGTACCTCCACCTTACAGAATACCGCAGCCAAATAACTTTATGTTGTATAAAGTTGTGTTCCTGCGCGTGAGTAAGGTCGCCAGAGCTCATAGGGGAGGGGGGACAGTGCCGTAACGAGTGAGCGATTCTTATTGTGTTGCAAGTGTCCATAATATGGATACGGTACTGCTTAGCATCAGGCGGGCCGTCTGTATGCTTGATTAGCGACATAGTTGTATAAAAAAAAACCTATCCAATCATTGAATTATTACACCAATATTTTTTCATAATCTAATTGACTGACTAATTAGATTTTTTTACACAGGAATATCCCTATTGATTATGCACATAATAAAATTCAGGCTGTGGAATGAGGTCGGGTCGGCAACGCACGAGTGATGCCTCTGGTGTTGCAGGCGTCAATAGACTACGGTAACCGCTTACCATCAGGTGGGCCGTATATTTGTTTGCTACCTTAGTATTATATTTATAAAAAAAAAATAGATACAAATTAATTTTGTTTGTATTATGCATGGAATGGAATTATGCATCAAAAAATACTATGAAATTTTTTGTTGATACAAAATATTTGATTTGCTGACTAGCACGCTTATCTATTTAATAATAATATATTTTTATTGTACACAAAACAATGGGATAATAATAAAAAAAATATACTCAAATGTACTATAATTACATTACTCGGTTAAACCGTGCATGTAACAAAATAACTAGGTATGTCAATAAAAATTGAAGTCAGTGCCTAGGGTGTGACAATAGTATGAATTTTCACAATAGCATTCTCAGTTTTCCTTCTCCGGCACAGTTCAACAGTCGATCTTTCAACTACATAAATAATGGACAAGGTCACATTTAAAAGCTGTGTAAATAATATGAAATTGCAAGTAAAAAACGTGTAAATATTGTTTTAAACACATCGAGGGCCTATCTCAATTTCAGTTTTCTACAGGATCACATAGTTTTTCTATTAGGTACACTCGCTTTTTTTATGTTTCGAAGGAGTATTCTACTGTGGACGCTCAAATATAGAATGACCTCCCAGGATGTGCCAGGATAACAGAGGCTTGATACGGCATATCTCTCTACTGATAGTCTCTCTCTACCGATCCACCCGAATCGAAAACCAGTGTAGGTATGTAGTGTGTACTAGTGACATACAAACAAATAATAATTGGACTGTTTTACAAAAATCTTAAACCGACTTCAAAGTACACTAAGAAGTAATCAAATCCTGAACTGATGACAATGGGACCAAACGGGAAGTGTACCCCTCCAGTCAAAAAAATAATTTTCCAAATCGGTCAATAAATGACGGAGTTATCAGGTAACAAACATAAAAAAAAATAAAAAAAAAAACATACAACCGAATTGAGAACCTCCTCCTTTTTTTGAAGTCGGTTAAAAAGAAACATTATTATTAGTCCGTAGTTACCTAAAACATTCTGTCACGTAAGTAAATATGTATTTTTACAATTGTTGAAACGCCTCGCTAATAAATCTTTTGTTCAAAAATGCATATTATATGCATATTACGTGAAAAACTAATGTTTAGCAGACATTATGCAAGGGTTAGGCTCGTTTCGAACCGGTGGTAAATGTTGCATTATGGAAGGACATGATATAGGAATAACATGTTTTGAGAATATGGTGTTAAGTGATTGTGGTATCACGAGAATATGGTATTTTGCGACTGTGGTATCTTGAGATTATGATATATTGCGAATATGATGTTTTGAGAATATGATATTCTGCGACGGAGGGGTTGAATACTCTCCTCGCGACACAACAAGACAAAGTGTGCTCTCCATAGAGCTGTGACTTATCGAATCGGACTTATCTCATGTGAGTGTGTACAACGAAATGTCTCATGGCGCCGTAAACAAGTGAAACTTACCCTAAAAATATTTCGATTTGTATGATTGCGATATTTTTCAGCTTCCTTCTCTGTTTAATTTTTTTTTTTTTTTTTTTTTTTTTTTAAATTATATGGGCTTGCGTTTGGCCACTGACCCGCCCAGAAGGGGCGATGACGAAGCCTAAGATGAAACACGCTTACCCAGAAGAAACCTATTCACTCTGGCCTTGAAAGTTCCTAGATTGTAGGCGTCAGGAAACACAGACGCCGGAAGCAAGTTCTACTCCCTTGCTGTCCGCATTATAAATGAGGATGCAAAACGCTGTGTCCGTATTTTCGGTATGTCAACAACGTACGGGTGAAAATTTTCCCGGCGTCTTGTGGTTCGGTGTAAAAATGGGGATGGTGGAATTAGGTTGAACAATTACTGCGCACACTCTCCAAAATATATCCTGTAGAAAACCGATAAGCAAGCAACCTTTCTTCGATGGTCGAGGCTCGTGAGTTTCGCCTTAATTAAAGACTCATCTCCAATGAGTCTCCTGGCTCGGCGGTCTATTGAGTCGAGGGCCTCAAGCTGGTACTTAGCTGATCCATCCCAAAGATGGCAGCAGTACTCCATGCATGACCGGACTTGTGCTTTATAAAGTTGGAGCAACTGCCCAGGCGTGAAGTACCGCTTAACCTTAGAGAGGATACCCAGCTTTCTGGCAGCTGTTTCTGCCTTCGACTCAATAGAACAGCCAAAGTTTATTTTGGCTGTTAATGTTATGCCTAGGAGATCAAGCCGATCGCATATTGGCAAGGATATATTTTGGAAAGTAGGAGCCTGATGGTAAGGACTCCGTTTGGCGGTGAAAAGACATGCCTGTGTCTTGGAGGCGTTAAACGTGACCAGATTGGCTTTGCCCCAATCAGAGACTGCCTGTAAGGTCACGTTCAAACGTTCAACCATGGCCTCTCGAAACAATTGGATCTCGTCACTAGTGGCTCGTGCGCTGGAAATGTATCTCTCTGCAACAGTGCTGTCGTCTGCGTACCCAAAGATACCGGGTTTTAACAGATCGTTGATATGCAGCAGAAATAAGGTTGCAGAGAGAACTGATCCCTGAGGAACTCCGGCATTGATTGCCAAGAGGTCCGACGAGCACCCGTCTATGACCACTCGTATAGACCGTTCACTCAGGAAATCGGAAATCCAAGCGCACAGGCCATCAGGAATTCCATATGAAGGAAGCTTGCTTAGAAATCAAAAATTTTATCAAAAAAACACAAAATCTTATTAAGAAAAATAAGATTGTATGTAATAACATTAAATTAAGGAAGGAACGTTTAAACTTAATAACAGAAGTAAATATGTGCCATGTAGACTTCGAAAATGGCATCCTTAAATATAACTCGGATACAATGCAACTCCAGACTGAAATTATTGGTTTAAATGATAGGTTAAAGTTTATCTCAACTAATTATGAAACTTGTAAGAAAGAGATGAACTCCTACGTTCTGGCCATGAATGAGTTGGTGGAGGTTTCTAAAAGAAATTCTGATAGATTTGATTCCCTTGTAAACAATTATAATTATGATTGTTTAAAATCTCCATCAAGCTCCTCCAGGACAGATTGTCCAACTCCCTTGGTAAATATTACAATAAATAAATGTAATACACCAAATCCTACAGAATGCAAACAGGATTTAAATAATTTAAAGAATATTGTAATGTTTAGTGATGAAATAGGAAAAAATATGGGAATGTTACTTAGTCACTGCTTGGGCCAGTCTATAACTAATATGTGTATGCCCGGTGCTTCTTATAGTCAGATATTAGATAGAATTAGTAGCAGTACATTTAATAATAATACTACATTGATAATATTTATAGGAAGAAGGGGAAATGTAGACAAACAAAGTCTAATAAAATACTTTAGTACACTTGCACAATTAAATGTAAAAAATATAGTTTTGTTTTCATTCCCGTTTCTTCAAAGTTTGCCACAGACTGAAAATATTTATAGACACAATTTAAATATGACATTACACACTTTGACATGTCGTCATAGTGATAAGTTTCACTTGATTGATATTAATAGTTATTTAAGTAATTTGAATTATTATTATTATTTAACAGAAGATAATTTTTATCTTCCAAAATACCACAAACGACAAGTAGCAGAATCGCTATCATATTATATTAACTCAGCCAATTGTTTGGCTACTCGGACGGCTGCTTCTATTGAGCAGCATAGCTATTTACAACCATTGGAAGCTATTCCAAATAGATTGGATTCATTGGAAGCTATTCCAAGTACTAGTAGTAATTTAAATTAGAACAAGTGACAATAGAGGCAACCTCTAGCATTAGTCATAAGAATATTAACTATGAAATTATAAATGTATCCTGCCCATTATCATTAGAAATAAACAGTAATAAAATGTATAATAATAAATATAACAAAAGTAATATTAACCTGGTACACCAGAATATACAAGGAATTAAGGGCAAGGAATTAGAACTGGAGTTATTTCTGAACTGTGATAATATTGACATTTTATGTATCACTGAACATTGGCTAAAGGCCCACCAGTTCATTTTTAACTTTAGTAAGCACCAGGTTGCTAGTTCATTCCATAGAAAAGATTCTATACATGGTGGCTCACTAATAATAATTCATAACAATTTGAAATTTAAGGAACGTAAAGATATTCAGAGCCTATCTATTGAGCGAACTATAGAAATAGCATGTGTAGAGCTTGAGCAATTCATTGTCATGAGCGTATACAGACCCCCTACTGCAGTATTCAAATTGTTTGAAAAATGTATGGATGAAGCTTTGTGTAAACTAAATAGTGTGAATAAAAATATAATAATCTGTGGAGATTTTAATATAAACTTGTTGGAGGATAACGCAATAGGTAATAAACTCAAATCACTTTTTCTATGCTACAATCTAGTAAATCTTTTTTTAGAACCGACTAGAATCACTGCCACTTCAGCAACTTGCATTGATAATATTTTTACTAACTTAGAGCCAGTAACAAAGTCAATAATAAGTAAATTAAGTTCTGATCACTGTGGCCAGTTGGTCTCATTTAATATGCCTAGAAAAAAAGTGATAAAAAAAGATATTAAGTGTCTTCCTATGAGTATAAGTCGCCTTGAAAAATTTAGAAATAACATTGTCAATAAATTACCAGACGTACCTTACGATAATAATAATGTTAATGAACTGTATAACTCAATTTTTAATTTAACTAAAAATGAGTATAATTCAATTTTTTCTTCAAAAACTGTTAATCGGAAATCTAATACGGTCTTCAATGACTGGGCGACGGTGGGAATTTATATAAGTAGGCGAAAATTGTATGAATTATATAGGGAAAAACAGTATAATCATGATTTTGTTTTTTTAAATTATGTAAGGAATTACTCAAAAACATTTAAATGCGTTTGTGCTGCGGCTAAATCAATACATATAAGAAATAAAATTAAAAATAGTCATGATAAGATCAAGACGACTTGGAAAATTATAAATAGTGAAACTGGAAAGTTCAAAGTACGTAATCATGAGTTTCGACTTATTATAAATGATAAATCAATAAAATCTGATCAAGATGTTGCTGCCGCTTTTGAGACTTTCTTCACCAATATTCCAGTTTCGACTACCAAGTCTCTTAATTCTTCTCCCACCCTCGCTGTATCTTTACTTAGGAAAAATGTAAAAGAGTGTACTGTTGACTTTAAATTCTCAACTGTTACTTCTAGCGATATAATTAAAGCGTTCAAATCTCTAAATTTGAAAAACACTGTTGATCTATGGGGGCTTTCAGTTAAACTTATTAATTCTATAATTGATTGTATTGCACCTCATTTAGCTGTTATTTTTAATAAATGTATTGATTGTGGTGAGTTTCCTGATCTTATGAAACATAGTAAAGTAGTGCCTTTATTTAAAACCGGTAGTACATCTGACCCCACAAATTTTAGACCGATTTCCATATTACCGACATTCAGTAAAGTATTCGAGAAAATTATACTTAATCAATTGATGGTACATTTCAATAGTAATAGACTGCTTCACAGTAAACAATTTGGTTTCACTAGGGGTCGCTCAACAACCGATGCTGGTGTTGAGCTTATTCAACATATTTTTGACGCCTGGGAAAATTCACGAGACACCATTGGTGTTTTTTGTGACTTATCCAAGGCTTTTGATTGTGTCCATCATAAAATACTGATCAGCAAATTACATCACTACGGCGTTAGAGACACTGCACTAGATCTTTTGATTTCTTACTTATGTGACAGAATTCAAAAGGTTGATGTTAATGGTAAAGTATCCCCTGGGTCATCAGTAACTATGGGTGTACCACAAGGTTCTATCCTTGGACCTTTTCTTTTTCTCATTTACATCAACGACTTACCATATCTTGTAGAAAAAAAACATGAGATAGTATTGTTTGCTGATGACACTTCACTTCTTTACAAAGTGAATAGACATGATTTTAATTCTGACGATGTGAACAATGCTCTTTCTGTAGTCGTTGATTGGTTTACTATAAATAATTTATTGCTAAATGAGAAAAAAACAAAATGTATCAGATTCAGTCTACCCAATGTGAGACATTCGGACACAAATATTGTAATTAAAGGCGAAAAACTGGATCTTGTTGAAACAACTGTATTTTTAGGTATCACTTTAGATAATAAGTTACAATGGAGCCCTCACATTTGTAAATTGGTGGATAGACTTAGTTCTGCAGCTTATGCAGTGAGAAAAATTCGCGCTCTCACTGACGAATCTACGGCAAAATTAGTTTATTTCAGTTACTTTCACAGTTTGATGTCTTACGGTATCCTCCTCTGGGGTAGTGGTGCCGAAATCAATAGAATTTTTATACTGCAGAAAAAGGCTATCCGCGCAATATATAAAATAAGGCCTAGAGATTCTTTGAGAGACAAGTTTAAATCTATTAATATAATGACAGTGTCGTCACAGTACATATATGAAAATCTTATTCATGTGAGGAAAAACATAAATAACTTACCTAAGAATAGCGACACTCATAGTTTGAACACTAGAAATAAGCACAAACTTGCTGTACCTTTAACTCGGCTCAGCAAAGTCCTTAACTCTTTCAAGGGGCAATGTATACGTTTCTATAATAAAGTACCCAAAGAAATCCAAGAGCTACCTATACATAGATTCAAAAAGATAGTAAAACAGAAGTTATGCAAGAAGGGGTACTATAAAGTTTCTGATTTTGTAGATGACAAGAATGCATTTGAATGAATTGTTCGCTTCGCACGCTATTGTTATATATATTTTGTAAATTGTAATATTTATAAGTACACATTAAAAAAAAAAAGAACACTTGCTGAGTTTCTTGCCGGAGTCTTCTCAGTTCAAGTTGTATTTGGAACCGGTGTAGAGTCATTTGTAAACCTTCACAAGTGCCCTATAAGGGCCAAAATTGAATAAATGAATTTTGATTTGATTTGATTTGATTTGAAGGCTGGTGTGCCAGACCCTATCGAAAGCCTTAGAAATATCGAGGGAAACGGCAATTGCTTCCCCGTGTCTCTCAATGGCTTCGCTCCAAAGATGTGTGGCATACACAAGAAGATCCCCAGTAGACCGTTTTTGGCGGAAACCGTACTGTCGGTCGCTGAGGAGTTCATTATCTTCAAGGTATGCCAGGAGCCTCCGATTCAATACACGCTCCATTGTCTTGCAGAGTATGGAGGTGATCGCAATCGGTCGATAGTTTGTAGGATCGGCACGGCTGCCCTTCTTAGGCACAGGTTGCACGTTAGCAAGCTTCCAGACTTTCGGAACATGACCCATTCGAAGTGAGAGGCGAAACAGGCGTGTCAAGACAGGAGACAATTCGGGCACACAATTGCGCAGGACAATGGCTGGAATGCCGTCGGGACCACTGGCTTTATTCACAATTGATTAGATTCGTCTCAAATATTCCCCTTATTAACTCAATTTGCACAAAATTGTTTAACATTGCCAATAGCAGTGCAAATGTCGAGCGTATGATTTCTGCGATCAATCTGATGAAAACTAAGATCAGAACCAGAGTTATCACTTACACGCTAACAGGCTTAATTTTGACGAAAAGTGGCTTAAAAAAGAAACTGCGAGACTACATACATTCAGCTATTAAAAAAAACAAATAGAATACACATACAAATTTAATTTTCCTGATGATAATAAATAATTTAAATAAATATCTATATGTAAAAATGAATCCCTATTTCCGCCGTAATTTGAGAAAGACTACCGATTTCATCCAAAATATGGTTGAAATCGGTAAAGTCTAAAAAACTTGTACAGAGGCCGGCAAACAACTTGAGCCAAAGTCGACGTAGTGGGGGTAAGTTCGCGCATGTACACTCATGCTCGGCCAATAGCGTGGACGCGTGCCGACAGAATGCCCCCGCGCACCTCTCTTTCCACCAACGACACCTTAAAATCGTCTACTGCGCACTCAAGGTCATGGCTCAAGTTGTTTGCCGGCCACTGTACCTGTGCTTGTAATGTACATTGTACAGTGGCAGACTAAAATGTTTACCGCCTTACGGTATATATAATCGCTTGCACATTTCTGTTTCATAGGGTTGACCGGAAATAAAATGACTACTGAAAGACGTGGATTGTTTGTGACGTGGGTATGAGATGGAATCGACTTTGAAATGTGATAAACATTTTCAGGCCGCGACTGTACATAGGACTGTTGAATTTACCACGTGTGAATAATGTCTCAGTATATTTATTATTCATTGTGCCTACCCTCTTTTATCGCCTTATCTCAAAGAATATTTTATAATAATCTCATTAAAGTAAATCAATCCGCTATTTATTTAAATTAAAACTTTCAAAAGTAAATAAAGGCGTTTTAATTACATATAATTATTATAAATTATGTCATATTTCCACAATAACAATCGCTTCTATAACTAAAGTAATTCAACAAGAATTTTAATTCGCTTAAATTGTATTATTATATAATTTTTATGATTTGTATTTGAATACGTTTGCATATGATTTTAATACTAATATGTTAAACTTGGTTTAAATATATGTGGTCGCAAATTCGACCGTGATTCATATTACCTGTGATATAAGTAAGTTTATTTATTTATTTAATTTGGATATCCACCAAAGAATACACTTCACATTCTAATAAACAATAATTACAGTATAAACACAATTACAGGACATCACAGAAAGCACAATCAGGTAACACAGAAACAATTAAAATTCAAAATTATTATTTATTATACATAGATTAGGTGCATTGAAAAAAAATAACAGGTACAAATATTTGCATTTAAGAAGAAGTTTAATAAATAAATAAATGTTTTCTTTCTGCACTCCTTCATATAACCTTTTACTATGCCATATCTCAGTCCTGTGTGCATGCAATATGCGTAACATATATTTGTCACCTGTATAATGCGTAGTTAAAAAATTAACTGAAAAGAGAAAAAAAAGCTCTGTGATCTACAGAATTTTGAATAATACCTTGAATTGTATAAGGAATTGTAAGGCGCGGTTTCACCCGCATTTCCGAGGGATCGTATGTTTTCCCGGGATAAAAAGTATCCTATGTGTTAATTCAGAACATATTCTATCTGTGTGCCAAATTTCATCCAAATCCGTTCAGTAGTTTTTGCGTGAAAGAGTAACAAACTTACATCCATACTCACAACTTTTGCATTTATAATATTAGTAGCACAGATTACCTACAGAATAACAATAATAACCTTTTATTCCGTAATCTGTGATTAGCAGGACGTAGGATTGCAAGCGGAGGCAACAAATAACCTAAAATGTTTGGTAGTTGGTTTTGAAGTGAATGTATATTTAAAGTTTAAAAAAAAAAATGTTTTTTTTTGTAATGTTTGTTGGTCTCCAACTGTACATACATAGATACATTTATCGAGGCCTCCAGAGACCGGCGGGCGGTGAGCTTTTTCTGCCAACGCACCAGCTTGGCCATCCAAAGCCTGCTGGGAACCTTGCCTGCCGTAAATCGGAAACAGCGGCAGACTTGAGGACCTTTTCTATATAAATATCCTGGGACATTCCTCACACACAGTCATCTGATCCCAAACTAAGCAGAAATAATAAGTTTTTAAATAATCAACACAAATTATTATAACAATATGGATATTAAATGAAAGTAGTAAAATAACATGATTTGGGGCGAGGGATGTGTTTAGCTGACAAATAGGATCACTGCGAGGAGGGCGATGGCTGCCACACGCGTCATACTTGTGAACAGGTGCTGCCTGTGGGGGCTGGTCTGCTTAAGTTTGCCATTTATTTACTTATTAAATATAGATTCAGTCTACTTCGTAGTTTTGCCGCCGTGCCGGGGCACGCAATAGGGATGTTGACTGTAATCAAATAAAAATAAAAGGTTGATGTGAAATGGTAGTTTATATAATAGAAATCTTAAAAAAAATATTATCTTTCCTTATTTTTACTGGATATATTTAATATTTATTAAACAAAATCTATAAAAATCATTCGTTAGTCACGTGACCACGAACGCCAATCAGAGCGCATGACGTCACTCGTTCCCAAACACAATAAAGTTCCCTAGCTCTGCCAACAATTATTCGTCGTTTCGATAAATTAATACCTAATTTCTGCGAAATTTCTAGGAAATCAGTTTGTTAAAAGGACACTAAAGAAGTTTTTCAAGATTGAAAGTGGATTTATAAAGTAAAGGCAAACAGTTCGAATTTGCCGAGAATTGACTGTTTTACAGTACAGTGGCCAATTTCTTTGCAACAAACAGTGACTTTCGCTCTGCTGAATTTAGAAATGTGAAGACCTTGTAAGTAATGCACCAAGAATTGTTATTTCTATTGTTATTGTTATGTAATAGTAATCGTAAACTCTAAAGATTTAACCGAATAATTAACAAGAAATTAGATAATAATTTTATGGTTATGTTCCGTCTGTTTTCCCCTTGGACGTTTTCCCTAAAAAGTTGTTGTATTACACATAATATTTCATTTTTAGATCCACCAGGCAGTCATACGGAGACGATGCTGTGGGCTACGTCCAATTTCATCGTGATGCAAATTTGTGCAAAGTGCAATATTTGTCCAGAACATAAAGTTCGGAGTAAACCATAATCTGCTACTATGGTTGTGGATGAAGAAAATTGTGTAATTGTGAGTGCTGAATAGGGTTTCGTTTTTCCCGACCTTTTTCCATTCCCGGGACCCGGGAATGAAAAAAATGACTTCCCGGGAATTCCCGATTCCCGGGAAATTTTAAAAGTTGTTAGTTTTGTTATTTTAACGTATATAAAGTCAAGTAAACCACGTCATTTAATTAAATTAGCAATTTATTTGTCTCGGAAGTAAATAATAGTACATTATGAGACGTGTGCAAAGTTGGTAATCACAGGAGACGGTACCTATTAAGCAAAGGAACCCGAGAGTGTAATGATCAATGCACACGCGTGTCATACGACGTTTTTCAACACACTTGTGAGGAAAAAAACAAACTTGTATTTTTTTCACTAGATTTTTTGATAATAGTCAATGAGAACGTCAACAAATATGGCGCGCAAGTTCTTTTTTTGACAGCAAAACTGTTTTAACCGTTTAAATTAAGAATGCTTCGTCTACGCACATCGGGATTATACCTATCATAAAACTGTGCGGTAATGGAAATTAAAAAGCACTAGTGCATCATAAGCTACATTATGATACTAAAAACGTTGCAATAAATGTCAAATTACGAGCATGTGTTGAAAAAAATAATTAACTAATTCACAAGGAACGAACTATGCTCGGAATTTCTCTACGAGACAGGGAAACGACGACATTCATAGGAGAACAAAAATTACCGGTATAGCTCTTAGTGATAGTAAGCTGATGTGATAGCAATTGGCAGGCCACATCGCTCGAAGACGACGCGAGTGGCGACCACGTACAGGAAAGCGCCGTTAGGGACGACCTCCCACCAGACGGATCGACGACCTGCAGAGTCGCTGGGCGCCGCTGGATGCAAGCGGCACAAAATCGTTCGAAGTGGAAGTTAATGGGGGAGGTCTTTGTTCAGCAGCGGACATCCTTAGGCTTGACTTTTGGTCGGTAATAATAATAATACTTATAATTTAAAAAAATATGCATTTTCGGCAATATTTAAATTTTTCAATACAAAAACGCTGATAAGCTTTATCTCCAAAAATATATATTAAAAAAAATATTAATGTAACTTTAATTTTCTTCAAAATTCCGCGCATTCAGAGATTTTCTCTAAAATCGGCAGTTTATAAACTACCCATAGTAACTATGTATGACCTATAGTTTGATATGATTATTTATAATTTTCTACTTATGTTTGTGTGTGAGACACAAATAGGTAATTAAATAAAATTACGTTTTACTTGACTTTTGATAGGTTAAAAACATTTTACAAACAAACATGTTCTTATGGGTATTTTCGGAGAACTTGCAAATTTTCTAAGAAAAAAACGTTATCTCCACAAATACACACTTCCTACAGTTCCTTTCAGCGATTTCTCATAAGCTTGTAGTTCAGTTCGTTCGATTTCGGTGGATATCGACATTTGTTTTAATATCGTATGCAACATCCTTGTGTTTCAAAGGTTTTTCGTTAATTTTGACCAATATTTCAACAATTTTAGAGCATTCAATCTCATAAAGAAATTCCCGGGAAATCGCAAAAAAAAACCCGACTTCGGGAACGACGTATTTCCCGGGAATTCCCGATTCCCGGGACCCGGGAACGAAACCCTAGTGCTGAATGTCATGACTGTGCTGCTTCTCAATGAAACTGTAAACATGCTGTGGCGTTCATCATGTGGGTGCATCGCAGGAGTGAGGAAGATTGTGACGAATTTTTACTGAAAGCCGGATTGTCAATTGACGAAAATTCCTTAGTAGAAATTGAAAAACTGACAAGAGATCAGTCTCAAAACAAGTTATGGTTTGAGTTGCGATATGGGCGGATTATTGCATCTAAAGCTCATGATGTTAGTAAATGCAAAACCCCAGATGGCAGTTTAATAGCACAAATTATGGGAGGTAAATTACCTGATACCTCTGCAATGAAACGTAGATGGAAGCTTGAAGAAACATGGAGTTAAAATAGAAAAATGTGGCCTATTAATAAGTAAAGAGTACTTTATGATTGCTGGGTCACCATGTCATGGGATTGGTGATGAATTTGTAATTGAAATTAAGTGCCCTACGCATGCTGATGTTTATAAGAACTATGTGTACTTTTGTGTAGCAGACAGTAAGTTTGAAAATATTGAGGGTAATTTGTGTATACTGAATATATAAATAATTTGCTTGTTAATCTATCAGATTTTTGGAAAACAAATATTTACTCATTATTATATAGGTAAAAGTGTAAAATAATTAAAACAGTTTTATTTTCAATTGCTTTGTGATTTTATTTAAAAACACTTTATTTATGATTATCATATGTTGTGCACATCAGCTACAGAGTAAAGGAATGCATGAGCAAAACAATAACAGTAGTACACTGTTACATACATACTACTAACTAAGTCCAGTCAAATTAGGCAAGGTCTTTACTTGATGATAGAATCCCGTAAATTTATTAAAGCACATGCTATTATAATTACTTCATCAAGTACCCTGATTAGATTATTATTGATACAAGCAACATAGCAAATTCCCTTAAACGTTGTATCACCCTTTCAATATGAATCCTCAAACTAGCTATTTGTTTAGTCCAAGCTTCTTGTTTTGATAATTTTGATCCTGTACTAACACTTGGAGGACGAACTAACTGAAGGCCTGCCTTGAGAACCATCTGCTCTATATGTTTAAAACCCCTATCAGCCAGGATGCATGAACCTTTCTCTAAAATATTTAAAAAGTTTGAATTTTCTACTACACAAACATCACTAGTTCTCCCTCCGTAACCTCTTGAGATATAGTTAATCAAACCATCTGGCAAGCTGGATATGAGGTATTTTATAGTATTCGCGTTTTTATAATCTGACCATGTTAAAGCTTGATGTAGCATTTGAGGGCTTTTGGATTTCACTTCTTCATTTAGGTGGTTCCTGAAGAGGCCTTCATTTGTTCAGATGACATTATCGTTGAAGAGGAGTTTGAGTGTGTTAAGGATGGTGTGAATAATGATACATCACTATCAGAATAATCATCTTTATTGAAGCATAACTTTCTAGACGACTTAGAATGACCAGATGTGGATGCCACTTCGAGTTTTAATGGACGTAGAAATAGATGTAGTAAGATTTTTTCCTTGGTGATATTGCAATGTTTCTATATTTTAGTATTATCAGTCTGTGTGCTTTTACTTCGATATTTATGATGTATGTATACTTGTATTGATTTATCTGTTGTTATTATTTTATGTACTGGTTGAGGTAGGTATATATCTGAAAATAAAAGGTCCTGTTTTATTTATGGTTATATAATAAATATTCCTAATTATACACAAGATATTAAGTACTAGCAGCACACCCTGACTTTATATGAGTTGACCAATATAGGCTATTTATTAATATAATATTATGTATATTAAGTATGTACCTATTTAAAAACAAAAAGTAGTATATCAGTTATCTGGTTTCCATAGTACAAGCTTAGTACAATCTCTGCTTAGTTTGGGATCAGATGACCGTGTGTGAGGAATATCACAGGATATTATTATTATTATTACATATTAACAAATTCCACTGTCTCTAAATATATTGTAGCTAGACATACATGGGGGTGGCCTATATCTGGCAGTAGACTAGTTTTAGCTGAATTATACATACCTGAACTTGGACCTGGTTGAACCTCAGGTGTGGGAATACTTTGTGTAGTCTGTGCTTGTTCTAGTTCTCTTTCATATTCCAATATTGTTTACAATCTTTGTCTTTTGTGTCTTTTTTGGTCTGGTTGTCACACAAATTTCGTTGGAAAATGCCCTGCTTTTATTGGAATCTGAGATATCAAGCCCATGACATGATATTCAGTATAGTTCTCCATATCATTCGGCAACTAAAATAAAACGAGTACAAAACGTTAACTTTGTTTACATTATTTATAACCTCAAAATTCACTGTTTTCTATAAAAACTTGATATATAATAATAAGGAAAATAAGATAAATAATCAAGCAGTATGAGTAGACACTTACATCAAAATGATCTTCACAAATACATTTTAGATTGTGTAGCCAGAAGTGCCGGATCCCTGCGAGCAAGCTGAAGCCACCTTTTTCTGACATTTTCCGAACGCTGAACGTGTACAAATAACTTTTCAGGTGTTTTTATTGTAGTACTTTTACAGTGAGGCACCACACAACACTTACAAAACTTAGAATCCATTTTTAAGCAAAAAAAAATGATCACAAGCATGTATCACCATAACAGTTCAGCGATGTTTAGGAACGAGTGACGTCATGACGTGTAAAGTGACAAGTAGTTGCGTTTTGGAGCGAAATTTAAAGTGCAATTTAAAATATAAGATTTTTATATATTAGATGCATTAAAAAAATATATAAGTGTTATTTTGGGCTACATTAGGTACTAATAAACGTTTTAAAATACATTCCTAAAAATAGTCAACATCCCTATTGTTGTCAGTGCGATTAGAATGTAAATATTTTGTAATGAATCTAGGCTTGTTTTGAAAAGATTAATTGCTGAGTTTATTGCCGGCTCTTCTCAGCAAATGCAACCTTCCGAAACGGTATTAGAGTATTAGAGTCACAATTTTCATAAGTGCCTGCGAAGGTATATTTGAATAAACAAGCAATTGAATATTTACCCCATGACATATTATGACTGTAAAAGAGCTATAACAGTCTGGTTGAAAAATAAAAGCTATGATGAGACTGAGGCTCTCTTGCACTCAGTAACGTAGAAAATTATACTAGGTATAATGTTTAATGCACACATGAGTAGTAGCTGCCTGATGGCCTCCTGGCTGTCGGGCAACTGATCCCAAGTTTATTAACGTAGGGCTACAGGGTGGCAATGCGCACACACAAACCCCCACAAATACATTCACACCCCCTCTCACATACACACACACACCCCCCACACACATCCTCACACGCACACACACCCCCACACCCACAGTCACACGCATACAGAAACAACACATCACACACACATATACACAAACACTAAATATATTAGATTTTATGTTTTTGTTTATATCTCAATACTTTATATTTTTTCTTTTTAATATTTTATTCTAAAACTCGGAACTAAATTTAAAATTAAAATTGTAACACCTTTTACTACTATATTGTTATGTACTAGATATGGAAGAGCGGGGCCTCCTAGCACAGGTATTTATTATACTTAAAAGGAGACCCCAATGAACTATATTTTTAGTGTAGATGATAAGTTACCGAAAATAAATATTTTCTATTTCTATTTCTATTTTCTATAAATGATTTTGAATTTTTTGACTTCATTTTCATGTTACAGCTCTAATGCCAGCCTAACTAAAGCGCTCTTGTGACATTATAGTAGGAAAAAAATGACACGCTTGGTTTTCATACAGATGGAGGGACTTGCGTTATCTATTTAGATTTATGTCGGTGGTTGACTCGTGTGGAGTTAGGAATGGGACAAGGGAAAAGCGTCCCATTCGCGAGCCAACGTGCTAACCCGCATCAACACAACGTAGCTTTATGACATAACAATTATACGATCTTAATAGCTATAACAATAACGTTCATAGTCACAAATCATAGAAATGTAATGGTGCAGTGGTACGCGAGCAAATTGCTCGGAACGCGATTAAGTGACGAAACATCATTTCATTCATAACTAATGTGGGCTTTAATTAAAACCGGCCAAGTGCGAGTCAGACTCGCGCACCGAGGGTTCCGTACAAACTTGTAGGTATATAAGTAAATGGTAGTATAGACCTGAGTATTTGATATGAATTTCAATTTATGACGTATTAAAAAAAACTGCTTACTAGATCTTGTTCAAACCAATTTTCGGTGGAAGTTTGCATCGTAATGTACATCATATATTTTTTTTATCATTCTCTTATTTTAGAAGTTACAGGGGGGGGACACACATTTTTCCCCATACTTAGAACTGAAACTCTTTTTTTTTTAATAAAACTCATAATGTGTCTATGTCTATGGATAGGTCTTCAAAAATGATATTGAGGTTTCTAATATCATTTTTTTCTAAACTGAATAGTTTGCGCGAGAGACACTTCCAAAGTGGTAAAATGTGTGTCCCCCCCCTGTAACTTCTGACAGACAGATATGACGAATCTATAAGGGTTCCGTTTTTTGCCATTTGGCTACGGAACCCTAAAAATGATATGTATTTACGATTAAAGTTACTTTATTAGATCATAAAATTATGTTAATTGCCTTATGAATAGCGCCTAACTAATATTATAATGCGAAAGTAAGTTTGTCTGTCGGTTAACTTTTCACCATGATCCCTTATTGAAAAAGATGGTTTAAGCCTAGTAAAACTCAGGTTTTAGATATGTCCTACACATTCTAATGTCACAAAAAGTGTTGGGGCTATCGTAAATCCTGGGTTTTACAAGGCTCTACTTAAACCTGCTTTTGTAATTAGGTTTTGATCTCCCACCATGCCACAGATTGTGGTTTCGATTCCCAATCAGGGCAAAAATAAGAGTGAGTCCCATCGGACCCGGTGCCTCTGTCCCGTTAACGGGTCCGATGGGAAAAAAAGTGCCATCGGACCCGGTAGCTTCAGTGTGTGCGTGCACCGGGTCCGATGGCACTCTTTTTTCCATCGGCCTCGATGACTCTGTCCCGTTAACGGGGTCGATGGGAAAAAGAGTGCCATCGGACCCGGTAGCTTCAATGTGTGCGTGTACCGGGACCGATGGCACTCATTTTTCGATCCACCTCAAGAGTGCCATTGGCCCCGGTATCTCCCATCATCGGGACAGATACAAAACATAAAATTAGCCGGCGTCGCCGTTTTAACCGCCGGGAAGGATGGCACGGATCAAGTTTCATATGCCAGTTTTATTATATAAAAAAAACCTAAATCGACGTAGCTGAGCTGGTTACCAGGATAACAGAAGTTTTTAAGAGATTAGCTCGAGAAAATCAAACACAATTGTATATAGAGCTCACACACACTGGCTTGATTCTAAAAGATGAAGAGTACACAAGTAAAATCCAAATGCTTTTTAACCGACGAAAAAACGGAGGAGGTTTACAAGTCGACGCGTATATTTTTTTTTTTTTTTTTTTTATGTATGATCACGCATAACTTTTGACAGAGTAGTCCGATTTTGATAATTCTTTTTTTATTGGATAGGGTATACCTCGTAGGTGGTCCCATATAAATATGGATAAAAAATACCTACCCTAAGGGTGGGAAAATAGGGATGATTTATTGTTCACTCACAGATTTTAATGCTGAGTTGTGTATTACATCAAAAGAAATCAAAAATTAAGCATGTAGTAATTAGTAAAAGAATTAGTTGAAGTAGAGTATAGCCACAAAAAATTATAAAATAAAAACTTTTTAACAAAAAAATAAACCACCGAAAAAACTGAAAAGCAAAAAATATTTTTGAATATAACTTGAATTTTATAAGGTTTTGCAGTCGGGGACAAACCAATAACATAAGCTATTACGGCAATACGACATTAAATGAAACCACGTAAAGTACTTATGTATACGATCAACTTTTACTATGGGACCGGGGGCTCTACCGCATAACTATGGTGTTAATCGTAACGAACACCATTAATGAATTACTTCCAATCAGGGCCCACGAATGGTCATCGTCGCGACATACCGCGTGCGCATCATTGGATGAAATAATTAATGGTGTTCGTTACGATTACCACCAAAGTTACGCGGTAGAGCCCTAGCTTTAAATTCGAAAAAATGAATTGCGTTAGCAATATTGCTTAGCTAACCTTTTTAGACAAATCTACGTAGGTTATTGGTTTGTCCCCGATTGCAAAACCTTATAAAATTCAAGTTATATTCAAAAATATTTTTTGCTTTTCAGTTTTTTCGGTGGTTTATTTTTTTGTTAAAAAGTTTTTTTAGCTCTTAACATGATATCTTCAAAAAATAACAATTTATAAAAATCTTATGGTGGTGGTAATACACTTCCAAACTTTTAATATTCTTGTACCTACCGCCATAAATATTTTGTCTGTCATAACTTGAAATTACATAAGATAATTCTTTCAAACTTCTGTTATCCTGGTATTATTGCGACCTTGACGAAAACTTAATATGATGAAACTCGTTTCAACTAGAGAAATTAATGCGTATAAATAAAATAACGATAAATATTAATCAGTATTTATTATATGAAAAACTATAATATTTTAATAAAAAACGATTCAAAAAAATAAACGTAGCAAGAAATAAAATTACAAAAAAGTCTCATTAGCAAACAATATCAATAGCAATATCAATAGCAATCACCTTTTTGCGTGCCGCCGCGCCGGGGCACGCAATTGTTTTCAGTGCGATTAGAATGTAAATATTATGTAATTAATCTAAGCCTGTTTTGAAAAGAGTAATTGCTGAGTTTATTGCCGGCTCTTCTCAGCAAATGCAACCTTCCGAACCGGTATTAGAGTATTAGAGTCAGACTTTTCATAAGTGCCTGCGAAGGTCTATTTGAATAAATGATTTTGAATTTTGAATTTTGAATTTTGACCTAATTAATTTCTATAATCACAGATACGTTCATTGTTATCAGTCTCCAATAATCGCATTAATACCTGAACTACTTACTATTTTTATAGTAGTGTTCCTAAACTTTTAAACTAAATATTATTTTAATAATCAACAATAAAGAAAAAACATTATCTACCTAGCATAAAATCAACTTCGCAAAACAAGAACAAAATAGTTTTTTTTTAGCAAAAATATACTAATTATTTAATTACTATAATCACAGATACGTTACATTGATCAGTTATAATCACATTAATATCTAATCTCCTAAATACTTATTATCTTAGTGTTTTTAAATTACTTGTATTTTATATTGCAAACAAATACAATATTTTCATAATAAAAACTATTTTAAAAAAAACATTCTGGCAAAAAATCAACGTTACAAATCATTACAAAATAGTACCTTTATCTTGTACATTTATAGTTGATTTTCTTAAGCTTATCTCTTAAGAACTTCTGTTATCCTGGTAACCAGCTCTGTGACGTTTTTTTATATAATCAAACTGGCAATTGAAACTTGATCCGTGCCATCCTTCCTTTTAAATCAGCGACGCCGGTTTATTTTATGTTTTGTATCTACCCCGTTGACCGGAGTTACCGGGGCCGATGGCACTCTTTTCCGATCGACCTCAGTGCCTCTGCCCCGTTAACGGGGTAGATAGGAAAAATAGTGCCATCGGTCCCGGCAGCTTCAGTGTGTGCGTGTACCGGGTCCGATGGCACTCTTTTTTCCATCGGCCTCGATGACTCTGCCCCGTTAACGGGGTCGATGGGAAAAAGAGTGCCATCGGACCCGGTAGCTTCAATGTGTGCGTGTACCGGGTCCGTTGGCACTTTTTTTCCCAACGGACCCGTTAACGGGGCAGAGGCACCGGGTCCGATGGGACTCACTCAAAAATAAATATGAATATGTAATATAAATGGTCCCGTCAGAAAAAGTTAATTGTGTTTTATATTATACTAGCCCCCGCGGTTTCACCCGCGTTCCCGGGATAAAAAGTACCCTACGTCCTTCTCCATACCATAGGCTATCTGCATGCCAAATTTCATGATGATCCGTTGAGTGGTGAGGCGTGAAGAAACAAACAAACTCACTTTCAAATTTATAATATTAGTTATTTATTTAATAAGCAATGATTGCTCCAGCAGTGGTGTGAAATACTCTGGCGAAGGCTGTAGGTTCAAATCTTTTAATGAACTTGGTCTTTCAGTGAAGAATCATAGCATGGTGGATACTTCGTAGTACCTAGTACCCTCAAATTGAAACTCTTTTTTTACAAGCGTACATCTCGCCTGATGGTAAGCAGTTTCCGTAAATCGTCAAGCATCTGGAGGTGAGTCCTCGCACATCAATTGAGAGCTTTCTACGCTCTTATCATCTTCGGCTAGTCATCACTTATTTTATTTCTTTTCCATCACTGAAAGATGCACTTAGTAGCATTCGAACCTTTCGCCACGGGCGTTTTACGATACCACTGAGTAGGCTGATTTTCCACCAGAGATTTGCTATGCAGCTATGCTGCGAGGATGTAATAGCTAAGCTGTGAAACTATGTGACCGTTTCCACTGATACTCAGCTATGTAGCTAAGATGTGCTATGAAGATGATAGCTGCGCGAGGAAGATGCACAGCTCGAGCTATGCGATGCACCACTCGCGACCATCCATAGCACGCATCCTTCCATATAAAAAACACATCTTAGTTGAATCCGTTTCCACCAGTGCTAAGCTATGTGAATATGTGCCCTTCTAGGGCCTAAATTGAATAAATGGCTTTGACTTTGACTTATGGTTGGTGGATATCAAAAGCATCCATAGCAACGTAGCATAACACATCTCTGGTTTAAAAGCAGCCTTATCATCGTCTTCAATATAGCCAATCAACGCAAAGAAAACAATACTCCTCAATACATCGCAGTCGGTTAAATTAGGGCCACAAATCACCACCTGTCACTTGAACTGTGAAATATCACACTAATTCCATAGACAACTCAATAGAATAGAGCCACTTCAGCCTTCGAATTAGCATTGTCTTAATTTACGCAACAAAACTCAGGTCAACATAATTCTAATTGCTGAATCTTCATTAATCTACCTCCTAATGCCCCCCAGATACCGCGAATAACCCCCCATTGTAACATAACCTTGTCATGTAAGAAGAAAGTTGGTGGATACGGGTCAAGTTATAGTGGATATTGTTGGTGCTTAGACGTTAAAAGCGTGCTCTATGCATCGCACGCGTACATTTGCCTTCTATCCGCGGACGTATTACAGCGCATTCTATTTTTGAATCTTAAAAAAAAGTATCGTTTATTGAGAAGTGAGTTTTTTTTTATTTGGATTACATTCTCGTTTTGTATACGGCCAGTGAGTGTTGTGTTTACTAAAGAGGTTTTCTTTTCTTTTTTATAGTTTCTTTTCTTGAGGTGTTTGTTTGAAAATAAGGAAGAATTTGAAAGGTGAGTCCTGTTTTTTCGTTTCTCAGAAAAAGTGTCTTTGGAAATCAAAATAATATATCAAAGCTAATTTGACCAAGATCATTGTCAAAAGATTTTTAAACGCATTAGACTTCAACGCGCGTAATTTATTTTAAAAATAGAATAAGTTATTTTTAAAGTTAAAATTAAGCTTAAATTTAGGGTATATCCCACTATTTTAGTCCCAGTTGCTATAATAATAAAGATTCAGGCAACCACTTACGTGGGAACGTCTCACGCTTTTTCGTCGGTAAACAAATAAATTACCTCATTCAAAATTGTGAGTATACATGAAGATGTTAAGTAACCCATTGAGTGAAGTGTAATAAAATATATAAATAGCGAGCTTTATTGGTATTTTAGCTCAAATAGATAATCAATAATAAAATATTAAATTAAATATCCTGGGACATTCCTCACACATGGTTATCTGATCCCAAACTAAGCATACAACTGATATACTAACTGTTTCCCGCGGTTTCACCCGAGTTCCTGGGATCAACAGTAGCCTATAATATTTGGGGATAATACAGCTTCCTATTAGTGAAAGAATTTTTCGTATCCGACTGTTAGTTCCAGAGATTAGCCCGTTTAATAAAACAAAAAACTCTTCCGCTTTATTATATAAGGTTCTTCTAAAGTCTTGGCGTATATTTTGGCGGCCAGACGGGCCAGCTGGCGTGGTTGGTTAAGACTCTGGTTAAGATTCTACCTATCGCACCGCAGGTCGTGGGTTCGATTCCCACACAGGACATGCATTTGTGTGCATGAACATGTCTGTATGTCCTGAGTCTGGGTGTAATTATGTATATTAAGTATGTATTTACAAACAAAAAGTAGTATATGTATTATATCAGTTATCTGGTTTCCATAGTACAAGCTCTGCTTAGTTTGGGATCAGATGACCGTGTGTGAGGAATGTCCCAGGATATTATATGTCCCAGGATATTATTTTGAGGGATGAATGTATAAATCAAAAAATAATTGGACTGTTTTACAAAAAACTTAAACTGAATTCAAAGTACACTAAGAAGTAAGTAATCAAATCCTGATCTGATGAAAATTGCACCAAACGGGAAGTGTACCCTTCCAGACAAAAAAAGAATTTGCCGAATCGGTTAATAAATGACGGAGTTATGAAGTAACAAACATTAAAAAAAATACAACCGAATTGAGAACATCCTCCTTTTTTTGAAGTCGGTTAATAATCCATACATTGAAAATACTACATTATTTATAAATTAATACTTGGTACTTACATAAAGTTCAATTTTGAAAAACAAAATTTCTTTTGATCCATCATACGGATTACTTTTCTAATTTATTTATTTTGATTACTAATGACCTATACTTTCATACAATATACGCCAAGACTTTAGAAGGACCTTATATTAGTATAGATATATACCTATTACTTTTTATTTGTAAATACGTACTTAAATATTATTTTCCATATAGATTCTTAAAGTCAACTATGGATAATAAGCCACTAACAATTATAATATATTAAAAGTTTTAATGTTTTTAAATTATATGTTGTTCAAAATACTTTCTCAATATTATTTTAATCAATAATTGGACTGTTTTACAAAAAACGTAAACCGACTTCAAAGTACACTAAGAAGTAATCAAATCCTGATCTGATGACAATGGGACCAAACGGGAAGTGTACCCTTCCAGACAAAAAAAGAATTTTCCAAATCGGTTAATAAATGACGGAGTTATGAGGTAACAAACATGAAAAGAAAAAAAAAACACAACCGAATTGAGAACCTCCTCCTTTTTTTGAAGTCGGTTAAAAAGCTATAAGACATAAAAATACAACTTATAAAATGTGTAACGGAAAGGTTAATAAAAAGTACTTCTTAGGTACTAGGCGCGCAGATCGCGGAAGAGAACATTTTATAATAATTAGTGACCTAAAAAATAATAATCACCCTCATTGACCGGTTAGTTGTGATTTTTAACCGACTTCAGGAAAATGAGGAGGCTATGTTCGACGCGTATGTTTTTTTTTATGTTCACTGATTTTCCGACACGACTTATACGATTTGGATGGTTTGAACTGTAACTGTATATCGGATCTTTAGTCATTATGTCCCACTCGCGAATGGCCCGCGCCATAGCTTTATTTTCAAATTTTCACGGTAGATCCCGAGGTGGTCTCATATAAATTTTAGTATGGACATGGACATTGAAAATATAATGATCGCGATCTGTGCGCCTGAGTGGTAGACCAGGTACCAAATAAATCTTGTATTTTATGGATACTAAGTGGACCCGTCGTAATGGTCGAAATTCCGTTTTTTTTTTAGGATAGAATAAATAAATCCTCTTTTTGCGTCTTTTTAGGGTTCGGTAGCCAAATGGCAAAAAACGGAACCCTTATAGATTCGTCATGTCTGTCTGTCTGTCTGTCTGTCTGTCCGTCCGTATGTCAGAGCCACTTTTTTCCGAAACTATAAGAACTATAATGTTGAAACTTGGTACGTAGATGTATTCTGTGAACCGCATTAAGATTTTCACACAAAAATAGAAAAATAACAATAAATTTTGGGGGTTCCCCATACTTAGAACTGAAACTCAAATTTTTTTTATTCATCAAACCAATTAGTGTGGGGTGTCTATAGATAGGTCTTCAAAAATGATATTGAGTTTTCTAATGTCATTTTTTTCTAAACTGAATAGTTTGCGCGACAGACACTTCCAAAGTGGTAAAATGTGTGTCCCCCCCCTGTAACTTCTAAAATAAGAGAATGATAAATCTATAAAAAATGTGGGTTCCCCATACTTAGAACTGACTCTCAAATTTTTTTTTAATAAAACCCATATTTATGGGTGTCTATGGAAAGATCTTCAAAAATGATATTGAGGTTTCTAATATCATTTTTTTCTAAACCGAATAGTTTGCGCGAGAGACACTTCCAAAGTGGGAAAAATGTGTGTCCCTGTAACTTTTAAAATAAGAGAATGATAAATCTATAAAAAATATATGATGTACATTACGATGCAAACTTCCAACGAAAATTGGTTTGAACGAGATCTAGTACTTAAGTAGTTATTTTTAATACGTCATAAATTGAAATTCATATGAAATACTCAGGTCTATACTACCATTTACTTATATTACCTACAGGTTTGTACGGAACCCTCGGTGCGCGAGTCTTACCCTGACTTGCACTTGGTCGGTTTATTATTTTATTTAGGGATGAATGAACGCATTAAACTACTGGTATTTGTTATTTAATACGCTGACAAAAATTAATGTTAAGTGTAGGTTTTATATAATATAGTACACGGACGTGTAAAATCTACTACGGGTACTTACTATATACAAAGAACGTAACCATAGCGCGATTCAATTGTCTTGTAGCGCCATCTGTTTGCAATTACGAAAATCTTATTCGGAAAATATTACTACTAAAATAATATAATTATTATTACCTATTCCTTCATCAAAAACTTAATATTAAAACAAGGTTGGGGCCGCCTATTAACTTTATATTATGAACCTATATCAGATCTCGCTCTGCAATAACTAAAATATTTAAAATAATCAAAGTACCTGATAAGTAACAGCATGGGGTTCTTCAAAAAGGGTGTGAAGAGGTTTCTTCAGGGTCGGCAACGCGCGAGTGATACCCCTGGTGTTGCAAGCGTCCATAGGCTACGGTAACTGCTTACCATCAGGCGGGCCGTATGCTTGTTTGACACCTAAGTGGTATAAAAAAAAAAAAAAAAAAAAAATTGTATACAGAAAAACATAGCCTATAAGACGAGATGAAAATGAATTTTAGGGATTTGAATAGGAAAAACTAAAACTATAGTCTTGAGTAACATACTCATATTTTTAGATATAGATAAATGGATATCCTGTTGTAGAGATTTTGGAGCCAATTAATGTTTATATTGTGATAAAATGAAGTTGAAAACATTCCAATGAAAAAATATGTATTTAGCTGTGAAACGTATAATTATGTGGGCTATTTCATACTATTCACATTACATTTGCTCATAGGACAAGTGATACTGTGATTGTCTATAACATTACATAAGCACCCGGGTTGATATGGGTTGATAAACGAAAGTAACATTGATTCACGACTAAAATGGTGCTAAAATGTCTATGCGTCTCTTTCTCTCTCGCAAATTGTCATAAGGATTGTCATATTTCGTTTCCATGGTATGTAGGTCTAGTTAGCGTAGCGAAATCCTAAGTCTATGGAAATAACTCTTAACATTAAAACTGACACTGTTTTGAAGTCTGCGAAATATTTTTACATTTGTACATTAAAGGTTTTTTTTTGTAAAAATAATAATTTATTTTCAATGTTGAGTTTCGTATCAACATCCCTCATGATTTGTCACCGACCGATAATGTGCATATCATTGATAAATTGTCACCCATTACTTTTTATTTGTAAATACGTACTTAAATATTATGCTCCAACTTCCATGTAAGATATTATAAACATTATAAACTTAGAATAGAATAGAATAGAATAGAATATTTATTTGTCGAACACAGGTTATTATAAAACAAAGATGTTACAAAATGTCAGAGTTGGTACTTTCTATGTTCTGCCGCTAGGCGTACAAATGCTTAATACAATCAAATTAAAATGGCAATAAAGTTAAATTTTATATGAATAATTAATGTCTTATACACAATACAAATAAAATAATTAATCGACAATGATAACACAAAACAAGTTACAGCATTAATAATTTACATGGACATAAAAACAAAACATGTCGGGCTAGTTAAATGTCATATCTAATAGCAATAATAATAATAAAATAATAATGGTTTGTGACATTTCAAATTGTATCATTCATAAATTCATCAATAGTGTAGTAAGCTTTGAATGTCAATAATTGTAATAACAGCTTTTTAAATAAATTTATGTTTGCACATTGCTTTATATTTTGAGGAAGATGGTTGTACACATTTATCGAAAAAACAAAAACACTTTTCTGATAAAGAGCTGATTTTGAGGGTACAAGGCACAGATTGTCTTGTCGTCGTTTACTACTGACTTGAGTAAATTTATCTAAATTATTTCGAATAAATATTGCGGTTTCAAAAATAAACAATGATGGAACAGTTAATATTTTAAGATCCATGAAGTAGTTTTTGCAGCTGTCTGTACGTTTCAGATTACACATAGATCTTATGCACCTTTTTTGTGCTTTAAAAACCATTTCCTTGCCTGTAGCATTTCCCCAAAATATTATACCGTACCTTAGTACTGAAGCTGCTAGGCCATGGTAAGCTGTGAGTAGGGCAGCTTGATTGACTACTTTATTTAACATGTGAAGGGCATAGGCAATTTGGCTTAGTTTGTCGCACAACGATTGAATTTGTGTTGACCATTTCATGTTGTTATCAATATACAACCCTAAGAATTTTGTAACACTTGTTTCAGAAACATGTTTACCGTTGTAGCTGATGTAAACTTAAAGTCAACTAAGGTAATAAGACACTAACAATTTATAATATATAGCTGCCTGCCCGGCGCGACTTCGTTCGCCTACCCTACCCTACCCTACACCACCCTACCCTACCCTACCCTACCCTTTTTGAAAATATATGTCCGGGATAGTGTAGCTTCCCAACAGTGAAAGAATTTTTCAAATCGGTTCAGTACTTTCGTAGTAGGGATTGCAATCCGGATACTTCGAAAACTTCTTTCTTCTTTTTTTAAATCCGAATTTTGAGAATAAAATCCGGATATTTCGAATTTTAATCACAATTCACAATAAATCATTTTTAACTTAAATTTTTATTGAATATCGTGTGGGTTTAAGTCAATATTACTGTGACGCACAAATCCCGACACCTATCCCACCGCCCACCAGTGTCCGAGTCCGAACGAGCCTTTTCGACTATTACATTTTGTAATAAATTACGATCTCGTCTAAACGACGACACACTTAACGCTTTTATGTTTCTAAGATATCGGTTATAAAAGAAAAAAACTTAAAATATAGTTTTTGTTTATTATTTATGTTATGTTGATTTACGTTACGTTAAAAGATTATTTAAATTAAGAAGATATAATTATATTTCTTATTATAAAGATGATTTTTATAAGAGCGAAGAATGAAGATCCCTCAATTTCGGAGCCTATTCAATGCAAACAAACAAATAAACAATCAAATCTTTCCTCTTTGTGATATTAGTATAGATTAGTTTCTTTTTTAAATCAATATACTTATTGTAATAAGTTCAAAATACTTTCTCAATATTATTTTAATCAAAAACCTATATGCCGTATTGTTTTTTCTTTATGTATGTTCATCTATTACTCGGAAACGAATTACCAAAAAAATCTTGTAGGTATTTAATAGATACTAAGTTAAAAAAAAACGGAAATTCGCCCCCGTAGTGGGCGAAATTTGGGGCGTTTTTTTGTAGTTTTTTTAAATCCTCTTTACGTATTTATATAATTAAAAAAATGTTTTTTTTAGTAATTTTATGTATTTCAAGTGCGAGTCAGACTCACGCACCGAGGGTTCCGTACAAACCTGTAGGTATATAAGTAAATGGTAGTATAGACCTGAGTATTTGATATTAATTTCAATTTATGACGTAATAAAAAAAAACTACTTACTAGATCTCGTTCAAACCAATTTTCGGTGGAAGTTTGCACCGTAATGTACATCATATATTTTTTATAGATTTATCATTCTCTTATTTTAGAAGTTACAGGGGGGGGACACACATTTTACCACTTTGGAAGTGTCTCTCGCGCAAACTATTCAGTTTAGAAAAAAATGATATTAGAAACCTCAATATCATTTTTGAAGACCTATCCATAGACAACCCACACTTATGGGTTTGATGAAAAAAAAAATGTGAGTTTCAGTTCTAAGTATGGGGAACCCCCAAAATTTATTGTTTTTTTTCTATTTTTGTGTGAAAATCTTAATGCGGTTCACAGAATACACTTACCAAGTTTCAACATTATAGTTCTTATAGTTTCGGAAATAAATGACTGTGACATACGGACGGACAGACAGACAGACAGACAGACATGACGAATCTATAAGGGTTCAGTTTTTTGCCATTTGGCTACGGAACCCTAAAAAGGGAGCGAATGTTTTCATTAAAGATTTTCATAGGGCATCGTGCCTCTACCCAGATCGCTAGTCCGCCTTACTAAAGCATGACATTTAATATCACTCCGCTTGAGGGGCTCCTGAGAAAATCGCTCTCAGTTCGTACTAAGCACGGCTGTCACCGCGTCATACTCTTCTTCTTCTTATTTTTAATTTTGTCAACCAAGCCCAAATTAGGGCTCATTTCTGCCAGTGTCGAGTTATATTATAGTTTCCAGTCACAATAAATCACTTCACATTATAGTCCTCAGTCAGTCACCGTCCATAAAAGTCATGTTTTACTACAATGGTGGTCATTGTACTAAAACTCTTCACGGACATTTTGAGACAACTTGAAAAGTCACGATACACATAATTCATTTCATTTCACTTCACTGGTGCACATGGATGATCTTTATTGGGTAAATAAAATACCACCAAAAATACACAATAAAACTCAAAATACACAAATTTATGAAAATCAAAATGAAAATGCTACGTCACTCCGCAAGTTCCCGCCAAAAAGTCCCGCATCATACTCGCCGAGTTACGTATTGAAATACTGTCACAACCATTGAAATGCTAAAAATAGTTTTGTATAAAACCTTATATATGATCTTTAGATTTAAGACCAAAAAAAAAAACTTCAAATTCCCAATTGGCATAATTGGCGAATAAGGTTTTCATCGTTGCCAACAGATGGCGTCACAAGGTAATTGAATCGCGCTATGGTTACGTTCTTAGCATAGGTATATAATAAGTACCCGTAAATGTGAGGTATCACTTTCATTTGTATTAATACATCCTTTCTCAAATATCCTATTTTTGATAACAAATACCAGAAGTTTGATGCGCTTGTTTTCGTTGGTTGGTTGATTGAGCTCAAAAATCTACCTTACCTAGCTTGCAGTGCTGCCAACGCGGATTTACAAAAAGGCGTAGGCCAGATTCGAAAAGTACGTAGAATTAGTAAAACTTGCATAAATGGTAAGTTCGTAGAACTACGTACTTTTTAGGGTTCCGTAGCCAAATGGCAAAAAACGGAACCCTTATAGATTCGTCATGTCTGTCTGTCTGTCTGTCTGTCTGTCTGTCTGTCTGTCTGTCTGTCTGTCTGTCTGTCCGTGTATGTCACAGCCATTTATTTCCGAAACTATAAGAACTATAATGTTGAAACTTGGTAAGTAGATGTATTCTGTGAACCGCATTAAGATTTTTACACAAAAATAGAAAAAAAACAATAAATTTTGGGGGTTCCCCATACTTAGAACTGAAACTCAAATTTTTTTTTTTCATCAAACCCATAAGTGTGGGGTGTCTATGGATAGGTCTTCAAAAATGATATTGAGGTTTCTAATATCATTTTTTTCTAAACTGACTAGTTTGCGCGAGAGACACTTCCAAAGTGGTAAAATGTGTGTCCCCCCCCCTGTAACTTCTAAAATAAGAGAATGATAAATCTATAAAAAATATATGATGTACATTACGGTGCAAACTTCCACTGAAAATTGGTTTGAACGAGATCTAGTAAGTAGTTTTTTTTTAATAGGTCATAAATTGAAATTAATATCAAATACTCAGGTCTATACTACCATTTACTTATATACCTACAGGTTTGTACGGAACCCTCGGTGCGCGAGTCTGACTCGCACTTGGCCGGTTTTTTTTCAAATTAAATTAATAGACTAGGGTAGGTAAAACATAATAAAAATAATGTTTTATTATACAACTACCTAGTTGCGCCCCGCGGTTTCACCCGCGTAACCGAGGGATATCCTGCCCTACCCTACCGTTAAGTTTTATTAAATTTTCAAATTTTCTACGCTTTCTTATTTTTTTTCCATGAAAACCTTCTTCAGAATATTTTAATATATCGTCGTAATATTAACTCTTCAGATAGTATCGAAGTAACTACTTAGTTACTAATTTACGTATTTAATAAAATATTTTAGATTAAAAAAAAAAAACTCTCCTTCATACTTAAGGCTTAGCACCGATATTTTATACTGGCCGTTAAAAAGTTTTCAATTCATTTTAATTTTTATTCAAACGCACTTGTAACCAGCTAAAACACTTGCCCCCTTATCAATAAATAAGGTGTAAGTCAATCTTGTAACACACAGGTATTAAGATAGCCCCAGCCCTTTTTGTTTATATGACATTAGAAAGTGACGGATATATTTAAAACTTAGGTATTACTATACTTGACTTACACCTTACTAATAAGGGGGTTGGAAACTAATTCAAAATCACTTAAAAAAAAAAACATTTATAAGAACAAACCAAATACCCTGTAATTTGCAATTCAAAATTGATTCTTATTACAAAGAAGTTCTGATATTTTTATAGAGTTCTGATATATTACCGTCAGGGCAATCTGCCGCTCCACAATAGTCTGCATAAGCAGATGCTGAGCATTGCGGCAGTGGTTCAGATTGCCCTGGAGGATCTTATGTGGGGGCGGGAACGCTAAGCTTCGACGATCTCCATTTCCGGGCCAGAGCCCGGTTCAGCGGTAGGTGCCGCGACCCTCTCATTGATAGGAGCCTGCTTACTCTTCTTCTTCTTGGGTGCGGGACACCTTCTTCCCAAGCGATGATCTGAGGGGAGCCCCAGATCAGAGCACAAGGGACACTTGAGCGATTTTGCGGTGCAGTCGCGGGCTCTGTGGCCCGCCTCACCACAGGCGTAGCAGCGATTGCTTCGGTCTACGCATGTGCTGCACCTACACGCTACGTGCCCTTTTTCGAGGCACCGGCCTGGCTTCCAATGCCTCGATCGTCACTGTCCCCCAACCTACTTGGAAGCCCCTAGCAGCAGTCAGTCTCCTGACTACCGCCAAACGGCAACGCACCCAGCAGGTACCCATCGTGGTGGGTGATCGTCGGACTTCGCCCACCTTAACATCATCCGCCGCCCACCCACCTGCTTCCGCAACTGCTGCTGCTACCTCTGGAGGAGTGATGGCATCATCGAGGTCCCGCAGTCTCATCTCGCCCGCACCCTACTACCCTACCCTACTCTACCCTACCCAACCTACCCTACCCTCCCCGACCCAACCCAACCCAACCCAACCTACCCTACCCTACCCTACCCTACCCTACGCACCCTAGCAACTTTCTTAAGTTTTTCTTTCGTAAGAACCTTCTTCTGAAAATAACAAACACAATAAAAAAGAATTAGCGAAATAGGTCCAGCCGTTCACGCGTGATGGCGTGACCAAGGGAAATATAGGGATTAATTTTTATATATATATAGATAAGATCGATCAAATTGCATATCGGTAATAGCGTCTCGACCTCTCGACATCTATTCCCTAAAATTATCTATCTAATTACATCATTAAATTTATTATCAATACTTGCGTTGCGACATACTTGTGACATATGACATCAATTTATATTATACCATAGACTATAGAGTGATTGATGATCATTAATTTTGTCTTTTGTGTGTCTGTCGGCTTGTTATATTTTAATACAGTAATTTTAAAAGGTTTTGTAATAATTGCTGTTTTGTAAATACATTTGACTTAATTTTTCAAAGTCTGAAAGTTTAAAGTCTTTGTAGACTTCATTAAATTGCGCGGTGTGTTCTACCCATAAATAAATAAAAATAAAAATGAATATCCTGGGACATTGCTCACACACGGTCATCTGATCCCAAACTAAGCAGAGCTTGTACTATGGAAACCAGATAACTGATATAATACATATACTACTTTTTGTCCTATAGAAACTAATCAGTGATTTGTCACTGATTTTAAACAGTAAGGACCAATCACTGCATCGTGTGTTCTTGACTTGGCCAATCAGATCGCATGTGTCCTTGTCTTAGCCAATCAGAGCGCACTGTGGATGGTGGCAAATTGGTGGAATAGATTGCAAGCAAAATCAACGTCATTACGCTTCTTTGGGTTAATTGTTCGATGCCACCCTCAAGTTGAAAAGTCATCGCCAAGCACCTATCGGTGTGTTCTGACAGCTGCACTTGAGAGCCAGTTCCTTCTAGGCTTTGTGTGCTACCACCTTCGACCACATCATCACTTACCATGGTGAGATTGTGGTATACATGCCAATCCAAAGCTTAAAAAAGAACTGTTAAAGAAATGCACTAATATTAGAAATGAAATAGCTTCTAATGCTGTATAATAATTTTAAGAGAAGTAGAGCATAGCATTTATTCGCTCAAAGAGCAGCTCGCCTGGGGAAGTACCTCCACCTTACAGAATACCGCAGCCAAATAACTTTATGTTGTGTAAAGTTGTGTTCCTGCGCGTGAGTAAGGTTGCCAGAGCTCATAGGTGAGGGGGGATAGGTCGATAACGCGTGAGCGATGCTTCGTGTGTTGCAAGCGTCTATATGGCTACGGTAACCGCTTACCATCAGGCGGGCCGTATGCTTGTTTATCGACTAAGTTGTATAAAAAAAAAAAAAAAAAAGGCCGGCAACTCATTGGCACCCTGCTATTCCTATTGTCAATAAGCTACGGTACCACTTACTTAGATGGAACATCTGCCTGCTTCTTGGTTATGGCAACCGGTTTTTGATGGATCTTATTTTTGCCAGGGTCGAGTTACATCATAAGTACTAGTCACAATAAATCACTTTCATATAGTCCGCTGTCAGTCACCGTCCATAGGTCATGTTTTAGTATAATGGTCGCCATTGTACTAAATCTTTTCATGGACTTTTTGAGACAATATGTAAGGTTACGGTACATTCATTCATTTCACTTCACTTCTCTGGTGCACTTTGATGTTTATTGGATAAAACACCACCGATACGGATACGTATAATATTTCGCTTGCCAGACATCTATTTATAATAGAATATTAAAAAAATCTAATCCGAAAAAAAAAACGGAATTAAATTACCCACGGGCCAGTTAGCGCAGTTGGGCCGCAGGTCGTGGGTTCGATTCGCACACAGGACAAGCATTTGTGTGCATTAACTTACATGTATGACCTGAGTCTGGGTGTAGTTGTATGTATTTACAAACAAAAAAAAAACCGGCCAAGTGCGAGTCAGACTCGCGCACCGAGGGTTCCGTACAAACCTGTAGGTATATAAGTAAATGGTAGTATAGACCTGAGTATTTGATATTAATTTCAATTTATGACCTATTAAAAAAAAACTACTTACTAGATCTCGTTCAAACCAATTTTCAGTGGAAGTTTGCACCGTAATGTACATCATATATTTTTTATAGATTTATCATTCTCTTATTTTAGAAGTTACAGGGGGGGGGGACACACATTTTACCACTTTGGAAGTGTCTCTCGCGCAAACTATTCAGTTTAGAAAAAAATGATATTAGAAACCTCAATATCATTTTTGAAGACCTATCCATAGACACCCCACACTTATGGGTTTGATGAAAAAAAAAAATTTTAGTTTCAGTTCTAAGTATGGGGAACCCCCAAAATTTATTGTTTTTTTTCTATTTTTGTGTAAAAATCTTAATGCGGTTCACAGAATACATCTACTTACCAAGTTTCAACATTATAGTTCTTATAGTTTCGGAAATAAATGGCTGTGACATACACGGACAGACAGACAGACAGACAGACAGACAGACAGACAGACAGACAGACAGACATGACGAATCTATAAGGGTTCCGTTTTTTGCCATTTGGCTACGGAACCCTAAAAAAAGTAGTATATGTATTATATCAGTTATCTGGTTTCCATAGTACAAGCTCTGCTTAGTTTGGGATCAGATGACCGTGTGCGAGGAATGTCCCAGTTTTATTTATTTATTTAATCATCTTTGTTCTGCTCACCAATCTACCAGTCATTAACTGTAGAACAACTAGCTGTCCCCCGCGGTTTCACCTGCTTTCCCGGAAATAACCATGGTCCCAGGTCCTTCCCCATACCATAGGCTATCTGTATACCAAATTTCATGAAGAACCGTTGAGTAGTTGAAGCGTGAAGGCGTAACACAAACAAACAAACTCACTTTCGCATTTACAATATTAAGTTAAGATTATGATATACCTAATCATGTAAATCAAACGTCAATAGTCAAAGCTTCATGCACATGTAGTAAACTCGTCTGAGAACCCGTTAAAATTGGGACCTTGCCCTTGCAGGACCAGTTTTCTAGATCCAGCCTCGTGTAGGACTTTCCCCGACCTTTGCCCCTCGAACCCGGGCCCCAGACTCCACTCGTGCCTTTCCATTTCGCTATAACTCGTCATGACCATTTGAGGCAGCTTTTGTTTTGCCATGCGATTGTGGGAAATAAATTGGTTTGCAGTGTCATTAACCCCCTTACTCATAAAGCGCTATTTAACTAATATACTGATTAAATGGACACGTAAATAATGTCACATTATTTGACAATGACAATAGGGTGACGTTATTTACGTGACCATTTAAACAGTATATTAGTTAAATAACGTTTTATTAGTAGTGAGATAGTGTTTACAACTGCGAAGTTTTGGTTAAAAATATAGATTCAATATTTTTATTTTTAAATGGTAGACTTATATGAGCTAAAAATGATATTTGTAATCCGCACTATCGTAACTTACTTCTGTGTTTAAAAATCTGACATAATGGCTACTTTACTTTAGCTGTGCATCGCGTTTTCACCCGCATTTCCGGGATAAAAAGTATATTATGACCTTCTCCATACTATAGGCTTCATATTTCATAAGCGTCAAAAAAGGATATCCAGCACAAATATACAATACACCGAAGCAAATCGTCGAAAGCACGATAATTTCATGGCTTCATGCAACCAGTAACTAGTCAATTTTATTTGCCATCGCTTTCCACGCAGCAAATTGAGGGTCATTTACCATAGAAAGTTGGCAAAGATGATCTGCTATCTTGATTGCACAAGCGCGAGAACAAACTGTTGCCTTCCTGATTGGTTAATTGGTTGACGGGAGCACGACGCGCTCATTTTCAAAGTTTCGAACAATCAGGCGATCGTCTTGTGTTTTTGGAAATTGTACAGCGACAGAAGATTAGTCATAACTCGCTAAGTATAAGCTAGTTAAGAGAGTTAGAGCACAGATTAATTTTACTCAATGAACAGCTCTGGCTGGGGAAATATATCCAGAGTACCGCAGCTAAATAACAGTACAATATGTTGTATTCCTGCGCGTGAGTAATGTCATGGTATGTATGTAATGGTAACCGTACCAACAGGCGGGCCGTATGGTCGTTAGCCGACTTAGATGTATTAAAGTATACGGTAACGCCCTGAGCGGAGGTTCATCCATATCCCATGCGCCTCAGGCGTAGTTACCTAAGACCTAAGGATGAAAGCCTCCAGTGCTTGCCGATTTACTCGCGTGACGTGCTCAACCACCCTCGTGAGGTGCAGGTGGTTGAGAGATCTGCCCTGTAGCTCGGGCTTAGAATAACAGCTACGGTGTTCCCCTGCCTGTCGTAAAAGGCGACTAAACGGGGCCTTTGGGGTCGTGGGCAATCAGAGCGGGGGCTCTGTGCGCCCAGAAGCGACCCCAAGGATAACGATGGGTCGATGTGGTCACGACTCATCGTGCGATAGCACAGCGAGGGTGCTGGGGGGAGTTGTCAGACTCCCAATTGTACGAGCTCTCTAAGCGCCGCGTTTGGAGGGGTGAGCAGGGACGCGTTCTACACGAGAGCCCTCTACCCTCTCTACAGCGCAGGTGGCGACCACCGTAGGGTTTTAGTCAGTAAAAGTCCGGCATAACCTGGCCTCTCCCCCCCAGGGCGGTCGGGTATCCTATGAGGATTTCCCCACGCTAATAAAACAAAAAAAAAGTTGGTTGAGAGATACAAAGATATGCAATATGTTTAGGTAAATACCTACATAGATTGATCCTGATAATTTGGGATACCAAGTAGATGCAATACGCTTCACCCATTCAACCCCTGTCCGTATATATCGGCATCCATATCTTTTTTGTTGCAAGAATCTCAGATTAATTTGTGAGAAGTTGACCTTTCCCACCGTTATTGTTTTTGAATTCCAAAATTATTATCATTATATTGATAATATACAGGATGTTATTAAAATGGGCAATTTAATGACTTTCATTATGACAAGGTTCCGTTCTAAATCATCATTCTTTACTATGTGGGTCAATATATTCAATATATTCATCGCCTTATCATATTAGTAGACATAGACTATGGTATAGATAAAAACTTAAATATTACAAAAAAAAAATACATCTCTACGTAGGTTATTGGTTTGTCCCCGATAGCAAAACCTTATAAAATTCAAGTTATATTCAAAATGATTTTTTGCATTTCAGTTTTTTCGGTGGTTTAATTTTTATGTTAAAAAGTTTTTATTTTATAATTTTTTGTGGCTATAATCTACTAATTACTCCATGCTTAATTTCTTTTGATGTAATGTAATACACAACTCAGCATTAAAATCTGTGAGTGAACAATAAATCATCCCTATTTTCCCACCCTTAGGGTAGGTTAATGAAGTTAATTTTCAAAATCGGACTACTCTGTAAAAAGGTATGCGTGTTATGTATTGATGATACATAAAAAAAAAAACGCGTCGACTTGTAAACCTCCTCCGTTTTTTCGTCGGTTAAAAACAGGATACTTTTAATCTGAGTAAAGCTAAAACCGCTGGTATAATACGATGCTAAATAAGTTATGTAATATAATGCTAATTGGAGAAATTTTATTAGACAAATCATCCTTCATTAATAAACTCCAGTATTAGAACCTAGACTAGCTATTTCAGTCTTGTCAAAAGTAAGATGTGTTGACATTATAAAGAAATAGTTTCGACGCACGATTAATAACACTCTCACGCGCAAGATATTATTATGCAAATAATTTGTAACTCTATGAACCATTGTCTATGATTTTAACTTTAACAGACGTTTTAGATTTATTGTATGTAAGAAACAATGTGAACAAAACATTATGATTAATAAACTAAGGCCGTTTTTGTTTTGGCACCTTTTTCCATTCAAATCTCTGTTTTACGTCGCTATGGAGTGCAAGGACAGGGGGCCTACCCCCATCTTTTACAAAACAACCTTATTGCAATACTGTTTTGTTTCCAGCATATAATAACCTTATTTATATTCGTACCATGACCTCTACCAAACACTATTGTTATATTCCTGCTAAGAACGAATGATTTTTGAGAATTTGTCTATGGGCTCACTAAAGATGAAAAGAAATAACGCTATGGGCCTAAGCAACTTTCTCTCTCTTAACAATTCTCATCTCTGTCACTCATCCATACTCTCTCGCTCTTTCAAACAACCTTATTCTTCTTTTCGTACCATGATGTCCCTAAAACAAGCTTATTTTATGCATGAAAACAACCTTGTTTATTTACCATAATGGTTCATTCAATTCGTACCATGAGCTATTTTTTATAAGCTTTTGACAATTAACATTATTGTTTTAATGTCAAATTTAGCAATCTTATATACGTTGTATTTACAAGCTGGAAATAACATTGTTTTCCAAATTTATATTATAAAAATTTATTATAGTGTCATATAAAGTAATTATATCGAATTTATTTACTTATAGAATGAATGTATCGGGATTGCGAGATTAGGTATCATCCCAAAATAATATAACCGATTGTTTATAAAGTTTTTAATTGCACTTGTCGTTCACTACACAACTATGCATCTACGTTAGTAATATCGATCCCTCGACCCTTAGCCTTAGATTTATTTAGATGAAACGGAGCTTTAAATGTGAAGCGTGTTTATATATTTAGTGATTTTTCATTTAGGTACCTACCCACTATTAATATCCTGTTTTCATTATAACCAACGTACATCGAATAACCCCAGATTAATCCATAAAGTTAACTTTCCTGCAGTGTTAGTACACAGAGTAGTCCCTGTGTTCCTGGAATCCAAACTACCTAGATTCTCTGGCAAATTTTCTAAAATTGGTCGTAACCTACATTAGCCTGGATGGAATATATTATTGTCAACAGACGGACAGACGACAGACTTATAATAATCTATAAAGATAATCATTTTAACCATCTAATGTAGTAAAATATTAATTAAGTATTATATATTTGTATTGAAAACTCAACTCACAACAATCTGTATATACTGTTGCAGAGCAGATGCAACCGTGCGGGAAATTCTAAAATACGCATCCATTGGACCTAACTTTCTGTAGCCTTTGTGGCTGTGGATAGAACCGTGGGGGTCTGAAGCTCGCTGATTTGCTCACACATTATCATCAAAACCGGAAAACCGGTTGGTGGGGAGCTTTTTGTGACAACGCATGAGCTTGGCTATCCAAAGAGGAAACACTGCCAGCTTGAACCTGGAACCTTGTCGATGATCGACAACAGCGGCAAATATTTATATACCTACCTACATACACATAATATGTTTAATTCCAAGACCTGCAACTACAGTAGGATTCCCGTCAATAACACAATGAATAAAACACGAAAGTATTATGTACCTACATTCTTTATTCACATAAGTTTAATGAGAGTAAGATAATTATACACAATATAAGTATGGCATTAAACAATCTTGCAGATACAGATTCAAACTTTATTTCAGCGTTTATAGGTACTTAGACTTCACTTTAGACCAGCCTCTCCATCTCTACGTACACTTTTTTGAGAGTACTCCTTTGCTTGTAGATATCGATTGAAGGCGGTATTTTTGGTCTGTTTGTATTTAACCATTTCTACCTGCTGACTGGATCTCTGGCGAACTCTTCGGCTACAACTCTACAAAATGAATTGCAACATTTGTGCAACTTACAAATGTTTATTTTATAACCATGACATCTTAAATTTCATGCACTGAATATTACTGCCGAATATACTATTAAGATGTATCCATATTGATTGCACTTTGTTTGTTATTAAATTACATAAACAAATATATTTAATAACTAAATATCTTGGATATCTTCAAGATATCTTTATTAGACATTTGAGTATGACAAGAATGACAGGTAAATATTTTGTTCCGATTCATTTCATTTGATAATCTAGAGTCAGCAGTCTATATATTTTTTCAATTAATTTCCTTACTCTTCATTATAACATTTTAAAATATTTGTATGCATTTTATAGAAATTACTCGAAAATATTTTATTCTTTTAGTTACTTATACTTTACAATTAGTTTAATTTAATACTTTGCTAAAAGATGAAGAATCTCAAATCATTTCGGTCCAACGTGTGAAAGAAATGGCACTATACAGTTAATATATCGTTATTTCTTTTTATCTTTTATCAGGTTGTAGCAAGGCATAGACAAATTCTTACAAATCATTCATTCTTTCTCGGCACTTAGCAATGTTATATCAATGTTGAACGATTGAGCTCATGGTACGAATCAAAGTAATATTATTATAAGGTGAAAACAAAACAGTCTGGCAATAAGGTTATTTTGTGAGAGAAGATGATGGCCCTATAGGATGGAACGGGACAAAAAAAAAATCTTGTCAATTGTGACGCACGAATTTTGAAACTCAATGTGCCCTGTTGCACTACATATTTTGAAATAATGCAAATATTTATTTTATGTATATCGACTTTTTATTACTTGAATTAATATTACTTAGGTCAATATGAAAACAAGGCAAGGGGCCGCCGTTCAATAGTGATATTCAGTGAATGAAATTTAATATGGCATGGTTACAAACAGAAGTAATTCAAGTATTATTTTATTCATTTTGCAGTGAAGAATTCGCCGGAATTCAAAGTAGGTAACTACTCTAAGAAATGTGCTGGAGAGAAATAGGTACCTAATCCTCAACTAGCAAAGCAATGGAGCACTTCTTGGTCATTACAAAAACTGAGACAAAGTTCATACATAAATATATACCTAGGTAGGTTTATATTTATGTATGGCACTTCAGTCTTAATACCTATAGTCTAGGCAGGTACCTATTGTCTTTAAATTATATGAATAAAGAATTTACCACAGGAATCAACACATATTTTTATTTATTACCTTTTGTCAGGAATGCTACTGTAGTTGCAGGTCATACAATGAAACATTATGTGTATTTAGGTATATAAACGTTTATGAATACAGTACAATCACAGTAAAGCTTAATCTATACGATATTAAATATTTACAACAAATAAATGAAATACAATCTAGCACTAGCACTCGTATATAAATTTTCCTCTAGGCTGTCGTAGATTATCGGCAAGGTTCCCAACAGGCTAGCCAAGCTAATGCGTTGGCGGAAAAAGCTCCCCGCCCGAGGCCTCGATTATTTTGGTGACAATATGCGAGCCACTCGGTGAGCTTCAAACCCATACGGTCGTATGGTTTCGATAGCAAATGGCATTTTGGTCCATTGCATGCGAAAGTGTTGATTCCTCACGTAGCATAGATGCACCTACCACGTCGCTTTCGTGTATCTATTATTGGCTTCTTTGGTATTTGCTTCCAAAAACACAAATAGTTCATATTCATTTGCCATCTAGAAATGCTAGATGGCAAAAGCTAGAAGGCTGGAGATACACAATTCATTCGATAAGTTAAATAAATACGATCTACTGACTTTATATCACTATAATAATAGATATTTTTATCATAAATTTGGATAATTCGTCGCGTATATTGTGTTATATTTTGATTGATATATGCAATTGACATAAAAACCATAATGCTAGTTGTCAAAAGACACATCATGTTACGATTTGAATGAACGATTAGAGGTGACGTCATCAAACCTGCTAACAAAACAATATTGTTTTATGCCTATAATAAGCTTATTTTTAAGGATGTCATGGTACGAAAACGCAAAATAAGGTTATTTTAACCTTGTTTTAAGAGCTTGTGGTAGGCCCCCAGTTGTTCTTATTTTAATTACGAGTCAATTCAAAGTCAAATGTTAAATTACATTTGTTCACATATAGGCCCTAATCTTGTCATCATTAGTTGATGAATTACTTCACTGTTGCGCTAGAATCCTCTACTAGGAACTTATAGACCATGTTATATTATAATCATTGAATTATTACGCTTAGAACCGAAGTATCGAACAAAAATCGTCGCGTAATGTAAGCCACTTGACAACCAATGTGTGCGGGAGTACCATATAATTACACTCGCTGACACGCACACAAGCGCACGAGTAATGTTGCAAGCTAAACGAAATTTTTCTGTAAAATTAACCTTCCGATTTCGTCTACTAGTGAAATTGGAAGTAAGTACCTATTCATACAATTTACTAAATAGTTTAAAAAGTTCTGCATCTTAGTTAATTTATCATAGACACAGGCCTGTTATTTATTTATTACTAGTTTAATGGTTATGTTTCATGGTACTTATGTCGGGTATTTTAACATAATAAACCAAGATAATGTGCAGAGCTATGAACGATCGTACAATTTGTAGCTTTCCTTGGTAATTATAGGTTTCATATATGATAGGTTGTATAGAATAAGAAGATTAAGTAGTATGTAGGTAATTACCATTAACACAATACATACAATTGAAATTTTAAAAGCCAATAAAATTTATCTAGTTAATTAATTAAGTAAATTTAAGCAAATAGAAAAAGATGGTAACAATAATTGAATCTAAGAAACTATTGCTATTAATAGTTTCGGAGATATGCGTGGACAAACATACATACACACACCTATGAAATTCAGTATATTTGTTTTGAAGCCCTGATAGATATTCATACATATGTAAATAATAGTTCCAATAATATTACATACATACGTGTCAAATTGATCATCTCCTTTTATGAAGTCGATTAAAATGACAGCTGGATGAGTAAAGCTGAAGACGGGGATTAAAAGGAGAGGGTTTAGCATATTTTGTTATCATACAATAAAGCGGAAAAGTTTTTTGTTTGTTTGTTTAAACGGGTTAATCTCTGTAAAAAAAACTACCTGTAAAACTACAACTGTGTAAAACTACCAGTCTGATTCGAAATTATCAGATTATAATACAGTACCGTGGCTGACTGACTGACTGATACTCAATATAAACCTGTGGACTTTGAGACTTTGGATGTTTAAGCATCGAGCACTGTCATAAAACCGGCCAAGTGCGAGTCAGACTCACGCACCGAGGGTTCTGTACAAACCTGTAGGTATATAAGTAAATGGTAGTATATACCTGATTATTTGATATGAATTTCAATATATGACGTATTAAAAAAAACTACTTACTAGATCTCGTTCAAACCAATTTTCGGTGGAAGTTTGCATCGTAATGTACATCATATATTTTTTTTAGATTTATCATTCTCTTATTTTAGAAGTTACAGGGGGGGGGACACACATTTTACCACAAAACTATTCAAAAAATGATATTAGAAACCTCAATATCATTTTTGAAGACCTATCCATAGACACCCCACACATATGGGTTTTATTAAAAAAAAAAAATAGTTTCAGTTCTATGTAAGGGGAAACCCCCAAAATTCATTGTTTTTTTCTATTTTTGTGTCAAAATCTTAATGCGGTTCATAGAATACATCTACTTACCAAGTTTCAACATTATAGTTCTTATAGCTTCGGAAAAAAGTGGCTGTGACATACGGACGGACAGACAGACAGACATGACGAATCTATAAGGGTTCCGTTTTTTGCCATTTGGCTACGGAACCCTAAAAACGACACATTCCTTCACCACGCAAAATACTAGAGCGACACATCGTCCCAGTGGCACAATAACATGACATTTATAGGATCCGTATCGTTCAATATAAATAATGACAATATCAAGCTGGTAGCGTGAGATCCGACGCTTTTTGTCACAGATAGCATCGCATAACGCATTGTGAGGACTACATAGCTTATGTAGGTAAATAGGCGTGGAGTCACGAGAAATGTAGCAATACTGTATGATTGTAGATAATTTGCTGAAATTGTGTTACAGCTACGCTTTTTTTCAAGGCATTTGGTACAAGCATCGAGGAAACATGACTTTAGTAAGTTACTTATTAACAGTACCACTAAATGTTTAGTGTGTCCTTTGTCGATGAGAGTTCGTTGTCATTTCTTCTCGGTAACGTATCGATAGAAACGATAAATTGGGATTCAATACGTAGTTAATCGTTCAAACGCGCGATCATGTACCCGTATCACGGTTAATTCATAGCAACAATCGCTCTATTAATATTCGATCTCTATGGTAAACCTATCCTACTTTGTTAACAGTCTGTGAATGAATTTTAATGTAACGTTTTTAAGGTACAATCAAGATGAGGCAATAATATACATATTTACACCAAGACTCAGGGCATACATACATACACACAAATGCATGTCCTGAATGGGAATCGAACCCACGACCTGCAACGTGATTGGTGGCCAGCCTTCTGGGAACCTTGCCGGCAGACTTGAGGAAATTTTCTATATATACATTGTATTTTGTACATATTTTTTGTAAATAAATCTTTAGATAAAAGATGAGGCATAAACAGTAAAAACAAGCAAATATGATTCGACAAACTAGTTCAGTTACACAGCAAACTTACGTAAAGTAAAACACTTGAAATTTCGCAGATGACCGACCGAGTGTTTGACGTTGTTTTGGGGTCAACATGAAAGGTAAATAACGTCAGACGGTTAAGTGGATGGGTAAATAGCATGTTTGATGAGTAAATGTTGGTGAATTAATGTTAGATATAGTTGCATTGCATTTTATATAAACAATATGTTTGAACATTTGTTGAGGTTTCATAAGAGAGCATAGCATTTATTTGCTTAAAGAGCAGCTCGACTGGGGATGTAGCTCCACCTTACGGAATACCACAGCTAAATTACAACGTTGTGTTCCTGTGTATGAGTAAGGATGCCAGAGCTCATTGGAGATATGGGATGGGTGGGTAACGCGTGAGTGTTGCCCCGAGTGTCGCAGGCGTCTATTGGGCTACGATAACCGCTTACAACCAGACGGACCATATGCTTATTTGCCGACTTAGTCGTATAAAAAAACATATAGCCTGATAGTAAGCGGTGTCCGTAGCCTATAGACGCTTTCAGCACCAGGGGTAACACTAGCGCGTTGTTGACCCTGGAGAAATCTCATCAGATGCTGTACCAGTAGTGGAACGGCAGCATTACTACACCACCTGGTCCTCGCACACTGCCAGTAGAGAAACTCCTTTTGGAGCTCTCAAAATAACCAGGGTCAAATTGATCCTCGCTGGGCTATAGCACATTTGTTGGGCCAGTTGGCGTGGTTGGTTAAGATTCCATCAATCACGTTGCACGTCTTTCGATTTCCATTCAGGACATGCATTTGTGTACATATATGTATGTCCTGCTGGCCGCATAAGTAAGCTCAGAGTCACTCAGCGAGCTATGCTCGGAATTTCTCTACGTGACGGGGTCCAAAATACTCCAAAATGAGGACATTCGTAGGAGAACGAAAACGACGGACATAGCTCGTAGAGTTTGTAAGCTGAAGTGGCAATGGGCAGGCCACATCGCTCGAGCCGATAACCGATGGGGAAGAAAGGTTCTCGAGTGGCGACGATGAAAGCGCCGAGCGGGACGACCTCCCACCAGGTGGAAAATCGCTGGGCGCCGCTGGATGCAAACGGCCCAGAACCGTTCGAAGTGGAAATAAAAGGGGGAGGCCTATGTTCAGCAGTGGACATCCATGGGCTGATATGATGATGATGATGATGTATGTCCTAAGTCATGGTGTAATGATGTATTTACAAATAAAGTAGTATATTAGTTATCTGGTTTCCATAGTACAAGGTCTGCAAAGTTTGGGATCAGATATGCTATGTGTGTCACAGGATATTTATTTATTTACATAGATTTATTAACAAGAAATATGTACAAAATAATATATATAGAAAATTTCCTCAAGCCTGCCGCTGCTTCTGATTAACGGCAAGGTTCCCAGAAGGCTGGCAGCGTTTTCTCTTTGGAAAGCCAAGCTGACACGTTGGCGGAAAAAGCTTCCCGCCCACTGGTCTCCGGAGGTCTCGATCAATTTTGAAGACAAGGTGCGAGCAAAACGGCGAGCTTCGGTCCCCCACGGTCCCAAGGTCTCGACCGCAAAAGGCATAAAAATATAATAGATAGATTATGTCATTATAGATGAGTTATTGGGAAATAGGCTCACATTCCATTAGTTATGCTCAGATGCACCGGACTAATGACTAATGTAGGTAAAGATTGATGTCCTCGGCTAGGTAAATAGCTATCTCGCAATCGCAATGATGTGCGATTTTGTGAATATTGCTCTATGATGGAGACTTTGTTTATGTTGCCTTATCTTTATTTAACGAGTCATTCAATCAATCATATAAAAGACAAAAATGCAATCATGAAATTCAATAAAGAAATATCAATAGGAGATGCCGATTTACTATTTATGGTGAATGTATTTGGCACTTCACATAACGAATATTTGAATATGCGGTCGGTATCTAGGTTATATTATCGACTGCAGTGCCATCTGCCGGGCTGATTTGTGAATCTAAACCATCAAGGACGCACCACAAACGCATATAAAAAAATTCATTCAAATCGGTCCAGCCGTTTAGGAGGAGTTCAGTGACAAACACACGTACAGTTGATTTTTTTTGTATGCTTTTGGGTGACGTCCTGGCTGGTTTAGATAGGATGGATAGATGGATAGGATAGCGTAGCACCACAGGGTAGGGTAGCACCCCGCGAACGAAGTCGCGCCGGGCGGCTAGTTAGATATAATAATGTAATATTTTGTATATTTTATTTATGCTTACAAATTGTTCTTGATTATACTAAAAACAACTTAATAATGGATTGATTCTTTACAAATCTATCGTATTTTCTTATATTTTACACGCTTTTTAACCGACTTCAAAAAAAGGAGGATGTTCTCAATTCGGTTGTATTTTTTTTTTTTTTTTTTTTATGTTTGTTACCTGATAACTCCGTCATTTAGTAACCGATTTGTAAAATTCTTTTTTTGACTGGAAGGGTACACTTTCCGTTTGGTCCCATTGTCATCAGGTCAGGATTTGATTACTTCTTAGTGTACTTTGAAGTCGGTTTAAGTTTTTTTGTAAAACAGTCCAATTATATTAATTTCACTTTCTGAGCTTTTACCTATGTACCTATGTAATGGAATCTTCAAACGTAATTTTCGTCGACTTCAAAACGTCGGATTAAACTGAAACTTTGCACACTCAAGTACCGATGACAATACAATAATTTGGTATCAGATCATTTAAAACGAGTTTATTAGATTTTTTAACTGTTTTTTTCCGCCAGTATCGAATACCGGTTAACTGCGGCATCTCTAATATCGATACATATTCAGGAAAAAAATACATACTGTATCCGTAAAGGACACACACAACATACAATTATTTCGTAACACTACCTAATAAGAAGTACACACGCTCACACAAGTCTTCCTAAACTTTCAACTATTATGGAAGTGTTTACGACCCACGCGCAACTGTATAGTATACATAACATATAAGTATGGTTAGAGTAAAAGGTCATAAACTTCCGTATGAATCAATGGAATGAAAGTAAGATTGCATCTTTGTAGTAAGTTGTGTGTAACTTACATCAATATAATAGTTGTACGTAGTATTTATATACTCTGAGATAATAGTCATCGGTATAATGGTAGACTTGACTTGAGTACCTATATGCCAAGATTTTAAATATTTTTGCATCTTGCAAATCAATCGGTTTTATTCACAACAAATATGTACAAAATACAATCTATATATATTAGTCTATTATTAATCTATAGAAAATTTCCTCAAGCCTGCCGCTGCTTCCGATTAACGGCAAGGTTCCCAGAAGGCTGGCAGCGATCTTTGGATAGCCAAGCTGACGCGTTGGCGGAAAAAGCTCCCCGCCCGCTGGTCTCCGGATGTATCGATCAATTTTGAAGACAAGGTGCGAGCAAAACGGCGATATTCTGACCCCCATGGTCCCAAGGTCTCGACCGCAAAAGGCATAAAAATATAATTGGGTCCAATCGATGCATATTTTTTGAATTTTGAATTTTCCGCACTGGCCGCAGCTGGTATGTTAGATGGCGCAAGTGTATCGACACATGTGGCATCGGTTTTTATATTTACAGGCCAGTGATTTGTGTGCATGAACATGTCTGTATGTCTGGGTGTAATCTATACTAATACATATAATAAAGCGGAAGAGATTTTTTGTTTGTTTAAACGGAAATTATCAGTCAGATTCGAAATATGCTTTCACTAGCCTACGAGCCTAGGAGTATAGGCTACTTTTTATCCCGGGGACAGCTAGACCCAAAGAAACAAATAGGGGTAAATAACTAAATTAAATAAAAGCTGATGGTGTATTCTTATTCTTGTTAGGTACTCAATATTATGGGCTCATGTGTGAAGTAAATAAGAAACAATGTTTCTTTGTGAAAGTTGTTTGTTATCATGAGTACAATCATGTGTCTAAGTATCGTTTACTAATTACCAGTCACCCTATATATTTGCATAATACACATGCAATAATTTGCCCGTAAGATGCACGGTTTCGTCAAAAATGTAGTGTTGAAAGCTGGCATATAACAAACGATACTTACAAGACACAAATCGATATCGGTTGACGTAACATGATCGATATTCCATTCAACAATCGATACACAATCGAATCGATTTAGTAACGATGCGGTCGCCCCGTTTCCATAAGACACTATTATATTAAAACTAGTTTATGTAATGTTATATATTGAGGCTCTTCATAATAGGATAGGGTTATGTTTGACCCCAATCTTATGCTAGTGGTTATAAGGTCGAAAGTCTCACACAGAGTCTAGAAGGAATAGGTGATTGGCGACAGATTTTCAAATTCATTTCTTGCTGACCGTCGGCTTGAACGCCGACTTCCGAACCGGTGGTAGCTTCAGAAACTTTAACCTTCGTAAGTAAAAAAACTAACTTTTATAAGTTTTATAAGTGCACGTGGTGATCACAGTGCACAAATGGTAGTGAGTGATCACAGTGCAACTCTCACATATGAGTACCATGGTGGATGCTCTGGCGGCAAGACCTACCGCAGATGGTCCTGACCCCTCGTAATGGGTTGCCAGGGTATAGTGTGCCGTCTTTTATACCTTCAGTTCGTTATGGCCACTTTTTTTTTTATAAAACTAACTCGGTAAACAAGCATACGGCTGCCTGATGGTAAGCGGTTACCGTAGCCACATGGACTCTTGCAACACAAAAAGCATTGCTCACGCGTTACCGACCTTTCCCCCACCCCTATGAGCTCTGGCGACCTTACTCATGCGCAGGAACACATCTTTACACAACATAAAGTTATTTGGCTGCGGTATTCTGTACGATGGAGGTACTTCCCCACTCAAGCTGCTCTTTGAGCGAATAAACTCTATGCTCTACCTCTCTCTACCACTATAGACAATCTCAGTTTTTCATGATGGGTATGATCTTCATAAGTGCCCTACTATGGCCTAAATTGAATAAATGCTTTTTACACTGTTTTCACTGAAAAAATTCTCTTCACACCCTTTTTGAAGAACCACATGCTGTACCCCATTGAGAAAACCAAGGCGGGGAGCTCATTCAACAGCCTGAGCATCCGCGATAAGAAGCTCCTTTGAAACCGCACAACGAGACCATTTTGGTTCCAATGTGCGATTCCATTATCCTATAGATTTATAACATGTAGACCTCAAGTGGGTCACCGGACGAGACAATGGATGACTTTCTATCCACGTGTTTTATAAACATAATATACTGTGTTATAAACAATTTTCCTAACAAAATGTTTTTTTTATATTTTTTTATACCACTTAGGTGGCAAACAAGCATACGGCCCGCCTAATGGCAAGCGGTTACCTTAGCCTATGGACGTTTGCAACACCAGGGGTGTCACGCGCGAAAAGTTTTTTTTCTATTTCTGACATTTCCAGTACCCTAACCTGACTTGGCCTCATAGAGCCTTTTGATCCTTGTGGGAGACAGGATCGATTAAGCTTATAAAAATATTTTTCAAAAGTCGCCATTTTCTCGCAGACTGTACCTTTTTAAAAAAATCTGTAAATGCCGATTGCAATAACTCAAAAAATAAAGGACAGTCACTTAAGACCATATTCGCGTGGCTTCAACCCTTAAGGTAGCTGCCCTTACTGTCTAAAATGTCCACTCTGTATATCCCGCAGGTTTCCATGAGGTAATTGGTAATTGACTTCATTCAAAGTGCAAAATCTTTTGAAGTTACAAATCATTGAATTTCCCTCAATTTGCTGCAATTCTGTTATGCCAGACAATCCATCCATTGACTCGTCAAGTGCCCTGCAGATTAATAGAACTTCTATATAATGGTAGCTTCAATACCATTTCGTTACGTGGTAACTCCACTGAAACCCACTCTTATAACAGACTATAAAATAAGGAAGTCATGTATAACCTAAAACGCCACACGTCTTATTATTACATCTAGATTTTTATCAATAGCCCACGATTACCCTTACAGAGCTCTTGAGCTAACAAGCAGAGCTTTCGTGACACAAGCGGATATGGCGCGGGGAAAGTTTCCTGTGGGATTTATTTATGGTGGACGGTATTTTCCCATAAACTGCTGCAATAACGAGGAATGTTACAGAACCTATAGTTACACTATTGGTGAATAGCATATTAACATATGGGTACAACACAATTATATGATATGCTACAATTCAACATATTTGTAGTGAAAAACTTAGTTTTATTTTCTAAAATAAAAGGTCATCCAAATACTCCATGGTCCCCATGACACTGGCGGCGTTTCCCCTCTGGGCAAAAAAGTCAATAGCTCTCAATTCCCCAGAGGCCAAGACCAACCGTTTGCCCACGTCAATGATTTCGTGTCAGATGACCAGTGTTTCCACGGCAAGCGCCGCAAATACATAATCGTCAGTTAGACGAGAGGATTTGCGACGCTTGAGGGTCTGCGCACTTTCCGCTGCCGCTCCTAATGTTTAAGTACCTAAATGAACAGTCGAATATCTAAGTATTATTTGTTTTCGAGGGTGATTGAATATCCATAATCAGCCCCTGCCTTTGCGCCTGAAAGTGAACCAAATCCATATTCAAACTTTTAGTAAATAAAATTACTTTATCAAATAAATAGTTCGATACCTGACAGGAGTGACAGGTATCATACATACAGACACGTGTGAAAACTAATGGTGCGTCCATGTTTGGCGAACCGAGCACGAGCCGAGCCACGAACGAGCACACTGCGAGCACGATTCGCGTAGCGTGGACGGGCTTGCGAGCCTCGAACGATCGCGATTGACAGTTTTTTCGCGTACAAAGGGATTCACATCGTGCTCGTTGTAGGTTCGTTCGTGGCTCGGCTCGTGGCATGGACGAACCATAAGATTTACAAAAACCTATTCATTAAATGTCTGTGACAAAAACACATCATAGTTCAAAGTTGGAGTTGACGAAAAAATCTATAATTACATAAGACAGTACAATGAGCAGGCACAAGTGCGCTTGTGCTCGACAACTCTCGGCACACATTCGACATGCCTTATGTAACATGCCACAGCATCTGCCGTTATATTACATGTTTATGTACAGACGAGCGTGTGTCAAGCTGCGGTTTTGAGGCAGATAGATTGTAGATAGCCACTGAAATTTTAAATTTTTTTAAAATGCAAAAAAAATTTTTTTTATTAAATGGGCTTGTGTTTTGCCAGTGACCCTCCCAGAAACTAAGATGGAACACACTTATCCAGAAGGAACCTATTCACGCTGGCCTTAGAAGTCGCTAATTTGTACGAGTCAGGAAACATACGCCGGAAGCACGTTCCACTCCCTTGCTATTCGCATTATAAATGAGAATGCAAAACGCTGTGTCCGTATTTTCGGTATGTCAACAACGTACGGGTGAAACTTTTCCCGGTCTTGTGGTTCGGTGTAAGAATGAGGATAGCGGAATAAGGTTGAACAATTTCTGCGTACTCTCCAAAATACATTCAATGCTTTATAGGTTTCAATTTCAGGTTTTTTTGTCCGTTTGATATGTCTGTCTTTAAGTCCAAATCATAACTACGTAATTTTGTTTGTTAACTCATGGCCCGTCAATGTCACAACTAATCCTGATGAAGCCTATGGTAAATTTTTCGCGGGAAAAAGGGTAAGCTGCCGTACGGAAACCACTATCTAAATTAACTTCGGCCTGTATTATAGAACGAGATTAAAACATAGATCATATCTAAAGAATAGAGCGTGTTAATCGAAAATAAACCGCATAATAAATGGCGCAGAATCAAAATTCCATTGCTTTTATCTTGACTCATCAAATTTGATCACCGATGGCACGGTCACTTTATTCTCTATTTAAAAATAGCATCGTCAAAACCGCCCGTCTGTAGCGTTTGAACTTTAACACAACATTGCATCATTTATATTTCATATCCAAAAATAACAAAACAATTGTTCATCCATTCGCAAGTCACCAATATGGACGATTTGGACCACAGACCTTTCTTCAGAATGTATCATAATAATATTAAATGTATGTATGTTTACGTAAACTATATTATGTAATAATTCTAATTATCAATTATATTTATATATTATTCAACATGTCTTCCTTCCTGGTTATTTAGAGATAATTGATGCACATTTCGGTTTTTAACGTCCGTTTGGTAGTCTTTGACATATCTGAATTGTTTGGAAATATAAAAGTAATTATATTAAAGTGTTTGTTTGTGATTTAGAAATAAAGGTCTTTTTAGCTCATATTTTTATTTGCACGTTACCAAAATCACAATCACGCGTATTTATAAAGTTCAGTTATTATGTTTATTAACCTAGATATGAGGTGAAACAAACTCAGTGTTGATTTATATCAGTTGCGTTTTCACCCCACATTATTCATTTATTTTATTTATTCATAGTGTCTGCAATAAAATCATAGAATGATTTATAGAATAAATGATACAGTTTTCAGGCACTCGCTCGTAAAGTGACATTTACTGCACCGTTTTTAGTACCTTCATGCAGCTTATTACGCACTAGTGCTTTTTACTTTACATTACCGCACAGTTTTATGATAGGTATAATCCCGATTATGATAAGTTTGTATTGTACCTGACTGCAAGTGATGTGTGTAGACCAAGCATTCTTAATTTTAACGGGTAAAATAGTTTGACAGCTCACCAGCTAACCACTGCAAAAAAAAAAACTTGCGCGCCATATTTATTGACGTTCTCATTGTGTGGTTGATTATTATCAAAAAATCCACTTAAAAAATACAAATCTGTTATTTCCTCGGAAGTGTGTTGAAAAACGTCGTGTGACACGCGTGTGCGTTGATTATTTTATTAAACTTAATACCGCCTCGAGTGTTAATAACCAACTTTGCACACGTGTATCATAATGTACTATTAAATAGAATACATCACTAAATTAATTACTGCTTTTTAATTTAATTATTTTTTATGCGATACAAAAAATAACACCGTAACTTAGTTACCAATGTTTCAAGAAAAGCAAAAAGACTTCTAATTTTCCAAGTGAGCAACCCTAATTTTCTTTCAATAATAACATACATAAAGCGTGTGACACATAGTTATTTAACATATTACACCACAAGGTGTTGTGAAGTGGTTTGTGTTAAATTTTAGCGTTTAGCGCAATGAGCTCGTGACAGGAACGTTATAACTGTTTTCAAACGAAAACTATGTGCAATTTATCTTTTGACGGACCCGTCAAATAATATTCCTTTTGTTGACATGCGGCTGAATTGCTTCACGTGTGTATACATTAACAATCTTTTAAATACCTAATACGTTTTCGGTTTTGTTTAAAGTTTTATCCTTACGCATAAAACGCAATGTAAATGGTATACCGTCCAAATGAATAACGTAAAAACATTACATAAATAACGTTATATTTTTTTTAAAATTATATTTAAATTATTTAGTGTTTATATTTTCATTATGTTGACGGTAATAATAATTTAATTAGAGCTTTTTCCGCCAACGCGTCAGCTTGGCTATCCAAAGAGGAAACGCTGCCAGCCTTCTGGGAACCTTGCCGTTAATCGGAAGCAGCGGCAGGCTTGAGGAAATTTTCTATATATAGATTATATTTTGTACATATAGATTGTATTTTGTACATATTTGTTGTAAATAAAAAATGTTTGTCTTATAATTAGCGTCTAAAGTAATGAAATTTTCTCTTTTCTTAGCTAATAATGGAATGAAGAAGTCATCCTAATAATTAGTATAAATTAGGACAAATTCCAAACGAGAACACAACGAAATGTGCACCCAGCTCTACACTGCACTTTTTCAAACGTTACCAAAGTTAATATTGCGTAAACCATCTCACGTTACACGTAGTCAGTAATTGTGCATTGTAGTGGGTTCGATTCCCACCAGACTTAATCTATCACTGTAAAACAATTGCGTTTATCTATTAAGAGATTATGTTAATTAAACCTTGACCCAGTCTTGTGGCTTTTTTGCGTATCGGAAGGTTATGTAAATTTTCATGTGTTTCGTTGATGAGACTTTGTTTAATTTATGTGGGAATTAGTTTTTCATGCAGCGATAGATGGCGCTGTAACATTGGGTTTCTTCTTCTTCTTATTTTTAAGTTTGGAAACCAAGCCCAAATTACGGCTCATTTCTGCCAGTGTCGCGTTATATTATAGTTTACAGTCACAATAAATCACTTTCACAACAATGGTTTTACTACAATGGTGGTCATTGTAATAAAACTCTGCACGGCCTTTTTGAGACAACTTGCAAAGACACGATACACATAATTCATTTCATTTCACTTCACTGGTGCACATGGATGATCTTTATTGGGTAAAATACCACCAAAAATACACAATAAAACTCAAAATACACAAATTTATGAAAATAAAAATGAAAACGTAACGTCATTCTGCAAGTTCCCGCCAAAAAGTCCTTGGGTTTCTTCGTTCGGGGGTAAAATCAGTAGATAAGGTGCAGTATGAAGTTTTACAGTCTTGGTGATATTAAAAACATTCCTCATCTGAGTATGAAGGTACGAAAAGGTACTTTAAGGGTTGAATCCACGCGAATATGGTCTTAAGAGACATCCATAACTTATTGAGTTATTGGTATCACCAATTACAGAATTTGCAAAACTTCAACATACCGTAAACTGCCTCTGATGAATCTGACCTCTAGATTCAACCAAGAGTGAGAGTTTAGTCGCTGGACATAATCACTCTTTAACCCAGACTATTCCCAGAAAATTAAATCGGACAAAAGAGTGGCTTATTGTTCAAAAACAGATTGCCATGAAGCAGCAATAACAGAAAAAAAATGGTAACTGTTGCCAAGACTATTGTTTAGAAAAGTCAAGCAAAGACGATTTGAATACGGTCGCGAATCACTGAAATATTTAGCCATATTGTTTTACGAAGGTAAAAATCAATAAAAACTTGAAAAAGTTCAAATTTCCGACCTCATGTGCTCATGCCGAGTATTATGCTTGTTTCCAGATGGTGCGGTGGTGCGCTGTGCTGGTGCTGTGCGCGATGGCAGTCATTGCTGGAGCTGATGGTACCTCCTCTCGTTTCCGTATGTATTATATCTTTTAATATTGCAAGTATTTTCTTAAGTTATAATGACCCAAAGAATACGGTGGCTAGTATTTTAAACCAACCTGTTGGCTCGCCAAAACCAACTGTCAAAATGTCCTTTAATCGCGGAGTGCGGGTCTATGGAATGGGTACGCGCGCCGACCATGAGATTTTCGCCTATATCTCCAAAACTAGACATCTATTCTAAAAAATATAACTAGCAGTGGAATCTTAGATAAATTTCCTATTGGAATCTTATTATCACTTGTAATGATCTTATAAGAATCGACCACGATCTTATATCAAAAATCGTCATGAGCTTAGAAAGTACCCTTCTTGTGTATTTATTATATCTTTTAATATTAAAAGTATTTTCTTAAGTTATAATGACCCAAAGAATACGGTGTCTAGTATTTTAAACCTTATGTCTTAAGGAGGAAGGATTTTTGATGTTATCATACCGAGCTAGGCAGGGTTCAGTAGTCTACTGGACCAAGAACTATCCAAGAAGACTTTTAGTAGATGTTTGAAATTGTGTTGGGTATTTAAATGTGCCTGGTCAAATTAGCAACACTCAATTATTAACATTTTATATGTCATAAAATAAAAGTGTGGTAGTGAAAAATATAGATCGGTGTCGGTGACCAGACCACTTACCATCAAGTGGATCGTCAGCCTTATTTCTAAAATAAAAATTTATGTCATAAAACATAAGCCAAGCAGAACTCCATCATGAAGAAATTACGTTTATGATATACTTGGTTTTCCCAATGGAGTACAGCATGGGGTTCTTCAAAGGGGGTGTGAAGAGATTTCTGCAGGGTCGGCAACGCGCGAGTGATACCCCTGGTGTTGCAAGCGTCCATAGGCTACGGTAACCGCTTACCATCAGGCGGGCCGTATGCTTGTTTGCCACCTAAGTGGTATAAAAAAAAAAACTGGTAATTTCAGGTAATTAAGTATGATATGGTGTAGGTAATTTTTTAAAAACTGTGTTTTAAAATGGTTTTGGTAAGCATTTATTAAGGTCTCTAAAGACTAACGCGATATTTGGTAACGGGTAAAAAGACATGGTATCGTACTAAATAAGACATTTTCCCCCTTACACATAAAGCGCTATTTAACACTATTATTTTATTATTATTATTATTTTATTTCACATTATTTGACAATAACGATAGAGTTACGTTATTTACGTGACCCTTTAAACAGTATATTAGTTAAATAACGTTTTATGAGTAAGGGGTTTTTTTGTTATTAAAACCATGGCAATTTACCCATACTCAAATTTTGCGTTTGTATTCTGGTATTCAATATTTTCAAACTGTACAAAATATTTTTTTATTTCTGACATTTCACCCATCGCCGTAAGATTATGGAATTACTAAACATGTTTATATTATAACAGTATACAGGCTGATTTTTTATAATTAAATTTAAAGGTATTTTTATTTTCTTCAGAATTCTGCTCGGGGTTCCTTTCAGCGTTTTTCTCTAAGACCTGCAGTTCAGAAGTTGCCCATAATGGCTAGTAAAAAAACCATTCTATATAACAAATGGTGAAATTCGGAAATAATTTAAATATAGAAAATAAAGAATTCATTAGTTTTAAGATTATTAAGAATTTTTACTTTTTATTATCTGTGGAAATGGGGACTGTACAGTGTACATAAATTAAATTAAATGCTATAATTAAGTATAATTGTAAAAAAATAATAAGTGTAACAATTGTGTTCACGTATGTGTTTCTTAATTTAAATCGTACTGATTTAAATGCGAAAGTTTTTGCATTTTTTGTTTCATTTTAATTAAATTATCCTCGAATTTCTTCATATCACCTAACATATCACATAATATTTCATCGTAAAAAGAGACACAAGCGTGTAAACTGATATTGTAAATATAGCAAATAAATATTTTAATAAAATAATATTCTTACAGAATCACGCAAACGATATAGGAGCGGTACGTACTCAGTACAAATTATACTATCACCCTAGCCACGCAATACCCTTATTCTGGGGTTGACTTATCACCACACACCACACGGTATCCCTTTAAATGTCGTTTAGCTAATAAAATAATACTGTCAAAAATCAAAAATAAAAATAAATGTTATTTTTAGTAATACAACAGTCAGTCCGATATCCATGTTGTATTAGATATTTATTTAGCAAAATTTATAGCAGACTTCTATCAAATGTATATATATAATTTTTAAGATATCCGCCATGTTTTTCATAAAATCATAAATAAATATACCTTTAACCGCACACTGGCATAATCCAACATATCGCTATTAGGGATTGCAAAACCGTGGCAAAATGAAAACCGGTTTTTTTTTCGGTTATGGAGAGGTAAAACCGGTTAACCGGTTTTTTTAATGTTCGATCGGTTTTTTTCACGTTATTTCTATAGCTCGAATTATAGGTAATAACCGTGCCTAAGATTTAAAAATCGCAAACTGAAGAATTATAGTCGGTTAAAGTTAATGAAGAGAGTATAAAAGAAAACTCAAATTCATCATCACCATCTGCCTGCCCTGTTCCCAACCATTTGTGGTCGGCGCAATATGTACGCTTCTTCCATTCGTCTCTTCAGTCCGTTATACATTCATATCAAATTCCACTCCATTCTTACCAATATCATCTTTCACACAATCCATCCATCTCTTTTTCATCAAATTGATGGAAATAATAGTTTATTTAACTCTGTAAATTCATCTTCATCAGATACTCGTTTATATAGACTACACGGTTCCTTTCCTTTTGATTATATTTTACAACGAATGAAATCATAAAAACATATCACGTTTGCTTGGTTTTTAATTTCTATGATATATGATGACTTTATGTTAAAAAATAGATCAGTAGAAGTACTTATATAAACATTTATTGAATTATGTTTCGTATGTTATAGTATTAATTTCACACGTAATATTATGAACATGTCATATAGTAGCGCCACAGCAACTTGCGTGTACACAAAAACGTGATTATGATTATACGAATGTTTTACTTAGATAAATTTTTGTCGTGCAGATGGTTAAAAATAACACCAATCAGTCAGCTTGCTGTATGGCATACATAAGAGCCTTCGTTGACAGTAGTTGCTCCGATAGCATGAAATTAATGCTGGCATCCCGCAAGGCTCTGGATAATCCCCAACACTGTTCCACCAGCATATTAATGATATACTCTCTATTGCTAGCATTCATTGCTATGCAGATGAAATTACAGGGGACGCTCATTACACGAGCCGTCCAAATATCCCTCGTTCTATATTGGAGAAAAGGCGCGAAGTACTTGTATTCAATCGAGAGTACACAAACTAGTGACTCCGATTGGGGTTGACTAAACCTAGTCTATTTCAACCCCACTAAGTCACACGCAAGCCTGCGCATTCACCGTTGCGAAAAGTCTACTTTCTGTGGCTCCTCATTTCTAGAACATGTCCCTCAACATCACGAAAAGCATTGGGATCCTTCGCGTTAATATTTGTAGCGACGTTCTGTTCCAAGGTATATAAAAAAGTCCGGCCCAAGTGGAGTAATGCTGTCTTCTGTGGGCACCTGGATACCAGCTTTGGTATTTAGACTCAGTTCAGCGACGTGCTGTTATAATTGTCGACGATCCCGAGCTCACAAGGGTTTTAAAGCCCCTTAGTCTGAGGAGAGACTGCCTTCTTATGTGTGTTCTATTTCTTTTCCAACGGACTGTATTCTGAAGAATTGTTTGACCTGATGCCCAGTTACCTTCTACTATCGTACTGTGCGGTTTCAAAGAAGCTTCCTATCGCGGACGCTCAGGCTGAGGAATGAGCTCCCCGCTTCAAAAAGTTTGAGGGTTGGCAACGTGCGAGTGATAACCGTTATGTTGCAAGCGTCCATAGGCTACGGTAACTGGTTATCATAAGGCGGGTCGTACGCTTGTTTGCTGCCTAAGTATTGTAAAAAAAAGTTTAACGTATTTTATATCTATCATAAAAACAATCATTATTATAAGTTATTTTCTTACCAGCTCAACACAATACACATCAACACACTTCAGTTCATCACAAAAATACTCAATGCATTGCACTCAGTTTACAAAAAGGCGGCAAATCTTGCTTTTTTAGTTTTTCCAAACATTGAAAGAAAAACCGAAAATAATCGAAAAACCGGTTTTTGTGCCATGTAAAACCGGTTTTTTTTTGGTTGGTCAAAACCGTACCGAATAACCGGTTTTTCGGTTTTCGGTGAAACCGGTTTGCATTCCCTAATCGCTATATTACTGATAAATTAATATGATGCATATTTCCAAAATTCAAATAAGTTCATTGTTTATTTCCAAAAAGTTAACAAGTAAAATAACTATTTTAAAGCATCATCTTGGGATGAAATATTTTATTTTTAAACATTTATTAAAAAAAACATATTATAATGGCTAAACGACGTATAAGGGAAAGGGATCAATAGAATACACTATACTGCTCACAAAACACTCCACGCTTGCAATATACCTACCTTATTCTACTTTCCAATTTATTATTAATACACTTTTAAATTATGTTATTTACAACAAAAAAAAATAATGATTATTTTGTGTCAATTTATTTTTGAGAAAAATGCGTATACAATTAAATAGCATATCCTAATAGCGGCTTTGGCAGAAATCCCTATCCCTTTGAATATAGAAAACAATTCGCTTATAATCCAAAAATATTTCTGTTATTCGCAATTTTCTCTATCTACATTTTTATTTTGTATATTAATAATTTACTAATAAATTATTTTTATTTTTAATTAATAATACCGATTTATGTAAAAAGCCTAAATTTAATTAAAGAGAAAAAATGTAATACAAAAAAGTATATCGAAAGCGGCCTATTAAAATCAATTCCGAAAATATTCATTCATATTTTCAAGTGCAAACAAATATTAAAAGCATATTTTTTTTTTATTACCAACGGCTCGCCATGGGAAACGGTTCGTTAAGCCTATAGATATAAGTAACAGAACTAGGAGTAACAATTAAAATCTATGTAGTAATATTCCACTATTATATATCAAACTGGCTGTATGCTCAGTCAGTGCCCGAAATACATAAAAAAACACCAATTTTAGTGGAAAAAATATATTAGTTCTGTTCAATTAAAGCACAATCGCAGTATAAACGTATAAAATCGTAATTTTAACGGCAATTATTTATTCATACTTTCAATTCGACTCAACGCTTTCGCTTAATTTTAATATTTTTGATTATTCTTATGACCTCTCACTTTCTGAACTAGCTTTTGGTATATTGTCTTTAATTAATTTAGCTTCATTATTATTACGTCAAAAGTGATGTCATTATATAAATTGTTAATACTAACATGTTTTTTATCTACTAATATAATATACAGGATTTTGTACTTAGGCATGATTATTTATGTATTTTTAAGATTGTTAAAGTTATGTTTTCTTTTATCAAAATAACTGCATGATTGAAATTATTTATTACTTAAATCTTTACTAAAATCGTTATATCTTTTTGTATTTGTAATTCTTCTGAACTTTTTCCTTTCAATATTTCTGTTTTTAGTTTTACTATTGTAATTAAAGACTTAAAAATAGGTATTCAAACCAGATGTTCCTCTAACGATCTAACCTGTGGAAGTACCTAAGGTAGGGTGATGGCTTCTATCATCGTCTGATGATATCCCTGATGAAGTCCTGGTTTCCAGCTGATCTCCAGCCGACCCCGCAGGCGGACGCCGATGACATGGTCCAAAACCTGCTCCAATGGATTCAGGGGTTGTACCAACAGAAGAATAGGAAAGGTCCGGTTATATAGATAATAAGAAATGCTTAACAATATCCTTAAAAATAAAAACTATTTTCAGACGACTAACCCAAAGAACAATATGTAAGAAAATTAAACCAAATAAGTTAGTCTCGTAAGCAACGAAGATAAACAAAAACAATACGATTTATAATTATTTATAAAGTGTATTTATTTACTGCTACAGCACTGCACGCACATGCTTGGTTTTTAGGATTTCCATTTTACCTTTCAAATCATTTCCTAATATTTACTTTTATAATTTCAGCTCGGCAATACCTAGGAGGTAGACCCGAAAAACCAAGACCCTTCGAGCCAGCAACTTATCTACCACCTACTGGCTACCCACCAGCTGGTTCCCGCCCCACCCCATCTTATAACGAAGGACCTTCACCAACCAGTCCTCAGTACCAGCCAAGTCAGCCTTTCCAACCTAGCGAGTTTCCAGGCTACCAACCTGATAAACCAAACCAACCTGAACAACAAACAGCCCAACCGAGTCAGCCAACTTACCAACCCAGTGGGCCAACTTATCAACCAAGCCAGTCAACTTACCAACCAAGTCAGCCATCGTATCAGCCAAGTCAGCCAACTTATCAACCAAGTCAGCCAACTTACCAACCGAGCCAGCCTACTTACCAGCCAAGCCAGCCGTCGTATCAACCTTCTCAGCCCAGTTATCAGCCCAGTCAGCCAACATCACCGTCATACCAGCCCAGTCAGCCAAGCCAACCTGAAGAGACAACTCAGCCCCAGTACGTTCCTCAGCAACCAGATAATGGTAGCGATGGTTCTTCTGAGCCTGGTTCTCCAGCATTACCCGATGATGAAGACCGTCACCCACCCCACATCCATGCTATAACCGTCGACTGCGGCAAGGAAATGATGACAATCAACATTGAATTTAACAAGGCCTACAACGGTATCATTTACTCTCAGGATCACTTCAATGAACCAGAATGTGTCTATGTCAGAGAGAACTCCAACCAAATCAAATACTCATTCACTGTCAGCTTGAATACCTGTGGTACAAGATTCTTCAGCGACTTCCAGAACGAAGGTCAAGCTTATTTAGAAAATGTTCTGGTATTGCAAAATGAACCTGGAATCCAAGAAGTTTGGGATCACATTCGCAGAGTGAGATGCCTGTGGGAAGGCAATTTGACGAAACAGCTGGTGTCGTCTCTTAGTGTTGGAATGCTGAACCAGATAACGAGCAACTTTAGTGGTGACACTGCTATGGCTAGGTTAGATATCCAAATGGGTCGTGGTCCTTTCGCTCCAGAAGCCAACGGTCTAGTTAAGATCGGAGAAGTCATGACATTGGTTGTCACAGTTACTGGTGACGCTGGCTTTGACATCCTTGTTCGAGAATGTGTTGCGAGGGATTCTGAAAACCGCCATGTTGTACCTCTTACTGATAAGAATGGCTGTGTACTTAAGCCTAAACTCTTCGGTGCCTTCCAGAAGACTAGGGACACAGGAAACACAGGAGCTTCAATAATTGCTTATGCATTCTTCAACGCTTTCAAGTTCCCAGATGAAATGGACTTGATTATGCAGTGTGATGTTGAACTATGCAAGACTGATTGTGATGTATGTCCTAACCCGGGAAGCATAGACCCTAAGAGGAGACGTAGGGACGTCATCCACGTTGGTAATAGAACTGAAGAGCCCTCGACAACTATCAGCAAAGGTTTAAGGGTGGTATTTGCGGAAGATCTTCCAGAACCGGCAGGTTTTTGCCTGTCCTCTTCAGCTGCTTTCTGGGGCAGTGGACTGGTACTCTTAGGTTCTTTAATAAGCAGTATGGTTGTTTCATACTGTTGGCAGAAATCTACAGGTTCTGTTAAGTTTTCATAAGGTTTAACTATGTTTGTATGTTACCTTTGGTTTAGTTTTGTTTATGCACATGGTCGGTTTAAATGAACAACGAAGACAATAGATTTTGTGTATAGATATCTCAAAACTGCAAGTGTTTTTAAGCGGGAATTAAATCGAAAAAAATTGTGACTACAATTTTGGGGCTTAACCGTTTTAAAATTCTTGGAAAGAATAGACATCATTGAGATTGCTTTCCACCTTTATCTATAATTAATGCTGCGTTTATTTGATTGTGAATTATTTGCGTTGCGATAACAGATATTTTCAACAATGATTTACCTTTCATATTTATTTTTCTTTTAAAACTAAATATGATTAGAATGTTTGCTCTGATGTCTGATGTCACATTTTTCATATAATTTGAAAGGTATTAATTTAATTTGTGATTTGGACACATTTATCACTGCCAATAAAAATACCAGTAAAAATCAAAAAAACTAACATAAGTTAAATGTTAATTTAATAAAATACTCGCATCTTAAACGGTAGAGTAAAACCCTAATGTTACAAATAGTATTTTTAGGTTATGATTATTTTATGTATAAATAGTAGATAGACACGAATAAGAAGTATTTTAACTTATCAAATAATTTTAAGTTTTACATATTTTTTTCTTTTGTAAATATTAGAAACCTTTTTTTACTGTGAAAATATAATTTAATATTATTATAAATTTGTTTTTTTCATGCCTTAAACATATAAACGACCTTTTTATCCCCCGTACTCTGAAAGTAGACCAAAGTTTTTCTAAGAAGCGAGTTGAATTGAAAGTGGTACTGAATTCAATGTGGTACTGTTAAAAAAAAGTTATAAATAAAATATATTGAGCAATATCAGAAAAATTATAATGTTTTTGTATTTTGTTATAATTATTAACAATATTTGGATTACATTTAAATTACAATTATCGTCAAAGAATTTCTAAATTTGAAGAACATAGCCAGTTATAAGACGAGACGAAAATTTATGTTAGGGATTTGTAATTGTAAAAACAAAAATAAGTCTTGACTCACATACTTACATTTTGAGATATAGATAAATAGATATCCTGTCGTAAAAATTGATTTTGGAGCCGATTAATGATAATAATATTGGGATAAAATATAGTTGAAAACATTCCAATAAAAAAATTGGTATTTACATATGAAACGTATGATTATGTGGGTTATTTTATACTATTTGTAATGTATCGAGTTAGAAGTACCTACATTCATATTGATATTATTATGATATATAATGTAGGTAGATGGTAGCACAGACCGACAGTCCGGAATACACCTAGTTGACACAAGGACGTGTGTTTTACTGGCCCTTCCCAGCTACCTTTCTAGGATATTACAGTGGCGAACGAGTATTAAATATCGAAAAAAAATAATGTCGATCGGAAAGTTACGCGAGTTTGAAGTGCAGGGCGGTGCGTGGTCATCTTATGTGGACAGATTAGAAATGTACTTTTTGGTGAATAACGTTAAGGATGACTTACGGCTACCTACATTAATAGCTTTTATGGGTGAAGAAGCCTATGAACTATTAGTGAATTTGGCTAGCCCTAAGAAACCGTCAGAGCTGAAATACACCGAGGCAGTCGAGCTTCTACGACATCATTTGCAACCGGCTCCGTCAGAATTAGCAGTGCGGTATCGGTTCCGGCAAAGGCGACAGGGTATTGATGAAAATATAGCTGGCTACGTGACGGAGTTGAAGAAACTTTCACGCGACTGTAACTTCGGTGCGGTACTTAACGACAACCTGCGTGATCAGTTCGTGTGTGGGTTAAAAAGTGACATCATTCGACAACGGCTGTTTGCAGAAGATGATAAATTGACATTCAACAGCGCGGTCAAGGTAGCGAGTGCAATGGAAGCGGCGGAAAGAGACTCGGCAGCGGTGGAGGCACCAACGTCGTCGACGGGCAGCGAGTCGAGAGCAGCGAGCGCTGTGCATGCGCTGGGTGCGTCGCGGTCGCGGCGCGGGTCCGGCCGCGGGAGTGTCGGGCCGCACCGCGATACTATACTTAAACGCGGCGGGTACAGTGCGGGCGGCAGCGGCAGCGCCGCCGGGGGAGCGAACTCGCCGGCAAGGCTTGCATCGCGGGGTCAGCGGCGTGGATACATATGTCATGCTTGTGGATCGAATGAGCATGATGTAAATTCGTGTAGATTTAAGGATTATACATGCAGTAAGTGCCATGAAGTGGGCCATCTAAGACGCATGTGCCCAAAAAGGTGGAGTACCACAAAAAGAGGCGTAGAGGAGCGCGGCCGACTCCACTATGGTGACGTGGACGATGCCACGAGCGAGGAAAATGAGGAGGACGTCGAGGAGTATTTAAATCAATTATGCTTTAACGATTATAAGGCGGTGAGTTTACCTATACTTATAGACAATAAAGTTATAGCTATGGAAATAGATACTGGTACGGCCATATCGTGTATTAGTAAAGCCACTTATGATAAATACTTTTGCAAGTTCCACTTACAACCCGATAAGACTATTTTAAAATTTTACGATGGGTCAAAACTGAGACCTCTAGGTATTATAAAACCGGAGGTAAGATACGGAGGGGTCATTAAAAATTTAGACCTGTTTGTAATTGATGGCGGAACAACCTCCCTATTAGGTAGACAGTGGCTGGCTGAATTAAAAATAAATATACCTAGTTTCGATTGTTACAAGATAGCTTCTAATTCAACAAATGTATCTGACGATATTCATGAATTGCTCAACAGGTATAAAGAATTATTCGACGGTAAGTTGGGGCGGTATACTGGCGGGCGGGCTACACTACGGGTCCGCGAGGGTGCTCAGCCCGTGTTCCACCGTGCGCGAACGGTTCCGTACGCGCTCCGCGAGCGCATCGATGCTGAGTTGGATGCGATGCTGCGCGATGGCGTCATCGAGCCCGTCGACTGCTCCGACTGGGCCTCCCCTTTGGTACCAGTGAGTAAACCTGATGGATCTCTTAGAATTTGTGCGGATTACAAGGCAACTTTGAACCCGGTACTGCTGATAGATCGATATCCTTTGCCTAGGATTGAGGATGTTTTAGTTGGTTTAAACGGAGCTCAATTTTTCAGCTAAATCGATTTGTCACAAGCCTATGCCCAGATATGCCTAGATGAATCAAATAAGTTCACTGTTATTAACACCCATAGGGGTCTTTTCAAATATAATAGGTTAGTATACGGATTAGCATCTAGCCCGGGAATTTTTCAACGAATTATGACCAATGTATTACAAGGAATTCCTAATGTGCAGGTGTTCCTTGATGATGTGATTATAGGGGGGGGGACTCGAATTGATCATATTCAAGCTTTACAGTTAGTATTTCAAAGATTACTTGAAAACGGATTGAAATTAAAGAAAAAAAAATGTGTTTTCTTGGCTAATGAAGTTTCATATTTAGGTTACATTGTATCTAAAGAGGGTATCAAGGCGGATCCGTCAAAAATTGAAGCCATAAAACATATACAAAAACCGGGGAATGTATCTGAGTTGCGTTCATTTTTAGGACTTGTTAATTTTTTTGCAAAATTCATAAGAAACTTTAGCCCACGTTTAGTTCCTTTATATAACCTTTTGAGAAAAGGTATAGAATGGAATTGGGACTACGAGTGTGAACGAACTTTTAGTGAGGTTAAATCATTATTAGTAGGTACAGAGGTTTTAGCACATTATAATCCTAATAAGAGTTTAACTCTGACGTGTGACGCGAGCGCGCGCGGGGTAGGAGGCGTCTTGACTCAGCCAGGGCTCGGCGGCGAGCGCCCAGTAGCGTATGCATCAAGAACTTTGAATGAGGCAGAGAAAAACTATTCTCAAATTCATCGTGAAGCTCTCGCAATTATATTTTGTGTAAAAAAATTTCATCAATACCTATACGGTCGGAAATTCAAATTAAAAACAGACCATAAACCTTTGGTTTCTATATTCGGACCAAATACGGATATACCTTCCATGGCGGCTAGTAGAATGCAGCGATGGGCGATTATTTTATCAGCTTACAATTATGAAATTGAATATGTAAAGACAAGTGAAAATAGTGCTGATGGATTGTCACGTCTTCCTATGATAAACAGTCGTAATAATGAGGGAAATAGGAAACTGCCAGAACAAACATACTTGCATTTTGCGCAAGACGCTTTATTGCTCGATTACAACGATATTAAGAAACAAACTAGAAAAGACCCCATTCTATGTCGAGTGTTAAGTTTCATTCGGGACGGTTGGCCGGATAAGTGTGAAATTGTAGGCATGGAACCATATTATAATAGAAAATCGGAATTTTATGAGGAATTAGGGTGCATAATGTGGGGTCACAGAGTAGTTATACCGGCCCCATGTAGGGACAAAGTTATTAAAATAATTCACGAGCCTCATATGGGAATAGTAAAGTCCAAGGCGTTAGCTCGTAGTTACGTTTGGTGGGCCGGAGTCGATGAAGCGGTGGAGGCGGCGTGCCGCTTGTGCGCGGCGTGCGCGGCGCACGCTGACGCGCCGCCCCGCCACGCGCCCCGCTCCTGGCCGTGGCCGACGCGCCCCTGGACTAGGCTTCATTTGGATTTTTTAGGCCCCATATTTGGTAAAACCTACCTGGTAGCCATCGATGCTATGTCAAAATGGATAGAAATTTTTCACGTCCCTAGTACGGCCGCTGCGACGACTATAATAAAATTGAGCGAATTGTGGAGTAGGTGGGGGATACCCAAACAGATAGTTACGGACAATGGACCTCCATTTTCAAGTCACGAGTTTAAACAATTTTTAAATAATGATGCAATCGAGCATATTTTTACAGCACCATATCACCCGTCATCCAATGGAGCCGCGGAGAACGCAGTTAGAACTTTAAAAAAAGTTATTAAAAAAGCGGTTTCAGAAAATAAAAATGTATCTATAGCTCTGAATAATTTCTTACTATATTATAGGAATACTGAGCACACAACAACCGGTGAAAGTCCAGCCATGTTGTTGATGGGTAGGCGATTAAGAACGCGTTTGGACATTTTGAAACCAGATAGGGAGTTAAACGTACGTAGCGCTCAGCAGCGTCAAGTTGAGGTAAAAGGTGGTGCGATTAGGGGTCTAAAACCCGGTGATGAGGTATGGTATCGTCAATATCTTAAGGCGGATAAATGGATACCTGGTAAAGTAAAGGATAGTAGAGGTACAACAGATTACACTGTTTTTGATCAAAATGGTCAGCAAGTACATAGGCATATCGATCAGCTAATGCATAGGTCTAGAAGTTCCCTTGTGTTCCCCACAGATTCTATGCCACAGCCGAATCTTATTTCTGCCGACGATGAACCGGCAAGTAGCCCGGAGCGGTTGGAGCAGGCGAAGGGTCGAGAGACGCGCGGGGGTGAGGGGTCAGACAGAAATTCGTCTGAATCCAATTCAACTATTGCACAAATACCGATACCTGGCCCGCCTGCCAATATATCGAGTCAACCTCGATTACTACGAAAATGCAGATTAAATAAACTACCTAATTATAAATTATGAATGTGTAAATTGTATCTACTACCTATATTGTTGTTTATATGTATTATTTGTTCTGTTAATTATGATGTTAAATTAGATAAGTACATTGATGTGTATATTAACAATTAGTGTGAGGGATTGTAATGTATCGAGTTAGAAGTACCTACATTCATATTGATATTATTATGATATATAATGTAGGTAGATGGTAGCACAGACCGACAGTCCGGAATACACCTAGTTGACACAAGGACGTGTGTTTTACTGGCCCTTCCCAGCTACCTTTCTAGGATATTACACTATTCACATCACATTTTCTCACGGGACAAGTGACAATGTCTATAGCTATACTTTTCTAGTTTTCTTTGCACGATCTTAATTATTATCCCCAGGTTGATATGTGTTGATAGATACTCGAAAAAATTATTGATTCACGTCACAATTGCTCATCCGTCTCTCTCTCTCTCGCAAAGTGTCATAAGGATTGTCATATTTCCTTTTCACGCTATGGACGTCTGCTGAGAGTAGCGAAATCCTAATATGATATTATGGTAGATTTTTGACCTTTGTGCATCCACTAGTAATAATAATAAAAACCGGCCAAGTGCGAGTCAGACTCGCGCACCGAGGGTTGCGTACAAACCTGTAGGTATATTATAAGTAAATGGTAGTATAGACCTGAGTATTTGATATGAATTTCAATTTATGACGTATTAAAAAAAAACTACTTAGAGGTCTACTCGTTCAAACCAATTTTCGGTGGAAGTTTGCATCGTAATATAGGTACTTAATAATTATATATTTTTTTTAGTTTTATCATTCTCTTATTTTAGAAGTTACGGGTATGTTTGTTTATACACAAAAAAAGTTTATAGTTTAGAAAAAAATTATGTTAGAAACCTCAATATCATTTTTGAAGACCTATCCATAGACACCCCACACTTATGGGTTTTATTAAAAAAAAAATGAGTTTCAGTTCTAAGTATGGGGAACCCCCAAAATTTATTGTTTTTTTTCTTTTTTTGTTGAACATCTTAATGCGGTTCACAGAATACATCTTCTTACCAAGTTTCAACATTAAAGTTCTTATAGTTTCGGAAATAAGTGGCATACGGGCGGACAGACAGACAGACAGACAGACATGACGAATCTATAAGGGTTCCGTTTTTTGCCATTTGGCTACGGAACCCTAAAAAGGTAAAAAGTCGCACTCTTCTTACAATGATAAGAATAAATGCCAGCGCCACGTCGACATTGTAAATATTTAATAAACATAATACGAGTAAAAGTTACGCAATACGTCACCGCAACGTGGCACACACAGTCTTATCTTAATGGCTATTGTCAGACGAATGAATATATTTATAACCCTTCCTTTATTGAGAATACAGGGTGTAAAGCTTCGTAGTGGACCATGGTTCTGATTCTGTTGGTAAGAAACTAAACTACAAAGTCCTTACATGAGATTGTTTAAGCCATGTCTAAAAATCAGGTTTTATGAAATTCCCTGCTCTTTTTGTAACATGACGTTAGAAAGGATATATTTATAAACTTTTTCTAGCAAGATTTTTCCTAAAGCAATAATTCAAAGTCAAAGTCAAAGCCATTTTTTTAATTTAGGCCCTAGTAGGGCACTTATGAAGGTCAAAGCTACTGAAGTTACCACCAGTTCGTAAGTCGGCCTTCAACTGAGAAGAACAGGCAAGAAACACAGCAAGGTTACATTTTTTAAATTATTTTTTGTCAATCTGACTATATTGGCAATTTTTTTTCCTTAACATTTTTTTTTGTCAATTTTCAATAGTAGCGACGTCGAATACAGAAGCCAAGGTTGTGAGTCGAATTCTACTATGAGCTAGGTACACTTTCAATAGAAATATCAATATGAATCCATAGCATAATGATAGGGAGCTCTTCAAGGTCGGCAACACATCGGCAATCCCCCTGGTATTGCAAATGTCCATAGGCGGCGGTGACCACATACCATCAGGTGGACCGTCAGCCTGTTTGTCAACCTAATGACATAAAAAAAAAAGAAAAAAAAAAAGGTTACTCAGGAGCACTTACTAGTACCCGCATAGCAGGCTCCAACCCTCGAGTTGAAAGTCTGTTTCCTAGCACTAACCATGTTCTACGCTTTGCTTTACCACCTTCGGTCACATTATCACATTCATATTATGACCATACACATAGAAGGCCATCAATACTAAGCAATATAAAGTCATCTGTGCTGCTATAAGGCCTTTTCACAAGTCAAATTCAAGCCGGCTGGCTGACTTGCGAACCGGTGGTAACTTCAGTAGATTTGGCCTTCATAATTGCCAGTAAAGCGCTCGTGTAGCATGATTAGCTGATCTTATCGCTGGCAAAATTAAGCTAGCACCGGTGAGGCTGGTAACTGGATGGGTGACCGCCTAGTGGTCAACTCGCGCGGTTTCCGTGCTTCTGCGGATAGGTAAAGCCGTTGGTCCTGAGTCGTAAAGCTGGTTACAGGCCTAAGCGGCTTGAAAACTCCAACAGTAGATTGACCACTAGCCTACACCGATCCGAAGAGGGCATGGTAAAAGTGGTGAAAAGAGGTCTGTTCTTAGCAGTGGGACATTATAGGCTGATGATGATAATGAAGAAGTGCCAGTACGGCTTCGTCTTTAAAGCCGTACAGTTACTAAGGTTTTTTTGGGGTCTAGCTTGAATTAACGGCTTTTACTTCAACCCAATACTGCACTGCACCTGTTCTTGCACTTACCAACTGGTACTGGTGGTATTCTTACCAGTATCGGAAGTCATAACATGTAGATAACTATGTGATGTAAACATAGATATCAGAGTATTTGTGAAGCGTCAGATGTAAGCGCAGCTGATTATGTAGTAGGGTAGCAGTCGCTGTTGTCGGTATACTTTAAATATGTACAAGATATTATGGTTATCAATCAAACTCTCTCTCTCGCCATCGACAGTTCATCCTCACACATTGAAACCAGAATTGTTTCGAACTGGACGGTCTCAAAGGAGCTTCCTTCCGCGGACGCTCAGATTGTGGAATGAGCTCCCCGCCGTGGTTTTCCCAATGGAGTATGGGATACAGTATGGGGTTCTTCAAAAAGGGTGTGAAGAGATTTTTACAGCGTTGCCAACGCGTTATACTCCTGGTGTTGCACGCGTCAATAGGCTACTGTAACCGCTTAGCATTAGCGCTTACCGTAAACTTGTTTGCTAACTTAGTGGTACAAAAATAAGACCATGTCTGCATCTAATTGTGCGTGTGTGTGTGTATGCGTGCAGGTGTGGAAATATGAATTGATTATACCTCTTATTCTCATTTGACATAAATCAAGTAGGTTTGAATACAAAAGTAACCACATTACCGGTGGCTACTCACAGGCATCATCACCCTAATTTATTATATGCAGCATTATACTACGCATTATCAAGTCTATTTAGTTTCTTATACACTTGAAATATGTCTAGTAATTAAGTGAAATACAGTGCGAATTATCCTGACGAAAAAAGGAAAAGTAAAAAATATGGAGAAGGATAAGGTTACAGTGTCCGCATTTTTGATACAAAGTTTGGCTACGGCATGCAGTAAGTAAATACTTATCACTAATCTTAGTCCAGCAAATGGCCTCCCTATATTGCAGAGTTGAGTTGACTAGCCAGGCCTAGGTATAATTGGCTGCTAGAAATCATAAAATCTAAAAATTATTATCCCTGCGCACAACAACTCATCATAATTTTATCGGTATCGGATGAATGGACAAACATAGATATTTTATTATATTACGTACGCAGATTAAAATAGATGCTAAAGATAAGAGAGGTAGAGCATAGCGACTATCCGCTCAAAGAGCAGCTCCACTGTTAAAGTACCTTACTGAATACCGCAGCTAAATAACTTTATGTTGTGTTCCTGCGCATGAGTAAGGCCGCCAGAGCTCATTGGGGAGGGGGGATGGGTCGTTAACGCGTGAGTGATGCCTCGTATGTTGTAAGCGTCTATGGCTACGGTAACCGCTTACCATCAGGCGGGCCGTATGCTTGACTTCGTGGTATAAAAAAAGGTGCTAAAATCAGTTTGGCACACTATTCCTGACAACCATCTGCTGTAGGTCCTGCCGCCAGAGAATCCAGTCTGGTACTCTCTGTGAGAGATGTACAATGATCACTCACTCCTATTTGTCCAGAATGATACCGGAGCTATTAAAAGTCGCTCACCACGCGCATGCCGAAAAGTGCTAGCAGATTCAATCATTGCTGGGGTCAGAGTAGCCGACTCTCATGTCTCCAGAATGGGACCGGAGCAGCTAATGCGCGCTTACCTCCCGATGCGTATCCAAAAATCTACCCTATGCCTACGGCAGGGTTTCCAGAAAGCTCATCTAGCGGGGTAGCCCTCTACTTTATATCCAGGAAAGTTTTGGACTTGCGACGATTAAGCCGCTTAAGGGTTGCTAACTGACCCCGCGTCAGACCACCAGGTGGCCCTAACTTCAGACGCTCATTCCGCACGGGCATTGATGCTCGTCCACAGATTTTCCGAGCAGACGGCATGCTCTCCCCTGCAAGTAACCACAAAGAGCCACCTCGAGTCCAACTTACTTGACTCCTGTGACACCCTTGTCCAAACAGTACCTGTAGTTCCTGTAGTTCCAGCTGCGAACTCCATCTGTTCGGGTATCTACGATGCCGAAGCTAACATTCTTACGGTCAGACCCTTAACAAACTACTGAGACTTTATATAGTGGCCACCTTGCCCACCGTTACGTATAAAAGTATTCGTACGGTCAATCTAAGGCACTTGTCCGACCGCCGACGATGAACGAGTAAGACTAGCAACTAGAAACGAGTTGACGAGCAGCGGGAAGCGAGTGTGAAGTTCCGATAGTTTTGTCGCTGGGCTGATTCGTAGCTGGGCTGTAAGCGAGTGTGCGAGTGTGACGGGCGATTACTCGCACCACTCGCTCGCGGCGCCAGAAAATGACTGCTAGTTGGTCTCTCGGCGTGAATTCTGACCGCCAAACGAGCATCGCTGAGCGAAAATTATCTTTGATAGCTCTTGTCGCTCAATGACAAACTAGTGGATCGAGTCCCCGCCGGCCGGCAGAATGAACAGTCAGCGATCAACTATTAATATATGCATCTCTTTTGTTTACACGGAATGTCATATCTATTGTACGTTTCATGAAAAAATATCCGATAGTTACTCGTTTACTCTTCGGCGTTGGGACAACTGCCTAATAGTGGATCTTGCCGGAGGCTTCACAGTGTAATCAGTTGGCTTGCTGTTTTGGAATTTTCATATTATGAAACACGCCAACTGAACTTGAGCGACGTTATTTACCTCGTTATCGGACGGACGTCCACACTGCGAGCCGCCGGTGTAACACCCATAAGTGCCTTACCAGGGCCTAAGTACCTTAACAGAGATTTATTTCTTTCAGTTTCCTTCATGGCATGTCAAACAGGGTTCGTAGTCGCCTGGCCATCATACAACGTGGCCAACTTTGCAACAAACGAAACGGTTCTCTCATTGCCAATGTCTTCCATGCAAATATCCTTGTTGGGCAGTCTGCCCAATGTTGGTGGATTGGTCGCCAGCCCTTTCTGTGGTTATGTATTTAATAAACTCGGAAGGAAGTATGCTACAATGTTCTTTACATTGCCGTATGTAGTAAGTATGTTTTTTATTTTCTTATTGGAAACAAATATATTATTCCCCTTATTCATAATCGCTTGTTAACTAAATCAGTGTAATAGTCCTCCGTCTCACTCTTTCGATCACCAAATGTCACGTGTCAGATAAAGACTTCAGAATTTTAGCTAATCAACGTTTGATAACTTCATTATGAATAAGGGGGTATATATTTTTCATTACTCTTGCTCTAAAAGTCTGTCATTGTAGCATTTGTACACACGGCTACAGATCAAGCTATACATTTCTAGTATAAGCTGAACTCCCATTGTACGGAAATCCTATACAATGCGTACATACGTACCAGAGCGAGGATAAAATAGCATAATTATCTTGCTCTAGGTAGGAGATAAATTAATTTAGTTTATTTATTTTTAATTTTCCATTACAGCTATCGTGGACACTAATATATCTTTCGAATGATGTGACCCTGGTACTAGTGGCAATGGTACTAGCTGGAGTTGGCATAGCTGGCCAGAACGTCTCTCTAATCTACATATCTGAAATATCCCACGATTCCATCAGAGGTGGTCTCACAGCCTGCTCAGCATCAGGATACTTTCTAGGTCTCCTGATCTCATATACACTTGGTGGTTATCTGATGTATATCCAAGTGGTGTATACGCATTTAGCACTGTCAGTACTTTGTTTGGTGCTTTTGATGTTCCTCCGCGAATCTCCTACATTCCTGGTACTTGTGGGGAAGGAAGAGGTAAAAAACTTTTTGTTACTTTTTTAAATTGGTATTTTATGCCTTCAGTAATTACATTCTTCTGAGTAAGTGATATCTATCTCTAATCATACTGCAATCAAAAATGCGTCAGTAAAATACACCAGTGAAGATAATTCACTAAAAAAGTTAAAAAAATATAAAAAAAAGTTAAGTTACTGCTGATTTCCTTACGATATAATTTTAGGAAGTCTTTGTAATGTTGCTAAGTAACATATATTTGAAACTGATCAAGCAAAGACATATCATATAAAGTCTGACGAATCTCATAAGGTTTTGAAGAATTTTAGAGGAGAAGGGTAGTTGATTATCTCAGTTTTGATTTGATTCCTTTAAATTTCTCTTCCAGGAAGCAGCAGAATCTATATCCTTCTACAGACACGTCAGCATTACTTCCAAAGAAGTACAGGACGAGATATCTAAGATCAAACTTCAGCTGGATCCAAGATTGGAAAAGATTCTTCAAGGGGAGAACGGTAAGATTCTGCAACATCTTCCACCCAAAATTTTTTTGTTTCTTTTTTGTAACTTTCCTGGGTTTCAACTAATTTAAGTAGGATTATACTTAAATAATAAACTCCTGATTTTATGTTCTATTGTCATAACAGACAAATACGTGATATTAGTTTTTTATAACTGTTTTTTCGTGTTTGTTTTATATTTTAAATAATATCTTAGTTGGATTAATTTGGATCAAAATTATCACTGTTACAATCGTCTTCTGTTTGTTATCTTTTTTTTTTTTATACCACTTAGGTGGCAAACAAGCATACGGCCCGCCTGATGGTAAGCGGTTATCGTAGCCTATGGACGCTTGCAACACCAGGGGTATCACGCGCGCGTTGCCGACCCTGCAGAAATCTCTTCACACCCCTGTTGAAGAACCCCATGCTGTACTCCATTGGGAAAACCACGGCGGGGATCTCATTCCACAGTCTGAGCGTCCGCGGAAGGAAGCTCCTTTGAGCCCGCACAGTACGAAACAATTCAGGTTTAAATATGTGAGGATGGACTCCCCGTCGATGGCGAGAGTTGCGATGGTAGAAAGTAGCCGTGGGCATCATCTTAAACAATTCTTCAGAACACCTTAATCTTAATGATTTATACGAGAGTTTGTCTAATTTTAATGATCTTCATGTATTTTTAAGCAGTATCATGATACATCTATGAAATTAATTGATACAGTGCCATCTGATCTCAAACTTAACCGTGCAAACGTTCATATAAGTACCTTACCAGGGCCTACCCTGGATATTTACTTTTTGATTTTGAATTATATACAACAAAAAAAAAACTTTATTTAGTCGGTCTTTGTCGCTTAGCGATAATGTCGCCCCGTTTTTACAATATCTTAGCTAACAAATAGGATACTTGGGTCAAACGTTAACATACTATAATGACAGTTCGACTGTCTTGGGACACGGGCTTCGATGCTTTGAATATGTTTATTTAAGTGTATTATTATGTACTACACCTGAAAATATTGTTATATATCCTGTGACCCAAAGGTTGTCTGGAAGAGATCGCTTAAGCGATAAGACCGCCTGTTTTGTATCACTTCCTCTTGTATTTGTTATTCCTTCTTTTTGTGTATTGTTTATGTGGTGTACAAATAAAGTATATTTATGTTATGTACTTTAAAAAATAAAATAAAAATTATAATAACTGAATACTTTGAGAGATCGGCTTTGGTGGTTTTATACTGTATGACATTATTTTCAGATGCTGAAGCAGTTGATGAGCTGGTGAAGAACAAGCAAGAGCTTGTTTTACCCGAATCTAAAAATGAACCTTCATGGAGAATATTATGTAAGATTTAATTTACTTTTTTAGGGTTCCGTAGCCAAATGGCAAAAAACGGAACCCTTATAGATTCGTCATGTCTGTCTGTCTGTCTGTCTGTCTGTCTGTCTGTCCGTGTATGTCACAGCCATTTATTTCCGAAACTATAAGAACTATAATGTTGAAACTTGGTAAGTAGATGTATTCTGTGAACCGCATTAAGATTTTTACACAAAAATAGAAAAAAAACAATACATTTTGGGGGTTCCCCATACTTAGAACTGAAACTCAATTTTTTTTTTTTCATCAAACCCATAAGTGTGGGGTGTCTATGGATAGGTCTTCAAAAATGATATTGAGGTTTCTAATATCATTTTTTTCTAAACTGAATAGTTTGCGCGAGAGACACTTCCAAAGTGGTAATGTTATAATAATATTATTTGAAATGCTGTAGATCGTTCCTTTTGATTAAATAAATAAATAAATAAATAAATAAATAAAATGTGTGTCCCCCCCCCTGTAACTTCTAAAATAAGAGAATGATAAATCTATAAAAAATATATGATGTACATTACGGGGTGCAAACTTCCACTGAAAATTGGTTTGAACGAGATCTAGTAAGTAGTTTTTTTTTAATAGGTCATAAATTGAAATTAATATCAAATACTCAGGTCTATACTACCATTTACTTATATACCTACAGGTTTGTACGGAACCCTCGGTGCGCGAGTCTGACTCGCACTTGGCCGGTTTTTATTTTTAATCCAGTGAATTATCTGAATGTTTGACGACACAACCGATCTGTAATAATTGGACTGTTTTACAAATAATTGGACTGTTTTACAAAAAACTTAAACCGACTTCAAAGTACACGAAGAAGTAATCAAATCCTGATCTGATGGCAATGGGACCAAACGGGAAGTGTACCCTTCCAGAGGAGGTAACAATCATTTTTTTTTTTTTTTAATGTTATATGGGCTTGCGTTTGACCTTCGACTGACCCCATGAGGAGTTAAGACGAGGCCGAGGATGTAGCACGCTTACCCAGAAAAAGCCTATTCACCCTGGCCTTGAATACATCTAGGTTGTAGGTGTCGGGAAACACAGATCCCGGAAGAGAGTTTCACTCCTTTGCTGTTCGTATAAGAAACGATGAAGAAAAAAAAAAAATACAACCGAATTGAGAACCTCCTCCTTTTTTGAAGTCGGTTAAATATTAATGACAAAGTGTATCCATAAAGTGTCAAAGCGATTTATTCAATTTAGGCCCCAGAAGGGCACTTATGAAGGTCACATTTTGCTGAAGTTGCCACCACTCAGCCTGTATGTTTTTACTACAAATGCATATGTAAGAATAACGGTACTTATAATAACAAAAAACAATTTAAAATAAATTTAGTTTTATGTGTGTCCCGGCTAATCTCGAAACGGCTGGACTAACTTTGACGGGACTTTCACTGGCAGATAGCTGATGTTATTTTATTTTGGCTGAAGTTGTTTTTTTTTCGAAGTTGGTCCACACACAGTAAAAGTATTTCGTTTTTTTTATGCAACTTAGTCGCTAATCAAGCATACGGCCCACCTGATGGTAAGCGATTACCGTAGCCATATGGACGCTTGCAACACAAGAAGCATCGCTCACGCGGTACCCACCTTTCCTCCCCTATATTTACATTATTGTTTAGTTTTTCATTGTTTGTTGCTGTCTCATATTTTGTCATTAATGTAATGTTGTTTTGAATTAAACTTTTTTTCTATCTTTCTTTTTTCTTAGTCAAAGTCAAAGCTATTTATTCAAAAGTTACCCCCAGTTCGTAAGTCGGCCTTCAACTGAGAAGAACAGGCAAGAAACTCAGCAAGGTTACATTTTTTTAATATATTTTGGACAATCTGACTATATTAGCATTTTTTTCTAAAACATATATAAATATAATATACTTTAATAAAATAAACAGTGATAGCTCAGTGGTAGTGACGTCGGATACCGAGACGAAGGTCCCGGGTTCAAATTCTACAATGAGCTTGAGCTTTCGTTGAAGGAAAACATCGTGAGGAAACTATCTATCTGGCTGGCTACCACACTCAAGTTGAAAATCTGTCGCCAAGCACCAAACGGTGTGTTCCGACAGCTGCACTTAAGAGCCAGTTCCTTCTAGGCTTTGTGTGTGCACCACCTTCGGTCACATCATCACTTACCATGGTGAGATTGTAGTAAAACACAGGTCTATCTATACACAGTAAAAAAAACGCATAGAAAACTTCTTATATAAAGATAAAGATATATTTATTAGGCACCAAATTAGTACAATTAAACAAAAAATAAACATAACATTAATTGTACTAGTTGGGTCTAAAAGGTCCCAGCTCAGCATAAGCTGCAGAATGTTACAGCGCTGATTTTCGGCTGAAGCCATGGGTGATACACGGACGCATGGTCGGTAAAACACAAATATAAAAGACAACTTAATAGTAAAAAATATAAAAGTAACATAATTATTAACCATACCTTATTTACTGAAAATAAAGTTCGCTAAACAAGCTAAATCTCTATTTACACCGTTGGTAAACTTGGTAATTACACCAAAATGAATTAAAATACTCTTCCCAATGGCCGCCGTTGTTACAATATGCTTTTCTGGTGTTGCCATCCCTCGATATTTAAATCCACCATGAAGATAAACTGTAACTAATTATAATTAATCAATATTCAATGGTTTGAAATTAAATAATATAATGTTATTGCTAACATAATCAAATACAAAATCCAAAACAGCAGTAGATGGCAAAGTGTATATATTCCAATTCGTACTTCGGCTTCCCAACACGCTAGCTGTTATCATTTTTTTTTTGTATAACTGTTCACATCTTCTCAATTAACTCTTCTGTATTAGTCTTTGTATGTTAAAACTATATTGCTTTTAGTATCTATTTCTCCTACATGTTTTAGTTATTATAAGCTGTTTGTTTTCCGAATAAATAAAATAAAATAAAAGAGAATAATAAAATAAATAAAAATACAAACTAAAAACATGATAATATTTGTGCGTAGTAATATTAATAACTCTGGGATAATATCAATAGGCATCAAAACAATTATAATTCAACTTGAACTAAATAAAACAAAACAAATTAAATTAAATTAAAGTCAGCAAGTGCTAAGTGCTGGATTTCTGCAGATCTAAAAGAAACTTTTTCAACTTAGTTCTGAAGGTCTGAACTGACTTGAGACTGCGCAATGGTGGAGGTTTTTTTTTTTTTTTTTTTTATTTTTTTTTTTTTTTTTTTTGTCTCCATTTAAACCAAATTAAAACTAATTTATTATAGTATAGTATATTATAAAACAACACTATCTTTTTACAGTGAAATCCTCTTCATCAAAACGAGCTCTAGCAACTGTTCTGATCATCATGACGGCTTCAATAATGATGGGCTCTGTTGTGATGCAAGTGTATGCTGAACCTCTGTTCAAGGAGGTCCTGCCTTCGTTGCAACCGAACCAGTGCGCCATATTCTTAGCCCTGGACTTCCTCATCGCCAGTGCTGTGTGTGTACTTGTCGTTGATAAGTTTGGGAGAAAGGTGAGTTTGATTTGAACACGGGACTTTTTAAATAAATAAATATCCTGGGTGGGACATTACTTGATTCCTCGCACACGTACAGTACACAACTTAGCATTAAAATACCGCAACCACATAAAGTAAATACTTGGTATACTGAAAAACGATTATTTAATACAGACAAAATTGACATTTTTAATTCCACACTGGGTTCTATTAATTGGGGTGATACTATAAAAGAAAATAATAATATTAATCAAAATTATGAAGCTTTTAACGACGTACTATCACATATACTAAACCTAACTATCCCAAAGCGTAAAATTAAATTAAAAACTAGTTACAAACTGGTTGACTAAAGGTATAAAACTCTCATGCAAAAATAAAATGCTATTAAAGACTCTAAGTATAAAATCGAACAATCAAATAATTATACAATACTATAAGAAATATGAAAAAATATTAAAATAATCAGTAACTACTGCTAAGAAACTACAATACATTAATAAAATAAAATCATTACAAAATAAAGTTAAAACAATGTGGGCTATAATAAATTAACGTACCTACTAATAAAAAATCGAAAGCAACTAAACATAACATACAATTACAAATTAATAATAGGTTTTAATCATTAATAAATAGCAAATAGTAAACGAATTTAACTCATTTTTCGCATCCATCGGTCAAAACAACACACGTAGTCCAGTAGAATTAGCTCAAAATTAAGCAACATTTTACATTAATTGTGGTACGAATGATTTTCGGTATATCGATAGAGTTATGTATGGATATGATTACCTTAAATTCGCAACCGATTTGGAAGTACGGAACATGGTGAAAATTGAGAAAAACTTTGATATTGAATAATTCCTAAACAAAAATTGTGGTACTAGTTGCGAGAATACCATGTCTTTAGACAACCATTACCTACCTTCTCAAGAAATTTGGACTGGTTGCGACATACGGAACATACCTAAACTTAAAAAAGTGATTTTTCGCCTTTATCTCCTAGGCAAAATTTGTGGTACTAGTTGCCTTATTTCTAGGATACGACGATATTATATTTTTTCGATACATTTTACATGGATACCTATAAAAATAAAGAACGTTCTTACTTAGCAGTGCAAAAAAGATGACAGATTTCGATAGACGCAGGAATTTTTGTAGATTTCTCAACGCTAGTCCTGCCTCCCGCACCTTCCGCATTCCCCTCGTAACACGCGAATACGCGCACATTTTACTTGCAAAATAAACTATGTTCCGTAATGTTCTCTTCGGTTGCGATCACAAAGTAGGTAGAAGTCGACCTACAAATATGATATAAGCAATAATACAGACTACGCAAATTTTGCTAGAAGTAGAATTTAGCAAAAAGTATTTTCTTAGGGTTCCGTAGATCGCAACCGGCTGCAAACTTAAAACTAAGTGTAATAGGCTAATACAAGTTCCCAATGAGTTCGCAACTAGTACCACAAATTTTGCCTAGGAGATAAAGGCGAAAAATCACTTTTTTAAGTTTAGGTATGTTCCGTATGTCGCAACCAGTCCAAATTTCTTGAGAAGGTAGGTAATGGTTGTCTAAAGACATGGTATTCTCGCAACTAGTACCACAATTTTTGTTTAGGAATTATTCAATATCAAAGTTTTTCTCAATTTTCACCATGTTCCGTACTTCCAAATCGGTTGCGAATTTAAGGTAATCATATCCATACATAACTCTATCGATATACCGAAAATCATTCGTACCACAATTAATGTAAATTGATTATCTAATTCTACTGCACTAACGAAAGGCAAGCAGCGTACCTCGCGGCCTCCCCGTAGTTCACCCTACTGAAAATACCTTCTTTCTTAGACCTTTAGACGCCCGCGAAACACGCAAAATTATAAAAAATCTTAAAAATAAGAAAAGTCACGGAATAGATGACTTACCTCCATTACTAATTAAACAGTGTGCAGATGAACTTGCACTTCCCTTTAGCGTATTAATTAATTTTATTAGTCGTTTGAAGAAGGTATATTCCCTAACCAATTAAAAAAAGCCATAATCCAAGCCATAAAAGCAATAAAATTTGAAATTTTTGATGAGTGACAAAACGGATTCCGTATAAAACGATCAACAGCTTTGGCTGTTTATAACAGTTCCTGAAACAGTTAGCTTATTGCCAACATTAAAACACTGGTTGTCATAGTAACCATTATATCATCCAAAACAGTGTTATAATGTTGTACTGAATTTCATTATACAACTCCAACAGCCACATTCTCCGTGGTTTCCTTATGAATTTCAAAAAAAGAACATTTTCATGCAGGCGCATTACACTATCATAGCGCCGTAATTAATTGCCACCTAGGGTCTCGTCATCGAGGTACCACAGGTTATATTTTGAATTTAGTTTTTGTATGATCGGATGAATTGCGAGACTGAAAATGGCCTGCCCCAGAGGATCACCCTGTTGGCAACCAGTAGCCGAGATAAATTTTTAAGGCGATTTTATTTTTATTGAACACATGTATTTTTCTGTTTTGAAAGTAGATACCTAATAATTGGACTGTTTTACAAAAAACTTAAACCGACTTCAAACGATAAGAGTAAGCAGTTAGACTTGGATACCTTCCATCAAAAAAAGACGCCCATATGAACCTTAAATTAAAAATTGTATGCGGTTAGCAAAACGATAAATTCACTACACGTCATTATTAATGATTTCTCTTCTACAGTCTCTGCTAATAGTGAATTCAAGCATAGCTGGACTATGCACCGTCCTGCTGGGTACACAGCTGCAGTTCCACTGGGCTCCCTACTGGTTCACAGCAGCTCTTATATATATCTTCAACTTCGTATACACAGTGGGCTGTGGTACGATCCCATTCATCTTGGCTGCTGAGGTGTTCTTGCCTGAGGTTGGTATTTTAAAGATAGTGCCTAAGGACTAACGTTTACGTAAAGAGCACTTGCTGAGTTTATTGCCGGCTCTTCTCTGCAACTTCCTAACGGTATTTAGAGTCAGACCAATAGTGTCTGCGACCTGCATCTATTCGAATGGAATATTTTTGATTTACATTTGGAGTACAGATTGGTGGATTTCACATTTCTTCACGGTGCTTTCTTTCATCCCTTCTTGGTTTTGTGAGCTTACCACCTTCGGCCACATGACTTACCATGTTGATATTGTGTTCAAGTTCATAGTAAAAAAATAAACGAAAAAGCAGTGGTGAATCTGAAGATCTTCACCCTAAAGATCTTTGCCCTTAAATCACCAAATAATCTCCAATTCTTCTTCATCCAGGTCCGTGGTCTCTGCAATAGCACCGTGTTGGCTTCCGTATGGATCATGAACTTCATCACCCTGATTGTCTTCAATCCTCTGGTGGAACTCTTCGGGTTGGGTCCAGTCTTCTACCTGTTCTCTGTCGTCTGCTTCCTTGGAGCTGCGTACAGCCACTTCTGCATACCTGAAACGAGAGGATTATCTGCTGATGCCATCCAGCTTCTGTTCTTGAAAGGGAGGCATAAGAATTAATGGAATTGTTTTCGTGGGAGTTATGAATTGATAGTGTTTTGGACCTTAGTTTAGTGGACTGTGGTTTCTGATGGATAATTAGAAGACTTGTTGTGAAAAATACAAACGAACCTGTATATTGCTAGATTTATGCTGCATCTAATTTTTAATACAAGCTTTTTTTGGTGACAGTATTTTTTGTTGACTGAACTTTGTCTTCCAATATACTAATGTATACCAAATATCAAGTCAATCCGACCACTGGAAGTGGATGAAATTCGACTTGCAAGATTCCACCCGAACAAACATAGTTACATAAAATAAGCTTGTAAAAAAAGATGTTTGGTTTGATAAAAAGCCTTTGAATTGAGATTTGCACTTTTGCAGTGTTTTTTTTTTTTTTGTAGTTGTTCCATACATTTGTTTATATGATAAAATCATTCATACAAGAGACTTATGTAATAAGACTTAAAGCGATATAAAACACATGGTAGAAAAATGTTATTATTTATTTAAAATAAATGTTAGAAAAGTGGTTTTACTTTTTTTAACCGACTTCAAAAAAAGGAGGAGTTTCTCAATTCCGTAGTATGTTTTTTTAATGTTTGTCACCTCAGGTCTCCGTCATTTATTAACCGATTTGGTAAATTCTTTTTTTGTTTGGAAGAGTACACTTTCAGTTCGGCCACAGAGGATTGATATGGTTATAGTAATCTGTGGTTCGGCCCCATTGTCATCAAGGGCGTAACTTTGGTGGTAATCGTAACGAACACCATTAATTAATTCATCCAATGACGCGCACGCGGTATGACGCGACGATGACCATTCGTGGGCCCTGATTGGATGAAATTCATGAATTCGTTCGTTACGATTACCACCAAAGTTACGCGGTAGAGCTCAGTCAATCAGGTAAGGATCTGATTACATTCTAGTGTACTTTGAAGTCGGTTTAAGTTTTTGTAAAATAAGGGGGGTTAGTAATATGAAAGCACATGGATTATTTGGGATGAGTACGTTAATTATGTTCACTTTATGCTCAGCTTGGGTGAATGTCATGCAGTTTAGGTAGTTTGTGTTTATGAACTAAACGGAAATACGTGGAATGAAAAAAAACGGCTTCCAGAGTCCTCTTATCATTCCTCTTGATTACCCCAAAACATCACGCCACTGTCATTGCAGTCTGCACATTATTTGAATGCTTCTACTTGTACGTAGTATTTATCTACTCTGAGCTTCTACGGTTGTTTATTGAGTTCTACATTCAAAAGGTGCTCTCAGATACCAGCTAAAAAGTTGGCCATCCAAAGAGAACGCTGCCAGCCTGCTGGGATCGGTAGCAGTGGCAGACTCGAGGCAATTTTCTATATATTATAATAATATGGATTGTGATTTGCACATATTTGTTGTGAATATATATATTTCACTAAATATTTAAGTAAATAATGAATGTTGTCCCAAATCGCTGCTTGATTTTTTGATTCAAATAAATATAATAGCTTTACTTTTACTTTCAATTTATTTTCCTAAGTTTCATCCACACTGTATCAGCCCCGGATCAATGGCGGAGCCAGTCATGACCCCATGACCCCCCCCCCCCCCTGGGCCTCGGCCGTCTAGGTCAGCCAGAGGTTTTAAGTATGATTTTTCGAGCTGCGCGGCCCCTCTATTCTGTAGGACTTAATCACTTGAACTAATGGACCCATTTTGAAAATTCTTACAAATGTACTCTATTTCCGTGTGAATCTGCGGGTAACAGCTATAGCATCATGTATTTTGAAACCCATCCAAGCTGGATATAAGTGTGTGACCCCCCCCCCCCCCCTCTGACCTGAAGGCTGGATCCGCCCTTGTCTATGATCTGGACAGAAAATTGTTAGTGGGGCGTCGTTGTCGTTTGCGATAAAGTTTTCAAAAACCAACTGTGTGTATTAAAATAATAGGTGCGATGGATGATAGTCTCTTGAGGAAACCAGTATTTTTTTCAAGTATAATGTTTTTGGCGCTCCCTGGCACTGCCGCCCGGGGCATGAGCCCCGGTTTGCGCTTCGCCCGCCAGCCTGCACTGTATAAGTAGTTGATTGTAATGATGTATTGATGAAAGACACACTCAAATACTTCACGTATTTTCCAAGACACGCCTATCTAGTATCTATACACACAATATAGTCATGGAAAATGATATTATTATAATTACTATTACATCAGATTGTGTAAACTGAGATTTGGAAAAATAAATATACCTATTAATTATTATAATACCACTGTATGATACAGGCTGGATGTTTTTAGTTATATTTTCAGGCTTTAAACTATTTAAAAAAAACATGCAAAGTTTCTTACCCGTTCTTCTCAGCTGAATCTTGACTTATTAACCGGTGGTAGCCTCAGTAACTTCTTCACCTGACTTTAGTGCTCTCCTAGGATATGCACTGAATAAACGGCTATGACGTTAACAATAGAAGTGGATGCTACGTTGAGTAAAAGGAGTTTTTTTTCTCAAGAAGATGGCTGCCTAAGAATAAATCGGCGAGCAAGCCCTCAACCGGGTTTATAGTTGGGTAACTACGCCTGAGGCTACGACTACGGCTTAGAGTCTAAGCCGATGTTCGTGTCCCAACTGGGGCGCCCTCAGGCGTAGTTGCCCAACTATAAACCCGGTTGAGAACAACCTCAGGACCAGAACCAGGACGGACTTTTCATTACAAAAAAGAGTTACGACTAATTAAGGGGGATCGGAACTCTATTGGCAGCTCGGGCCGCTTGAACGGGGCGAGACTGAGTAAGTCGTTGTGACGCGTGACCTCGACGAGTAATAAGAGTAAAAGATTGAAGAGTCAGAAAAGACACTCAGGGAGTAAGTTTAGCTGATGCTTTTTCTGTATCCATGATTGAAGAATTAGTATTTTAGGGGAAGGGTCGGGAAAGCGTGAGTGATTATGGTGTTGCAAGCGTCTATAAGGCTACGGTAACCGCTTACCACCAGGTGGGGCGTATGTTTGTTTCCCGAGTTAGTTGTATAAAAAAGCCGTAGAACGATGAGACACAAAACAAGATTTAGCTCGCAAATTGAAATGCTGTGATGGTATCAACCTGTATAGTAGCTACTTAAAGGGTCACACCATAGAGACAGAATATTTATAGAGCGGCTATATATGTGTGTGTAGAGCGAGTATTTGCCGTGAGCATGGTTATGTGCAACGCTGCCTTGCCATAATGAATGCCAATGGGTGCTGATTCTGTTGTTTACAACTAAACTAATTTAGTTTTACTTTCTAACAAAGAACATAAGAAAAGGATGAAAGAAATTTAATCTTGTCAAATTAGTCCAATGCTTGTTTTCGACATAAAAGTCGCCATCTATCGCGGTTACGTCTAAATACCCGCAAATTACGACGGCACATACTAATTTGACAGCTTTAAATATGTTCTATCCTTTTTCAATAATGTTTGTAAGAAAGAGATGTGATGTGACTAACATTCGTTTGGTGCGATTTACAACAGAATCGACACCAATTTCTCTTTTACTGTCGATACTTTTACCCAGAACAAATTACATGAAATATTTTTTACAATAGTAAATCAATAATACTATAGGATATATCTATGAATGCATCTATATGCATACTGCTCACGCATTGCACAAGGTAATGTTGTAACACTATCACTCTATTAGTATTCTTACTCTATGTCACAGACAACACGGGGGCAACAATAATACAGCTTTAAACATACATACAGGGGCCATAAAAAGTATTAGATGAGTTGTGACTTGTAATATCTACTACTACATCAAAGAAAAACGGCTTAGGAAAATTTAGGACTGTCGATTCCTTCTGCGTTTATAGATCTTTTTCTTATGTAATACTAGCTTCCTCCCGCGGTTTCACACGCGGTCCAGGAATACTAGGGTAATGTAACTTCCTATTAGCGGAAGTTTTTTTCGAATCCGACTGGTAGTTCTTGAGATTGGCGCGGTTAAACAAACAAACTCTTCAACTATTATATTAGTATAGACAAATTCAATTTTGGGTCAACTATCTACACACAACATACAAATTTCAGAAATGCTGTAATTCATTCCGTTTACGAGCTAAATACCTGTGACATACGGACAGACGAGAGAAAACAATATGACCCCGATAAAAGGCTTTATTTTAGGATTATTTAAGCAACAAATGATCACGTGTGGCGCGATCGCAAATCGTTTGATCTACATGTCAACAATTATACGGTTTACCCTAAATTATATTATTTAATCCACAACAATAAAAGCATAGTTAATAGTTGTTTACTTAACAAAGCTGTGACAATCGCACATACACTTTTACGTTTAGTCATTACAATAAAACCACCAGACGTGTGCCTGACTTTGTGAAAAAATTACGTTAGAGAAAAGAAAAAAAAATGTCAAGTGATAAAGTTACAACGAAAGCCTTTTTGGTGCAAGGGCTATCAACTGTGGCCCGTTAGTATATTTTCATTTATTTATTTAATTACATTTATTGATTTTATTTATCCAATTAGTTGTTGAAGTGACGTTTACCGTAGCATATAGAAGCTTGCAGGGGTATCACTTAAGTACCCCATATTAAATATTGTTTTTTTTTACATTCGGGTGATGATAAAGATCTTTAAACAACCACCGTGCTGGAGGTCTACTCTTATTCAACGAAAAACGAATATTCGTCCAAAAATTCGCAAGTTTCCTACCAAGATTCCATTCGTTCCGAAATTTTAATCGAACGAATTTTTTTTGACGTTTAGAATCTTCTAATCCTACTCTTATTCACAAATGTACCGAACGAATTTTTCTATTTGACAGCTGTTTGTTCGGAATTTTAACCTCAAATTGACGAAACCAAAAGTGTTACCTTTTAATTTTCGTAAGTGTGGATTTTGTTAATTTTGTTACCGAAATGGATGCAAGATCACTTTTAATCGAGATTGCTCTGCGTGAAGATCGCTTAGAGCGTAGAAGGAACCGGCGCCGCCTGCTCCGTTTCCTCGCGATGTTTTCCTTCACAAAAGCCCAAGTTCATTAGGACTACTCATGACTTTCGTAATGTCAGTTCAATTCACCGAGTTCATCGCCTATGTATTGAATTGTCATAAGTAGACGGGTGGAACAGTGGAGAACATTATTCTAGTGTATGATAGGGTGATTATGTATTCACTCATTTGTATTATTAATAACTTGAATATCAGTTCCTAGAATTCTGTTTTTATCATAATGTAGGTATAGGACGCGCGTCTCAAATGATCGCCAAGGCGTTACTCACAGAATAGTTCACACTACTAAATAAATTGCACAAAATAATAAAAATAATAATATAATTGTAATAATAATAAATAAATCAATAAACCTATTAATTACTTATATAATAAACAAGTCTACTACTGGGGTCAATCAGGACAGACACCCGGAGTCAATGACTTGTTGATATATATTGATAATTTTAATGTTGGATGTTGGTCTTCAAATAAAAATTAAATGCGTCAATAAATAATTAAGGATCTTAAGAAGACGGTCCCCTGCGATGATGAGAGTTGTAGCGTACTCCACTTCCTTGGTCTTCTTTACATAAGAACCCAAAGTCTAATGAGCGCCTTTCAAAAACCTACTAGCAATTTGTACGTGCTGCTAAATTTCTTTAACAACAACTCCAGGCGTATTTTCTTGTAACGTATATTATTATTATTATTCTTTGTTAAATTACGAGAAATAGCATCTAACCCCTTTCCAAAAACTAAATAGCGCTGTTAATAAATCTTTGTTTTTCACAGTTGCCTACCTCACTACCCTAACAGGATTTATCTACGCCTGGCCATCGTACTCCGTGGCCAACTTCATGTCCAATGCCACAGTACTCTCAGAGCCAATGTCAACGTTAGAAATATCGCTGTTGGGCAGTTTGACCAACATTGGCGCTTTGTTGCCAACACCTTTCTGTGGATATGCTATCAATAATCTTGGGAGGAAGTATGCTGCTATGGTATTTGGATTGCCTTTTGTGGTAAGTGGATCTTTCGATGAAGATCAAAAAATAAATAAATATCCTGGGACATTCCTCACACACGGTCATCTGATCCCAAACTAAGCAGAGCTTGTACTATGGAAACCAGATAACTGATATAATACATACCTATATTACTTTTTTGTTTGTAAATACATACTTAATAAACATAATTACACCCAGACTCAGGACATGCAAACATGTTCATGCACACAAATGCATGTCCTGTGTGGGAATCGAACCCACGACCTGCAGCGCAATAGCTAGAATCTTTACCAGACTCTTAACCAACTGCGCCAACTGGCCCGTCGATAGGACCGGTATTTCCTTGAGACCTGGAGAACTACTTAGTTCCCCAGGACTAGGTCTTCAGATATTATAAGGTGATATCAAAGCTCTTTGAGTGACTACATTAAAAAAGATTTTCTTTTGTTACAGTTGGCATGGCTCGTAATATCTCTAACAAATTATGTACCCCTGGTAATCGCAGCGATATTCTTCGCCGGAATAGGAGCTGGTGGCCAGCCTGTAATATCAGTATACATATCAGAAATCTCCCAGGACTCCATAAGGGGAGCCTTGACATCCTCTGTAGTATCAGGATACTTCCTAGGACTCCTAATCTCATATGTTCTGGGAGGATATCTGAGCCACTATCATGTAGTTTACGTGCATCTAGCGATGTCGGTTCTGTATTTGGTGATGCTGGCGTTTTTGAAGGAATCTCCTGTTTATCTGATGCAGATGGGGAAAGAAGAGGTAAGGAAAACAATAAAGTAGATAAGTTTAGTTTAAATGTATTTGGACCCAGTGCCATAGATTAAGGAATAGATAGATAGATAACACTTTAAAAAAATGAATACACAAGATAATCATAAAGAAAGTGTTACATTAGAAGGTACTGTACCGGTGTTATAGTCAATAATTGTAACATACGTAAGTGCCATATTAATTATAGAAATGCGAATGTGACTTTGTTTGTTTGTTACGCTTTTACGCCGTAACTACTCTACCGATCATCATGAAATTTGGCATGCAGATAGCTTATGATATGGAGAAGGACATAGGTGTAGGACATATCCATTTGAACGGGACGAGACTGAGTAAGACGGTGAAACTGCGAGGGATAGCTAATCTCTATATATAAAAATGAAAGCAAAAAATTGCCAGCTCGCTCATGTTATAAGCGAATTTTTCATGTTTTCTCAGGAAGCTGCGAAGTCAATAGCTTTTTACAGACAAGTGGATGTCAAGTCAAAAGAAGTCGAAGTAGAAATGAGGAAATTGAAACAGCAATTGGAACCAAGATTGGAAATGGTGCTGCAAACTGATAAAGGTATTAGTAGTAGTTAGTAACAATAGTACAATACACCAAGGGGATAAAGCAGTGTTGTACGTCTCGGGCGGCATGTTAAAACTTGAGCGTAATGATGACCCTAGAGTAAACTCCCAAGCGTAGTGAGGGATTCTCGAGCGAAGCGGGGGATTTATGTAGAACCCTGAGTGAAGCGAGGGGTTCAAGCCGCCCAAGACGAAGACAGGCATTATTCTCGTGGTGAATACTACATACTACTCTACTTTTCATACCTACTGCGAGACGACCAATAACCGTCTTTTGTTTCACATTCTTTACATAAGCGCCTTCTTTCTTTTTTATTTGTGATCTACTCGTAATGGCCAGTTCGATTTTCGAATAATTTATATTTTTATTCGTCCACGGGCAAACCTATGAACCTATGAGTAACTCTTTGGTAGAGCTGAACTTTAATAGAAAAAAAAAATATGGTAAAAGTTTTCATTATGAATTATATAGTTGACGTTCCATATTCAAATTACATTATGCACCAACGGATCATCGTCATATACATAAATAAATACGGACATGCTCATGCACACATGCACATACATGTCCTGTGCGGGAATCGAAACCACAACCTGCGGCACGGTAGGTGGAATTTTAACCAGAGTCTTAACCAACCGCGCCAGCTGGCCCGTCTGTCTCCATAATAACATCCCCGTATCAATGAGCTATTAAAAATATTTACATAAATTATGACGTAATTAATTATGTAAATTACGTGTCACTGTCACAAGGTTTCCCTCAGTTTACATGATATACTGTATTTAATAAGTTAATGTAACATTTATCTTTATGTAAATAATGTTACAATTATCTATTTAAAGGAACGAATGTGTACTCCTTTAGTCGGCCGTAAATCTTAGATTAGAATTCTATTAGATAACACTGGTAAGACATTTATATTAACGTCTCTAGTACACTTTTCCGGGTTTTCTAAGTATTTTGTTTTAATCCAAATATGATTTATAGACGTTATTTTTGAGAATTTGTCAGATTTTTATTAGGAATTCTTTCCAATTCCAATTTCCAATTCGCCGCAAATTCTTTCTAATTATTAGGTTATTAAAGATTTTGTTATAAAATTAGTTAAAATAATTTGATGATTATTCTTAATCGATGTTAATAATTTGTTTCAGACCCAACAGTGACCAAAGATTTATTAACAAACAAACCAAAAGCAGAAAAGAGGATTGAATCGAGATCAGAATGGCAGTTCTTGAGTAAGTTGAATGTACAGTAGATTATTATAGCATGCACCTTCCGGTGTACTCACCGCATTTGAGAGCCAGATACCTCCCAGGCTTTGTAAAGGTTGGCAACCCCCTTTTGCCTCATAGAAGCGCCTGATGGTAAGCGGTTACCGTACAACACACAAGGCATCATTCACGCGCTACCTATCCTTCCCTCCCCGATGAGCTCCGGCGACCTTACTCACGCGCAGGAACACAACATAAAGTTATTTGGCTGTGGTATTCTGTAAGGTGGGGTACTTTCCCAGTCAAGTTGCTCTTCTCTTAACATCAAATGATCCTGCCCCGTAGTCTCCTGACAGAAGGAAATTACGTCGTCTGCCTAGTTCTTTAGTTTCGGTACGGGTTTAGGTGCAATTTGCGCAATGGACTATCCTTTAGGAAGGTTTCTGTTTGAGTTTGAAGCTTCTAAAAGATTCTGGTGCAACCACAGGCAAGAGCTGCTTAATTATTACACAGTGTCATGAGCTTCAAAACTTATAACAAACGAAAGAATTATAATAATATAATGGGGATATATATGGGAAGCGCTCGTGGCGTAGCATGATTAGCCGTTCTTAATCGATCGGCAAAGTTAAGCTACGTTTGTCGTGGTCGGTACCTGGATGGGTGACCGCCTAGTGGTATTTCAAATCGAGCGTTTCCGTGCTTCGGAAGGCACGTAAAGTCGTTGGTCCCGGTTATCACTTAATTGTGATAGTCGTTAAGCTAGTTGGATGCCTCCTAGGCGGCTTTAAAAATTCCAACAGTAGGTTGACCACTAGCCTACCTCCACCAATCCGCAGTGGGCACGCGTGGTGGAGTATCGCCCAGTCCCTTTCACCCTCATTTGTGAAAGGAGGCCTGTTCTTAGCAGTGGGACATTATAGGCTGATGATGATGATGATGAATGGGGATATCAAGGGGGTGGAACTTGCTTCCGGCGTCTGTTTCCTGACTTATACAATCTAAGGACTTTCAAGGCCAGAGTGAATAGGTTCCTTCTGGGTAAGCGTGTCCCATCTTAGGCTTCGTCTTCGTCCCTTATGGGCGGGTCAGTGGCAAGACCAGTCAAATATGGACTAATAGTAAATAAATATCCTGGGACATTCCTCACACACGGTCATCTGATCCCAAACTAAGCAGAGCTTGTACTATGGAAACCAGATAACTGATATAATACATATACTACTTTTTATTTGAAAATACATACTTAATATACATAATTACACCCAGACTCAGGACATACAGACATGTTCATGCACACAAATGTATGTCCTGTGTGGGAATCGAACCCACGACCTGCGGCGCTATAGGTTAAGACTCCACGTCTTAACCAACTGCGCCAACGGGCCCGTCAATAATAGTTAACCTATATGCCCTCAAAATTTTCTCAAGCCTAATTTATAACTTTTCTAGAAAACTCGCCATCATCAATAAGAGCGCTCATCACCTGCCTGATAGTCATGGGCATCAGTATCCTCATGGGGGCGGTGGTCCTGCAGGTCTACGCGGAACCCCTGTTCAAAGAAGCTGTTCCGTCGATGGAGCCGAATCAGTGTGCCATCCTGTTGGCTGTGGATTTTGTGGTGGCCAGCCTGTTGTGTGCTGTTATGGTCGATCGGTTTGGGAGGAAGGTATGTTCAATTGAAGAAATAATTGCCAGTTATAAGGTCCGTCATTTATAAGAAGTCCTTTTAGAAAAAACATAAACTATTGCATTCATTATAGCCAGAAGAGTGCAAAATAGGATTATGGATATTCCCAAAAAAATGATCAAAAATGCTTATTAGTACTAGGAATTTTATAATTTCGCACAAAAAAGTCACTATGGAACCCTTAAGCTAAATTCAATTCTCTCTCCTCAGCCTCTGGTCATCGTAACATCAATAGCGGCTGGCATCTGCACCCTCCTGCTGGGCACGCAGCTGCAGTTCCACTGGGCTCCACACTGGTTCACAGCAGTTCTCATTTATGGGTACTGCTTTTCGTACAACTGTGGAGCTGCTGTCATACCTTTTATTATAGCTGCTGAGATGTTCTTGCCGGAGGTAAGACCTGATTCTTCTTCTCAGTCGTACACTCCTGGCGGAGTGGTAGTGGTTATGGATCGTCTGATGAGTTTGTTGCGGCTTTTGCTAGACTTCTCCATCTTTCTCTATTCGCGGCACTGCGTGTACATTCACTGAGGGAACAACTTGTTGTTGATTTTATGAGATCTGTCCATCTTGTGGGTGATCGGCCGCGGGAAAGTTGACCTTCTACTCTTCCTGGTACCACTAATCCCAAAGAAAAATAACCTCACTAAGACCTGATTAGACGACATAAAAATTCCACATACTAGTTCCAAAATTTGGAGCTCTGTATTGGCAATTCTCCCATTTTCTGTAATTCTTTGGCAAACTGACACGTCAATCATACCAACCCTTCATGCTGTTTTTGAAGGTAGGAATTACGTATTTTATGGTGCTGTAAATTCAAAAATAATCATGAGCCGACCACATAATGAATTAGACAAGGAAAGATAAGGTCTCGTTTCAAGTGGACATCTCTTGGATAACTGTGATGATATCTGAGGGTATTCACTGTTGTAGTAGTCTCAAATTATCAAAGTTTATTTCAGTATGAATAACTTTTTCTATGGGAAAAATTCTGAAATCACCAAAAAAAATACTTTTCTTACTTAAGATCAACGCTGCACAAACAAAATGTTTAAAAATAAAAACTCAAGTATACGATCAACTTTTACTATGGGACCAACTTCGACAAATACTGCTTTTCATACAAAAGGTACATGTCTCCTCGGCAAAAATGTATCAAAAGATGTCATTTTTATTTGCGAATTCGAAGTTGGTCCCATAGTAAAAGTTGATCGTATACATGAGTACTTTACGTGGTTTCATTTAATGTCGTATTGTCATATCCACCCCCTATAAAGACCAACTTGGTTTCCAAATGCCATGTATGCCATTGTCTACAGATCGATTGCTTTATTCAGAATGGAAGACTAATATTAGGAAATCGATTCAATTCTCTAAATAACTCCGAATAAAACAATATCTCTTGTCCCAGGTCCGAGGCCTCTGCAACAGCATGGTGACAGCTTGCCTGTGGATCATGAACTTCGTTACCCTCATGGTCTTCACACCCCTTGTGGAGCAGCTAGGCCTAGGCCCCATCTTCTATGGTTTCTCCTTAGTTTGCTTCCTTGGAGCCATTTATTGTTCCATATGGCTTCCAGAAACGAGAGGCATGTCGGCTGATGCTATTCAGCTACTGTTCTTGAAGAAGGATAAGAAAAGGGGCGATGTTTGAAGAAGATTATGAGTAATTATGTAATGGAGAAGAATTATGATTGTAATGTAAAAGTTATGGCGCTTGATTTTGCGACAGTTCTTGTATTAAAAACTATTTTAAACTTAATACCTATGAAGCTTAAGTTCATTTTACTATAACATGTACGTACATGCTAGCACAATTTTAGACATTTTAAGCGTGATTTATTCGCGCTTTAGCTTATTTTGTACACTCAGTGTATTTTTATTAGCTATTTTTTTTATTTTAATATTACTTGTGAGCGGCTGGACCGCAGTAATTTTATTAATAAACTTTTTTATTATTCTTTTATTTACCTTTTTTTCTTGTCTATGGATGATGACGATATATACGTGTAGTTTCTTGTTTCTAAAAGCTTGATCTCTTGTTAAAAGTATATCAGAATCTATCACTGACATAAAATAACAAAGACGCCAGCAGTCTTGATCGTAAATCAACTTTGGTTCGGTTCTCCCCTCGCCCTCGGATCGCAGACCAATTCTGTGCAGTTATGAAGTCTTATTCTGATTTGACGTTAATCACAAATATAGTTGTAAAAAACCCGTTAGCTACCGTTACTTAACCAAATTGATGGTTAGCTACCGATAAAATGCAGTTATTAACGGTTAATTATCCGACTGCGACAACGAAAAAGAGTAAATGATTTGTTTTTTATTGTGGTGAAGGTGAAGTGAAAAATCGATATCCGAAGGATAAAGATTCCATTTTTAACCGACTTCAAAAAAGGAGGTTTCTCAATTCGACCATATATTTTTTTTTTTTATGTGTGTTCGCGGATAACTCACAAATCATCAATAAATTACTTATCAATTCCAGAATTAAATAACTAAATACATGATTTACTATTGGTTCTATAAATATGGCACGAATGCAAAACCACCCTATATATCGATATTATACACTTGTATAGGTAGATATCTAATAAGGTAAAGTTATGACTTTCAAGAAATATTATTAATGGACTTGCTCGAGCTTCATGTGTACTGAAAATTGTTAGTGACAGGCCAAAATGTACTTTATACTATATATGAATAAGATGTTGGATATGTTAATCAAGAATAAGAAAATAAAGTAATGATTTTAGTACCAGTAAAAAAAATTACCATATTATTGAAAAGGAAAGAAGAGAAAAGGCAAATAATTATACTAACTAACTAGGGCTGATTTTCAATCAATGGCTATAGATAAGGGATATATAATAAATAAATAATAAATTGTTCCATATGGCTTCCAGAAACGAGAGGCATGTCGGCTGATGCTATTCAGCTACTGTTCTTGAAGAAGGATAAGAAAAGGGGCGATGTTTGAAGAAGATTATGAGTAATGTAATGGAGAAGAATTATGATTGTAATGTAAAAGTTATGGCGCTTGATTTTGCGACAGTACTTGTATTAAAAACTATTTTAAACTTAATACCTATGAAACTTGAGTTCATTTTACTATACCATGTACATGCTAGCACAATTTTAGACATTTTAAGCGAGATTTATTCGCGCTTTAGCTTATTTTGTACACTCAGTGTATTTTTATTAGCTATTTTTTTATTTTAATATTACTTGTGAGCGGCTGGACCGCAGCAATTTTAATTAGCAGTAATTTTATTAATAAACTTTTTTATTATTCTTTTATTTACCTTTTTTTCTTGTCTATGGATGATGACGATATACGTGTAGTTTCTTGTTTCTAAAAGCTTGATCTCTTGTTAAAAGTATATCAGAATCTATCACTGACATAAAATAACAAAGACGCCAGCAGTCTTGATCGTAAATCAACTTTGGTTCGGTTCTCCCCTCGCCCTCGGATCGCAGACCAATTCTGTGCAGTTATGAAGTCTTATTCTGATTTGACGTTAATCACAAATATAGTTGTAAAAAACCCGTTAGCTACCGTTACTTAACCAAATTGATGGTTAGCTACCGATAAAATGCAGTTATTAACGGTTAATTATTCGACTGCGACAACGAAAAAGAGTAAATGATTTGTTTTTTATTGTGGTGAAGGTGAAGTGAAAAATCGATATCCGAAGGATAAAGATTCCATTTTTAACCGACTTCAAAAAAGGAGGTTTCTCAATTCGACCATATATATATATTTTTTTATGTGTGTTCGCGGATAACTCACAAATCATCAATAAATTACTTATCAAGCCCAGAATTAAATAACTAAATACATGATTTACTAAATACATGATTTACTAAATAACTAAATACATGATTTACTATTGGTTCTATAAATATGGCACGAATGCAAAACCACCCTATATATCGATATTATACACTTGTATAGGTAGATATCTAATAAGGTAAAGTTATGACTTTCAAGAAATATTATTAATGGACTTGCTCGAGCTTCATGTGAACTGAAAATTGTTAGTGACATACCAAAATGTACTTTATACTATATCTGAATAAGATGTTGGATCTGTTAAACAAGAATGGGAAAATAAAGTAATGATTTTAGTACCAGTAAAAAAATTTACCATATTATTGAAAAGGAAAGAAGAGAAAAGGCAAATAATTATACTAACTAACTAGGGCTGATTTTCAATCAATGGCTATAGATAAGGGATATCTGGCTGTTCATTTGAAATTAGAACAGTTTTATTAGAGGAATAGCTTATCAATAGCTAACCAGCGATTCAAAAATATTAAATAGCAGATGTTAAAGTTAATTTATTTTAGAAGTGATGAAACACTTAAAAACTTTACGGTAAAGAAAACAAGTGATAAAATAATAATGCCAGTACAAATACAACAGCACAAACAACGCCTAAAATAGAAATACTATGAGCTAAGTTTCCTCGAAAAATTCTGATGTAATTATAGAGTTAGTTAATATAATTACAAAATAAACTGGATATGATGGTAACGATACATCTATATATACAACATGCAAAACTATTTGATTTTGCAATTTATCTCATGCAAATAATGTAATAGAGGAAAAATCAGACACGGGTGACAGTAATGTGATAGTACTATTAGAGATACTTGACGTTAATACAATAATTAACGTGATTGGGTCTATAAAAAATAAATCTGCGGTACAAAATTCATTCAAAATCATTTATTCAAATAGACCTTCGCAGGCACTTATGAAAAGTCTGACTCTAATACTCTAATACCGGTTCGGAAGGTTGCATTTGCTGAGAAGAGCCGGCAATAAACTCAGCAATTACTCTTTTCAAAACAGGCTTAGTAATTCATTACATAATATTTACATTCTAATCGCACTGAAAACAATTGCGTGCCCCGGCACGGCGGCAAAATTACAAAGTAGACTGAATAAATTTTAATAAGTAAATAAATAGCAAACTTAAGCAGACCAGCCCCCACAAGCAGCACCTGTTCACAAGTATGACGCGTGTGGCAGCCATCGCCCTCCTCGCCATATTGGAGGTAGTACGTGTTGTTGCCAAAACATAGACTCATGGTAGTCTATGCGATTCGCAGGAGATCATATTATCCAGATTGGTACTGAAGTGTTATATTCGCTCACGACGCGCTAAAGTGCCAGCTGATTCAGATCCCGTTGTGGATGGCATTTATCCTAGATGATCGGAGGCTGTAAACTCATTAATATCTCAATGTATTGCCGTACATCTATCCTCGCCTCCAGCAGGGTAACTGGATAAATAGCGGGTATTCTTGTATCTACTTGCTATCCACTAACCACCACGAACCCAATACCTAGTTGGGGTGAAAAGGTAGAGCTTCCCTCGACACCTGATGTATCCTAATCCAAACACTCTTGGTTCCGGCTGCGGCAGCTAGTATACTATACCAAAGAAGAAGAAATGTTACAGAACACTTATCAAACGAATCGAAAGGTGAACATGATGCATTTGAACAAGTCTTTAGATCATTTATTATTCTTAAAATGTATTATTATTATCACTATCTCTAATCAAACCTGTCACAGGCTTGTATTTGTTTAGAGATGCGCTGTTTCTGGTAAAAAGCTTATTAATTATTAACTAGGTGTCCCCCGCGGTTTCACCCGCATTCCCGGGATAAAAAGTAGCCTATGTGTATGTAAATACCATAGGCTATCTGCATGCCAAATTGCATGATAATCCGTTGAGTAGTTGAGGCGTGAAGTCGTAACAAACAAACTCACTTTTGCATATATTATATTAGTTAGATTAACCTACTGAAAAATAGGCTTATATTTTGTCAATGTTGAAAGTAAGATCAAAAATAGCCTAAAACTATGGGAAGTCCAAATTTAAATATAAAGTACGTATTAGGAAAACAATCATTATAAAGATTAAAAATAATTGAGTGTTCTTTTTTGAACAAGTCGACAAACAAGCATACGACACGCCTGGTGGAACCGTTACCGTAGTTCTACGGTCACCCGTGGCATCATCTTCAGCTTTACCGACCCTTCCCCCTCCCCAATGAGCTGAGCACCTTACTCACGCAGGAACACAACATTGTTATTTGTTATTTGGCTGCGGTATTTTGTAAGTTGGTGGTACTTCCAGTGTTGCCAGTAGCCGACAGTCAAAAGCAACATGAGACAGCTCAAAAAGTAACATTTTTACGAGAAAAGTAACATTATCTTATTTTATGCAGAAAACGAAACTAATACTGTAAATGGCACTTTATTTCACATAAAAATCTTCACTTCTATTTGTTAAGATTCAAAAATTAATTCCCTAAGTAAGAAAAGAAAGAAGAAATCCAAACATTAATGCTATTGCTATCTTCTTAATTTTTCTTATTGCGATAAAGAGAAAGAAAATGGACGATTGCTAAAAAACAAGTGCACCGCAACGCGACTATTGAGAATTTCCTAGGAAGCGTTTCACGGTTATTTTAAATATTTGAATATTTTTTATTAAGTCAAAAGTAACGTAAAAGTAACATTTTGAGTCGTGTAACATGGAGGTAACATGAGTAGGTCAAAAGTAACGTAAAATGTTACAAAATTAACATTCTGGCAACGCTGGGTACTTCCCAAGTCGAGCTGCATTTTGCTCTACCTCACTTATAATGTGTCCATTAACCATTTTTTTTACATGCATTGCGATCGGTTACAGCAATTTTAATTTGCTACAGCAAAATATAAATTGTATATCATCATCATCAGCCTATAATGTCCCAGTGCTGAGCACAGGCCTCCTTTCGCGAATCAGGGTGAAAGGGAATGGGCAGATACTGCACCACGCGTGCCCACTGTGGGTCGGTGGAGGTAGGTCAACCTACTGTTGGAGTTTTCAAGCCGTCTAGAAGGCCTCCAACTAGCTTAACGACTATCACAATTAAGTGATAACCGGGACTGACGGCGTAAACTCGAAAGCTCAGTATGTTATGTTTGTATTTTTAAATAAAATATTACTAGATTTTCTAGCAACTATGTAAGTATGCAGAACCCAGCCTCACGTTGAACTTTTTAGAAAAAGATAACAAGTATTCACTATCTCCTACTACAATATTTGCTTACAGCTCTGCATATATTCGAATTTTCCAAGTTATTTGTTCTAAGTAATATGGCTTTTGCCGAAACATTTCGTGTTGCGTTCCGTAAAACGCGAGTCGTAAAGTGATATCTTGTTATGTCCTCAGATTCAATTGTATAACATAATTACTACCGACACATGTGTGATTTTTTTTATCATGCAGTGGGGAAAATTGTTTCAACTGCAAACTGCAATATCGTGTAAGCTTTCTTTTTTATTAATAAGTTTTTCTTTTACTTATTAAATTCTGTGATACTTTTAGTGGAAAAAAGGACTGTGTGATGTTCATGGATTCTTTTAGATACATATTTTTGGTCTCAAATAATGACTGCTACACTGAACGGTTTCAAATCATTATCAGCTTTTGATATCAGTATTTTATTAGTGTTATGCGTCCATGCTTGGCGAACCGAGCACGAGCCGAGCCACGAACGAGCACACTGCGAGCATGATTCGCGTAGAGTGGACGGGCTCGCCACGTTATATTCTCTTTGGGGCTTGCGAGCCTCGAACGAGCATTCGTAGCGTGCTCGACTGCGCTCTGCCCGATTGTCAGTTTTTCACGAACACAGGGATTCGCATCGCGCTATCCACGCTTGAAATCGCGAGCAACGAAAGAATCCTGTTCGTTCGAGGCTCGGCTCGTGCTCGCTTCGCGTAGCGGACGCACCATTAGGATGTAACATTATCATTATAGTCTTTAACTTAACTTTTCTGCCCTTTTCATGTAGGTAAATGAAAAACGTGTCTACAATCAATTATATCTTTAATATTGAGTTTTTACGACCTTCTGCCACATCATCACGTAGGTCCATAGTAAGATTGGGATCAAACATTAGCCTATTGATCTATATATATATAAAATTTAAAGTCCTGATTGACTGACTGATATATCAACGCACAGCCTAAACCGCTGGTCCTAGAGACATAAAATTTAGAGGGTATATTCTTTGTGAAGAGTAGGTATCCACTAAGAAAGGGTTATTCGATATTCTAACCCTAAGGAGGTAAAATAGGGGATGAAAGTTTGTATGAAAGTCCGTCAGTTTCGAAGATAGGGTCTTCAAATTTTGTGTTAAGACTGAAGATTGAAAATTAATTTATACGTGTCTCAGCGTTTTTAATAATTCCACCCTCGAAGCGGGATGGAGTTATTTTGTTTTGTATTCTTTTATTGTTTCCTGTATGCCACGCGGGCGGAGCAGCGAGCAGAAGCTAGTAATAATAATAAAATCAATTTTATTTCAACAAAACGCAAGTATTCTTCACCATAATAAGCATTTAGCTATAAACAACACTTTACAGGCGCGTTCGGCTCACTCGTCATGGGTCTGCTGAACGTATGGCCATCATACACAGCGAGTCTCTTCACTTCTACCTCCACCACACCATTATCTGAAACAATGTCGACAGCACAAGAATCTCTATTGGGTAGTCTTCCATCATTAGGTGCTATGGTTGGCACTGCTATTGCTGGACCGATCATGAGTAAATTCGGTAGACGGAATGGTGGTGTTATTATATCACTGCCTTATGTGGTAAGTAGATCGTTTGTATTTTTACCGTCAATATGTATCAAAAAATAGTCTAACACTATGCGGTTTACGGTGAGCTTCCTACTGCAGACGCTCAGTTTGTGAAATGAGCTGGTCCGCGCTGTTGTTTTCTTAAAGGAGTACAGCGTGAGGTTCTTCAAGAAGTAATTTAAGAGATTTTTGCAGGGTCAGTATCGTGAGTCATACCTGCTTACTCAGTAGCCACTCACCATCACCCAGGCGGTATCTATTTGCTACCTAAGTACTAAGTTTAAAAAAATGTTACCAAAGAAATCAGCAACGATGATGATTTAATAATCATAATTTCAAGATACTACTACGTACTTTCTGAATTGTTTAAACAGCACTGAATGTGCAAAGTTCGTTATCATTTCGGTTGTCAAATAGGCTTAACGTATTAGCAGAGTAGACAACTATACTACCAGTGAATTATGAAAGTTATACGAATGTGGCCAAATGTGGCCAAAGTTAAGCTGCGTAATGTTGTACATTATATATTTATCAACACACTCGCTCGTAAAGTGACATTTATTGCACCGTTTTTAGTATCTTAATGCAGCTTATTACGCACTAGTGCTTTTTACTTTACATTACCGCACAGTTTTATGATAAGTATAATCCCGATTATGACAAGTTTGTACCTCACTGCAAGTGTTATGTGGGTAGACCAAGCATATTAACGGGTAAAATAGTAAGTAAGCTCACCGCTGTAAAAAAAAAAATTGCGCACCATATTTTTTAACGTTCTCATTGTGTGGTTGATTTTTATCAAATTCTGTTTTTTCTTCGAAAGTGTGTTGAAAAACGTCGTATGACACGCGTGTGCATTGATTATTACACTCTCGGCTCTCTAATTGCAGTCGCCGGCTCACGCGCTTAATACCGCCTCGTCCGTAATTACCAACTTTGCACACATGTATCATAATAATGGACTATAAGCACACATGTATCATAATACTTGTAAGCCATTGTTTAGGAGATTAAAAATACTCCCCTGCTTGTATATTAAGGAAATTATTATTTTTATAAAAATGTATCCAAATATTTTTGAAAAATATGCAAAAACTGAAGAATCACGACATAAATATCGATTAAGGTTTCCAAATTGTAGATTACAACTTTTTTAAAATAATGCGTATTGTATGGCAATCACAATTTATAATAAAGTTCCCGACCGCTTTAAAGAACTTCCCATCAATAAATTTAAACACGTAATAGACAAATGGCTAATGGACAATTTATTTTATTCTGTCAATGATTTTTTACAAACATGACATTTTATAATTGTAAAATTTTTATAATATTAACGTGTATTTAATAAATTGTAATTGTATTATATAATTAATTCAATTTAAATTCAATTTTCAATATTTTGTAATATCATTAATTTTAACTTTATTATTAACATTTGTACGCCGTTTTGAGCGGTATATTGTGCTGATTCTATTTTATTCCATGTAACACCTCTTAATATAACACGCATAATTGTGACAAATAAATACATTTCTATTTCTATTTCTATAACGTCATACATACTAATGTTATTTATGACGAACATGCTGATGGTGATAGAGCTGACACTAAGGCCTGTATTAAAAAAAGAGAATCTTATATCTAGTCTCAAGAAGAATATGTGTTTATCGAAAATAAACCTTATGTTTTAGGTACACGAACCTTCAACTGTTTAAATCTCGACCTGATAGTTGACTTTCGTTGCGTTGACTGATCTGTTGATACTGGCTGGAAATGTAGATTTGATTGGATAGGATGATATCGGAGATGTGTTTTACATGTGGATGTTGTTGATGGAATTGTGTTATTTTACCTCATGATTGATACATCAGATAGTACAGAAAACAGGGCAGAGAAACTCTAAAAACAAAATTCTAAGTTATGGTCACCAATGAATATTGGGAACTACTCGTTAATTAGAGATTAATCTGTTGGCTCTCACATGGGACGCATATCCTATGTCTACATAATACGAAAACAAAATATGCATCGATTGGACCCAATTATATTTTTATGCCTTTTGCTGACGAGACCTTGGGACCGTGTGGGTCCGAAGCTCGCCGTTTTGCTTGCACCTTGTCATCAAATTTGATCGAGACCTCCGGAGACCAGCGGGCGGGGAGCTTTTTCCGCCAACGCGTCAGCTTGGCTATCCAAAGAGGAAACGCTGCCAACCTTCTGGGAACCTTGCCGTTAATCGGAAGCAGCGGCAGGCTTGAGGAAATTTTCTATATATAGATTGTATTTTGTAAATAAAAATACTTAAGATAAAAAAAAAATATGAAAACAAAATGTATTTCAAGAACTGCTATTCAAGTGACTAAGACCAAAAACCATTCTTGTAAGAATAGTCTCGTTAGACTTTACTCCAGCAAAGAAGATATCATTTGCTGTCAATGATATATCATTCTCATTAATCATAACAATCATTTCAGTTATCATGGGCTATAATAGGAGTATCATCAACTGCAATCATGATCCTCGGTGCGAGGTTCCTGAGCGGAGTAGCAGGTGGTGCCTTTCTGATATACTCACCAATCTTCATATCAGAAATATCTGAGGATTCAATCAGAGGAGCCTTGGCTTCATGTAAGTAATTGTTCATTTAATTAGATTATAAGATTATAAGAGAGGTAGAGCATAGCGTTTATTCGCTCAAAGAGCAGCTCGACTGGGGAAGTACCTCCACCTTACAGAATACCGCAGCCAAATAACTTTATGTTGTGTAAAGTTGTGTTCCTGCGCGTGAGTAAGGTCGCCAGAGCTCATAGGGGAGGGGGGATAGGTCGATAACGCGTGAGCGATGCTTCGTGTGTTGCAAGCGTCTATATGGCTACGGTAACCGCTTACCATCAGGCGGGCCGTATGCTTGTTTATCGACTAAGTTGTATAAAAAAAAAAAAAGCGTTACGAATCAACTTAGATTTATCTAGAAGATCGGGTACGTGCAAATAGGACTCGCACGCTCTCGTAAGTAAATTAATTGTTTCAATTTTGTCATACTTTAACTCTGCTAAGAAATGTATAATAATTAGTAGGCGCAAAACATAGGCCATATAACTTTTATTTATTCTACGGAATCGATGCCCACCTGATGGTATGCGGACACCGTACCCATACGGACGCTTGTAACACACAAGGCGTTACCGAACGACCCTTCCCCCTTCCCGATGACCACTGGCAACCTTACTCTCGCGCAGGAACGCCGAGTTTCTTGCCGGAGTCTTTTCAGTCAACTGTGTAACGTTCATAAGTGCCTTACCAGGGCCTAAACTGAATAAATGACTTTGATTTTGATTTTGAACACAACACAATGATAATTTGACGGGCCGGCTGGCGCGGTTTTTTAAGACTCTGGTTAAGATTCCACCTATCGCGCAGCAGGTCGTGGGTTCGATTCCCACACAGGAAATGCATTTGTGTGCATGAACATGTCCGTATGTCCTGAGTCTGGGTGTAATTATGTATATTAAGTATGTATTTACAAACAAAAAGAAGGGGTAAAAAGGGGGCGCAGGTGAAACCGCGGGCGGAAAGCTAGTAATAAGTAAATATCCTGGGACATTCCTCACACACGGTCATCTGATCCCAAACTAAGCAGAGCTTGTACTATGGAAACCAGATAACTGATATAATACATATGTATTATTATAGGCTGATGATGAATCTGAATAGAAACGAGAAACCATGCATCATAGCTGTCTTGATGTTCACAGCAACAATTATGTGTTACTGCGCCGGTACACTGCTCTCGTACATCCTGGGCTGGTTCCTGACCTATAGAACTATCATCTGGGTAAACCTGGTCTTCAGTGTACTCTGTACCCTTTTCATCATGCTGGTGACTGAGAGTCCAGTGTTTCTGCTGAGGGAGAAACGGGAAGATGTAAGTATTTACTTTAAAACTTCGGAGGACCTACCACCATCTCTTCTTCCGTCGTTCTTTGCGTTTGGCCCTCTGATTCCATTAGCTCTTAAAAGATGATGATGACCAAAAATGGAATACGCATGCTCAGCTATCTTATTCACGTTACCCTTAAAGATCCTTAGGTTGTACTTCTACATTATGAATAAACATAATAATAATATAAGTATTTGGAAAAAAACTGTAATATGAAAAGATCTTCCACAAAAAAAAAGAGCCTTGCTGAGTTTCTTGCCGGAGTCTTCTCAGTTTAAGTGTATTCCGAATCGGTGGTAAATTCAACTGTATGTACCAATTCAACGTTCATAAGTTCCTTACCAGGGCCTAAACTGAATAAATGACTTTTTGATTTGATTTTGACAGGATGGTAGAAGTATTAATGACGGTTTATAGTATTTTGTTAAAATATTCTCACTGTCATCAGATGAAAGGTAATTCTGGTTAAATAAGAGGATGGACCATGTTTAGTAGAGGGATATTTATAGAATAAATAGATTTTGAGATTATTGTTGATATGTCCACTGCTAAACAGAAATCTCTGACATGCGATTGTAGCAAGCTGTCGAATTTGACACATTCCAGGAAGCCCGAGAAGCTTTATCACGCTACAGGGGTCTGCCAACTTCATCAGTCGTACTGCTTGAGGAGCTATCGAGAATGAAACAGCAGGTCACACCGGCAGTCGAACTACTTTCCGTCTCATTTGGTAATAAAAGTGAATTCTAAGTAACTATTGAAATAATGTATTAAGTATCTTTATAGTCACTGGCATATGGATGGCAACTCTCGCCATCGATGGGGAGTCCATCCTCACACATTGAAACCAGATTTGTTTCGAACTGTACGGGCTAAACGGAGTTTTTTTCCGCGGACGCTTGGACTGTAGAATGAGCTCCCCGCCGTGGTTTTCCCAATGGAGTACAGCATGGGGTTCTTTAAAAAGGGTGTGAAAAGAGTTCTTCAGGGTCGGCAACGCTTGAGTGATACCCCTTGTGTTGCAAGCGTCCATAGGCTACGGTAACTGCTTACCATCAGGCGGGCCGTATGCTTGTTTGCCACATTAGTAGTATAAAGTTTTTTTTTTTTTTTAATAATTAATGGGTTAACATTTTTGATCACTGACACGTTAGGACGATAATGAAGCCAATAATAGAGGACTATTTCCTAAAAGAAACCTATTTACACTGGCTTTAAAAGTCCCTGGATTGTAAGATCCAATTATTCGGACAGCTTTGCATCCTCATTATGAAAGGTGTGTTTCTAAAGGGAGTTTAGTAAAATACATTTTAACAAAAACAAAAACGTTATTCGTTTTGTATAGTATGTCATAAAATCCTCGATAGGTACACCTATTTGGTTTTTCTTTTCAGAACCAGAAACAAAAGCTGAAGAAGCTGAAAAATCCGAGAAAGAGAACTTAAGCTCTGATCCGGAGAAGGAAAAACTAAATTCTGAAGATGTTGAGCCAGAACAACCAACTGCAATGTCTCCGTTGAAATTATTGTGTGAGTTCAATGTTTTATTATTTTTGCCTTCACTTTATCTATATAACTTATTCTTGGTCTTCCCCTTCCTCGCTTTCCATTTATATTTATTTCTTTTATGTTTGTGTTAAATTCGTCGTGTCGTATGATGGCCAACCAACTTTCCCCTTCTATTCTCTATCGTTTTCATAAAGTTTCTTTTCTCATGCTGGGTCACTCTCTCAGTCCAGCTAATCCTGTCCATCCTCCTCCAACACCACATTTCAAAGGCCTCCAGTCATTCCCTATAGCTTTGCCATTACCCTTGTCCATCCATACTCGTAGGAAATGCAAAAATAATATTCAGATTTTTGTCTGAATATTGCATATTTGATCAAGCATGGTGAGTTACAAATAACTCTGTATCTTTAGCTATAAAGCCAGTAAAGAAAACGTACGTTCTTAACTCCACTCCTTATGATCGTTCGCAACAACTTTCGTTAAATTACGTCACTCTTTAATTATTATTTTTTGCAGTTATGTCGGCCTCATCTCGCCGGGCATTTATGCTTGTCTTCACAGTAATAGGCATGCAGGTAAATATTATTTAAACAGATAAACATATTTATTAGTAATATTTAAGATTACAAGTCATAATTTATACATTTCATTATATAATTTCAAATTTAAATTATAATAGATTTATGCCACTATGTCAAAAATTCTTCTACGCTATAAAACGCTTTCTCAGCGAGCCAACGTTTCAGGGAAGATTTGAATGATAATAACGTATTTGTACGGAGAACCGAGTCAGGTAAGCGGTTGTATACCGCTGGACCCATGATGTGGGCCAGTCTGTCAGATTTAGCCAGTCTGTGCCTGACAGCGACAGACTATTATTTTAGAACCCGTTGGAGGTGTATTTACTTTTTCTACATTATCTAGTACGTACGTAGTATGTATGTTGACGGGCCAGTTGGCGCAGTTGGTTAAGACTCTGGTTAAGATTCGCATAGGACATGCATTTGTGCATGAACATGTCTGTATGTCCTGAGTATGGGTTTAATTATGTATATTAAGTATGTATTTACACACAAAAAATAGTATAAGTATTATATCAGTTATCTGGTATCCATAGTACAAGCTCTGCTTAGTTTGGGATCACATGACCGTGTGTGAGGAATGTCCCAGGATATTTATTTATTTATATCAGTTATTTGGTTTCCATATTACATGCTCTGCTTAGTTTGAAATAAGATCACCTTGTGTGAAGAATTTCCCAAAATATTTATTACACACCTGTTGAATTAGGTAGGTAGGTACTGTTTGCTTAAAAGCCTTCTAACAACCCCAAAAATTGTTTTTTTTAATACAACTAAGGTAGTGATCATGCATATGGCCTGTCTGATGGTAAGCAGTTACGAGCGTTGCAAGTGTCTTCAGGTTACAGACACTCACGACGCTCGCGTTTTTATGACCCAGCGAAAATCTCCTCACAACCTCCTTGAAAATGGGTTTGAGGAAGAGTTGCACATAGTCGCTTTGCCGGTATTGACAGCAGACAGGACAACATTTGGTGGAGATGCTTCCCTGGTCGGGCTGCTCGTTTCGACGGGAGAACCGGTTATGCCATGCCACTCATCATCATCATCAGCCTATAATGTCCCACTGCTGAGCACAGGCCTCCTTTCACAAATCAGGGTGAAAGGGAATGGGCAGATACTCCACCACGCGTGCCCACTGCGGATCGGTGGAGGTAGGCTAGTGGCCAACCTACTGTTGGAATTTTTCAAGCCGCCTAGGAGGCATCCAACTAGCTTAACGACTATCACAATTAAGTGATAACCGGGACCAACGGCTTTACGTGCCTTCCGAAGCACGGAAACGCTCGATTTGAAATACCACTAGACGGTCACCCATCCAGTTACCGACCACGACAGACGTAGCTTAACTTTGCCGATCGATTAAGAACGGCTAATCATGCTACACCACGAGCGCTTCTCATGCCATGCCACTATTAATCCTTAATTTCATTTTCAGGTCTGTATGGGAATGGTCCCAGTACAAGTGTTCGCAAAGACAGTATTCTCACAGACTGACCCGACTAGATCTGACTTGTACACCGTGGTATTCGCGTTGGTACTCCTCAGTGGGAGTCTGGTGACCACTGTGATTGCTGATAAGGCTGGAAGACGGGTAAGTTCCTTCATTAGTAACTTTTGTGATGAAACAATTCATTTTTTTATGTCAAAAGGCTGACAAACAAGCAGACGGTCCACCTGATGGTAAGTGGTCATCGCCGCCTATGGACATTTGCAATACCAGCGGGATTGCCTATGTGTTGCCGACCTTGAAGAGCTCTTTTTACGCCCCTTTTGAAGAACACCATATCGTAGCGCTGAGGGAAAACCGTAATGGGGAGCTCATTCCACATCCTAATGGTCCGCAGTAGGAACGTCCGACTGAACCGTTGTGTGGACGATCGAGGCGGCTCGAGGATATGAGGATGAACTCTACGTCGCCGGCGAGCGGTGCGGTAGTAAAAAGGTGATGACGGCACCAGGTCAAAAAGTTCTTCAGAACACTCCCCATCATCATCTCCGAAAGATACTAACTTGTCTTTTGTCATCCACTTTCAGATTCTAATAATATCGTCATCAGCACTGGTGGCGCTCTGCATGGCTATACTAGGGTATCTGCTGCAGAGCAAGATCGCCCCCGGATGGGTGACCGTGGTCATGATCATGGTGTACTGCTTCTCCTTCATGTTTGGAGCTGGATCTATACCTTATGTACTGCTGGCTGAAGTGTTCATGCCTGAGGTACGTAAACTGACCGACAAAGATGACGGCAGTGTCAAGGAAAAATATTCTGCATGTTACGTTAAATAACTTCACCACGGCAATAAGAAAATGTGTGCAGGTTTTTTTAAGCCATGTCTATCATCCTTATGATTTGATGATGAAAAGATTTTTTTTTACTGTATATAGGCCTGTTTTTGATTGCAATCTTACCATGGTAAGGGATGATGTAGACGATGGTGGTAAGCCCACAAAGCCTACAAGGAACTGGCTCTCAAGTGCAACTGTCGGAACACACCGATAGGTGCTTGGCGAAAGACTTTTAACTTGAGGAGAACGCCATGCGGGACGACCTCCCAGTTTGACCGACGACTTGGTCAGAGTCGCTGGGCGCCACTGGATCAAATGGTTTTGATGTGAAAGTTATGGGGGATGCCTATGTTCAGGTCTTATATCCTTAGGCTGATATGATGATGGTGATTATGAAATTCCCAAAAGCAGTTACAATAAGAGTTGCCTTCTAAGCTTTGACAATTTTGACACATTGGCAATATCCAATCTATGGGGTATATCTACCCAAAAAGGGTGAAGAATACATCAGTTATATATTTTATAAAAAGGTTCAGCTCAAAATTAATTTTCAAGTTCATATCACATTTTCGCTTCTAAGTTTACGAGTTACCGCTCAATGAGGGTCATAATCTTTTCACGTCACTTGCTAATAGCATAAACTCTTTCGCGATCTGAGCGCCTAGTACCAAAGAAGTCGTGTACTATCTATGAATGTGATATGAACTTGAAAATTAATTTTGAGCTGAACCTTTTTATAAAATATATAACTGAAGAATACATCAGTTCTATATTTTATAAAAAGGTTCAGCTCAAAATTAATTTTCAAGTTCATATCACATTTTCGCTTCTAAGTTTACGAGTCACTGCTCAATGAGGGTCATAATCTTTTCACGTCACTTGCTAATAGCATAAACTCTTTCGCGATCTGAGCGCCTAGTACCAAAGAAGTCGTGTACTATCTATGTATCTTTTTTTTTTTATTCTTCTAAGGTGGCAAACAAGCATACGGCCCGCCTGATGGTAAGCAGTTACCGTAGCCTATGTACGCTTGCAACACCAGGGGTATCACTAGCGTGGTGCCGACCCTGAAGTCAATTAATCATTATTTTATCTCCTTCAGGTACAAAGTCTAGCTTCAATGATCATCATAGAGTGGATATGGTTCCTAAATTTCTTCATCATCGCTGTCTTCCCATACATGAACACCTATTTGGGTACCCACGGAGCCTTCTACACCTTCGCCATAGCTGGGATCACCAATGCGGTGATCAGCTTCTTTATCGTACCCGAGACGAAAGGACTCTCTAATGAGCAGATCCAAGAATTGTTGATAAGGAGAAAGAAATGATTTGATGATTAGTTTTAGTATATTTATTTATGCAGGTGTTTCGGCTATGCTACACGGAGAGAAAGTTCCTTAAAGTATTGAAGATTTTCTAAAACCAGTTTACAAAAATGTTTTTAAACCGTGAAATGTAAAAAATAAACATCAAAAGTGTAAAGTACTCCTCTGTGTAGCATAGCCATGGGGCGTATTTTGTAATTTAGAAAATTCATAAAAGAAGTAATAGGTCCTTGGGGAGTCAAGTCCAGCTGATATTTAATAAAATAAATACTGTGACTTTTTATTCGTCTCAGAACCGCAGCCCACATAATGTATTCCATGAATTTAACCAATTCAAAAAACATTTTTTTGAACATTTCTATGATTAAAAAAAAAAGAAATATTATTCATTATAACGCATGACGTAGTTTTTACACCCTGTTACGAGCGCAGTCTACTCGACTCGTGCTCTGGGTTGGTATTTTCTACCATTTTCTAAGCAAACTTTAATTATTAACTCGATTTTTCATGATTCTAATGAATCAATTTTTTTTTATTATAAGTACAAATTATAAAAAAAAAAAAAATGTACCTTTTCATAAGTGAGCTGCGTTTCTAAGACGTATAAAAAGTCACGGTGTATAACAGTGTTATTGTTACACACAAAACGCACACTCAGTTTATTGTTGTTTATAAGTAAAAGCGTATTTATCTACTCTGAGGTAAAAGGAATGAATTTTTTTGTATGCGTTTGGGTGGCGCCTTGGATGGTTTAGATTCACAAATCAGTCCGGCAGATGGCGCTGCAGTCGGTATTGTTACAATTTTACGGGGTATTAATAAAAAATGAGGCAACCCGGTAAACAGTTATTTATTACACAATAGAAACAGAAATAACTAATTGTAGTGGAGTAACAAGGTTACATGAAAAATTTGCCAGCTAGACTCAGTGTGTGGGTTTAGAGGTAAATTTGAATTGGTTTGGAAATAATATAATAATATTGAGCGCCACTGGCAGTAAAGGCTGCCAGTCCTTAAATAGTTGTCCGCGAGTGGAATTTATAAATTGGTACCGCACAATCAATCCGTGGAACACGCGTGGCGGTTAAACGCCCCGACGGAATACACGTGGCTCCCACGGAGTAGGTGTAGCGGTCCTATGCCCCCACGGAACACGTCTCCCTACAAACGCCCCCACAGAACAGGTGTGGCGGTTCAACGCCCCCACGGAACACCTCCTGGAATTCGCCAAATTGAATGTGTTACTAATATGACCGCATGGTCCGAGCACACAAAGTAGCGGACACCAGCCCCAGGTGTCGGCCATGTGCTCGGTAACACAAAACCCTATTCCAGTGAAAATTATAAAATGACAAACAAACAAAATAATATTAATATTGTAATTAATAAATAAATTACTCTGCCACAATTGAAGATTGGGCAGAGCAAACCCTACTACTTGCACAGCGTGTGCCATGTGCACAGTGGAAATTACCTGCCACGTGCAGGATCCACATGTTGAAAATTTACACAAAAAGGTTATAGATTCCCTAGCAAAAATAAGGGACACCATAAATACCTTATGGAGGAAAATGTCCCTGCCTCCGGAAGGTGGACAATGTCGACTCCGGTCTGTCGACAGCTTGCCCGTGCTGGTGGCAACGCCTACACAGCACGATGCACTGTAAAATAAAAATACATTTAATAAGGATTCGACACAAACCGAAGCCGGGAATACAGCATTGTCGTGATGTCGTACTTACGAAAAGGTTAAAAAAAAAAACAACGTGGCGTGCCCGACGTCCCAAAGTTCGGAGCACGCGCCGGTCGTAGATCCACTGAAAATAATTACGACAATTAACCAATCGTACAAAGGCACAAGCACTAATTGAATTTAAAATTGGAAAAGGTGGAAACTTACCAAAAAACAAGTAAAAAGTTACTTGGGAGTGTGTCTCCAACAAGAACAAAATGGGGAAAGTGAAAGAGTCATCGTCCGGCACTAAGGAGGTGACACAAGGACGAGACTCGATGCATTCTTCATTCACCTTGACACGAATCGACCGGGAAACTAGCTAATTGCACTCGACTACGTCAACATTCGCAAGGCCAAGGTCGGTCAGTGCAATGGAACGTCACTAAAAAACGTCAGAGTGACAGTCGCATATTTCATCGATCTGTCACCTGAATCAAAACAAACAAGGTTAGGAATTTATTAGTCTTGCGCGTAATAGTTCACGGCCGGGAGCGCTCCGTTTAGTTCGCTCCTCCTTGGTGAACTAGTTCGCTCTTTTAGTTCCTCAGCTCCCGTCTCGAACTAGAGAAAGGCAAATCGTTCGCCCACTTTGCTAATGCTGCTGCACGATTTCTTTAGTTTAAAGTAGCTCTTTTTACCGTTACTGTTTACGTTACATTACATACATTGTACTCATGTATATATATTTTTTTAAATTGTATAGTTCAATATAGAAATATTACCACATATTACTTATAATGTAATCCAATTCTAAGTGTGTTAATAAGAGTTGCAACTTGTATATTGTGTAAATAATATTGTAATTGGTGCAACAATTATATTGTATTCCTTATTTAAGAGAATAAAATTATGAATTAAGTAATCGGCTAGGTATAATGCAAGTGCATAGTAACGTGACTAACTCGCGCTTTCGCTCACTCTCGCTAACCTATTACAAGTCGTTTTTATTACCTATACCGAAACGAACTAAGGAACTAAGGAGCGAGAAATCTGGGAACTAGTTCGCGTAGTTCGTCTGTGGGAGCGCTCTTTCGAACTAGTTCGTTCGCGAACTACACAAGACTAGAATTTATAAACAATGTTTATTGTTAAATCAAATGTGAAAAATGATAAAATACGTTGTAAAATGACCATCAGTGTAATTGTAGTGCAAGGGCATAATGGGATGAGCCCACTAGTAAGGTGAGTGCACAGAAAATCGAACTATGTCGAATTTTCTACGTAACAGTATCTAGGTTATATTACCGACTGCAGCGCTATCTGCCGGGCTGAATAAATGACTTTTTGATTTTGATTGTGCGTAAACATTTTTAAAAATGTTTAGAATGTATATACCTATTGTGAATGTTGCAATATGTAAATAATAAAAAAAAAGCGAGTGCAAGTGGGATAAATGTATGAATAAGTATAAGTAGTTATATTTTGTAATAAATAGTGATCGAATTACATATCAATTTACAAAACGTTTTTTTAGGTCGTTATTGTATAAAATAATAGTTGTTAGAACAAGATTGTTGACACTTGTCACAGATTGTGTAGAAAGAGATAAGAGCACTTAAATAATAAAACAAATTTGTTATCTGTTACTGGAGTTATTTACATACACTTCGTTCTTCAGAAGCCATTATACATACCTTTTAGGATAGCTGTTTCCCCCCTTAGGGGTTAAATTTTGAAAAGCGCTTCTTTAGTGTATATGTACGTTATAGATCAAAATTTCAAGCTTCTGAAAAAATACAGCTGTGCGTTTTAGCCGAGGAGACATAAACATTTTGTATGAAACAGCTGTTTTTTTTTTTGCGATTTCGAAGTTGGTCCCGTATGAAACGTTGTTAACATTTATGAGAACTTTACGTGGTTTCATTTATTGTCGCATTTTCGTATCCGTATGTCGTCTCTGTTTACTTACAGAGCACCCCAAAACTGAGGCGTGTCGGCTTAGTCAGCAATTCTTTACGGAAAAGAACAACATGTTTATGGTGTTCTTCTGTGTAGATTTTGGGTTATACTGGCATTGTCAATGTGTTGTGGTATTTATAGCAATCGTTAAACGTTGGCTCGTGGATGGAACGCGCGTCCTATACCTACAAAAAGAAAGAAATGAAAATTGCAACTGCGAGTCAGCTGATTGATGTTTTTTTTTTTTTTTTTTTCTGTGTATAGGCCTGTGTTTGACCACAATCTCACTATGGTAAGTAATGATGTGGTCGAAGGTGGTAAGCACACAAAGCCTAGAAGGAACTGGCTCTCAAGTGCAGCTGACGGAACACACCGATAGGTGCTTGGCGACAGATTTTCAACTGAGGGTGGTAGCCAGCCAGACGGGTACTACAAAGTACCCTACCACCGTGCTATGGTTTCCTCACGATGTTTTCCTTCACCGAAAGCTCAAGCTCATTGTAGGATTCGAACCCGGGACCTTCGTCTCGGTATCCGATGTCACTACCACTGATCGCCTTAAAATGCGTAAAATGTATTTGTTGTTAATACACACTTAATTAATAGAATATTTATGTTACATAGTATAAGCTGATCTCGCTTTGTATTGGATTTGCGTACCATGAGAGGTCAGCTAATACTGAAAATGTATAGCTTGATACGTGTACGTGTTCCATTGAAAATCTCAAACAAACAAAATGTATCGCATTTTTTTTCTTTATTCTTCAAATAAATAAATACTTACTCACAGTAAAAAAAATAACAATGACGTCCATTGTTATTATATGGCGCATCCCTCGCGAGAACCGGGTTGACTGTAACTTTATCAATATATTTTTTAACCTTAAAAAAACTAAGAGATATAATCGGTGCGTCCATGCTTGACGAACCGAGCACGCGTCGAGCCACGAACGAGCACACTGTGAGCACGATGCAAATCCCTGTGTACGTGAAAAAACTGTCAATCGCGCTCGTTCGAGGCTCGCAAGCCCGTCCACGCTACGCGAATGGTGCTCGCAGTGTGCTCGTTCGTGGCTCGACGCGTGCTCGGTTCGTCAAGCATGAACGCACCATTACGTCCACGCTTGAAATCGCAAGCAACGAACGAACCCTGTTCTTTAGAGGCTCGGCTCGTGCTCGCTTCGCGTAGCATGGACGCACCATATACTAATGATAATCACACGTGAATACTAGACGCAGGACATTCCTCTTTATAACACGTACAGATAATGTTATCATTCTACCTTGTAAACATAAATACATCCAGTGCAAAATAACCTCTAATACAAGGCAACAGAGTTTATTATTATGCAAATTCATGTGTAATTTCCCCTACTACCATTGTCCTACAAAACACCGGCATGTTTTAATAAAACTTAAGTGAATGAATGGTGGTGATAAACGGTACATATTAAAAGCGATCTTATGCTCTTTATTACTAGGTCGTTTATCAGTGACAATGTATTCGATTTGTATTTTATTTGAAATAAGAACGACATAAGTCACGATTACGTCTCTTGTTGTGGAACGGTGATGTGAATAAAATAGCAGCTGCTATTTAAAGCGCTATATATAACAATGTTAGTTTTGGATAAGTTTTATTTGGTATCGTTGTTTTGATGTCTGCTATTAAAATGTTGCTACTACTCGGGTAGCTTCTAGCTACCAGAATAGATAAGATAAAGTAACTATAGAAACTGTTCCCATGCTTTAAATTACATGCTTAAATCTTACTTTTCATCGGTTAACGTTTTTTAAATAAAATCCGAATGAAAGTTAAATAAGTACATCGAAAAATCAACCCAAAGAAGCGCAATGACGTTCATTTTGCTTACAAACTATTCCGCCAATTTCCCACCATCGACAATGCACTCTGATTGGCTAATTCAAGGACACTTGCGCTCTGATTGATCAAGTCAAGAACACAAGATGCAGTGATTGGTCCTTACTGTTCAAAATCAGTGACAAATCACTGACTAGTTTCGGAATCGGATTGCTCGGTATTACTACTCTTAAGGGATTGTTCCTCGATGAATAAGTATAATAAAAAGTTGTTGTTTCACCTGATCACTGTCGGGTGGAAAGGTTATTTAGTTCATATTGTTATTAATTTGTAATTTAATTGCAGGATTTTAATGACTATTAAATATTTAAAACATCGTTTCACACTTTTTATATCTTAATATATCCGGAATTGTTAAGTAAAGCAATTTTATATAATAATTATAAATAGATATGAAAAAATATTGACTGTGCGTAACAGAAATCCTTAGGCTTATCTGCCACTACGTTTCCAAAAAACAACCATAATGTTTGATGTTTGATAGTTCGCATTCGAAATAGGTTTCGAACGGTCCCAACCAGTCGAAGCAGTTCGAGCGCTAGCCCTAGAAAAAATAGAGAAAATGGCGGGTTCGAAATTGTCAGAATAGCCTAACTTGATTTTCACTCGAAAAAAGTACGAATTCGAATTTTATTACGAACGAGTGATGAATTCGAGTGGTTGAGAATTGGCTCCCTGGTCACAATCGCTGGAAATCGTTGGATGCAAGTTGCTCAAAACCATTTATTGAGGTAAAATTTAGAAGTTGAGGAGAGAGAGAGTTTTGAGAGCATAGTGTTTATTCGCTCAAAGAGCAGCTCAACTGGGGAAGTACCTCCGACCTCCACCTTACAGAATACCGCAGCCAAATAACTTTATGTTGTGGAATGTTGTATTCCTGCGCGTAAGTAAGGTCGCCAGAGCTCATAGGGGAGGGGGGAAAGGTCGGTAACGCGTGAGCGATGCTTCTTGTTCTGCAAGCGTCCATATGGCTACGGTAACCGCTTACCATCAGGCGGGCCGTATGCTTGTTTACCGACTGAGTTGTATAAAAAAAAAAAAAATGTTTATGAAGATGATCGAAGTTTGTTGTTCTGGGTATCCAAACTAATATTATAACTGCAAAAGTGAGTTTGTTTGTTTGTTTGTTACTCCTTCACGTCTTAACTACTCAACGGATCATCATAAATTTGGCATGCAGATAGCCTATGGTATGGAGAAGGACATAGGCTACTTTTTGTCCCGGGAATGCAGGTGAAACCGCGGGGAACAAATAGTATTATAAATGGGAAAGTTAGTTTTGTTTGTTAACGATCACGCCTCAACTACTCAACGAATCTTTGGCATGCGGATAGCCAATGGTACGGAGAAGGACATAAGCTACTTTTTATGCCGGGAACGCGGGTGGAACCGCGGGGGACAGCTGGTATTTGATAATTTTACCAATATTTAAAGTATTTTTAAGACAACAATATATTTAAACAAATTATAACTATGTATGCTATAAAATTATAACGCGTTATAACGAGTTATAAGTGTACAGCACTATTTTAGATAGCAGTTTATGAAACAGGACAGTCGTTCCACCGTCTGGTCACGGCCAATGCAGTTCTAAACTGTTCGTCGCGCAAAAGACAACATTACATAGTATTTACTTTTCATATCAAACTGGTTTTAGCGTAGGTAGTTTTCGAAAGTGCTATTTCGTTAGGTGTTTATTTTTGGAGTTATTTAGTGTGGTATTATTTTGTAAGTGGATTTTGTTTTTAAACTGTTACATTTCAATGTATTTTTAAAATAAAATACCGTGCAATTCAGCTCGTATTTCTAATAAAACTTGCAATTTATAAGTATATAAAGTATGTCAAATTGACAGCTTTACATAGAATTTTATCAATTTTAAAGAAATATGTATTTAGTTGTGAATAAGTGAGTGAAAATGGGCATATAAGCAAATAATTAATCTATTCCAAAAAGTTAAACGAATATTTAGATTACGATTTGTTGAACGAGCTAAAAAGTGTGTTAGTTACTGATTTATAGTTAATTTTGTATGTAATTTTAAAAGCAAAAAGCATATCATTAGGAAGATATTAATATATTTAAAAGATTGTTAATGTTCCCAAATATTAGAACATCCCTCAGATGTAAGGTCACTGAGTACTCACTTTAGAATAAGAGTTAAAAAGTCTTCAAGAACTAATAGTAGAGGCATCCAACAGTTAACCCTAAAGCACAATGATGTTCATTTTGCTCGAAATCTATTCCGCAAATTTCCCACCCCCGACAAAACGCTCTGATTGGCTAAGTCAAGGACACATGCGCTCTGATTGGCCAAGACAAGAACACACAATGCCATGATTGGTCCTTACTGTTCAAAACAATGCAAAATTGCTGACTAGTTGCGGAACCGGTGACTAGTTGCGGAATCGGTGACTAGTTGCGGAATCGGTGACTAGTTGCGGAATCAGATTGCTCGGTATTACTACTCTGAAGGGATTTTGCTCCAAACGCAGTTTCCTAAAATATACACATTTTTGTATGTGCAGAGGATTATTACCCCACGTATAGCAATTAAAATGATAAATAATAAAAAATGATAAGATATAACAAAGTGATTCACTGCCATTTTCTGAAAGCCAAATCAAATATCATTTTCAATGACGTCTGAAATGACAAAGACGGCAACATTTTTGATTATCGATTAACTTTGAATGGTTTTCAGAAACTGGCAGAGAAAGTCGTTCATTACTCCCACGAGTCCCACGTTAATTAATTATCTGATGAGTGATAATGATAACGTAGATTATAGACACACCGATTGGCATTCTATTAATATATGTGCAAGTACTAACATTAAGATATGTGTGGAAAAAAATATTTTGACATACTCACACAAAATTACAGAGATAAAAAAAAATACAACCGAATTGAGAACCTCCTTCTTTTTTTGATGTCTGTTAAAAAAGGATATAACAATATAAATAACTGAGGCCTTAGCACGAAAATCTATTGCAAGCGTAACGTAATCGAGAGAGTTAACTCAAATTTGTATGGGAATGTGTCATTCGAAGAATTTAACGTAGCTCGCAAGCTAGGTATCGGGTAGACCAAAGACGATAGAACTTCTGTCAAAAATTACATTCTACTCGATACGACGACGCTACGAAGGCGATACGAAAGTGGTTCGTGCTAAGGCCTCTGATAGAACAGACATCACGAAAATGATGAATGAATTTGACGGGCCAGTTGGCGTTCCACCAATCGCGCCGCAGGTCGAGGGTTCGATTTGCATCTTGGACATACATTTGTGTGCATGTCTGTATGTCCTGCCTGACTCTGGGTGTAATTAGAATGTATTTACAAACAAAAAGTAGTATATGTAGTATAACAGTTTCCATAGTACGTACAAACTGTGCTTAGTTTGGGATCAGTTAGCCGTGTGTGAGGAATATCCCAGGATACCTATTTATTTATTCGAAAGCGCGAATTTTGCATGGCGTTTGACAGATCTACTCAGACTTCGATATCGTGGTATTTTAGTCTCGGTGTATTTATTAACATGCATCTATGCTCATAATTATGCTGCTACTGGGTTGACTTGACATTTAGATATATATTTGAGATGCTTCCTAGGTATTTATTGTGACTACTAAAATAATGATAAAAATATCGCGTTAGACATACAGTAACATGCGAGCATAGAGGTATAAAAAACTCAAGACGGAGTGTCAAGCGAAAATGAAGTGAAGCCGAAAATTTCCTGCGTATGCTTGATTAAAATAAGTACTGGCCCAAGCAGGCACTGAGCCTTATTGTCACTATCAACGTCTCAATGTGGAATGACAACCGATCGGCTTCCTATGGTGTATATGTGTGTGTGAGGCCATGTATTTACAAGAACGCCAGCTTCCTTTTGGTGCTTCACTCGTTTATAGGGCGACACTACGTCCTGATTTTTTATACGTCCATGCATGCGAGTTTGTATGTATAGTCAAAACACTTTAATCTGCAAAGGGACTATCTGTAATCTTTTGTTTTGGCTACTTTTTAAAGCATTATCATTTACGTATTTAATATCAATGATTGATTGAAAAATCAATAAATCAAACTGTAGTTATGTAATAATGCAGGTATCCAATTGTGTTCAATATATTTTATATTGTTACCAGGTTATCAGAAATTATGAGCCAGATGAAATAAAGTACCAGGATGGCAGAAAAGAGCGGAGTGCGTTTTGAAGAGGCTGAGAAGAAGAAAGGCGTTATTCTAACATCGATCGCGGTAACCTGTGGAGCATTGGGATGGCTTGCTCGAGGATCTACGACCATGATGGGCGCTGTCGCGCTCGTGGCGACGTATCTGATGACAGGTGACCGGTACCAGTGGATTTATATTTGGAAGAAAACACACGCGAGAGATTTTTTGTGAGTATATGGTTTTTATGTGAGCCTAGTAGAAAGCAACAATTTGTATTTCACTTTTCTTACAAAATGAGACAGTTTCTTAAACTCTTATATTCCTTTGATGATTAATATGTTTAACCACTTAGCCAAGTCCATAGGCTAGGACCTAGCCTAATCCACGAATCGATTTGTCGGACGTGTCAAGTACATATTGCAGTCCATAACAATTTTATGTACGACACGACATGGACACGACGGTTTTTTTTAAAATGGCGCCAAAATAGCTCTTCAACTTTGGCAGCTTATTATCAGATGGATCATCTCCTTTTTGACATATATTTTTGTTAAAGTGCATATTTTTTAAAATTATATAAGTTATAGTTGTATTAAACTAACTAGATGACGTAATAAAATTAATGCTGTCCTAATAACTATCTAAAATTATGTCTTAGTTGGAAAATTGTTTAGGATCTATATCTTCCACGCCGAGCATAGTAAAGTTCCTGTGTGCAATTCAAACCCCGATCAATTACGTGGTCATGCCATCGCATAATGTTATCAAAGGATCCAAAGGTCAGCGTGGTGTCGCGTGTCGCGATACTTGCCATCTATTCATCGTACCCTGGTACTTTTGTTCAAAGTTCGCTATTCTTTCACTTTGTTTATTTAACAATGCGATATCTTGTTATCATTTTCTCCTGTTTTGAATAAGTCTGTACTAACCATGGTACTAACATTTATAATTTGTTATGAATTTGTGGTGCTTCTATGAAATTCAATGTAAATGAAGTCATTTATTTAAGGAAAACATGTCTTGAATTCTAATTTCAAAGTATTTGTTAGAGGCCTTCTCTCAATCGTTATTATTCTGAGACTAAACACTGTTTAGGTTGTCACATTGATCGATCACCTTTTATGTACGTGTACCAAGTTATTTTTGTACAATTTGATTAGGATATTAGATAAATAGCGTTTTATAAGTAGGTAAGGCCATGTGTAGGCAGTGAATTTTAGGCTGCAAGCTAGCAAAATGAGAGTCTGGATGCACTTGACTGCATGCATTTTTTCTGTAAAAACCGACACTAATGAAGCACTAACTAATCCACATCTTGACATCCAAAACGAATTGACTTCAAAATGTACCTAGCTATAGTCCGGTCCGGTACCCTAAATCTAGTACAGCTAAAACTTCCACTTCACACACGAGCAACTGCTAACCATTCTCGAATGCCGGATGCCGCTGATAGCTCCATTGAGCGACAAGGTGTCACCAATTGATTTGGACCTTGGTCTCTCCTGATGCCCTGGTCATTTCCACGTCCTGTGTTCAGGTGTTGCTAGGTTCTATTAAGATAAAATTGAGTTTGGCCTTATTTAATAATAAGAAATAGTACGTAGTTAAAATTTTGGTGGATTTAACGTCACAAACAGGTAGGCAGACCTCAGTCAAATAATACTTTTTTTTACCGAAGATTTCCTCTGACCAATAAGTAAGCCTGAAAATATTACTGATTTTTATTACATCGACAGTATACCGCTACAGACAGTAGACAGTATCGGCAGTATGAAGCGCTCGCGGTGTAGCATGATTAGCCGTTCTTAATCGATCGGCAAAGTCAAGCTACGTCTGTCTTGGTGGGACCTGGATGGGTGACCGCCTAGTGGTATTTCAAATCGAGCGTTTCCGTGCTTCGGAAGGCACGTAAAGCCGTTGGTCCCGGTTATCACTTAATTGTGATAGTCGTTAAGCTAGTTGGATGCCTCCTAGGCGGCTTGAAAAATTCCAACAGTAGGTTGACCACTAGCCTACCTCCACCGATCCGCAGTGGGCACGCGTGGTGGAGTATCTGCCCATTCCCTTTCACCCTGATTTGTGAAAGGAGGCCTGTGCTCAGCAGTGGGACATTATAGGCTGATGATGAGTATACAGCTACTTGCAGGGGTCAAAGAACTTACTTATCAATCAGAAATATTTATAATTTGGGAAACTGTACATACCTCCAAGTATAACAGTTTTATGCTAGGTACCCAGATAAGAAACTGTATAACAGGACTACATGCAGTTATAAGAGGTGTCGACCGCGTCACAGTACTATTGTTTCAATTATTGAATGATTGAAGCTACCATGCGTTTAGGCAACTAGCATCATGAATGTTGCATAACGTCCCTACGACTTATGAGCGCCTAGTTACCATTTAGTAAATTGATTGTGTAACATAGGCATGGGACTGGCAAAGTCATATGGTCTTTGGACTATGGATTTAGGTATGGTTATATTAAAATTACTGGTTCAGTGGTAATTATTCTGTAAATAAAAAGTTATTTCCGAGTTTGTAAGTTTTACACTATTTCAATTCGTTGCAGTTTGTTGACTAACAAGAAAACTCCAAGGGTGTGGGCACAGATTAAAGTTTTAAGGGTGGGTGGTATTCAAACTGAGGTTTGGTGGAGTACTCATTTGAAAAAGCCGTAGTGCGCAATACTCAGCGGTTGTCGAGAAGAAAAAATCTAGTTACAAAAAAAATAGTTATTACAATTTGGTAATTCGCTGTGACTTTTTTCCATTAAACATAGCTCTTTAAACATTAAAATTCATATTGTGAAATACGTGGGCAAAACAATTTTTTTTCTTATCGGTTCTTGGGGAGGACAAACGAGGCTCGAAATGTATTACGACGATGACTTCAAACCGATGAAGAAATTACTACCTGTTGTCCTGTATTATTAAAATAATACCTTCAAAATGTACCTCCTTGATGTGATGTTATATTAAAACATTGATTAAAAACATACATATATTGTTCGCAATTAATTGAAGAAAATCGGGAAATTAGTTCTCGTGAGGATATTATTAAAATTCAATTTATCATTCATCATCTCTCGCTTCTCCAACTTTTTTAGAAACGATCAAGACAGGCATTTCTTCATCACTAAGACATAGGTAGCAAGGTGGCAGGGTACTTTGTAGTACTCATCAGGCTGGCCCTCAAGTTGAAAATCTGTCGCCAAGCACCTATCGGTGTGTTCCGACAGCTACACTTGAGAGCCAGTTCCTTCTAGGCTTTGTGCTTTACCATGGTGAGATTGAACTTATAGTCCTACAATATAAACTTTTGATTCTGAAAACTCTGTCTCTGATAGGAGGATACGTGGAGGATACATTGTCGCGTGTAATAGGCTACCTTATCCCGGGAATGCCGGCAAACCTAAAATATTGTATATACAAATGATTTAAGGATCTAAAAATAGCATGCTATCGCAGCAGCCCATATAAATTGGTTTATTACCTTCGATTAATACCACAGTCATGAGTCATTTAGTTAGTCAATCAAACGGATATATCGAAATATGGGCGAACTGATTTGCATAAATTATATTATTATAATGTAAATAGATTACAACTCGGATTAACATCATTGTATTTTTTTTTCTAAATTCCAGGGGTCTACGAGTTCTCTTAGTGACAATGTTCAAGATCTGGCTGTGGGAGAAGCAAGGCAAAACTGTGGTGACCAGGTGGACAGAAGTGGCTAAGATAAGGCCTGATAAAAAGGCATTTGTAATGGGAGATAGAGCGTTAACGTTTCGTGAGGTATTTTTGCTATGTTATGCTATCCTGGTAGTTTCATATAAAAATACAAGGATTGGTATTTTGTAATTTTGCTCATTACAGGGTGACGAATTCAGCAATCGCATAGCATGGTATTTCAAACGCCAAGGATTCAAGAGTGGGGAAGTCATAGCTCTATTCATGGAGACTCAGCCTGAATATGTATTCTTATGGCTAGGTCTGGCCAAGATAAAGGTTACTACAGCTTTGGTTAATACAAATTTGAGAGGATCTCAGCTGATTTACTGCTTAAGGATTGCTGGATGTAAAGCTGTTGTGTTCGGAGATGAAATGGTCGATGGTAAGTTCCTTGTATTTATGTACTGCTGGTAGTTAAGATATCGTAATCAAATATGCGAGGATTGATAAGTTACGGTAATTACTTACTACATTTTTCAGCAATAAAAGAAATACAAAACGAAATTCGTGACATCCCACTTTTTCAATTCAATTCGCCTGAGCGTGATGGTGCCCTGGTACTTCAAGACACGGCACCACTAGCTGCAGAACTTAAAGAGATGTCTGCAGAACCGTTCACTGATGCCGTCCAGTCGAGTACAAGGGATACGCTGCTGTATATTTACACTAGTGGAACAACTGGGTTTCCTAAAGCTGCTATAATTACTAACATCAGGTGATAGCAGACTTCTGATTCAGTTTTAAGAGTATATTATAAAATTATATAAACAAAAAAACTTAATCTACGCCAAGTTACAAAGCTTAATGGTCTTTGTAGACAAAATAATGCATCTGCTATTTAAAGTCAGTTATTATTTAAAATTCAATAAAAAAAAAAACTTTTACCATAAGCAATTTACTTTGTTTTCTTCTAGATACCTCCTCATACCACTAGGAGTGCATACTTCAGCAGGACTTACTACCTCTGACGTGATATACGACCCACTACCACTACATCACACGGCGGGAGGAGTACTTGGAGCTGGACAAGCACTGATACTGGGCTGCACTGTAGTGCTGAGGAAGAAGTTCTCAGCATCAAATTACTGGAGCGATGCCGCTAAATATGAATGCACCGTAAGTTTTTGGAATGACGCTCATAATTTGTTTTCCTAAGGATCTATCTTTGATTAGCTTGGTTGTATTTAACCAAAATATCCATGTACTTGGCACCCACAGTCTTAGAAGGCTGCAACAATACGCAAAGTACTAGAATTAGACTAACATCATTGTCTATTTTTTCAGGCAACTCAATATATCGGAGAGATATGCCGCTACCTACTCGCAGTACCTCCTGGTCCCCATGACCAATCACATAAAGTAAAAGTTATCATTGGTAATGGACTAAGGCCGCAGATTTGGGAGGAGTTTGTACAGAGGTTTGGTATTAAAAGAGTCCTGGAATTTTATGGAGCTACAGAAGGGAATAGTAATTTGGGTAAGTTCTGATAGCCAAGGCTCTAACTATCTGGGACAGATGAATGGAGTTAGAAAGTGGAATTTGCGAAATTCAGTACCAATAAAATTCTTTTTGCAGTAAACTTGGATTCAAAAGTTGGAGCGATTGGATTCCTTAGTCGATTGGTGTCTTCAATCTATCCCCTTAACCTAGTAAAGTAAGTATTCATCAAGTGACAGCTAAAAATCAGACAAATATTTTAAATGAGACTATGCTATTTCATGCAAAGCTAAAATACGCTTTTTATATATGTTTTAATTTAGATGCGATGAAATAACTGGAGATATTCTAAGAGATAGCAACGGAAGATGTATCAACTGTGGACCACATGAACCAGGTAAGCCAAAGGTTCTTTATAAACTGCTGAGGAAATGAATAATTCCTTAGATCCGTTAAACCAAGCTCCGGCTCTAACAAAAACAAGGATAGAATAGATCAACCATCTATAATTCTTATTTATATCTATTTTTTGTTTGTTCTCAGGATTACTGCTGGGTAAAATAGACCCAAAGAAAGCCATCCTAACCTTCGCTGGCTACGCAGATAAGACTGCATCAGAGAAGAAGATGGTACGAAACGTCAGGGCCGATGGAGACTGTTATTTCAATACTGGTGATATCATGGTCATGGATCATTTCGGGTATTTCTACTTTAAAGACCGCACAGGAGACACGTTTAGGTAAGACTTGCATCTTGATGTATTTTGTCGAAAGGTTGAATAGAAGGTAGACGGCCTATGTAAATTTGTAATACGACTAGGGTGGCCAATGAACCGCCTTCAATTCTAGGTGTCTTCTTACGCCTTTTTTGAAGAAACTCATGTCGCAGCACTATCAAAATCGTAATGGTTTGAGAGGTAGATCATAGCACTTTTTTTGCTCAAAGAGCAGCTCGACTGGGGAAGTACTTCCACCTTACAGAACATCGTAGCCAACAATGTGGTGTTCCTGCGCATGAGTAAGGTCTCTAGAGCTCATTGGGGAGGGGGAAATCGTAAAACTGTTATAACATTCCTGCAGTGTATCTTGAGTTACTATATAGCTAACAAATAGAGGCACCAATTGAATAGTGAAGAATATAAAGAATCTAAGTAATCTCAAAATTTGGATTTCTTAAGATATTTGAATATATGAAATAATTTTACAGATGGCGCGGAGAAAATGTATCAACAGCTGAGGTTGAAGGAGTGATCAGTACTTTAGATGGATTAAAGGATACTGTAGTTTATGGAGTACCCGTAAGTAGATATAGTTATATGAGACATGATCATAAACCACATAATTAATTTGACAAGGATAGTGAAGGCGATATGTCTTGCAAAATGGAAGATGACAGAGGAAAACGAATGTTTAAAATATGGGTTGCACAAGTTATAATTTCTTCCCGACTTCTTGATTACAATTTTAAAATAACTAATGAATGAATCCCTATGAATTTATACAACGAACGGACTTGCACGCAAGGGCGGATCCAGCCTTCAGGTCAGGGGGGGGTCAATCACTTATATCCAGCTTGGATGGGTTTCAAAATACATAATACTATAGCTGTTACCCGCAGATTCACACGGAAATAGTGTTACATTTGTAAGAATTTTCAAAATCGGTCCATTAGTTCAAATGATTAAGTCCTACAGAAAAGAGGGGCCACGCACAGCGAAAAAATCATACTTAAAACCTCAAAAAAGCCTCTGGCTGACCTAGACGGCCCAGGCCCAGGGGGGGTCATGACCCCCATGACCCCCCTCCCTGGCTCCGCCCTTGCTTGCACGTTTTTATTCAAACTGCAAAAAGGACTTTCTTGTTTGATGACTTAGGTAACTTAATATGTATCCAAAATTCCAAACATACTCCTTCTGATCTTGATTTAAATTCTCCATTACAGATACCAAATGTAGAAGGAAAAGCTGGCATGGCAGCTATCGCAGACCCAGAAAAGAAATTAGACCTAGCCCTTCTGGCAAAAGGCATCCGTTCATCACTACCAGTGTACGCCAGGCCTATATTCCTCAGAATACTCCCAGAACCACCATTGACAGCTACATTTAAGTTAAAGAAGAAAGAATTGGTAGAACAGGCTTTTTACCTGCATTTACACAATGATCCAATATACTTCTTAGATCAGAAAACTGGGGAGTTTGTTCCTCTTACCCAGAAGATTTACGATGATATTGTTCAGGGTAATATAAGGCTTTGAATTTATAATATTAAGTTTTGAAGGGACAAGTTAAGCCAAAAATTATTGATTAGAAAATAATTGGATTGATTTACAGAAAACTTAAACCGACTTCAAAGTACACTAAGAATTAATGAAATCCTGATCTGATGACAATGGGACCAAACGGGAAGTGTACCCTTCCAGACAAAAAAATAATTTTCCATATTGGTCAATGACGGAGTTATGAGGGAAAAAACATAAAAAAAAAATACAACTGAATTGAGAACCTCCTCCTTTTTTGAAGTCGGTTAATAACAGTTTGTTATAAGTTGATCCAGTTTAATCCAGCTAAAATATTAACTTTGAATTTCGCTGCTATATTCTTGAATAAAAAAAAATCTAGCGCGTGAATGCGTGTTTTTACTTTGCTTGTAAGTATCTCCATTTGTATAGAAAACACGCACAGTCCAACACACAAAATGCATCCACGCGCGTTCATGCAGATCACGCGCCTACGTGCGGAGAAACATGCGCACGCGCGCGTGAATGCGGGGCGAGACGCAAGTTATGGCACAGTCTGGCACACCGAGTTCGCAGTGCCGTGCGTGGTTTTGTATTGGCTTGACGTGTGTTTTTGAAGGCTTTGAATTAAATGAGTAAGGGGTTCTACCGCGTAACTTTGGTAGTAATCGTAACGAACACTATTAATTAATTTCATCCAATCGGAGCCCACGACACGAATGGTCATAGTCGCGTCATACCGCGTGCGCGTCAGTGGATGAAATAATTAATGTTGTTCGTTACGATTACCACCAAAGTTACGCGGTAGAGCCCCAGAGCCGCCGTGAATCCACAAAACGCAACTACGCGCGTGACTGCGTAGTTGTGATGATGAAGATCTGCACTCCCGCACTCGCGCGTAGGTGCGTTGACACGCAACATGCAGCGTCATGCGTGGCAGTGTGATAACCGCCTAAGAGCACCTTGTTATAGGCAGTTCCAAAAATATCCACCAGGTTAATGATTCCTAGGTTTATTTTAAGTTATAAGTGTATAAAAAGTATTTTGAGGATATGTAGGTAAATTGGACCAGTTAAAATAAGCTTTAAGACATTGTTAATAAAATTGATATTGATAAATACAAAGCTGTTATATCTCAAATCTTATTTAGTGTTTTTTTATGTGTGGGTTAACCTATGATTCCATAGAAAAAGAATCTCAAGGCATTGAATATTATTTTTAGATCACTTTTAAATTTTATTCAGCCAAATTAACCTATGTCGTCATTCTAAACCACAGACAAGTATTTAGTTCTAAAACATGTTTTTAATTATAAATATTACTTCATTAAATGCCAAATCTATTAATGTTTTTCATAAAAGTTTATCTATTTTCAATTGTATAAACGTTAATTTTACTTAAGATTAAGAAATATTGTGATATTTATATCGAAATGTTTATGCTAATTTGGTTTTATTTAATAAATCATTTGATAATGGACACTCTGGTTTTACTTTCTACAAAAAAAAAACAATTTAAACTTAATTTTTATTTTAAAACATACAAATAACTTTTTATTTACATCACATGGAATGACAAGTCTAATACAAAATGTTTAATAAACGAAAACACCGGAACGCGCAAGAGTTTGTTTTCGAGGCTTGAGGCAAAGCACGGAAAGCACTAGTTTGAATCTACAGACCAGATCCAGACTCCAATTAGCCGAATTTCCACGGGCTATCCGCCCTTGCCACCGGCTTAATTAAGGCTTTCACGATTAAGCTTCGTATACACTAGGGAGTAAATGGAGCAACATATTACTACTACTATTGAATATTCTGTGATATTACGAAATGAAATATGAAATGTCCCTCAACGACTATACGTGAAATGTTCCGAGGCAATTAAAATATACAAAAAACTCCGTAAAATGTTGACCCTATGTTGTCCCCTAGAGTATTTGAAGCACAGATACACTAGGAAACAGATTAAAGTCGTAAGGGCCTAAATTCTTCCAACATGACGCGCAACCCTGCAACGATGCCCATTTTCCCGCAACTTTTCACCTTAAAGTGGCCTGCAATCCATGACATTTATTTCGGAACATTCCACGTAGTTGTTGGGACATGCTCCGAAACATGTTGCTCCATTTGCCCCCTAGTGCCCACTAGCTGTCCCCCGCAATTTCCTGAATACTTTATTGATTTGGCGTCTTAAGTTTATCTGGTCTGTGTTCGAACCTCACTAGCGCCATGCTTTCAGTAAAGTTCTTCATCTTTAAAATTCGGATTCCTTCGTGGATATTTTTTTGTGACAATTAATACACACATACTATTGTATATTTTATACAAATTACAATGAATTATCTTACAAAATATTACGTACAAAGTCACACACAAAATACTACTTATTATTTATTGAGTATTTTCTCAATCCTATTTTTGGCTACATTCTCCCAATCTAAAATTCTTTTATATTTTATATCTTTCATAAAATATATTTTATATCATATAGCTTGTGAGAATATAAAATAAAATACAGTTTACAAATTAATTCAATTGAATCTGAAACATAAAACTGTAACTATATGGCTCAAAACATTGCGGCAGATTGGTAGCGAAAATTGTGCGTCAAAAAATGTTATATACCTACTTACTTGAATTTGTACCGTTATACAATGCCGATGGAGTACAAAAACAATTAATTATGCTATACCTTCCAATCCGCCACAATTTGAATATTATAATTTTTACTATAAATTTTTTGTACACTCATGTTACAAAAATAGATCTGTTTATAACTATGATAGTTTTAATAGATATTTTTGGAGATGAGAGCTTTTTTTTTAGGTAACAATTTTCTAGAAACGTAGATACGTTTTTTCAACGAAATCTAATAGAGCATGTTGAATTCTTAATTAGGAAAAGTAGATACCTATCTTTAATCCCCTTCTATCTACGCGTACTAAATTTGGTTAAAAATTAGTAATAGGGATTTTGCAGATTATACGTAAAGAGATAATAGGAAACATAGTCTATTTTATTTCTAATAATACAAATAATTGACATGTTATTAACTCTTTCTTTCTGTGAAGTATTTATGCCTTTATCAAGTGCTATTTTTGCGATTACTTACTGTTATTGTTTGTACATATTTTTCATTTATTATAATTTGTAGGTAGTGTCAAAATACAATGATAATTCTTTACAAAACTAGTTGATGCTTTGTATATAAAATATATAAATGCTGTATTTGTTGTTATTGTTATTATTGAAGCGCTTGTGGTGTAGCATGATCAGCCGTTTTTAATAGATCGGCAAAGTTAAGCTACGTCTGTCGTGGTCAATACCTAGATGGGTGACCGCCAAGTGGTATTTCAAATCGAGCGTTTCCGTGCTTCGGAAGCAAAAGCCGTTGGTCCCGGTTACCACTTAATTGTGGCTAAGTTTTTACGAAATATTTTTGTTTTCATGTACAATCTGTCATTGTCTTTTGTAACAAAATCAGCCAGCATACAAATGACGCCACTACCATACCTGTCAGCATACTGTTATTTGCTAGTGACGTCATGTCACGTTTTGCAGTTTTTTTGAACGTCTTTGGTAGAGACTTGTGAAATCTTTTCAATCGGAGTTGTTCGTTGGTAATAGTACTATTGAATCTCATTCTAGCAATGCACACGTCCTACACAACATACTCGCTCTACCGGTCTGACAAGATGCGCGCTATATATATTTTGTGACGGCCAATTTTATAAATTTTGTGTCAATCTTGTTTTCAAAATTGATCGAGACCTCCGGAGACCAGCGGGCGGGGAGCTTTTTCCGCCAACGCGTCAGCTTGGCTATCCAAAGAGGAAACGCTGCCAGCCTTCTGGGAACCTTGCCGTTAATCGAAAATTTTCTATATATAGATTGTATTTTGTACATATTTGTTGTTAATAAATTTTATGATATAATACAGGTACTAACACTATAGAGTAAATTATTATGACACGCCCATCAGAGACGTAGCTTTATAATATATGTCGACGCAAGTCTTATGAAAATTCGCTGTAAATTGTTAATCATTTTATTTTAAGGCTAGATTATTTATTACTCAATTTTCTCTCGTTCTAAATTATTATAGATTTTGTTTTGATTCTAACTTTACTTAAAAATGCAAATGCAGAATGCATAAAAAGGATGACAGTTGATTATTATCGTGAGTAATTTAGGTTTGATTGGTTATTGTAAATCTTAATTGTTTTGCCCTAAAAAGTGACTGTTAATTATTATGATGATTTATGAATAGCTTTTGATTAGTTTCTAGAATTTTTGAACATTGAATAAAACATGAGAAATATCTTGCCATTAAAACGGCAAACGTTAAGGTTTGTTGTTTTAAGGCAAATAAAAATGCCAAAATATTTTTAAAATAAGTTTCTAATTAGATAATGAATTATGATTCCGTTTAATTAATATTGTAACAGTTTTACTTAATCAATCAGTTTTTGTTTTGACGTGCGAATACTGCGTTTAGCGCGCAAATCGTGTTGTCCGCCATCTTGTAGAAAAAATGGAATGTGCAGCAGAGATTTTTAATAGGATTATCTTGAGAATTGTCGTCGAGAGAGGAGTTCTAAGAAATATCTTGTGAGTACCTAGTTATTATTTAGCTATAATTTAGTTTGTTTATTATAAATCCGGTGTAAAGATTAAAAGTGTTTCTCTTGTCTTAATGTTGTTTCATTGTTTGCAATGAGTGATCCTAAGAGTGCAGATAGTGACGTCAGCACTGCTGACGTCACTGTTTCTAAAAACTTGGATGGTTGCCCTACGCCGTTATCAGAAGCGGGATCACCACCCACTTCAGCCGGGCATTCTGGTCAGACCATTGAAAATGTTAGTACTTCTGTTAGTGGCGTGCCAACCGAGTTTTTTACACATATGTTGCAAATGATGAAAAACATGTCCGATCGTATTGCCTCTCAACCGGACTCCAAAGTCAAAATCAATGACATATTTTTACCGTCATACGATCCGGACGCTAATATTGGAATACGTGAGTGGTGTCAGCATGTGACTACTGCCATGGAAACTTACAACCTTAACGATTACGACATTAGAATGAAGGCAGGTAGTTTGCTCAAGGGTCGTGCGAAGTTGTGGGTTGATAATTGGCTTGTGTCTACGACCACGTGGCAGGAATTGCGTGATGTTTTAATTACTACATTTGAACCTGAAAATAGATATTCGCGAGATATTGTTCGATTTAGGGAACATAATTATGATAATTCAAAAGATATTGCGCAGTTTCTGTCCCAGGCGTGGGTACTATGGCGTCGAGTCACTAAGGATAAGTTGTCAAATGATGACGCGGTTGAGGCTGTTATTGGGTGTGTTGGTGATGAACGATTACGGATTGAATTACTAAATGCGCGGGCAACTTCAGTGCCAGAACTGATTTCTGTTGCGTCATCTATACGTCGTGTTAAAAGACCAAATCAAATACCAAACGTACATCAGGGCCCTAGCAAACGCCCTCGATTTTCTGATAGGACTTCTCTTTACTGCCAAATATGTAAGAAACCTGGTCATGATACACGGGATTGTCGTTTTGGTAATAAGCCTGAAAACACTCAAACGCGTCATCAAGAAAATAAAAATTTATCTCAAAATACCGACAAACCTACATGCACATTCTGCTCGAGGGTTGGTCATACGTTTGAAACATGTTACAAACGAGAACGCGCAGTAGTTTCGAACGTTAATAGTGTGGGTACACCAAAATTGACATCTATGCAAATTATTGTGGGTAATTTAAAACTGTCTGCGTTATTTGATAGTGGAGCAGAATGTTCATTGATACGGGAGTCGGTGGCAGCAAAATTACCCGGAAAAAGAACAAGCATTGTTAATTATTTGAGGGGTATTGGCCAATTTACTGTTTTGTCATTAACAACACTGACAACGGTTTGCATTATCGACAATATGCGGGTTGAACTTCAGTTTCATGTTGTACCAGATTACGAAATATGTTCAGATATTTTAATTGGTATGAATCTCATCGATAATACAAATCTTGGAGTTCTTGTAACATGTCGAGGTGCTACATTGTTCCATCAACCGTTGGTCAACCATATGCGATCTCAAAGTGAAAAGTTTGATAATTTGGACTGTGATTTAACTGATGATGACCAAATAAATTTGCTAAAGATTTTATTGAACAAATATGAACATTTATTTATTCGGGGATACCCTAGCACACGGGTGAACACTGGTGAGCTAGATATACGTTTAAAAGACCCTAATAAGTATGTAGAGCGTAGACCATATCGTTTAAGTCCTGTCGAGCGGGAAAAGGTTCGTGATATTGTAAAAGAGTTGTTAGAGCATAATATTATCCGTGAGAGTAAGTCACCAAATTCCAGTCCAATCATTTTGGTCAAAAAGAAAAATGGCAAGGATCGCATGTGCGTTGACTTCCGCGAACTGAATAGGAATACTTTAAGAGACCACTACCCATTACCAATAATTTCGGATCAAATAGACCAACTGGCAGGGGGTTTCTTCTACTCTACATTTGATATGGCGGCTGGATTTCATCAAATTCCTATATCTGAGAGTTCAATCGAAAAAACCGCTTTTGTCACGCCCGATGGGCTGTACGAATATTTAACCATGCCATTTGGTCTAAGTAATGCATGTTCAGTCTATCAGCGGTGCATAAATAGGGCATTAATGCCTTTGTTATGTACAGCTGAGCAGGTGTGTCAGGTTTACGTTGATGACGTCCTCTCGAAATGTAGAGATTTCCCTCAAGGACTCTCTCATATTGAAAGGATACTTTTGGCTTTACAAAAGGCTGGATTTTCAATAAATGTGGAGAAGACTGCCTTCTTTAAACGCTCTATTGAATACCTTGGCAATATTATATCAGATGGACAGGTTGGTCCAAGTCCAAGAAAAATTGAGGCTTTGACGAAGGCACCTACTCCAAAGACCGTTAAGCAAGTACGGCAATTTAACGGCCTCGCCGGGTACTTTCGGCGTTTTATTCCCAATTTTTCGCGTATAATGGTACCGCTCTATGAGCTTACAAAAAAGGACGCTAAATGGGAATGGAGCGGAAGACACGACGAGGCTCGTAATTGTATTATCCAACATTTGTCTACTGCGCCCACCCTCACTCTATTTCAGGAGGACGCACCGATTGAACTCTACACAGATGCCAGTAGTCTGGGCTATGGAGCTGTTTTGGTCCAGATTATTGAAGCGCGACAACACCCCGTTGCCTATATGAGCCAACGCACCACCGACGCAGAGAGCCGCTACCATTCTTACGAGCTCGAGACTTTGGCGGTGGTAAGAGCTATTAAACATTTCAGGCAATACTTGTACGGGCGTAAATTCAAAGTTATCACAGACTGTAACGCTCTGAAGGCATCTAAACACAAGAAGGATTTGCTTCCCCGAGTTCACCGGTGGTGGGCCTTCCTTCAAAATTATGACTTCGAGGTGGAATACAGAAAAGGTGAGAGACTGCAGCATGCAGACTTCTTTAGTAGAAATCCAATAACTCCCAGTTCAGTTCAAGTCATGACTAGAGATGTTGAATGGCTAAAAATAGAACAGAGACGCGACGATACTCTGCGTTCGCTGATTGATGGCATGAGTGGCGAAAACCCGACAGTTGACTATGTACTGGAGGATGGTATACTCAAAAAGATTTTATCGGATCCTATACACGGTACCCAAAAGCTTATTGCAGTGCCTAAGTCATTTCAATGGAGCTTGATTAACTCGTACCACACATCGCTTCAGCACCCAGGCTGGGAGAAAACTTTACAGAAGTTGAAGGAGTCTTACTGGTTTGACAAGATGAACACGGTAGTCAGGAGATTCGTTGACAACTGTGTTATATGCAGAACCTCCAAGAGCTCATCGGGTGCAATCCAAGCACAACTTCACCCGATTCAAAAACCCAGTGCTGCTTTTCAAGTCATCCACATGGATATCACAGGAAAACTGGGTACTAGAAACTCTGAAGGACAAGACGAGTACGTCATTGTTACCATTGACGCATTTACAAAGTACATACTGCTTAACTACTCGACTGACAAGAGCCAGAGCAGCAGTCTTGCAGCACTTAAGCGTGTTGTTCATCTATTTGGGACTCCAGCACAAATTATCGTAGATGGAGGGAGAGAATTTCTGGGCGAATTTAAAGCCTACTGCGATCGATTTGGAATAGATGTTCATTCAATAGCTCCAGGAGTAAGCCGAGCGAACGGGCAGGTGGAAAGAGTGATGGGTACGCTGAAAAACGCCCTAACTATGATAAAAAATTATAACACCGAAAATTGGCAAACCGCATTAGAGGCATTACAGCTAGCATTCAACTGTACTCAACATCGTGTGACTGGGGTCGCACCACTCACTCTCCTCACTCGCAGACAACACTGTGTTCCGCCGGAGCTCTTGAGGTTAGTCAATATTGATAATGAGTGTATAGACTTCGAATTACTTGAACAGCATGTGCAGCAGAAAATGACTGCTGCAGCCCAATATGAAAAACAGCGATTTGATAAAAATAAAGCAAAGATGCGACCGTTTCAAAGAGGAGATTATGTTCTTATCAAAAATAATCCTCGCAACCAAACTTCACTAGATCTCAAATATAGTGAGCCTTACGAGATTTACAGAATATTAGATAATGACCGCTACATGGTAAAACGTGTGACGGGCAGAGGACGACCACGTAAAGTAGCACATGATCAACTTCGCCGAGCACCGCAACCAGGCGAGCAGGCAACCGAGTCGACGGGCTTGGATGAAGACAACCAACAACAGACTACAAACCAGCCGACCAATACATCGGACCAGTTGCAGACACAGCAGGTTGTTGATGAGCCGCTGCCGTCAACATCTCAAGTTACCCACGATTAGACGCCTGAATAAACCGGTTAGTTCAATCCAATACTATTAAATTATCAAAACTTATTTCTATTATTATGAGCTTTCTAATGAAACTATTAATTGACATCATAGTTATTAATCCTTGAAGTAAGCGCCTTATTAGGACCTATATTGAACAATTTGAATTTGAAGTGTAAACATGCTACTAGCATCCCTAGTTTCCTGTCCAATTCATGTTATTTTCAGAGCCCCTGGGGACCACGGTCAATTTAAGGCCTAGGCCCCAGCATCATTCCTTCCTAAGTTCTTTAGAGCCCCTGTGGACCACGGCGTAAGAGACCGCCCAGCACCACAGCATCAATTACCTGTGAGCCATCATCTATAAAATTACATTTAATCATCTTTATTTTTCTATTACTTTTAGAGCCTCTGTGGACCACGGTCATAATATTATAAGGCCCAGGCCACAGCATCCACCTAGTTCCCATTTCCTTTAGAGCCCCTGTGGACCACGGCGTAAGAGACCGCCCAGCACCACAGCATCAATTACCTTTGAGCCATCATCTATAAAATTAAATTTAATCATCTTTATTTTTCTATTACTTTTAGAGCCTCTGTGGACCACGGTCATAATATTATAAGGCCCAGGCCACAGCATCCACCTAGTTCCCATTTCCTTAAGAGCCCCTGTGGACCACGGCGTTAGAGACCGCTCAGCACCACAGCATCATCCTTTTTCTACGAGAATATAAAATCATGTAATGATGCGTGGAGCACTTACATTGACAAACAACAAAACTATTTGTGCAAAATGCGTGGAGCATATGCACCCAATAAACATTAATCACTGCTCACTTTCCTATGTACCCAATCAAATTTTTATTTATTCGTGATTACATTCTGATTTTGATTATGTAATCACAAACGAACATTATCCATTCATTTTAAGTTATGGTAACAAAACCTGGCTGATAACTCTGTTGACTTACCTACTAATTAGTGATTAGTAAGATTTGTCCAAAATACAGATTGTTTTAATAACAGCTTTACAGCTGTAAAAATAAAAATAATAATAATAAATAACGTGAGTTATCAGCTAGCGTACCTATGTACGGATACCTAGCTCAAATGATTTATTTACAATTACAGAACCGCGGCTGGTGCAGAGCGCGCACCGCCTCGCAGTATGGCCGTGTCGACGCAAGTCTTATGAAAATTCGCTGTAAATTGTTAATCATTTTATTTTAAGGCTAGATTATTTATTACTCAATTTTCTCTCGTTCTAAATTATTATAGATTTTGTTTTGATTCTAACTTTACTTAAAAATGCAAATGCAGAATGCATAAAAAGGATGACAGTTGATTATTATCGTGAGTAATTTAGGTTTGATTGGTTATTGTAAATCTTAATTGTTTTGCCCTAAAAAGTGACTGTTAATTATTATGATGATTTATGAATAGCTTTTGATTAGTTTCTAGAATTTTTGAACATTGAATAAAACATGAGAAATATCTTGCCATTAAAACGGCAAACGTTAAGGTTTGTTGTTTTAGGGCAAATAAAAATGCCAAAATATTTTTAAAATAAGTTTCTAATTAGATAATGAATTATGATTCCGTTTAATTAATATTGTAACAGTTTTACTTAATCAATCAGTTTTTGTTTTGACGTGCGAATACTGTGTTTAGCGCGCAAATCGTGTTGTCCGCCATCTTGTAGAAAAAATGGAATGTGCAGCAGAGATTTTTAATAGGATTATCTTGAGAATTGTCGTCGAGAGAGGAGTTCTAAGAAATATCTTGTGAGTACCTAGTTATTATTTAGCTATAATTTAGTTTGTTTATTATAAATCCGGTGTAAAGATTAAAAGTGTTTCTCTTGTCTTAATGTTGTTTCATTGTTTGCAATGAGTGATCCTAAGAGTGCAGATAGTGACGTCAGCACTGCTGACGTCACTGTTTCTAAAAACTTGGATGGTTGCCCTACGCCGTTATATATATATAATATATCCTAACTAATATTATATTTCTAGTGAGTTTGTTTATTTGTTTGTTACGCCTTCACGCCTCAACTACTCAACGGATCATCATGGAATTTGGCATGCAAAAGAACATAGGCTCCTTTTTTTCCCGGGAACGCGGGTGGAACCGCGGGGGACAGCTAGTATTAATATAAATCATAGCAAGGCATATTACGATATATTTTCAATACTAATCTTTGAGTGGCCGCACATGCAGTTGTTATACTCGTAATATTTCTGTTTCTTCGCCAACTTTAATTTATATTATAGCACGGCATATTAATATATATTATAGCTACGTCTGTGATGGGCTTAAGACTATCTAAGAAACACTTAAAGAAGTAGGAAATATCAATATAACTCTAATTGGAATATCAGTTGCAGAACACAGGTATTCCTAAAATGATTTTTGGCGGAATCAACACGAAACATTAATGATTTGGGGCTGCATCGCAATAAGACCTAATTTTATTATCAGCTAAAACAATTCTCATTTGAAACATTCATTTGCGGAGTTCAAAACCATAGGCGGATTATTGTGTAAAACAGGAACCGCCCTATTAATACTGATAAATGTTACAAAATATCTTGTCTTTACATGACAATAAATATATATAACACTGTACCAAATTTCTGTCAACACTCCTCATTATTTTTCCTCCGGAGTAAAACCAGAAGAGGTCCATCAAGGACCTCGTTGATTTCTTCCAGAGATTTTCCTCTAGTTTCTGGTAAAACTAACAATATGTACAAGGAGCCCAGAAGTGTGATAGAGGCGCAGATGTAGTATGTGTTGTGGAGTCCGAGCGAGATAGCAATACTGCCGTAGTACCGCAGGAGAAGGAAACTGCTGAGCCACATCCAGGATATGAGCAGGCTTGATGCAAGGCTGCGTACCTAGAATAAGAAAGAGAAAACAGATAAAAATCTTCGACAGATGACAAATAGACTATTGAAATCTTCATTCATAATACATGCAGACGGGCCAGCTGGCACTGTTGATTAAGACTCTGGTTAAGATTCCACCTATCGCGCCGCAGGTCGTGGGTTCGATTCCCACACAGGACATACATTTGTGTGCATGAACATGTATTTCCTGAGTCTGGGTGTAATTATGTAAATTAAGTGTGTATTTACAAACAAAAAGTAGGTAGTATATGTATTATATCAGTTATCTAATTTCCATAGTAAAAGCTCTGCTTAGTTTGGGATCAGATGACCGTGTGTGAGGAATGTCCCAGGATATTTTTTTTTTTTTTTTTATACCACTTAGGTGGCAAACAAGCATACGGCCCGCCTGATGGTAAGCGGTTACCGTAGCTTATGGACGCTTGCAACACCAGGGGTATCACGCGCGCGTTGCCGACCCTAAAATATTTATTTATTTATTTATCAGTTATTATCAAATATATACTTACATTGACTGGAAATAACTCAGACATGAGAACATAAGGCACTGATCCCAAGCCAATATTGTATAGGAAGAGCACAACTGACAGCAAAATAACCGGAGTCCACATTGCATGATCCTCATAACGATCAGTCATGTTCCTTGCTATCTTTTCTGACCACATCTCTCCGAGGAGGCTATCGTTTTCTACACCAAGTCTGAAGTCATTCTTGATATCAAAACTAGTATTTCCATTGCTCAACAAATTCATTCCGTCGCTGATATTCCCAGATATAGCTTCCTTAAAGCCATGAGAGGTTTGTTGGGGCCAAAGCCGATGGGAGTACCAGGATAGCATATGCAGACGGGGGTCGCAGTAAACCCCTAATAGTGCGAGGCAGAATGTTATGCCCGTGCAGGACCACATGAGTAACCTCTGAAACAAAGTAGGAATTTGTAGGGTGACATTAGAACATTGGAATTATGGCAGGATGCACAGACTTGTTGTTGTCTTATAATCAATCTTATTTTATTGTGTAAATAACTCTATCTTTGCTGTCGTTTAGCCACGATAAAAGGTAATCGCCGTCTATCACGGTGGACGCCACGGAAAAGAGAATTTGGTGGACGCGCACTTATCAGAGCCGAACGCGGCGAACGAATCGAAGTCAAGGAGGGCTTGCACACATATCCGCACCGAAAGAATCGACCGCGCCGAAGAATACTTTTCTATTTCCTTTACGCCTGTCGCACAATATTTATAAACAACTCGCGTTTTGCTACGCAACTGATAGAATGCGATACGATGCGAACGCATCGGTCGAGTCGACCACATAAGCCGCGCCGAATCTGATGACGTCATCCGAATTCGTCTAGGATTACTGTGGTTCTTCCAGATTCGGACGATTCGACGCGGGCAAGTGTGCGAGCTTTCATAAGATTTCATATACAGAATTCTAAAATTCGTTTCGTTTGATGCGTTCGACGCGTTCGGCTCGGATAAGTGTGCGTTCACCTAAAATCAATCTTCTAAATAGAGAAACAATTATTTTCAAGGAGTCAAACAATAATTTCTTACCCAAAATACAGAAGACAATGCTTACCTTTCGCCCAAGTTTGTCCACAGCAACTATTGCTACTGTGGCACCAAACACTAAAGCAGTTCCGCATAAGATAGAACCAGCTTCTGAAGCCTCCAGTAATGCTCGTGGTACACTCCTGGGGAAAATAAACAGTCTGGACCTTTAGATTGAGCACATAATTGCAAAATCAAACTGGGTTAGCCACAGGTTAGCAAAATCATATACAAAATCGTTCGTCAAAGCAAGGCTGCTTTCAGTACTACAACTTTCTCATACTACAACTAATAGGCTGTGTAATCTGACTAATTCTGGTACAAAGGAAGCGTCAATCCCCTTTGGAGTGCCTATAGGCTGCCGTAAGCGCTTACCATCAGCAGACCGTATGCTTGTTTGCTACCTTAGTAGTATAAAAGGTAAAAATAAACTTTTTTTTTTAATATTAAATGGTCTTGCGTTTGACCTTCGACTGACGCCATGAGGAGTTATGACGAGGCCGAGGATGTAGCACGCTTACCCAGAAAAAGCCTATTCACTCTGGCCTTGAATACATCTAGGTTGTAGGTGTCGGGAAACACAGATCCCGGAAGAGAGTTCCACTCCTTTGCTGTTCGTATAAGAAACGATGAAGCGAAGCGTTGTGTCCGGGTACGCGGGATGTCGACAACGTATGGGTGGAAATTCGTCCCGGCGTGTTTCGGTGGAGAAATGGGGATGGAGGAATTAGATTGAACAATACTGTCCTTACAAAGCACTAAAATGCCCAACTCAACTCACCCATTATAAATAGTAAGGTTATAAGCAGTAATATTAAGATGCGGCACAGCATGCACTGAATGCCTGAGCACGGCTGCTGCGAAGCTGTTGACGGCGCCGGCGCCGCTGCCCACAGCTGCGCACACCACGATGAAGCACGAGAACAGGGCTCGCCGGGAGCGCCGGTGGCGAACTGAAAAACATATATATGATAAAACGTGTCACGGAAAGGGTATATAAAAGTTCACGGCTTCTTTGGTACTAGGCGCACAGATCGTGAAAGAGAAAATTTTATAACGACGTCCTACTAACCTATACCCTACCCTACCCTACCCTATCTAAAGAATGTTTTTTTTTGTATGCTTTTGGGTGGCGCCCTGGATGGTTTAGATTTACAAATTAGCCCGGCAGATGGCGCTGCAGTCGATAATATAACCTAGATACCGACTGAAGCGCCATCTGCCGGGCAATAAAAAAAATCATTCAAATCGGTCCAGCCTCTTAGGAGGAATTCAATGACATACACACGTGCAGTAGAATTTTATATATAAAGATTAGCAAGTGGCATGAAATAATAATGACACTCACTGAGCGGTGACACTTGTAAACATACAACTTACTAATCTGTGGGTGACACATTGGTTATGATATTAATCAATATTAATTCAACAAACTTGGCAGGAAAAATTTTGTATCAATTTTTGAAGCATTAATTTTGAGCTGATACTTTTTATAGAAAGTCATGTAGTCTTCTCTTCATACCTTCCGGATAGATAAACCTTTCCGCTAAACGTTGTATAGGCTTTAGCGGATAGGTATTAGATTTTGTGGATTAGATGGGGTTTGGAATTGGTTCAGTAATTTTGGAACTGGTCGTCATTATCAATATATGAAGACAATTTTGTCAGCAGCCTATAAACCGGAGATTCTTCGGTTCCTCTAAGTTTTAATAAAATCTGTTTAATTCTAAAGAGACTGATGTTCAGAATTCAAATTCAAATTCAAAATCATTTATTCAAATAGACCTTCGCAGGCACTTATGAAAAGTCTGACTCTAATACTCTAATACCGGTTCGGAAGGTTGCATTTGCTGAGAAGAGCCGGCAATAAACTCAGCAATTACTCTTTTCAAAACAGGCTTAGATTCATTACATAATATTTACATTCTAATCGCACTGAAAACAATTGCGTGCCCCGGCGCGGCGGCAAAATTACAAAGTAGACTGAATAAATATTTAATAACTAAATAAATTGCAAACTTAAGCAGACCAGCCCCCACAAGCAGCACCTGTTCACAAGTATGACGGGTGTAGCAGCCATCGCCCTCCTCGCCATATTGGAGGGAAGTGAAATGAGCGATGTATTTCGACAGATGGACTTAAGAGCCAGTTCCTTCTAGGCTTTGTGTGCTTACCACCTTCGGCCACATCATCATTGGCCATGGTAGTCGAACACCATAGTAAATAAAATAAAATGGTACCACATACAAAGTTCTCTACAAGCCGACTGCTCAGTCTTTCTATCAGAGTTAGACTCGAGACCACTACTCCTCTTCAGCATCGGCTGGAAGGTGTCCGAGCTCTGGCGATGGATCTGTTCCCTTCTCACACCGTAGAAGTCAGACGTGCGGATCCTGACTTCCTGCTGTTCTATCACATCTGTTAGATCCTGACGGAAATCTGAGCCGTCAAACCAGCACATGATTTTAGCTGCATCCTGTAAAAGTAAAAATTCAAGTAGGTAAGGTCGAAGTAACTTTTTGGTGTAAACAGTGAGGTGGACTACTAATTTTCCTAAAACTTCGTCATGAAGGAAACTTTTACCAAACAAAGGATTGAACATTTAAGAAGCTAAAAAACAGTATGATTGTTTGCTACCAAAGTAATAAAAAAAAAACGGGCCAAGTGCTAGTCGGACTCGCACAAGGTTCCGTACAATATTAAATGACTCAACTTTGCTATGAATTAAACAAAAAGACGTCTCTTACATGGGCGCCCCCTTTAATTTTATTATTTTTTATTATAGCGGCAATAGAAATACACATTCTCTAAAAATTTCAGCGGTCTACCTATTACCGTTCATGATATACAGTCCACTGACAAACAGACGGACGGACGGACGGACGAACGGACAGCGGTGTCTTAGTAATAAGGTCCCGTTTGGCACCCTTCGGTTAAGGAACCGTAAAAATGGTGTATCAAACGTAAAGTTGTAGGAAAAAAGGTATGACAAAAGACTGCAAGACTTTTGAGAATAGTCCATCTTTAGATTCAGACTGTAGAGTAACAACTAGATTCCGTTTATAGATCAAAATAGAAATTAAGCTACCTGTACTCTCCCAATGCTGATGAGGAACGAAGGTGTCTCTGGTAGCCATAACAGTGATACCAGGAGAACAGTTGGGGGAACTGCCATTGATAATGATAGTGCATGAGCTGATAAAACACCTCCTGCTGCGTATGCAAACAGGATCCCGCAACTAGAAATTACAAAGTATAGATCAAGTCACTTCTATCCTTTATCTTTACTGGGGGCCTACCACAAGCTCTTAAAACAAGGTTAAAATAACCTTATTTGTATTTTGTCCCTCTTTGACATCCAACGTCAAAACAAGACAAAACACAAATAAGGTTATTTTAACCTTGTTTTAAGAGCTTGTGGTAGGCCCCCTAACTACATCTTCACAGCTTATTTTTCTAATGAATTTTCCAGAATCTCTGATGAAAATGATATTAATACGATGTAATTAGATGACCAAAGATGGGGTTAACTGTCCATTAATCAGTCAGGTTCCGTATGACTTTTCTTTTCAAGGTTATGAGACTTTTGGTAGCTGTTCAGGTTTTGTTTTGACCCAAGTAATTTCTTAAAGCTTAGTTAATCACCTGCAAGCCAAAGCAGGGATAGCAGCAAGCCCCCTTGTCCTCGGTGCGATCTCCGCACAATACAAAGGTGCTAAAGCCAAGGAGCCGGCACCTCCAGCTCCTGCTGCTACCCTGGCTGCCCACACACCTCTGGGACCGCACCATGCTGCTAGCGACCAGCTTATCTACAAACAAATATATATTCGAAAAGGAATTGGTTGCACACGCAGAATATTCAACATGGCATTAAGATGAAGGAGCCTCATTAATATTAAGACAGGAGATATTCAGTACCGACGCTCCATCCAGCAGTATTCTGGTTGTTCTAAACACTGACAAGATGCGTTATTGCTTGGGTTCAATGAAAATGAAGAGACTGAGTGTGATATAAACTGAGTCCTCCTTACCTAGCTCGGTAATTATAACAAACAAGCTGTCCCCCGAGGTTTCACTCGCGTTCCCGGGATAAAAATTTGCCAGAGTATAGTCCGTTGAAAAACTCAAAGACTCCAGTTTATTATCTATCTATACATATAAAATGCTTTGTCCTGAATGACTGACTGACAATCAACGCACAGCCTAAACCGGTGATCGTAGAGACCTGAAACTTGGAGGATTTGTTCTTTGTATGACGTAGGCATCAGATAAGAAAGGATTTTCCGAAATTCTACCCCTAAGGGGGTGAAAAACGGGGGCAAAGTTTGTATGGGACAACGTGATTCCTTGGTCCGATCTTCTTCAAATTTTGCATAAATATTCCTTAACAGAATTGATGGAAGATGTATTTCGTATTTTATTGAAAATCATCGCCTAACGGGGTCAAAAAGGGGTAGATAGTTATTTTAAGGGCGATTTGCATCGAAGTTGATATCAATACTCCTTAGTACTTTTGATTTAAATAACATTTTTTATTTTGACACATGTTTGAAATCTCAATCCGATTATCAAAGATAACAGACTAGGGCAGATGGAGCGAAAGGAACACGGACGTGAGGCCAAAAAAGGAAATACAAATTGAAAAACACATACCTGGTATTCTTTATTAAATTTGTATTTGCTTTGTTTAAAAAACTTTATTTAACGGAAAACACTTTCTTTTAAATAAATTAGCATACAGCAGATTTTAAACATAGTAAATACAAATTCAAAAGCGAATACCAGGTATGTGTTTTTCAATTTGTACGGTACCTAATTGCTTTTTTTGGCCCGTGTTTCGCGCGCTCAATCTGCCTTTTGTTCTGGAAACTGAAATGCTCTTTAAAATTGGAATGTCAAATATAAAAGAATATTTAAATCGGATTAGAATTCGAAATTTGTTTGGAAGTTCATTTTCTCGGAGTTTTTGGCGGGAACTAGCAGAGTGACGTTGCGTTTAAATTTTTAAATACATAAATTCGTGTATTTTGAGTTTTATTGCATATTATCGGTGGTATTTTATCCAATAAAGATCAATCCATTTGCACCAGTGAAGTGAAATGAAATGAATTATGTGTATCGTGTCTTTTCAAAAGTCCGTGAAGAGTTTTAGTACATGACCACCACTGTAGGTATTACATGACTTTTATGGACAGTGACTGACTGCATGAGTTGAGGACTATGTGAAAGTGATTTATTGTGACTAGAACTTATATAATATAACTGGAAATTGGCAAAATACACACCCGTGTGACGCCAAAAAAAAAGTACATTTTCTCTATTTCATTAGAATATTTTGATTGTAATTAATTTAATTTCTTTCTCATTTGTTGTTATAATAATTAAATAAGATTTGAGTTCGTTTTTTTGTGTAGGTATAATATAGGTTTTAGTCTTTGATTAAGGATACATCCAGATAGAGAGTCGCAGCTGTGCACGCGTCGATAAAAATACGCTCTAACTGTTAGGGGCTAAATCAAATAAAAATGCAAAATAATGATCAATATTTAAATTTCTCACGATTTTAATTGGAATATTTTAACAACTACTATCATTATGAACGTCATTATGACAAGCAGAATGACGCAGAGGGAGCGTAAAACGTAGCTGTTACGCGCAGCAGCCTATAAAAGTTGGCCTGTTTTGTATATTAGTGTAGTATGGCGACGTTATTTCTAGGTATATTTATTTCTATGGTTTTAGTTTTAATTTGTAAAAATATCTGTGTTCGATTTGTTGTGTCTAATAATCAGTGGCATGCATTGGTTTTCGAAGCGGAAAATTTAAACCGTACGCGGGTGAAACCGCGGGGGTCTGCTAGTATAAGTATAGATTTTAACTTATATAATAAACTGATTGAACTGAAAAGATTTTAACACTGGATGTAAGAGACTCAAGATCATTCACTGTGAAAACATTATGAGGGAGGGTTATGCTGAACAATGGGAACTCCTTCCCAACAAATCTACGAAACTATTTCAAATAAAACTAATATAACCTCTTCTATCAACATCCCAAAATGTTATTTAAAGTACTCACAATAAAACTGACGCAAACCGAGAAAGCTCCGGCTTTCCGACCCTTAGCATCAGCGAGGACAGCGAAGAACGGTGCAGCTGGCAGCGCTACCAGGCAAGGCAGCGCTGCCAGCCAAGCGCCGCCTGTCAGCGCTTCGTTACCTAGCACGCCGGACACCCATCCTGTGCTGCAGCCGTGCGTGAAGCAGGATAGGTTATCTGGGTAGAGTAACAATATCATAAAAGTGCTGGAAACACAGACATAAATGTAAATAGATAACGCAAGTCCCTCCATCCATATGAAAACCAAGCGTGAAATGAAATGAAAAGATGTATTCATTCAAATAGGCCTTCACAGGCACTTATGAATAGTCAAACTCTAATACTCTAATGCACGGTTTGGAGGTTGCTTTTGCTAAGAAGAGAAGACTATCACTTTCTTTCTACCTAGGATGATGCCACAAGAGCGCTTTAGTTAGGCCACAGAATGTTAGACTGACATTAGAGCTATATATAACCACCTATAACGCTAAAATGAAGCGATCCTACATACACTCACGTCATCTATTTAGAATTATATCTGCGGCTGAAACGATACTGCTTGTCCATACATTTTGATTGAAGATTGAATGAAGAACTGTTGTTTAGTTTTATTTCAAGGTTGTATGCGAGTGATATCTATAATTTTACAAGTGTCTATAGGCTGCGTTAACCGCTTACAGAATGGTGGGTGGAAGTAGTAGAGTTATGGCTTCTTACCGATAGCTCCAGCTCTCTGTAACCCACATCAATCCAAGATACAATTAGCGGCTTTTTTAACCCCTTAAAAATGACTGTGTTGATAGTCCTGTATAAAGCGGGTGTTCCTAAGGAAAACAGCGAGTGAGAAGATTTTTTTCAGGGTTGGCAAAGCGCTATTGGTACCCCTGGAGTTGAATATGTCCATAGACCACGATAACCACTGACAATAATAAGGCAGGTCGTGTTAATTTGCTATTTTATTAGCGGATATAAAAAATGAATTTTCAAAGATGCAAATGAGTACTCGATACTCTTTGTTATTACATACGAAAATTTGAAGAAGTTCAATATTGAGCTAACATAAAATAAACATTGTTTTATTAACATAAGGGTAACTTCAAGTTCTTACTTATAATTATAGATTCTGCTTATAATAGTAATTAAATTAATAAAAATAATTGAGTTTTGAATATTACGTGGCTTCCAATTATCACAATCCCGTGGGAAATCCACCAAATCACTTCTTACAATTTTGTGGAGTTGACTTTAATGAATTTCAACCACGCTATGGTAATATTCCTATTATTGCCTCTGATATCGTACCTATGGTACCTATCATTTTGGGCAGTTACCAAATGTTTGTGATCTTGGATAATAGATAACTCCAAATAAACCGGTAAGGTGCCGAATTAAGCAACGTAATTTTGTGGTTCTGTAGCTCAAAGCAGTACAATTTTCTTCTATTTCCCTCAAATAAGTGTCGTCGCTTCGTTGTCATGTAAGTAATAAATCAGTCTCAGTCAGTAGGCATATTCTAAGACATCATAACCTACGTCATATTAGCATCATTACAATGGACATACGATGACGTGCGTGAGTAGGTAATTTGTTTACAAATAAATAATAAATTAAAACTAATAATTACTTTTTGCTAAGTACCAGGCAACCATAAAACAGTAAGATAGTTACTCACATATAGCCGCAGAGATCACCCGGCGTACGGTGCCCCTCCATAGTTTAGACGCAGATCTCTCGAAGCGGTTCCTAGAACGAAGACCGTACAAGATTAGCCTATTTGCATGTTACAAGCTCCTCCCAGTTTATGACCTCCGTTGCTGCGAGAACAACGTTATCGTATGTTAATATATAGGTCTGTTGGGGAAATTCGTATAATCTTTAGTTTTCCATAATGTGAATTGGAAAAGAGGGCGTATCACGGCTATGCCACACAGAGAAAGAAGAATTCATTTAATTTTCAAAATATATGTGGGTACCTAAGTTTTCTTAGGGATTTCTTTGAAAGATAAAATCCGCGACAAGGTCATCCGACAAAGAATTAAATTAACCGACACAGCTCAACGAGCTAGCAAGCTGAAGTGGCAATGGGCCGGTCTCGTCTGTCGAAGAACCGATGGTTGATGGAGCAGACGAGTCTTAGAGTGGAGAGCGCGCACTTGGCAAACGTAGTGTGGGACGCCCCCCAGCCCGAAGGACTGAAGACCTCAAAAAAGTGGCCTGACTGGCCCGGATGCGGTTGGGAAGAAATTGGAAGGAATGGCGCGCCCTGGGAGAGGCCTAGCTTGTCCAGCTGTGGACTAGTAAAGGCTGATGATGATGATTATATACCTTAGTGTTAGCATTAACATTATATTATTTGAATATTATTAAATTTCATACCATTGAATATTGATTAATTATAATTAATTGTCATTATTTATTATGAAAGTGTAAAACGGTTTATTTTGATATTGTGTATTTGAATATCGAGGAATGGCAACACCAGAAAAGGATAATCGTAACAATGGCGGCCATTGGAGAAAGTGTTTTAATTCATTTTGTGGTAATTACCAAGTTTACCAACGGTGTAAATACAGATTTAGCTTGTTTAAGCCAACTTCTTTTCAGTAAATAAGGTATGGTTAATAAATCAGAAGAGGGATGGAGAAATCAGCTCACCAGTATGTATGTTTTTTATTTTCTATTTTGGGTGTCTTGCTCGTGACAGATAATCAACTATGGCTAGTACGATGCCACTAACAAAGATTCTTTGATATATCTTAAGTAAACAGTTGTTTATGTAAATAAAAGGTTGATGATAGAATCATTCTACATTAAAGTTTGAGTTTCTTGCCGGGAGTATTCTCAGTTTAAGTGTATTACGAACCGGTGGTAAAATCAATTGTAACGTTCGTAAGTGCCTTATTAAGGCCTATATTGAATAAACAATTCTTGAATTTTGAATTAAAGAAAATAAAGTTATATCAACATTAAATGTAATAACGAAATGTAATATAGATTATTCAAGTAACAAAAAAACATCCTAAGTGAAACATGCTGCTATATGCGGTGATCACTAAAACCTCCTAAGTGAAACATGCTGCTGTATGCGGTGATCGCTAAAACATCCCAAGTGAAACATGCTGCTGTATGCGGTGATCACTAACAACTTGTAAGTGAAACATGCTGCTATATGCGGTGATCACTAAAAACTCGTAAGTGAAACATGCTGCTATATGCGGTGATCACTAACAACTCGTAAGCGAAACATGCTGCTATATGCAGTGATCACTAAGATCTCGTAAGTGAAACATGCTGATATAGGCGGTGATCACTAAAAACTCGTAAGTGAAACATGCTGCAATATGCAGTGATCACTAAAAACTCCTAAGTGAAACATGCTGCTATATGCGGTGATCACTAAAAACTCGTAAGTGAAACATGCTGCTATATGCGGTGATCACTAAAAACTCGTAAGTGAAACATGCTCCTATATGCGGTGATCACTAACAACTCGTAAGTGAAACATGCTGCTATATGCGGGGATCACCAACAACTCGTAAGTGAAACATGCTGCTATATGCGGTGATCACTAACAACTCGTAAGTGAAACATGCTGCTATATGCGGTGATCACTAACAACTCGTAAGTGAAACATGCTGCTATATGCGGTGATCACTCAAACCTCCTGTGAAACATGCTGCTGTATGCAGTGATCACCAAAAACTCCTAAGTGAAACTTGCCGCTGTATGCGGTGATCACTAAAAACTCAATATAGTCGAATCGACTCATGGCGAGTATGGCGACCTCTAAAGTAGTATACAATGATAAAACATGGTGATATCACATAATGCAAAAATTTATTAGACATACAGTATACGAATGGCCGAAACGGAACAGGGACATTCCGTTAAACAGGACGGCCGTCTGTTAGCATTAACATTATATTATTTGAATATTATTAAATTTCATACCATTGAATATTGATTAATTATAATTAATTGTCATTATTTATTATGAAAGTGTAAAACGGTTTATTTTGTTATTGTGTATTTGAATATCGAGGAATGGCAACACCAGAAAAGGATAATCGTAACAATGGCGGCCATTGGAGAAAGTGTTTTAATTCATTTTGTGGTAATTACCAAGTTTACCAACGGTGTAAATACAGATTTAGCTTGTTTAAGCCAACTTCTTTTCAGTAAATAAGGTATGGTTAATATTAGTTTTATTGCATCTATTGATTTTTGAACCAGGAATCGAACAGGCGAATTGAAAAAATAATCAGCCCGTGTCTTTATGTTAGCGATGGAAAGCTTCAATTATAAGATAAATTCTTTCCAAATGTTTTTTTAATGAAAAATATTGATATTTATAATAGTGATATTGATATAAAAATGGATTCTCCTTTCAGCAAATTTTTATCAACAATATTTTTAAAAGTACTTTTCCTCCGCGTGGTAGAGCCGTGAGATGCTCTTTTAATAGATGTAGCTAAAAAGCGCATATGCATAAACTTTCAGTAATGCTATCAAAAACAAGACATTATCCGGGACAGCAGGATATCCGTGAATACCGGGCAAGATAAGCACTAAATAGGCCTGACATTTAGCTGAAGAATTTATCAGGTAGGTACCGTGTCTAGTCTGGTACCAGATAAAATCTTCAAGTTGTAACATTTTCAGTGTCTTACTTTGTAAGACCGTGTGACTGGGCATTGTCAACAGTTCCCGGTAGGCAGTAAATACCAATGTAAAAAGAGTCATAATTCTATAAAGTCAAGGTACTTTATCAAACAAACGCTACAAAATTCATATGATTTAGTAATATAATATAATACAACTAAGTTATAACACCCTGGTAATGTGTTCCATTTTAAAGTTTCAGTGAAAGCGGTTGAGGTCATGCTAAATTTATCTAAGTTTACAGCGGGCGGCGGGCGCCGGTCGGAGACGGTCGGACGTGCAGCCTCAAGTGTCAGTCCGTAACACATCAAGGTTTTCGTTCGATACATTTTAAAGTTATACTTTTAACCACAGTCTTTTTTTTTTTTTTTTTTTTTTTTTTATACCACTTAGGTGGCAAACAAGCATACGGCCCGCCTGATGGTAACCGTAGCCTATGGACGCTTGCAACACCAGGGGTATCACGCGCGCGTTGCCGACCCTGCAGAAATCTCTTCACACCCCTTTTGAAGAACCCCATGCTGTACTCCATTGGGAAAACCACGGCGGGGAGCTCATTCCACAGTCTGAGCGTCCGCGGAAGGGAGCTCCTTTGAGCCCGCACAGTACGAAACAATTCAGGTTTCAATATGTGAGGATGGACTCCCCGTCGATGGCGAGAGTTGCGATGGTAGAAAGTAGCCGTGGGCATCATCTTAAACAATTCTTCAGAACACCGTCCGTTGTACAAGCGGTAGAACACACATAAGGAGGCAAAGTCTCTCCTCAGACTGAGGGGCTCTAAACCGCTTGTGAGCTCGGGATCGTCGACAATTCTGATGGCACGTCGTTGAACCGAGTCTAAAGGATCAAGCTGGTATCCAGGTGCCCCCACCCATAGATGACAGCAGTACTCCATATGAGGCCGGACTTGCGACTTGTAAAGTTGCAGCCTTTGCCCCGATGTAAAGTCCGAGCTTTTTGGATGCCAGCTTAACCTTGTCTTCTAAGTGACTTCGGAACAAAACGTCGCTAGAAATGTCGACGCCAAGGATCCCGATGCTTTTGCTGATGTTCAGGGACGTGTTCTGGAACTGTGGAGCCACAGCAAATGGGGTTTTCTTAGCGGTGAACGCGCAGGCTTGAGTCTTAGTGGGGTTGAAATGGACTAGGTTTAGTCTGCCCCAATCGGAGACACTAGTTAGTGTACTCTCGATTTCAGACAACAGCCGTTCGCGGCTTTCCTCCACCTCGGAACGAGGGATATTAGCACGGCCCGTGTAATAAGCGTCCCCTGTACTGTCGTCTGCATAACAATGAACGCCGTCAATAGACAGCATATCATTGATATGCAGTAGGAACAATGTTGGGGAAAGCACAGAGCCTTGCGGGACGCCGGCATTTATGTCCATGCTGTCGGAGCAGCTACCGTCAACGACGGCTCTTATGCATCTGCTGGACAGAAAGCTGGCAACCCATTTGCATAATCCCTCGGGAAGCCCGTATGCTGGTAACTTCGTTAGAAGACCCTGGTGCCAGACCCGATCGAACGCCTTCGCCACATCTAGGCTTACTGCCAATGCCTCACCTTGACTCTCGATGGCGAGTGACCAACGGTGCGTGAGATACACAAGGAGGTCACCAGCTGAGCGACTGTGGCGAAAGCCATATTGTCGGTCGCTCAACAAATCGTGATCCTCCAGGTATCTCAAAAGCTGCGTGTTGATCACTCGCTCCATGACTTTGGAGAGAAGGGAGGTGATGGCGATAGGCCTGTAATTCGTCGGGTCTGATCTGTCACCCTTTTTGGGCACTGGGTGCACATGGGCAGTCTTCCACGAAGACGGGACTTCCTTTTTGGTGTAGGAAAGAGCGAAAAGGCGCGTTAGTACTGGACACAATTCAGGAGCACACCGCTTCAGCACCACTGCCGGTATGCCGTCTGGCCCACTCGACTTATGGATGTCCAGAGAAAGCAATTCCCGCCGGACCTCCCGTTGGGTAATGCTTATCTCTGGCATGGAGCTGTCACACCGCGGAATGGTAGGCGGTGTGGCGCCACCATAATCCAAAGTCGAGTTCGAGGCAAAGAGAGAGCCTAAAAGGTCAGCCTTCTCTTTAGCACTATGGGCCAAGTTCCCGTCCGGCTTACGTAGTGATGGCAAGGACGACTGGCAAAAGTTTCCCTCAGCAGCTTTGGCAAGAGACAAGAAAGCGCGACTCCCAGAGGGAAGGCTAGTTAGTCTCTCACCAATTCTGCCGACGAAATCGAACTTTGCCCTGGCAATCATTCGCTTACTGGATCTCGAGGCAGCGTTAAATTTGCGTTTCGCATCAGAGATTTTAGGGTCCTGATTAGCTTGGGCCGTGGTCCAAGCCTCATACAAGGTCTGCTTATTATGTCTAGCTACCTTGCAGGGCCGATTAAACCACGGTCGTTTCTTCACCCCTGCAGCCACTAGCGGGTTTGGGATGTAACATTCCATTCCCGCCAGTATCGCCTCAGCGACGGCAGCTGCACAGGTGTCAGGATCATCTGATGCGAAGCACAGCTGTCTCCACGGGTACGATGCGTAGTATTCACGCAATCCATCCCAGTCTGCTGACTTATAGTGCCACACGCGACAACGCCCGGGTGACCGGAGCGTAACGGGCCGCGCACAAGGCACCTGCGTCCGGACGAGACAGTGGTCCGATGACCCAAGAGGCGCATCCACTGTCACTGCATAGTTGTCCGGTCGCGAAGTCAGCAGAAGGTCCAGTAAGGAACTAGTATGGCTCAATCAGTCTTTATAAAAATTGTTAAATAAGTTTAACTTAAGAGGCTTACGAAATTTTGCCGATTGAATTTGAACTCTTTTGTTCATAAAGTGGAAACCTCAGAAGATTTAGCTATTCCTCTCGTCCGCCATTTTGTTTTTTTTTTGACCTTTTTGAAATAAAAGCTAAAAGCTAAATTCATTAGATCATAACTAAAATGATCTTTCATTATGTGCATTAATACTTATAGTTTTAACAGTATTTTAACTGTAAAATCACGTTACAGGCGTGATTTTACACAGAAAAAAACATGGGAGCTCCTAAAAGACGTCTGACTAATGCCCGGTTTCTATAAACAAAAACGAATCGTTTGAAAAACTGGGCATATAGATCATTTCGTAAGCTAGTTTTACCTGTGATAGCTACTTCCATATGGGAGGGTCTGCTATGCAAAGCTTTGAGGTCTTTGCTTCATTATTAGAAAAGATATGTCTTAATTTTAACCGATAACGGTACGTAAATTATAGGAATCGGCCATATATCGTGCTCAAAACATTCGACTCTAGGATTTGAAATGAGATGTCAATGGGAGCTACCGTTTTTTTGGCCACCAGTATAGTTCTATCGCAAATTTTAGCGCGTTAAGTAAGTTTAGGGCAAATTTAATTGATAAAAACCAAATTTATAAAATATTCATTATTACTCAGTGTTGCGCAGTCCCGTTTTATTCCGAAAAAGCGATTCGCAGGTATGTCTGCCATAATTATTCAGAAATGGCACAATCTGAACAACAATCATGAAAAACAAGTGAAGCCAAATTCAATTCACATAAATTGTTTAGCTTTCTCAGAAATACGGTACGTCAAAGCAACTCAAGATTGCTTACTCGATACTTTCCCGGCAGTACCCAAGGGACATCAACATCTTCCGTCGATAATATCACATCACTAATGTAAAAGTTCACGTGTTACTAGGTATACAGCGCCCGAAAAAGTTTGTCGACTAGAGTTGTTTCACAAACATTATGCCTGCTCGCGTTCCAAACGTGAGCGGTGTCTGATAGATAAGCCGTTTCATGTTATGTGACCCTGGTACTTACGTAATAATGGTTTATTTTAGTTACCTACAATGTTTTTTTTTTTAGGTATGTATCAAAACATTTTCCAAAGGTTTTCCACTAAACTATCGGCACGCTATGACGGCCGTTTTGATATGTGGGTGTCTCCTTCCCACACTATGCGTGGCTTTTGGTTCCATTAAAAATATTATTATGGACTGTGCTAGGTCATTATTTTCATATATATTTAATGGATATTTTCATGTCTATGTATCAGTAAGCGTTCTATGTAGAAGCATGAATAACCGTTCTTAATTTATCGGAAAGTTTAAGATACCACTGTTGAGACCGATACCTGGATGGGTGAACGCCTAGTGGTATTTAAGCAAGACCATTTACCGTGCGATAAGCTGGGTTGGTACCAGCTATCACTAAATTGTGACAGTCGTTAGCTAGTTGGAGGCTTCCTAGGCGGCTTGAAAACTCCAACAGTGGATTGACCACTAGCCTACCTCCAACAATCCGCAGTGGGCATACGTGGAGGAGTAAAAAAAAAATCAAAATTCAAAATCATTTATTCAAATAGACCTTCGCAGGCACTTATGAAAAGTCTGACTCTAATACTCTAATACCGGTTCGGAAGGTTGCATTTGCTGAGAAGAGCCGGCAATAAACTCAGCAATTACTCTTTTCAAAACAAGCTTAGATTCATTACATAATATTTACATTCTAATCGCACTGTGTATGAAGTATCTGCTAATTCCCTTTCACCGTTTGTGAATGGAGGGCTGTGCTCAGCAGTGCGACATTATAGGCTGATAAGGTAGACGTTCAATAAAACACCAAGTTATCTTGGATATTACCTACACCAGTTTTTTCAACCCGTGACATCTACATATACTCAATGTCTGTACCTAATAATTCAGTGAGTAAATAATGAATACAACACGCAAGTGTATAGTTCACTTAGAACTAAATTGGGCTTTTTCATACAAACATTATGAGGACCTGCTGTTTGGACTGCCCCAATTCCCATGGTTATAGGTCATCCACGATCTGAGGTTACTAGTAGCTGAGCGCTTGTCCTGTTGAAATCGATTGTGCTTGAATACCTTGTACGTATGTTGACTTTTATAAAGTGCTTGCGAAGGTTTTATTATGTGGAATAATTTTATTTGTATAGAACCTCGGAGAGTAGTCAGTCTGCAATAAATATGGATAAAAATCTGTGATAAAAATAGAAAACAGAGACAGTTTGGAACATCCTTACTTCCCTACTTAATATAATTAATGCAAAAGCTAGACAGCGAAAAGCGACAGACGGGCCAGCTGGCGTGGTTGGTTAAGACTCTGGTCAAGATTCCACCTATCGCGCCGCTGGTCGTCGGTTCGATTCCCACACAGGACATACATTTGTGTGCATGAACATGTCTGTATGTCCTGGGTCTGGGTGTAATTATGTATATTAAGTATGTATTTACAAACAAAAAGTAGTATATGTATTATATCAGTTATCTGGTTTCCATAGTACAAGCTCTGTATAGTTTGGGATCAGATGACCGTGTGTGAGGAATGTCCCAGGATATTTATTATTATTATTTTATAATTATAATATAATTCTGGCTATTAAGACGTTTTTAGAAAGAACAGATACTTACACCCCAACAAGAATTTAAGGGGAACATCTATAAGTACTAGATATAATATAATAGTACATTGTGATACATGTGTGAAAAGTTGGTCATTACAGACCACAGAGAAAAGAAATATCTCTTTTCCGTGTTACAGACGAGGCGGCATTAAGCGCCTGAGCCTTAGGGAAAAGCGATAAGGAATCCGAGTGTAATGATTAATTTACACGCGTGTCATACGACGTTTTTCAACACACTTGCGAGGAAAAAACAGACTTATTTTTTTTAAGTAGATTTTTTGATAATTTTCAACAACACAATGAGAACGTTAACAAATATGGCGCGTAGGTTTTTTTTTTTACCTCCCAGTTTAATCGTTTAAATTACGAATGCTTCGTCTGCACACGTATCACATACAGTGAGATACAAACTTAACATAATCGGGATATCATCAAACACTAGTGCGTTAATGTAAAGTTAAAAGCACCAGTTCGTAATAAGCTGTCTTATGATACAAAAATCGGTGCAAGAGCCACTTTACGAGCGAGTGTGTTTAAAACTTTAATTTGTTAATTACTCATTAATAAGTAATCGTGAACATAAGATTCAAAATAGTTTGAATTATCAACAGACTGACAGGTTTTTTGAGCATTGACTAGAGGTATCCTAAGAAAACTCCTCATTCTTCTTCTTATTTTTAATTTTGGCAACCAAGCCCAAATTAGGGCTCATTTCTGCCAGTGTCGAGTTATATTATAGTTTCCAGTCACAATAAATCACTTCACATTATAGTCCTCAGTCAGTCACCGTCCATAAAAGTCATGTTTTACTACAATGGTGGTCATTGTAGTAAAACTCTACACGGACATTTTGAGACAACTTGAAAAGTCACGATACACATAATTCATTTCATTTCACTTCACTGGTGCACATGGATGATTTTATTATACACCAAAAATACACAATAAAACTCAAAATACACAAATTTATGAAAATAAAAATGAAAATGCTACGTCGCTCTGCAAGTTCCCGCCAAAAAGTCCAACTCCTCATTCATTAGTAGCGGTAAAATGAACGACTAACGAATGACCTAACCGAATGATCATTCATTCATGCTTAAAGTTCCCCCCAAAAAGTCCGAATGAACTAATAAATCATAGGTGTTGCCGTTTCATAATGAGGATTTCTACGGGAAGTTATTATTTTTAAATGAGGAGTTTTCTTATCCTCTATGGTCAAAATACTTAAGTTTCCTTATATTTTAAGTCTATCTACCATACATATTTCAATGTAGCTAATGCAAACAGATTCCTCAGTTTGGTAACGACATAAATTTTGCTGAGCCACGTTTTTTGGAAAAGTGGGACACATATTCGTGTGAATTCAATCAATGTAACAAAATATGATAAATTACACATATAACATTAAATAAATAAAATACCTATAATATTTAAAAGAATTGTCCAATGTACGCGCATCAGCCATTGGCCTTTTTTTACAATAATAATGATCTAGGTCCCAAAGACAAAAAAAATAAAAATATATGCAATATCATTCTGAATATAAGAAATATTAAAACTCATATTCAATATTTATTGCGAAATCAGGTGGAAACACCAATAAGACTGAGACAGCAGGTAAGCGATAATCAACTTTAAACATGTGGTCCAAAGCACAGTTTTGCATGCAGAGTGAATTACTATTACTAATTTGTAAAGGGACACTGGTAAGCGATAATCAACTCTACGCGTGTGCACTAAAGTACAGTTTTGAATGCAGAGCGAATTAGTTTTAATAATTAATTAGTAATGGTTATTCGATTATTGACATTAGTATATTACTAATCCCTTATTCGAATATTGAGAGGTAGTACTGTATTCGATTATTAAAATCACTCACAATCGCTAACCAATCAACCATAGCGAGCGGGCGAACGCATCAAACTACTGGTATTTGTTATTTAATGCGCTGTCAAAAATATAAATTATCCTTGTTTCTAGACACATTAAATGACAGAAAATCTACTACAGGTACTTATTATACACAAAGAACGAAACCATAGCGCGATTCAATTGTCTTGTAGCGCCATCTGTTGGCAATGACGAAAATCTTATTCGCCAAGTATAGTAGGTAGTGTGAGTCTTCATAAAGTGAACAAATTAAAAGGAGTGGAACTATACTTAATTTTATCGAGGGAAATATATTAGAACATACATATTAAATTACTTGTTTACGTATTTTTTTAATTCTTTCACGCTACTATGACCGTATGTTTCTATGTTGTAGTTTTTTGTTTCACACCCAGACTCAGGGTATGCAGACATGTTGAGGCAAATACCTACATGCAATCAAAATTCAAAATTCATAATAATTTATTCAAACAGAACTTCGCAGGCACTAATGAAAAGTCTGACTCTAATACCTCAGAGAAGATAAATACTACGTCTAATACTAATACCGGTTTGGAAGGTTGCATTTGCTGAGAAGAGCCGGCAATAAACTCAGAATTTTTTCTAAAAATTCCTTTCTTTACTTGTGCTACATGGAATTGCCAAGTTTTATGGTACTAGGTCAACGGGAAGTACCCTATAGCTCAGAGTATATATACTACGTACAACCTTTTCTGTGCCACCACTGCATTTTCATCTATATATCTTTATAATTACCCACTTCTACGTCCAACGATGATTACACCGTCGAATAATCCTCGAAAACATTTAATTTTGGGCTATAAGCCTATAAAACGGGACGTCTCGCCAAAATCGGGACGTCTCGCCAAAATCGGGACGTCTAGCAACGCTGCTCGGCAGATAGTACGTAATTCCAATATTTTGTGGTAAAATAGTCATTAAAAGATTCGGAATTGATGAATTGCATAAGATATGTCATAAATACGGAAAAAAATTATTAAACATACTTAATTATAATACGGAAGGCAATTTGTGCACTAGCTCGAACTTTGTTTTTTATACAGATTGTTCATTATAATGTAGTGCCTCTTGTCTGTACATATTGCCAAGAAATAAAGGGTAAAATACAATAGAATTTAATTTTCCTTACAGAGAATTTAATGTGACCTAATTGTTGGGTAATTCTTGCCAATTAACTCGGCCTAATTTTAGCAAAACCTTGCAAAAGGATTTTAATAGAGACTTGCGATTGGCCCTTATTTGAATAGGGTTGTTACATCTTCTAAGATAATAAGTTTTTTTAATAAAAGTTAAAAATAATAATAAATATGTTGCATCTACAATCTACATGCACCTACAGCTGTTCCGGCATATGCGCTTGAGAGCCATCTGTTATGATCTTAAGTCATAGGTCATAGTCATAGTGAATATAACCCTGGAAAACAATATATCCCTCGGAAACGTGAGTGAAACCGCGGGGCGCAACTAGTATGGTAATAAACACGACTACACGATTATTATCGTATATTTTTGTAATCGATTTTAATAAAAATAGAGTATTTCTGATGAGGTGAGGTGGATACGACATTACGACAATAAATGAAACCACGTAAAGTACTCATAAATACGATCAACTTTTACTATGGGAACAATAGGTACAGTGGCCGGCAAGCAACTTGAGCCATGGCCTTGAGTGCGCAGTAGACGATTTTAAGGTGTCGTTGGTGGAAAGAGAGGTGCGCGGGGGCATTCTGTCGGCACGCGTCCACGCTATTGGCCGAGCATGAGTGTACATGCGCGAACTTACCCCCACTACGTCGACTTTGGCTCAAGTTGTTTGCCGGCCTCTGTACATGAGACCTCGGCTAAAATGTATGAAAAGCTGTATTTTTTTTGCGATTTCGAATTTGGCCCAGTGTAAAAGTTAGTCGTCTTTATGAGTAAATTACGTGGTTACCGTAATGTCGTATCCACCCCGTAAACTTAAAAAAGTCTAGTCTTAAGCCAGCTATCATAAAGTAAGTCAATTTGCAATGAAAGCAAAATTATTTTTACTGCTGACAACATTATTCAACCCAAATTTTTAATTCAATAACTATAATTGGAAATTTTATCACGGTACAGCGTTTTCCTTTTTAAAAGTTGGCAGCACAGCCAATCCGAGTCCAAATATTAGGTTTGATAGATAGTCCTTTTGAGATTGTAACGGAACCTACTCTCATGATTTATGTGCCCTTGGTACTTTCGTTTTAGCTTTAAGATGTAACTTGAAGTTGGGTGTCATTATCACTATCGGGTATTCATTAGCCGTGGGAAGTTGTAGAAATACGCTATTTCATCATGAGTTGCTGCGCCATTTTGGATTTCAATTTAACAGAAGGAGCGTTATCTCTCAGCGAATTATATAAACTAACCCCCTTACCCATAAAACTTTATTTAATATACTGTTTAAACTAAAAATAAGTTGCTGTTTAAACTAAAGTCACATTATTTGACAATGACAATAGTGTCATTGTCAAATAATGTGACTTTATCTACGTGACCATTTAATCAGTATATTAGTTAAATAGCGCTTTATGAGTAAGGGGGTAAGCCTTTATGGTGCCACCGTCACTGTCCGTCTGCTATATTTCAGCAACCACTGATGCTATGGATTTGAAATTAAGAAGTTTTTTTTTTTAACCACTAATGTGGCAAACAAGCATACGCCCCGCCTGATGGTAAGCAGTTACCGTAGCCTACGGACGCTTGCGACACCAGGGGTATCACTCGTGCGTTGCCGACCCTGAAGCAATCTCTTCACGCCCTTTTTGAACCCCATGCTGTACTCCAATGGGAATACCACGGCGGGGAGCTCGTTCCACAGTCCGAGCGTCCACGGAAGAAAACTCCTTTGAACCCGCACAGTTCGAAACAATTCTGGTTTCAATATGTTATATATTAGTTTAAAGTTATACATTGATTATGATTACCCAATTTTTCGAAAATTACTTATTGTGAGTGTCATAATTCATGTTTTTTTTTATAGCACTGGCGGCAAACAAGCATACGGCCCGCCTGATGGTAAGCAGTTACCGTAGCCTATGGACGCTTGCAACACCATGCACATTGCATGGTTATTGAAGTTGTCAAACATCGATCTGAAAAACAAAATGGCAGCCGAAAAGTATGCCATAATCTTCAAACTCCTTGGACAGGACAACGTTTGTCGGGTCAGCTTCTATTGATATTAGTGCTCTTTTCTGTTCAGGGGGCCTACCACAAGCTCTTAAAACAAGGTTAAAATAACCTTATTTGTCTTTTGTCCCTTTTTGACATCCAACGTCAAAACAAGACAAAACACAAATAAGGTTATTTTAACCTTGTTTTAAGAGCTTGTGGTAGGCCCCCATGCCTCGGCATCTAACTTACTTTTAATAACTACAATACAGTTTAAACGTATGGTTCGGATAAGCCATATGAAATTATATCGGTAAACATGCATTTAAAAAAGACACGCGTTTTTAAAAATAGATTTTATTTTTAAATACGCGTGTAATGGGTTTGTTTTCCGACAACGACCGGCCCATAATGGACGATGATGAATCCTCAGATAGATCACGCTTACCCAGAAGAAACGTATCCACTCTGGCATTAAAAGTACCTAGATTGTATGAGTCAGGAAATACAGATCGAAGAAATCGCTTGATTGAAGAAAAACTTTCTTGATCTACTCCTTAGAACCAAACTATAACAAAACAATTTAAATATAATAAGTGAGTACACAACCTATTTTTATACATGTTATTAAAGTGCCTTCACACGGAGCTATCGATCCACTTTATTATTTATTCATCAAACCAGTGGGTCTTTTTAAACACTTAGATAATTGTCCATTCAGGTTTAATGTAGCAAGCTCTGTATCGATTGCGCTGAAAGCTTTAACACACTTTAAGTATGTTATATATTTAATCAAAGTAAAAAAAAAACTCAAAGACAGCCCACAGCTAAATCGGCGTGTTAGTTGTACGCAGTATTTATTTACTCTGAGATGTTAGTTTCGGTTTTTACAAACGGTTAAAAAGAAAGTGTTTACCACACACACAAAAGCGAATACCCGTTGTGTGTTTTTCAATTTGCTTTTTTGGCCTCATTCCCGTGTTCCGCGCGCTCCATCTGCCTTGTTCTGTAATCTGTGGGTTGTGCTATCAATAAATCTTCTTTATTCTATTAATTTTTCTTGTTAGTTTTAAATGTACGCTTATCATTTGCAATTATTACGCATTTGAAAGAAAATAGATTAAATATTAATTTAAAGAATCTACCAGCATACGGGCTTTCCGATAGATGATAGCTTTCTGTCTGGCAGATGCTTATGAGCCGTCGTGGACGGTAGTGCTGGCGTTCCGCAAGGCTCCGTGTTATCACCAACACTGTTCCTCCTGCATATCAATGATATGCTGTCTATTGGCGGCATTCATTGCTATGCAGACAGTACGGCCAGTGCAAATATCCCTCGTTCTATAGTGGAAAGCGTCGAATGTCGAGTTTCTCGGTTTGGGGTCAACTAAACCTTGTCCATTTCAACTTCAACCTCACTGAGGCAGATGCCTGCACATTCACCGCTAAGAAAAATCCATTTGCTGTGGTTACACAATTCCAGAAAAGTCCCTCGACATCACGAAAAGCATCGGGATCAATATTTCTAACGACGATGTTCTGTTCCATCATCAGAAGACAAGGTAAAACTGGCAATCAAAAATAGAGCGAAGCAGTACTTCTAATTAAAGACTGCGACGTATATTTGATGTTTTTATTAGTCGCAAGCCCGGCCCCATATGGAAAAATGCATTTTAATATAATTTGGTAATTTCTGTTTTTAATAAAGTTTTTTTAATTGTCGTATAAATAAATAAATATCCTTGGAAATTCCTCACACACGGTCATCTGATCCCACACTAAGCAGAGCTTGTATATGTAAACCAGATAACTGATATAATACATATACTACTTTTTGTTAATAAATACATAATTACACCCAGATTCAGGACATACAGACATGCTCATGCACACAAATGCATATCCTGTGTGGGAATCGAGCCCACGACCAGCAACGCGATAGGTGGATTCTTGACCAGAGTCTTAACCAACCGCGCCAGCTGGCCCGTATTGTATTGGTTGTGATGAGATTAATAAAATTTTCTTATTTCTTCTATATTTTTCTATCCGTCATATTGACAGTCACTGTTTTTATCATTCGAATAATAATTGAAAATACACCCTATGTCTACAGCAGTAAGAGCTACTCAGCTGACCTCAAGAGTTATCTTAACGCAACACCAAGTAAGTGCATTTCAACGTAGTGCTTGCAAACTTGACTTAAGTGAAATGGTAGTGCTATTGCCGTTAACATTGCAGTCTAGCAGTTTGTTATTTATTCTGTTAGTGCGGTTGGTTGTTTGTTTCAGTCTGTATACTCTGGGTTAAGAGAAACAGCAATACAATTAAAATAATGTAAATGTTCGTGATAATCCGACTAATGTGCATTTGGTTGCTTTTTGTTATTCAAAATTATTATTTATTCTATTTGGAACCGATGTACCTATATCAAAAAAAAAATTTTTTGCCGATTAAAAAAATGGAGGAGGTTCTTAATTAGATGGTGTGTTATTTGGTAAATTTGTTATTTATTACTCGGAAACGGCTTACGTGATTTGGGTGGTTTAAACTGTATTATATCGCGGTAGATCCCCAGAGTGTTTTTTTTGCCCTAAAAAAGTGACATCGTTATTTTATTCATGAAATCTACTGAGCTAAGCATTTTGAATGCCAGAGTAAGACACTCGTTCCTCAATTCCAGTTAGTTTAACCACAATATTGTTTTCAAGTTTTGTTGACCTTGACCAAGAAATTTGGAAATATTTTTTTATAAAGATAGCCGCGTAAATACTAATGTTAATTCTATCACAGGCTTATGAAGCAACGTTGGGCGCATATTAAGCCGTTTTTATTTCAGTAAAAGAGCGGATATTAACGATACTATCGTGATTTTTCATGTTTTTAGTTATTATTATTTTTTAACACTTCTAGGCTGAATTAGAAGCTCTAACTAAGACAGAAATATGCCTTTAGCTAAGCCCAATAACCCATAAAAATACGACCTTCAAACTACGCGTAGGTTTTGAGAAATATTTATTTTAGTTCTGAGGTCAATCTCTAAAATTAGGGTTGTCAAAAAAAGGTCATAGTAAGAAAATGTATAAGGAGAGGTACTACTTGTGAAGGTTTTATATTTTAATAGTTTTATTGATTTTGGTTTCTGAAAATGAGCCTTTATTAGGAATTTTATTATATCTTCATTGCAGATATTAGTCATTTGAATCTTCGTTACTTAGAATAATTAACTCGCTATTTATACTATTAATGCTCGTTAACCGAATCATCCTCTGGAGCCTTTAACAATTCTCGTGCGGCATTTGGTAATGGCAGACATTTGGAAAATTGTTTACGACGATTGATGCGAAACATTGAAATTACAGGGTCTGACGATTCTAGCGCACGGTGGAAGAGATCAATCATGGTTTTTTCTCGATCCATTTTCCTACAGTGATGCTCTCTGTCTCTACGCCAGAATTTGTTACGGGATTCCGCAGCCTGTTCAGAGAGCATCCCTACTGGAAGAACATTTGATTCCGTTTAGGCGGAGGAGGTCACTTAACAAGTCAAGGGACGCTAAGGGTTCCGTTCAAACTTGTATGTATGTAAATAGTTCGTTCATCACGGGAATCGAGGCATGGATCGTTTTTTATCCTTTTTTCCGATTGCTTTTTTTTTGTGATGTAGCTACAAATTTATTGTTTTCGGATTTCTTCCTTTACTTGTGCTGTATAGCCTAAATTTCGGATTCATAGCAAATTATAACATTCTGTAAAAAAAAACTAACTATATACGATATATTTTATTTAAACACCACAGTTTTAAATAGTACTAGTATAACAGAAGCTTGAAGGAGCTCTCCCTAGTACCAAAACAAGATATATTATATATTCTTTCCAAAAAATGTATACTTATTATTACTTCATTCTAACTGTACAGCCGCATGACCTCCCCAGAAAATGACATCGCCCGAAAGTGACCTAGTAAGAAAACAACGTACTCAGAAAATGACTTGTTAAGAAAGTGACCTCCTCCACCTAAACGTTTGATTCGATGATCTCTTTCCCGTGTACTAGAATTTTGTGGACAATTACGGTCATGGGGTGCCAGTTATAGTTTTTTGACATACTTTTCGGCCACCACTCGGCAAAAAGAGCCGAACTTATGAGCATCAATAGGCAACTCACAAGATAGCAATAGCCTATCGAGGGTGGACCACTTCCCGCCCCACACGTAATTCATCATTAGAAAATTTCATAGTAAAATGAACTTTATTGCGCCGCGGGTCGTGGGTTCATTCCCACACAGGACATGCATTTGTGTGCATGAACACGTCTGTATGTCCTGAGTTTGGGTTTAATTATGTGTATTAAGTATGTATTTACAAACAAAAAGTAGTATATGTAGTATATCAGTTATCTGGTTTATGTGTCCATAGTACAAGCTCTGCTTAGTTTGGGATCAGATTTCCATGTGTGAGGAATGTTACAGAATATTTATTTGTTTATCCTCAATAGAAATTGTTAAATGTAAAGGTCACTTACAGTGGCAGCCCTAGTGAGTTTTTTTGAAATTCGTTTTCTCAAAACCTACGCGTAGTTTGAAGGTCGTATTTTTATGGGTTATTGGGCTTAGCTAAAGGCATATTTCTGTCTTGGTTAGAGCTTCTAATTCAGCCTAGAAGTGTTAAAAAATAATAATAACTAAAAACATGAAAAATCACGATAGTATCGTTAATATCCGCTCTTTCACTGAAATAAAAACGTCTTCATATGCGCCCAACGTTGCTTCATAAGCCTGTGATAGATTTAACATTAATATTTGCGCGGTTATCGTTATAAAAAAATATTTCCAAATTTCTAGGTCAAGGTCAACAAAACTTGAAAACAATATTGTGGTTAAACTAACTGGAATTGAGGAACGAGTGTCCTACTCTGGCATTCAAAATGCTTAGCTCAGTAGATTTCGTGAATAAAATAGCGATGTCACTTTTTTAGGGCAAAAAAAACACTGTGCCAGGGTGTCCTATGATCTGACAATGGACATTGAAGATATGGAATTCCTCAACGGAAAAGAGCACAAACATCGAGATAGAAGCATGTATATGTATATTATACTGGTTGGAGATTTCGAGATGGCATATATTCGAAACCTATGTTGCATTAGTCATTCTGAACAACTTTTACTCTCCACACAACAAACAAATACAAATCTCCACCTGTTATATTTTCGATATTTTATCAAGTGTATAGAAAACTTGTTCTCGATTCACTTAAACCTAATAGTAATAGTGATGATTATTGATTATTGAATGTGGTATTCTCTTTTCCGTGATTGTACCACACCACATTGTACTTAGGTACAAAATAATTTGTATTTTTTTATTCTGTGTTTTTATTATGTGCGTGTATCTGCTGTCGTCGTCGTGGTGGCTGATCACTTCAGTATCTTATCGCTTCACATGATTCATTTCTCATTCTAACAGTCATTCAAAAATATAATATTATTCAATTGTTACAGTAGTGATCATCGTCTGCTTTTGGCGCTGATGGTTTATATATAAATAAATAGATAACTCTTTATTGTACACCATAAGATGTTAACAAAGGTTACAAGAAATACTTATAATTACTGCTTAACAGGCGTTTCTGTCTGTAACTACGTAAAAAAGAAAAAAAAAATACGCGTTTATCATTATTGTAATGTGGGGCTCCGTCCGTCCTCGTACCTACTCTTTTATTTTATATGTATGTGGTTCTTGTAGTTGGTAACACATTTAAAATTGTATTTATGTAAAATTGCTTTGTAATATCCTGTGTTACTGCTTGTGAACCCAAATAAATGGATTTTTTCTTTTTTTTTATCAAAAAATGAATTCCAAAAACTGTTTTTTTCCTCGTGTGTTAAAAAACGTCGTATGATACGCTTGTGCATGTGCATCGATCATTACACTCTCAGCTTAATACCTACCGCTTCGTGTGTAATAACCAACTTTGCGCACTTGTATCATAATGTACTATTACGTTCAATTTGGTAAATTGATACTTGAATTATAATCCAATTCCTTCTTCTCAATATTATTGCGAAAGTAATTCTGTATAGTGTTGCCCGTACAAAAAATATTTAAACTTAGATATTTAGGTATTGGATTTCAATAGAGGCTTCATATCCGTTTCCGTGGACAAGGAAATGGTTCTTCCCTCAGTACCATATGTGAGAAATTTGCCATTTTAATATTTGTTTTGGGTAGGGATAGTACCCACGACACAAGGCAATGGTATTTTGCTCCCACGCCCAACCTCACCCTTCCCAAAAACCACAACGTGTACAAACGGGGGTATATCAAAGTACACGACTTCTTTGGTACTAGGCGCACAGAAAGCAAAAGAGAAAATTTTATAATAATATTAGCAAGTGACGTGAATAGATAATGACCCTAGAGCGGTGACACGTAGATTATGAGCATGAAGCAAATATCCAGTTTTGGAAATTTTTGCAATGTTTGAGTAATAAACACCGTGACTTTTTATTCGTAAATCGTCTCTTAATGTACCCAATTCAAAAGTACAAAACCAATTTTTTGATCATTTGTATATTTAAAAAAAAAACATTACAATTATGAAAAATCGAGTTAATAATTAAACTTACGTATAAAATAGTAGAAAATACCAACCCAGAGCACGAGTCGAGTAGACTGCGCTCGTAAAAGGGTGTTTAAAACTACGTCATGTGTCATAATGAATAATATTAGTTTTTTTTTAATAATACAAAAGTGTTTTTTTTTTATAAATTTAAATTAAAAGGGCTTGCGTTTTGCAACTGACCCGCCCATAAGGGGCGATGACGAAGCCTAAGATGAAACTCGCTTACCCACAAGAAACCTATTCACTCTGGCCTTGAAAGTTCCTAGATTGTCGGAATCTCTCGTCTGGATGATCGTCAGGAAACACAGACGCCCGGAAGCAAGTTCCACTCCCTTGCTGTCCGCATTATAAATGAGGATGCAAAACGCTGTGTCCGTATTTTCGGTATGTCAACAATGTACGGGTGAAAATTTTCCCGGCGTCTTGTGGTTCGGTGTAAAAATGGGGATGGTGGAATTGATTAGTTCCTATTCTTTTGGTACATTATTGGGCTGCGGTTCTAAGACGAATAAAAAGTCACGGAGTATTTTGAGCTAAAACTTTGCACAGACAGTCTATACCAGATGTAGTCTTCAACCCTTTCGGATAGATATACGTTACCCTTTCCATTTCACTACAGTTGTATATCTGTCTCGTAAATCTCTACAAAAAGGATCGAGCGACACATTCATCATCATCCCAATATACAACCCAATCAATCATGAGTCTTGATATCGGTGTCATTGTGAAAATCAACATATTTATGTGATTGATGGTATGCACGCGATTTTCGCATGTATTTTAAATTCGCGCGTAGCTTGTGGACTCAATGTATCGGCCCGCGCATAATGCATTCGCGCGGGTTCGACCCTTCTGTACAGGCACTTAGGTGTTTAGTATACTACTAAATCTGTGGACTTGTGAACTGCAAGCCATTTCATTCTTTGTATATCGGTATTACTCTCTTCCGTTTCAACTAGGTACATAGGTATGAGTTTTAACTATTTGATACTGATTGAAACTATAGTCTTTAATTACTTTGATATATTTCCTTGGTGAAATTGATGTAATTAAATAAAATAAGATTTCTGACTCCAAATTTATATTTTTTACGTTAACACATTTAGTACAGGCAATTTATTAGGCAACCGACAGGGCGGTGGAATGTAAGCGACTGACGAGACTCTAGCTGCATTCGTTACGCGATACTCAATTTGCTTGCTTGCATTTTGTGCTCGCCATGAGGCCACAGAGTGAACACGCGTTCTTGGTATTAAATTCAGATAAAATAGTAATTAATGTTACAACAAAACAAATTGTATGTATAAAGTGTACCTACTACATTGCATGTAAAACGAATAAATCGGTGTTATTAAAGTGGATATAGTTTGAGTGAAACAATCCGAATTTCTCAACATTAATACTGACCATGTTCAGATTGTGGTGAAGCGCACGCCTATACATAGTAAAAAAAAAAGACACACAGCAAAGTCATAACCTTAATAATGAATCATGACACTGAAAATAATCCACATCGCCCGTCAAACAGCTCTTATATTACTGCTTTCTTCGCTTCAAACAAAAACTTTCCACACAAAGGCCATCTCGACTATACAGCTTCTATACGGCTAAATATAGGTTCATATTCATCTGTAGCTATAAGTAACCCGCTAGTTACCTACTTATAGCTACAGATGATAGTTCGGTGAGAGACACAGCTTAAAATTGTCAGCTCTATTAGTCTTTTGGTTGAAAATTCCCCCCAGTTCCCGGGGGTCTTTTGGCGAGAGTCAGTTGTTATTTACTGGCCTAAGCATTATACTTAGTCGGGACCTAAAGGTACCTTACATCATGCAGCATAACATTACGGTTTAATTTCTCATTGTTCGTTCTGTCTCATATTTTGTATTGTGTCATCTTTGATACATCCAGATTGAGTGTCGAAGCTGTGCACGCGTAGAAAAAAATAGCCCCTAACAGTTAGGGGGTAAATCAAATAAAAATAAATAAAATTGCAAAATAATGTGTAATATTCAAATTTCTCCTTATTTTAATTGGAATATTTCAACAACTGCTATCATTATGAACGTAACTATGACAAGCAGAATGACGCAGAGTGAGCGTAAAACGTTACGCGCAGCAGTCTATAAAAGTTGACCTGTTTTATATATTCGTGTAGTATGGCGACGCTCTTTCTAGGTATATTTATTTCTATGTGTCATTAATGTAATGTGTGCTTGTGTTGTCATGAGTTAAACTTATTTTCTTTCTTTCTTTCATTATCTACGAGAAATATAATTATGACAGTATCTTAATATCAAATACAAGATTCGCAAGACACCATTTATTATGTAGCTGTTTATAAGCTGTGCCAACACGTATCACGTATTTTTTCGGATCCGTCACGTATTTCACGAGAAGTGGTATAAATCCGACCGCTCCGAATACTAAGCAGTGTTCCGTCTGCGGACACCTTTATCGACATAGTAAAGTGTAGGTAAAATTGATATAAGGTTATAGTTGGATTTTGTAGAACGGTAAAGTATATATTTATAATTTGTAAATATGTTCAATGTTTTATTTTTTATTTTTATAGTTGTACATTATTGTTATTTTGTTTATTTTTAATGTTTCTATTATTTAACTGCTTTTGTTTTTTTTCTTAATTTGTTTTTATTTTTTTTAATAATTTTTTATTTCAATTTTATTTTAAGTTACGTTGTTCGTGACGTCACCTATGGCAGCGACTGAAAATCAGTGCTGTAGCCCTGTACTGGGCTTGCAGTCTACAACTGAGTCGCTGTCCATTTTTGAAGTCACACAACACAATTTATTATTACTTATTTATTTTCTTTTTTACTGTCTTCTGTGTATGTTATATGTAACAGTGTATGTAATTGTGTTGTGTTACTGTCAAAATAAATGTTTTTTTTTTCTTTCTTTCTTTCTCATATAAAATTCTACTGTACGTGTGTATGTCACTGAATTCCTCCAAAACGACCGACCGAATTGAATGATATTTTTTGTATGCGTTTGGGTGGCGCAATCGGAAGCCTAGAAATGAGTCAAATTCAACTTGCAAGATTTGATTACAGACAATCAGACACCAGGACAAGTTGAACTTAATAAAAGCTTGTACAATGGGTGACTTATCTATTCAACAATATTGCTTGAGTGGACTTTTTATATACCCGAAAAACTGAGACCAGCTCACTACACATCACGTTGGGTCTTGACATATCTTCGGTGAAATATGCATCTCAGTTCCAACACAAGAATTCCGACATCTTCGGAGGATATAGGTACAATTTTTTTTCGAAATTGTACGAAATGTACGTATATAAGACAAAAATTATTGAGCAAATTAAAAAAAAAAAGTTGATTAATGTAAGTAGGTAAGTTAACTATCTCAAAAAATAGGCCCTTTAATTTTCACATGTTTATTTTAAAAATGAAATGCTCATCATTACGTTTTTTCTTGTGTATTTTCTTCAAAGTTCATACCTAGTGTCATTTGAAAGCCAGAAATTTTATCTAGATGATAAAATACAATAAAATGTCTAGTAAAAATTACGACATTAAAAAAAACATGATTATATCTACAAACTCCAAAATAACGATGGGTCTACATCTTTTCACTGTTATGATATTCTTAAAGGAAGAATAATTATCCCCGAGTGTTATAGGCAACTTTTTTATCCCGGCTTCTATTAAACCGCTACCCGGGGATCAGCTGGTATAATAATATGGATGAACCCTATCGTATGGAAATAAGGACTACTTTTCTTTTAATAAACGTCAAAAGGTATCTCTCAGATTTGTTGAGCAATCTCACTTTAGTTTATAGAGAGAAAAGAGAGAGAAATGGACCAAAATAATAACAGAATGGTACCCCAGAGAAAACAAAAGAAGTAAAGGAAGAAAGCGATGGGAAGATGACTTGAAGCAAGTAGCCGGGCCAGAATGGTTACGTACAGCAAGGGACAGAACCAAATGGAAATCCTTAGAGGAGGCCTTTGTCGAAAGACAAGCTGTTAAGAGGAGAGATAAGCCGAATGCCGAGAATATGTTTTAGTTTAAGTTAATTTATAGTTTTTCTTACCTCTATTGTAATAATTTTTCTTTTAAAAAGCAATGTTTAGATAAGTTTGTGGCGTACTTCGCCACCACACAAATACATACGAGTCCGCTAACAAGATAATCTTGGGCCAAGCCCTTACAATTTCATAAAATCGCTCCGCTTATGAAGCTTGGACCAGCATTTTGTAATTATCGGTGCAACCCGCGGATTTCACCTCACCTTCCGCTGCCCCCGCCGTCGCCTGCGCTGCGCCGCCGCGCCGACCGACCGCTGCCCGCTGTAGAGGACACCTACGGAGCTCACTCGGTTTCTCTCCGCCTTTACGATCACTCGCGCTTTTACTTTGTATTCATTTCTTAACTTATTGTAATATTTCTGTTTTCTGTTGTACATAATTTAAATTGCTTTGCATTAAAATCATTTCTTATATTCAAATAACATCCTTCATTTCATTTGTTTCATCTTTCTTTCTTAATCATTCCATCCCATCGCTTCACGATAGTATTACCTATTTTCATCGCTTCTCGATATTCATTATTACTTAGATATTCCCGCCTTCTGCCTGACCGAGTTACTCCCTAAATCTAAATCCAAGCAAGGGACAGGTACCCTTGCTACACTGGTGACCCTCGAGTGCATTGGACTACGCCTTTGGAATAACCTTCACGGAAAGTTCAAGAACATTCTTCGTGCGAGTTGTAAGATAGTGAGTGGTTCAAGTGTTGAGCGGTGAGCGATTATTTTTATATTCTAATCCTTGGAAAATGTCTCTAAACAATGAATTTGTGGATGCCTATGCAAATACTAGTCCTGAAGTAATGCGTGTTGGTGTGAAACTACCTCCTTTTTGGCCGAACGAGGTTGATTTATGGTTTCGTCAAGTGGAAAGTCAATTTATACTGTCTAGAGTAACGACTGACGAGACAAAATATTGCTACCTTGTTGCCCAGCTTGAACATCAGTACGCCGCTGAGGTCAGAGATATTATCACCAACCCACCTACCACCGACAAATACATCAAATTAAAATCAGAGCTAATCAAACGCCTTTCAGCATCACAGGAAAAGCGAGTCAAGCAGCTGCTAATGCATGAGGAGCTTGGAGATCGGAAGCCATCGCAGTTCCTACGCCACCTACAGAGCCTTGCCGGTCCAGGGGTCCCTAAAGAATTCCTGGCTACTATTTGGACCAGTCGACTGCCTGCCAACATCCAGACGGTAATCGCATCGCAGGTAGACTTACCCATAGACAAGCTATCAGATTTGGCAGATAAGGTCCACGAGATAGCCCCAACTACTCCTCAAGTGGCGAGTACTTCGAGTGCAGTACCCTCTTCATCATCATCACCTTACGATGACTTGACTAGGCAGGTATCTGAACTTACAAGGCAAGTGGCAAAATTAACTGAACAGGTGGCAAATGGTGATCGTTCGCGCTCTCATTACCGCAACAGGCGAGACAACCATTCACGTCCACACTCACGCTCACGCTCTCGCTTTAGACAACCGCCACTTAACCACCCTCACTGTTTCTACCACTTCAATTTCGGAGCTAAGGCGCAGAAGTGCAAGGAGCCCTGCAGTTACAAGGCATCGGAAAACTTTCAGGGCAGTCGCAAGTAGCGGCTAACGACTGCCCCGCTTCATCAACAGGCCGTCTCTTTGTGACCGATCGCACCTCGAAGATGCAGTTCCTCGTGGACACTGGTTCTGACTTGTGTGTCTTCCCGCGATTAGCAGTCAAAACGCCCTGTCTCAAAACGAAGTTTGCCTTGACAGCTGCGAACAATACTGTCATACACACGTATGGCATCAAACAACTGAAGCTCGACTTAGGTCTTCGACGTGCCTTCAGCTGGAGTTTCACAATCGCAGATGTTTCCAGGCCTATTATCGGGATTGACTTCCTGAGTTTCTACGGTTTGCTCGTGGATTGTAAGAACCAACTTCTCATCGATAGCATTACTTCCCTCACAGTAAATGCTCTTCGTTCCGGATCACCTGACGACATCGCATCTGTAAAGGCAGTGACAGGTGAATCGGATTATCACGCTCTGTTACGAGAGTATCCTGACATCACGAGACCAGCAGGTATGCCTTCCACTCCAAAGCATAATACCTTACACCACATTAGGACCACGCCAGGCCCTCCAGTCTCGTGCAAGCCTCGACGCCTTGATCCTGTCCGTTTACAAGCTGCAAAGAAGGAGTTTGAAGATATGATGGCAAGCGGTGTAGCCAGACGTTCAGAGAGTCCTTGGTCTTCTGCTCTTCACCTGGTTAGGAAAAAGGACGATGGATGGAGACCTTGTGGCGACTACCGCTCACTCAATTCTAGAACGATTCCTGATAGGTACCCCATCCGTCACATTCAGGACTTTTCTCACCAGCTCTCAGGATGTGCTGTCTTCTCTACAGTAGACCTGGTGAAGGCTTATAACCAAATTAGGGTAAATCCAGACGACATTCCGAAGACAGCCTTAACTACACCTTTTGGATTGTTTGAATTTGAGTATATGACTTTCGGCCTACGTAATGCAGCTCAAACCTTTCAAAGATTTATCGACGAGGTACTCCTGGGTCTAGATTTTTGCTACGGATACATTGATGACATTTTAATCTTCTCTTCCTGTCCTTTGGAGCATAAAAAGCATCTGCGTATGTTATTTGAGCGTCTAAAGCAATACGGAGTGCTGGTCAATACTTCTAAGTGCATACTGGGTAAGTCAGATGTGACTTTCTTAGGATATCGCGTCTCAGCTGATGGTACTCGACCGCTGGAGTCGAAAGTAGAAGCAATCCAGAACTACACGGTTCCAAAAACCGTTAAAGAACTTAGACGTTTCCTCGGCATGCTAAACTTTTACCGCAGATTTATCCCTGGCGCAGCTCAAATCCAAGCACCGTTGAATTCAGCACTTTCAGGCCCTAACGTTAAAAGTTCTCACCCAGTGGAGATGACTACGGACATGATGCGTGCGTTTGAAGATTGCAAGACTTCACTTTCTCAGGCGACGCTACTCGCTCATCCGGACGCCTCAGCAGAGTTGGCTATTGTCACAGACGCATCTGACTCCTCCATTGGTGCTGTATTGCAGCAACGTAAAGATTCAGACTGGGAACCACTCGCTTTCTACTCTCATAAACTCTCCGGTTCCCAGGCCAAATACAGCCCCTACGACAGAGAATTGCTCGCTGTATACGAAGCCATTAAGTATTTTAGGCATATGGTGGAAGCTAGGACGTTTGCTGTATTCACCGACCACAAGCCTCTAATCTATGCTTTTTCAAGGTGTAAGGAGAAATGCTCACCACGTCAGTTCCGGCATCTAGACTACATAGGGCAGTTTACGACAGACCTTAGGTACATACCTGGAAAGGACAATGTTGTTGCAGATGCTCTGTCACGTGTGGAAGAAATCACGGGTGTTGACTACCAAGCTCTTGCACGATTTCAGGATTCAGACCCAGAACTGCAAGAGTTACTTACCATTGGTTCCAGCTTGAAACTCCAGAAGTTGACGTCGGCAGACAGCGATGTCCCTATTTACTGCGACATAGCCAGTGGACAACCTCGCCCCTACATAACTCCACAACTTCGCAAACAAGTCTTCAGCATGCTGCACGATCTACATCATCCTGGATGTTCAGCTACAGTGCGACTGGTTTCACAAAGGTTTGTGTGGCCAGGGATTCGCAAGGATTGTAGAGAGTGGGCTAGGCAATGCTTGCAATGCCAACAATCAAAGGTTACCCGCCACACAAAATCTCCACTTTCCTCTTTCCATACCCCTTCCTCGAGGTTCTCCCACATACACCTCGACCTCGTAGGACCTTTACCTCTGTCTTCTGATTACAGGTACTGCCTTACCGTCATCGACCGGTTCACACGATGGCCTGAGGCAGTCCCACTCAAAGACATCACCGCGGAAACCTGTGCTGCTGCCCTGGTATCCGGCTGGATCTCCAGATTTGGATGCCCTGCTCGCGTGACCACTGATCGCGGTCGCCAATTCGAGAGCCACCTTTTTAAATCTCTCGCCACGCTGGTTGGTGCGCGCCACTTTCGCACCACTGCTTATCACCCAGCGGCGAATGGCATCGTCGAGCGCCTGCACAGGCAAATGAAGGCAGCGATTATGTGCCACACTACCTCTCAGTGGACAGAAGCTCTTCCATTGGTACTGCTTGGTATGCGCAGTGCATGGAAAGAAGACCTACAGACGTCAGCTGCTGAACTGGTCTACGGTGAGCCCCTACGTTTACCTGGCCAGTTCCTTTCTCCGGTGGATGATGTCAGCTCTAATGATGTCACCCAGTACGCGACCCGTCTCCGAGCTCACATCCAGAAGCTGACCCCTCGACCTACTGCTTGGCATTCTTCTTCGCCATTCTACTTCCCACGTGACCTGCAGACGTCAACCCATGTCTTCCTGCGCCAGGATCACGTGCGTGGTTCATTAGAACCACCTTACGCCGGCCCCTATCTTGTCATCGAGAGACAGCCGAAGTTCTTCACCTTAGACGTAAAAGGCAAGAAGTCAAACGTCAGTGTCGACAGGCTCAAACCGGCGTACATGACGAGAGAAGTACAACAACCAGCGGCTACTACAACCGATGACCAACCGAATCCAGCTCCAGTACCATCTCCTGAGGAAAAGAGGACCCGGAGCGGAAGAAGAGTACGGTTCCCAGATTTTTATCGACCGTAGTCACGGTCTGGCCAGGGGGAATATGTGGCGTACTTCGCCACCACACAAATACATACGAGTCCGCTAACAAGATAATCTTGGGCCAAGCCCTTACAATTTCATAAAATCGCTCCGCTTATGAAGCTTGGACCAGCATTTTGTAATTATCGGTGCAACCCGCGGATTTCACCTCACCTTCCGCTGCCCCCGCCGTCGCCTGCGCTGCGCCGCCGCGCCGACCGACCGCTGCCCGCTGTAGAGGACACCTACGGAGCTCACTCGGTTTCTCTCCGCCTTTACGATCACTCGCGCTTTTACTTTGTATTCATTTCTTAACTTATTGTAATATTTCTGTTTTCTGTTGTACATAATTTAAATTGCTTTGCATTAAAATCATTTCTTATATTCAAATAACATCCTTCATTTCATTTGTTTCATCTTTCTTTCTTAATCATTCCATCCCATCGCTTCACGATAGTATTACCTATTTTCATCGCTTCTCGATATTCATTATTACTTAGATATTCCCGCCTTCTGCCTGACCGAGTTACTCCCTAAATCTAAATCCAAGCAAGGGACAGGTACCCTTGCTACAAGTTAAAATCTAACAGCAATAAAGGCTTATTTATTTATTTAATGCTCACTTAACCGGCTTGAACTAGGCACTACATATGCAGCTCATCAATATTCAAGCCCAGCTCTAAACGGCCTCGAAACTGGAGCTCGAAACTTCCCTTACCACGAAGAATCTAAAAGAGTAACACCATAATCAATACAGTATTTAAAAATAGTAGGTCTGTCCTAATCTGAAATTGAATCGATGCCACGTGTTAGCAATATGGACTACATTCGTCCGATTTTGTAATTTTGGTAGGTGCTTCGGAGGGCACGTAAAGCCGTTGGTCCCTATCACTTAATTATGATAGTCGTTAAGCTACTTGGAGGCTTCCTAGGCGGCTTGAAACCTCCAACAGTAGGTTGACCACTAGCCTACCTCCACCTCGCCGCAGTGGGCACGCGTGGTGGAGTACTCCCCATTCCCTATCACCCTCATTTGTGAAAGCAGGCCTGGGCTCAGAAGTGGGACATTATGGGCTGATGATGATGATGATCATAGCTTGAAGTAGGTATACTTCATAAAGTTTTCAGTACTTAAAGTTTTTGTCATAGATACTTATATAGATACAAAACGCCCTATGATCGGCGTAGTACCTTATACAGAATCTAACTTAACTAATAAGTAGTAAGAATAGGCGGCCTTATTAATTAAAGGCAACCAGGCAACCTTCGGATGGAGCAGTGTTGGTATCTCTTATCCCTGTATATAAAAATGAATCACCTATTACCCATGGCTCAGAGTAGATAAATACTACGTACAACCCATGGTCACGCCAACTTGAGAACGACCTTAAGCTAGAGAAGGTTCTTACGCAAATAAAAATTAAGAAAGATGCGTAGTTAATTTGAAAATTTAAGAAAACTTTACTGTAGGGTGGGGTACGGTAGGATATCCCTCGGAGACGCGGGTGCAACTGCGGGGCGCAACTATTTAACTATATGAAAATTAAAATACTGATAAAGACAAAAAAAAACTGGTAAACAAGTGATTTGGCCAAAACAAATAATGTAAGTAGGTAGGTATAATGGTTTTAAGACAGGTAAGTAGAGCATAGCGTTATTTCGCCCAAAGAGCAGCTTTACTGGGGGGGGGGAGGTTGCCAGTGATCGTTGGGGAGGGTGGGAAAGGTCGGTAACGCGTGATGTCCATATGGCTACGTAAATCGCTTACCATCAGTAGAGCTTGATTACAGACTTAGATGAAAATGAAGGAAAGTTGGTGAATATTCTAAGGTTCTTAATATAGAAAGTGTTAGTTACTCATAAATATAAATACAATTGAAACCTAAACCTATGACGTAAGGTTTATTTTCAATAAACACAAACTATTCTTGATACTTGCCTACCTAAGGCAAAATAGATAATACTTGTCTCCGTCTCTCAACTCGTTACATAACACCTGACACATGTGAATAACACAACACCCCTCACAACCTGCACCCCAAGCCTACCCACACCCCACACCGCAAACCTCACCCCGCACCCCACACGCACAGGTCCTTCGTCAGAAAAACAATAGCCGTCAGGATGGCATCTAAACAACGTGACGAGACGAGGGCACTTGACACTTTTAGTGGCGGTGATTTGACATTGTGTGACAGAATACTTGCGTTTTAATACAAAATGATGTAGACATAGGTACCTCTTCGTCACGCAGTTTCACTTTCGAACCCCTATTTGTATATTGTATATTTTCTATAGGTTTATATGAGATTACATTATTATGAGATACTGCTCAAAGAGGAGCTCGACCGGGGAAGTACCTACCTCCACCTTACAGAATACCGCAGCCAAATAACTTTATGTTGTGTAAAGTTGTGTTCCTGCGCGTGAGTAACGTCGCCGGAGCTCATAGGGGAGGGGGGAAAGGTCGGTACCGCGACCGCGTGAGCGATGCTTCGTGTGTTGCAAGCGTCCATATGGCTACGGTAACCGCTTACCATCAGGCGAGCCGTATGCTTGTACACTGACTTAGTGGTATAAAAAAAATAGTTTTACTTGGTTTCTTGGCAGAGCAATCGTTTTAATTTTTTTAAATTATATCAGTATTTGTCATATTTTTTTTTTTTTTTTTTTTTACTGTGTATAGGCCTGTGTTTGACCACAATCTCACCATGGTAAGTGATGATGTGGTCGAAGGTGGTAAGCACACAAAGCCTAGAAGGAACTGGCTCTCAAGTGCATATATTGGGACAGACTACGTTAGAGTTAATTATACTTACGGGTCTATATAAAAACATATGATTATTTGATTTTAAAAAATGAGGAAACGTTCTTGACTATGGCTCGCAATCTGAGGGGTCCGTAAAAAATAATGCTCCATCTGGAAATTAAAATTTGCAATCGCAAAAACTTTGCTACAATTTACATAACGTTTTTCGGATGTTAATCTTTACTTAGGCTGTTTCCAGACTTTTATGATTTTAGGTCAAAGGAAGGAAGGTAGGTCCCAGGTCCCAGGATTGACACTTTAACCAATTTAAAACTATTAAGTTGATCCATACTTGACTACGTACCGTCACGTCCTTGGATGAGAAACTCACCAATGCTCAAGTTAGGATGTAATTTGCAAACTTTGTGTAACATTTGGCCTTGTTGGGCATGAAAGGTTTATGAACAAAGCTAAGTTATTTGTCATAGCTTACGTTGAGATTATGTTTGGGATTTAAGACGGGGTCTTACCTCAAATTCACAAAAATGGGTTTCTTTGAGAGTCGAGTATGACGTAGCGTAAAGCAATGAAAAAACCTAACACAAAAAAATACTGTAGACAGAAGAGGGTTTTGAGAAAAATTTAAACCGAATAGAATATTAAAAAGTGCTTTGATATTCCCAATAAAAAATTCGTAAGTTACGTGACAAAAAAATCTTTCGCGTCGAAATTCTCCGTATTTTCAGAGATGACAACAATTTTATTTTTAAGAATTTATTAAATACAGAATTATGTTAGAATGTTAACCGGACACATATTCATTTTAATGTGTATATTCTGGATAATCTAAAGAAAACCCGTAAATAAATGTCCATTTCATAGAGTCGACACATTTATGATTTACCATTTACGATTTTCTATTCCAGTGAAGAACGAGTGCTGTCAAAATCGTAGTCAGTCCGCGCCTTAAGGCTATGAGTCTTATGGTGCGTCCATGCTACGTGAATCGAGCACGAGCCGAGCCACGAACGAACCTACAACGAGCACGATGCGAATCCCTTAGTTCGTGAATAAACTGAAAATCGCGCTCGTTCGAGGCTCGCGAGCCCGTCCACGCTACGCGAATCGTGCTCGTTCGTGCCTCGGCTCGTGCTCGGTTCGCCAAGCATGGACGCACCATTAGATTACAGAGCAAAAGGCAGATGGAGCGCACGGAACATGGGAGTATGTATGATTTGTGAGAAAGCTGATAATTTCTTATTGAAATATAATGTTGACCCTGTCTTTAGTAAGAGGGTAAATAAATGTTACCTGGAACTCTTTGGAAGCAGGATACCTGACTAATATTATGTATAGAATCTATACCGATGGGAGGGTACCTACTTAGTTCTTTGTAGTACCCACCTGTCTAGAAACCCCAAACGCCTACTGTTGTTTCAGCAGTTTAACTTGAGATCCCTTCAGACAGAGACCTCCAAGGTGCCTAGGACCTTTGTGTGCTTCCTACCTTGTTTATCACTGACCACGGTGAGATGAAAGAGTCGTATCGAATCAATGGCGGCAATCTCACTTTAAAATTGAAAAATAAATATTTAAATAGCACAAATGATTCGTGTTATAAAACCTATATTTACATAAAACTCAGAATACTCGAGTATTATATTAATAAGCCGACTTTGGTACCTTTGCTGTAGTAAATAGTGACAAACTAACAGAAGGTTTTCTTATTTAACTACGGCACTCTAACCAACCAGCAACCCAAAATAGATTAAATAGCTACTTAAAGTCTAATTTCCAGAAGATTGATCTTAATGTGATTAGGGAACGAAGAGGGACCGCAGAAAAAGTCAGATGAGACAACGTCTCTGGAATTTATTTGTAGTATTTATCTACTCTGAGGTTTAGACTGCAAGAGCGCGGTCCGTGTATGTTGATCAATGGCTAACTGCTCGAGCAGTCCGTGTATGGCCAGCCTTATATATTAGAAATTTCGATGCGAGTGAAAACGTAGACCGAAAAGTTGTCTAATAATTATAAGTAAAGAATATCTACATTTTTACAATAGCAGCAAAACGGCCAAGTCACATAATTTGACTGAGGTGTAGAGTTTATGAAGTTGGGCTTGTAGAGTAGGGCGTGTAGAGTTATAAGCTTGGCTCTACATGAGATCAGTTTTTTGACAGTGCGAGCCATATATGGTATTGTCTTGGCAACATTTTACATGAAAATGTTTTTGGTGGGATAAATATCACTCAATATTTATGAGAGCGTACCCAACCTTCAACCGACTTCCAAATTAAAATACACAAATGTCCAAACCCTTCGGGTTCCGATTGCTCTTGCGCTAAAATTAACAAGGTACAGCACACTAAATACCTAGGTATAATGTTGGATCAACGGCTATCATGGCATATGCACACCGAACTAATAATGAACAGAGTTCGAAAACTAATTTGGACGTTTAAAATATTGCGACACATTGCCACTAAGGATCTTATGCAGCAAATATACGTTTCGCTGGCTCAATCGGTTTTGGGGTATTGTTTGCCGATCTGGGGTGGAGCAATAAAAACAAAATTTATTGAATTAGAGAGGGCACAGAGATCTTTGCTAAAGGTTATGTTCTTTAAGCCCTATAGATTCCCCACGGAAAGCCTTTACTTAACATGTGACCTTCTGACTGTAAGAAAGCTATACGTACTCCATCTCATTTTAAGAAAGCACAAGTCTCTCCCCTTTGACGACAGGAAGATTGGAATGAGAAGGAAAAATATCGTTGCCCCAATACTCTCAGTCAAAACCACATTTGCAAGAAGACAGTACTCAAGTCAATCATCTTACTTGTATAACATCTTAAATAAAGAATTAGGCATATACTCTTTGACGTACTTTGATTGCAAAAAGATTTTGACTGACTGGCTAAAGAGAAAAAGCTATGATGAAATTGAATCTATCGTTAAAACTTTTCTTTAAATGTCTGTGCGTTAAAACGATGGCTTTACCACAGTCTATTAAACCATTTAATGGACTGTGGCTTTGCTTTAATTTGGTTACACATTATGTTGCGCTAAAGTTAGTGAAGTGGTTGAGTCACAGCTGTTTCAGATCCCAAGATATCTTATATCGGAGGGCTAACTACTCTACCTTCTCTTGCGCCGCTTAACCTTATGTTGTTTGGGCTGTGTATGATGCAAATAGTACTCTTATCACTAGTAGCGTTTACTGTTGTAGTTAGTGGAATAGTTGTGACACAGCTACTTCTGATCCCAAGATTGTATCGTAGGGCTAACTCAAACATACTTACTCATTTGCTTCATGGCTGCTACTATAGTATAGTTTACGGAAGTTGTTGTTGTGTTCAGCGGCTTTCTATCCCAAGAAAATTTCGTAGGGCTTACATATACATACAAACACACACACACACACACACACACCCCCCCACACTTACACATACACCAAACACACACTTTGCGCGCGTTTCGTATTTTTGTATCTTAGCTTCTTTATTGTTACTAAATAAAACCTTTCAACTTATCACGAAATGTCTTGGAAGAGCGGGATCTCCTAACACAAGCAAAATTTTTACTTAAAAGGAGTTTCCAAAAATATATTGTAACCTAAGATAAGTTATTGGAAATAAATTTATTATTTATTTATTATATTTATTATTTATGAACCGCTTTTTACAAGCATTTAACTATACGAGTTAAGTCTCGCCTCCATTACATTAAAAATAAAAAACCGGCTAAGTGCGAGTCAGATTCGCGCACCGAGGGTTCCGTACAAACCTGTAGGTATTATATGTAAATGCTAGTAGGTATAGACCTGAGTAGTTGATATGAATTTCAATTTATGACGTATAAAAAAAAACTACTTACTAGATCTAGTTCAAACCAATTTTCGGTGGAAGTTTGCATCGTAATGTACATCATATATTTTTTTTGGTTTTATCATTCTCTTATTTTAGAAGTTACAGGGGGGGACACACATTTTACCACTTTGGAAGTGTCTCTCGCGCAAACTATTCAGTTTAGAAAAAAATGATATTAGAAACCTCAATATCATTTTTGAAGGCCTATCCATAGACACACGTAACAGACCACACTTATGAGTTCTTTTAAAAAAAAAAAAAAACAGTTTCAGTTCTATGTACGGGGACCCCCAAAATTTATCGTTTTTTTTCTATTTTTGTGTGAAAATCTTAATGCGGTTCACAGAATACATCTACTCACCAAGTTTCAACATTATAGTTCTTATACTTTCGGAAAAAAGTGGCTGTGACATACGGACGGACAGACAGACAAACAGACAGACATGACGAATCTATAAGGGTTCCGTTTTTTGCCATTTGGCTACGGAACCCTAAAAATGACAGTTTTTAATATGTATATTTTTTGCTTTTTGTAATTATTGTTATTCACTGTCTGTTAGCTGGGCCAGTAAGAATCAGAGAGCCTATTCCGATCTAGGTTCTAGGCTTGTGATTTGGATCTATACCTCCCCTGGATAGAAGTGTTACTCACTGAGCAATCGCGGGTTATACATTGTGCAGAATAAAATGTCTGTAATTCAACTTGCATTTCACGATAAGAGTGAATAATTCTTGTTATTGTTGCTATTATGAAACACCGCTCGTTGCAAAACTTTACCGTCTGCCATTTATCTTCATTTTAAACTGTTAAATAGCTTGTTAATAACATTTTTATATTTACCCCAGTTTAATGGGTGGAAATAAAACTAAATAAAATAGTATATATAAAAAAGTAATTTAAAAAAATTAAATCGACTTCAAAATACACTAAAAAGTATGAAATAACTCTAACCCCCTTATTCATAATGAAGTTATCGAACGTTGATTAGCTAAAATTCTGAAGTCTTTATCTGACACGTGACATTTGGTGATCGAAAGAGTGAGACGGAGGACACTATTACCTATTACACTGATTTAGTTAAAAAGCGATTATGAATAAGGGGGTAAGTCTAGAGTGAACTCTGTAACTTAGTTATTTCATACTTTTTAGTGTATTTTGAAGTCGATTTAATTCTTTTTACATCTCAAAACCTTGGTCACATTCTAGTGCATTTAAGAGAAACTAAAAATTATTCAGTAGTTTTCAAGATATGGACAAATATGTGTGACCGCTTGGCTTATTGATACGAGCTACGGGTGTGGTGTCAAAATTCAAAATTCAAAATCATTTATTCAAATAGACCTTCGCAGGCACTTATGAAAAGTCTGACTCTAATACTCTAATACCGGTTCGGAAGGTTGCATTTGCTGAGAAGAGCCGGCAATAAACTCAGCAATTACTCTTTTCAAAACAGGCTTAGATTCATTACATAATATTTACATTCTAATCGCACTGAAAACAATTGCGTGCCCCGGCGCGGCGGCAAAATTACAAGATAAAACATCTCAAAACTTTGGTCATATTCTAGTGCATTTAGGAAAAACTATTTTTTTTAATTCAAATTAATGCAGTTCCGCTATACTTATGCTACCATTACTAGCTTAAGTCCCTAAGAATATCCAACATAAATGTATTGTAAGAATGTGACCTCATACAAAGTAAATGGCTTCATATAAACTAAGTAAGAATCAAAAGTTGGGTTTTATTGTGACGTTGAAAACACACGTAGTAGAACGTGACGGGACGGGCCGACTGAATAGGAAAATCCTTATCACTAGAATATGCTGCTAGAAATAAAAAAAATATAATTTATTTTATTAGCAAAGACCTTTAACTTGAAATGAGTTCCTTGGCTACGGAACCCTAAAAATGATATTGTAGTCTTGTCTACCTGATAAATACCTTATGGCCTTGAAAACTATCGGAAATAGAGACATGCTTTTTCCATGAGTTTGGCTCGGAACCAAACGGTGCTTTGATCCAATCGTGCAATTGCATGCATCCGAGTTGGAAGCCCAATCTAATTTTAGCCAAAAAATTCTGAGAATCCCATGTAAAATTTTAAGGAATAATCTACCTTCTGGCTATGAGTTATCTTGCAAGATGAGCACTACGTTTTAGACAGAAAATTATTTAATTTTCCATACTGCATCGTGATAAGTAGTACCAGGCCATTATGAAATACGGAAGCCTTTTTATATATCATAAACAAATTATCACTTCTCTTTGACTCAGCGTTCAAACCACTTAGCTCCAGAGCATATCTGAGAGCCTGGTACTTATCGTCGTCACATAAGACTAGCTACAGTTTGCCAAAGGTCAAAAATCGATTGACATTGATCTAACTAAGGCCATTTTCATGCAACATCATCAAGTCTATCAATTTAAATGTAGTATTACTTGAGTATTACTTCGTAGTAGATATATCAGTGCTTTACTACTACCTTTGCTTCACTTCAAAATCACGTTCCGTAACTTAAATGATCGGTTGCCATGACTACATTCCGCTTTAAAGGAAACACCCTATTTCCATTCGCACGACCAATATATCCTGTCTGAAGCTTCCTTGAGAACCTTCGATAAAACGAAATACAGTAAAGTCCACATTTCTGCGTAATATCTACGATCTTGAACTGAAGCACTCTCAAATATAAATTGAATTTTTGTTTGCTATAAGTAATATAACTTTTTTTAAACCGAACCGACTCATGGCAACACTGCAAATTGGTAAATTTATGACCACAAAGTTGAAAGGCTGGCAATTATTTTTATTGAGTTTTTAAGCTAATATGATTTTTAGTTTCACGGAGAATATTTATCGTAAGAGGTTCTCTAATGCAGATTTATTTTATTTATTTATTTATGGACAACCAACAAAACAAACACCAACATTTACAAATGGATACAATATCTTATTGAAACGTATTTAGTGATGCCTTACTTACAGGTTGCCACTGCATGCAAACTGGATTTATTTATTTTAAGAGAATAATCATACAATAAATACATACGTACAGGATGAGGCACGAGTGGTGAGCAAAGATAGGCAGTAGTGGGGGCAAACTCACGCATGTAAAATTTTGGTCAAATCACAGTAGCCTAATGAGAATCCAATAGACGACGAGCATCGACTGACGAACCAATCGTGTGCAGCTCGGCGCTCCCCCCTTCTTCATTCCGCCAAACGGACCGAAAAATTAACTAATGCGCAGGTGTCAATCTATGCTCACGACTCGTGCCCCTTACTTTACCTATATATAATACTTATAAATGTGAAAAATTTTCAGGATGAATCGATAACTACTGAGCAGATTTAGAAGAATTTTGGCACACATAGAATATCTAAGTTCTGCATGGATTCTTTTATCCCAGGAACATAAATGTCCCTCAGGAACATGGGTGAAACCGCGTTACGGAAACTAGTTTATAATATTATCAAAAATAAAGAATCCGAAATCAAAAGCAATAATATTTATGTGGTTCATATTACATTACAAAAATTGATACCATTTTTCATAGCGTCATCCTGCAAATAAAAATAAACCCTTCAGCTGCAATAAACATATTAAACACCGTTAAATTCTCATAATTTAAAAGCTCACGTATTTAGTTTAACCCTTCCGTCAGCATTTCACGAGCTTTAAATCTAATTAACTAATAACGTAAAACACGTAAAGCCCGCCTGTCCTTTCTTGGAACGACTCGTTTTCATTAGGTAAAAAGCGTACATATAATTAAATGACAGTTCTCATTAGAGAACGAGTCACGTACAGAAATTCTGACCAGTCTTCTATATCTAGGGAAGGATAAAAAACAGTTCCCCACCGGCATCAGGGACAGCGTCCTAGGTACCGGTACAATGCATGCAATAATGTACAATGGTTGCTGTGTCAATGGCCCACATGTTGACAAACTTTTTAATCGACTTCAAAAAAAAGGAGATTATCAATTCGACACGTATGTATGTAATATTATTGGAACTGCAATATATTCACATATGATAATCTATTAGGGCTTCCAAACGAATATACAAAATTTCATAGGTGTATGTATGTTTGTCCACGCATATCTCCGAAGATATTAATCGGATTGTAACCATTCTTTTTTTATTGGTTTACATTTACTTCAACTTAGGGAACAGTGCAAGTTTCATCGCAGTCGGTTCAGTAGTTTTCAAGATATGGACAAATAAGTGTGAAGGCCTGAATTATTGATACGAGTTACGGTTGTGGTGTCAAAGGAAAATCATCTCAAAACCTTGGTCAAATTCAAGTGCATTTAAGAAAAACTTAAAATGAAGAAATAAATAGAAATTTGAAAAAATTAAATCGACTTCAAAATCACTAAAAAGTATGAAATAACTTTAATCTAATACTGATTTGAAGTTAGCGAAAGAGCACGACGTAAATAGCAAACTTAAGCAGACCAGCCCCCACAAGCAGCACCTGTTCACAAGTAGGTATGACGCGTGTGGCAGCCATCGCCCTCCTCGCCATATTGGAGGGAAGTGAGCGACTTATTACATTGAAAATATTTCGCTGACTTCAAATCAGATGTTATCAAATAAAATCAAATAATTTATTTTAAAAAGTAAAAATTTACACAGATAATTAAGATCAGATAGTTAGATCAGTCAGATTAGAGTTATTTCATACGTTTTAGTGATTTTTAAGTAGATTTAATTTATTAAATAAAAAAATAAAATGCATTTATTCTCAGACAACAGGGTCCATAGATTGTTAGTAAATAGATACACAAATCTTAAGAGCTATGTTAGTACAGTCGAGGACATAAATATGTATACAATTAGTAAAATTCAACAACGGTTTCCTCTTAAACTACTGACTGAAATTATGAGATATTATTAATGCAGAATCTTCTGACATATTCTTTTATGATTTGTGTAATAGTTTAACACTTAAATGTTAAACATGCGAGAAAATCGCATTTGAATTTCAAAAAGTGTATACATATTTATGTCCTCGACTGTACAAATTTAAAACATGACAACAACAGAAAAATAGACAGCTTGTTTATGAAGCATTACACATGACGTGCAGCTTCATAAACCTGCCTAAAGTAGGCCCATCTGACCTCACAGCAAACACATTATTAAAATTACTTTTTTATTTCGTCATTTTAAGTTTTTCTTAAATGCTCTAGAATATAGTGAGCCAAATAAATAAATAACTTTATATTCCTTGGGATATTATCATTATCATCATCATCATCTTTTTTCATTTTTAATAATAAAACTCAACCTCTCAGGGAGTAAAGAGAGGTAGAGCATAGCGTTTATTCGCTTAAAGAGCAGCTCGACTGGGGAAGTACCTCCACCTTACAGAATACCGCAGCCAAATAACTTTATGTTGTGTAAAGTTGTGTTCCTGCGCGTGAGTAAGGTCGCCAGAGCTCATAGGGGAGGGGGGAAAGGTCGGTAACGCGTGAGCGATGCTTCGTGTGTTGCAAGCATCCATATGGCTACAGTAACCGCTTACCATCAGGTGGGCCGTACGCTTGTTTACCGATTAAGTTGTATATAAAAAAAAAGTAAAAAAAGATGATAATCTCAATAGTTTTCTAAACCACACTCCTCTTAAATATCATAATTGGCAATAGAACATCACAACATTCTCTGACCTCAATTCACTACATTTGTCCGAGACTTCCGCATCCAATTTATCTAGTTTTACGTTTTATGTCCAAGCAAAGTTCATGTCTGACTACATTCTATTCCCCAGTTACGTCCCTACTTGTAATAAAACTTTGTCCTACAAGTAGGGAAGCCTACATAACCCCGAAATGAGTATTGTTCCTCAAGCTTTGTTTTTGCAGATATTCTGCTAAAAGTTTTCAGACAAAAGGTTTTATTTCAATTTCGAAAATCCAATTTGTCTTAATTCTGTTCTACATCTGAGCCTTCCCTTAAGAGGAAAGGATGGCTGCAAGGCATTTATGTATTGGTGTAGCGCTGTGCCCGAGCTATCCCGCCCGAGGGCGATAGAGACAACTACAGCTTGCACCGATGATACCTATTTAAATTAGACGAAATCGTTATTTCGTAATCCCCAGTTTTCTTCTCCAAAACTGGATCGATTTAAAAATAAAATTCAAGCATAATAAGAAGAGCTATGGCTATGTCTGTCGGTTTTCCTTTGTTGTTTTATACTCGTCAAATTTGTTCGCTGGGCGTCTGATAAGAGCGTTAAAAATGGTAAGTTTTTGTGATTTTAGAAGGCTCCTAATTCTTATAATAATTAATTTATGGAGAAAAACACAACCGAGGGACATAAAGTGGTACCTACAGATTGTATGGTTGAATAATCATTGCCCTAGTGTCATTATCCAGAGAGGAAACTGAGGATTTGTATCGAACAAACGCCACCAGCATTTCCTCTTAATTAAGAGACGGATTAAAGTCACAGTACAGTCGAGGACATAAATATGTATACACTTAGTAAAATTCAACAACGGTTTCCTCTTAAACTACTGATTGAAATTATGAGATATTATAAAGGCAGAATCTTCTAACATATACTATTATAATTTGTGTAATAGTTTAACACTTAAATGTTAAACATGCGAGAAAATTGCTTTTGAATTTCAAAAAGTGTATACATATTTATGTCCTCGACTGTACACGTGGACCCTGTGTTTATTGAATACCTATAAATGAGTCACAAATTTTGTTTCTTTCTTTCTAAACTTGAAACAATATATTTTTTTTGTAATCACTATACCTACTCTTTACATGCGAAAGTTTTTAACCGACTTCAAAAAAAGGAGGAGGTTCTCAATTCAGTTGTTTTTTTTATATTTGTCACTTCAGAACCGATTAGGATTTTTTTTTTGGGTCTGTTAGGTTGGGGCCAAGCGCCTATATTTTGCATGAAGATTTAAAAACCATTTTTTTTCTTTGTCAGCTGCTAATAAACACCTGTAAAGATCACACATCAAAGCAGTTTAATTCATCTCGCCAAACAAAATTGAACTTTATTACAATACCAGTCCCATTGTCATCAAGTCAGGATTTGATTACTTTTTAGTGTAAAACAGTTTGTATGTTTATTACCACTCGGCTCCGTAAGGATGAACGAATTTTCATGAAATTTAATAGTTTCTTTAGGTCCTGAAAAGGGTAAGGGCACTTAGGCCCAAAAAAAAACATTAGATTCCTAGAGCCCACGTGTCTGCGCCACCAAAAGGTATCTGCAAATCCTGTCCTTCCAACCTTTACAGCCAATCCTTACATAACATAGTTCAGAACGATAAATCTGTGTATAACCCGTCCCCGGGGACGCTCAAGTTATTTATGTATCCCCTAGTAAAGGGTTGAACCGCAGCTGCCGCTGAAGTTTCAGAATTTTTGTAATATTCATAACTTTAAAACAATTTTAAGAGAACATTAATGCCGGGCGGTTTCCTCGCGTTTGGTATTTATTATTATTGATCCTATCTCAAGACTCACTCATCTTAAGAGTGCGTATAAAGCAAAATTACATATCTTAGAATTGAAATTTACCCAAGTAAATGTATTGAAATTATTATTGAAATGAAAAAATATTTTTATATGGGTATTTTCATTATAAGGGTTCAGTCAGAGCAAAAACATAATGGAATGATAATTCCTCGATACAAAAAAATCACAAAGTTACCTCTAATGTTAATTAGTTTTCGTTTTTATTCGTCCATGGTGTATCTAATTAAGACAAAAAATCGATAAATAATATCACTAACGTATGAACTAGGGCTGATACTAACGATTGTTTAAAATATTCTATACTTTACGAGTTGTTTAAATTAGAAGCGCTTAGTTAATTTTTGTTCCGCGAAACACGCTATCGCCATCGCTATCTCATGCCACGCGAGTATTAGATAAGTTTGTTTCATCTGCCAGTCGATCTTTTCTGGCTTTATGCGCGCTCTTAAGAGAGGTAGAGCATAGCGTATATTCGCTCAAAGAGCAGCTCGACTGGGGAAGTACCTCCACCTTACAGAATACCGCAGCCAAAGAACTTAGTGTTGTGTTCCTGCACGAAGTAAGGACTCCAGAGATTGGGGAGGGGGAAAAAAAGGGTCGGTAACGCGTGAGTGATGCCTCGTGCGTTGCAAGCAGTGCTGGCAACTTAGCGCTTTCGGCGGCATATCTAGCGGTATTTTTTGCGTAAAAAAAAAATGTATATGATGTAACTAAAAATTTATGCTTTTCGCAATTTTTCCTTTATCTGTGCTATAAGACGTTGCTTCGTACAAAATTTCAAGATTCATGGGAAGTACCCTGTAGAAGTTTGATTTTTTCATAACTCCAAGAATTTCAGCTTCATACCACCCTTAGAGAATCCATATACCACCACGCGTTCCTGAGAAAAAGGGTCTTGACAGACAGACAGACTGGAAATGGGGACCCGTAGGGTCACAGTTTATTCAGTTACACTACATTTTTTTTTGTATTTAAGTTAGATGGTATGTTAATTGGACACTAGATCAGTTTTAATTTTAACCATACTAAAAATATAAAATTATACACGGAAAATGTTTTTTGTTATTTACTTTCAAACGCGAAATCAATAAACAACGCATTTGTAAAGCATTCTTGTTTCACTGAACATACATTTCCAGTTAATTTTCATCGAGTCCCTGGGGCACGTACAACCTTTAATTCACCCTGTATACGTTTAACAAATACGTAATGTCTGTACTTATGTTTGATTAACCTTAAAATAGCTGTATATTCATGTGTGTCAATGTTTGAATGTAAATAAGTTTATGATTTTTTTTTTATTTATGTATCGTAAAAAGTTACACAATAACAATTTAGTTATGAATAAACGTGCACACGTATCTCAAGCGGCACCGCTTGAGATAATTTATTCATAATTCTCGTCATTAGAAAAAGTACTGAAGATTATTACAAATACGAATCAATCTTGATTGAAACCTATAGGAAAGCCTAAGTTTACACACGCCTCAGCAAAATATTAAACGATCTAAATTCGTCGTGAGGTTAGATTCACACAAAATTTGCGGCGAAATCTCAAAACCGCGACTTATGAGTTTTTTCTCATAGTTCTTTTTTTTACATTGGAATATAAACTCATTTGATCTAGAAAACAAAAAAAAACTAAGATTCAATATATCGCCCTCTGTTCACCCTAAGAACGTTAGTCACAAGATAAATTGACACAAAATTAAGATGAAATCACCAGGGGCGCAGAAAATTGTAAGAAATCATCTTAACAAGACGCGACTGTACTGAATTCAGGCTTTAATTTGAAACCTTTATTAAAATCATTTGGCCCTGGTACACTGAATTAAGAAATTACGATACCAATTTTAATTTTATGTGTTCTTAATTCAAATTTTCAAATCGGACATACCTGTGCATCCCCCGCGTGGTCCGTGGTTATGTTTGTGCGTCCTTTCACTTTCACGGTTGAGGGCAAACTGACGCCTGTTGGATTTGTGAGGGTGGTTTTAGAAGTATATAGAGTTGTTTACTTAAATATTTCAATTATATTTATATTATTTTTGGTTAAATGTTTTGTATTGAAATTTCAACCCACCAGAATTTATTATAAATTATATTTATAATTTTAGATGTTCATTGATTTTTATAAAAAAAAAATAGGTATATTCTAGTCTTCTTATTGCTTACCTAAAGCCTAAAGGCACTGCAGATTTCAATTATTAGATTCAAATAACATAAACTTTCAGTTCCATTTTAAATTTCACCATAGTCACATAGCATAATCAATGCCAATATTCTTGAAAACAGTAAAAAACTTCTTTATAAATTCTCCCAGCTTCAATAAAACGAAACATTTTCATCAACTTCACCACACGCTAAATGTTTCTCTCTTATTAAACCTTCTAGATGATGTGTAATATCATCTCTGTGTTTTTCCTCGCACAATTGTCTCGAATAGAAGCGTACGTGAGTGCCATCGGTTTCCCCGCGCGTCTGGCGCCCAGCAACAGTTTGCCTATTGTTGCCAGCGGAAAAAAGCAATTTACCCGATAATAATCTGTATTGTGGAAATTGGAATATTTGATTTATATCAATATCTTATCTATTGGTAAATAATTCTGTTACTGAAGGTCAATCAGTTGACTAACAGTTTCTGTTTTTTTTTTTTTCCAATGTAGTTTTAGGACGCGCGTCCCATTTATTTTTTAAATTTTTTGCTTTCAATTTTATGGACTTAATTTTATAATGATAGTGGGAAATTTTAAGAAAAATGGTAACATAATTGTTTCAGCGAGAAGCGTCTATTATTCAACCAATGTGAATTGTCGTTACAACACAGGATATTGTCTGCTAAACTGTGTCCAACGTTCTTTGGGCGGATTATCTTGGATGCTGGGCACTTTCACCTTCTATCGTTAGGTTGGAGGAAAATAGCTTTTAAACAGTTGTAATAAGGTTTTTAATATTTGTAAACATGAAAAGGCGATCAATTGTAAGCGTCCCACATTGGTTTGATAGGTCTTTTTGCAAAGTTTTTGATTGACGTTCGCAGATTATTGGATTCATTTGAAATTTATTCTGTGTAAAATCGATTGAAGGACAGACTTCTTTAACTTTCAGGATCGAGAAACATTTGTATTCTAGGTAGTCCTATTTGAATGGAACACAATTCTAGACCTGTTTTTTTTAAATTTAATACCTCTGGTTCCATGATGACAAGAAAACGCGTCTTAAACAAATTTTTCAATCTAGCCTCTTTCAATTTCGGTCAAGCGAAAATCTGAACATATAATTAAATAAGAAAGTCCATGTTATTTTTGTGTAAGTGGCATTGAATACCGCCCCGAAGGTGATAGATTCGAATCATATAATTTACTTGAGCTTTCGGTGAAGGAAAACATCGTGAGGAAACCATAATAAATATGTCAAAAAGGGTATGGGAAAATCCATCCCCAAACTTATGTGCAATAAATCACCACTATTGAGTATGTATGTTAACAACAAACGTATAATTTCTATAACTATTTTGTTGATCTTTTATCAGGTAATTGGGTGTGTATGATAATTAATTGATATGAAGGCTTGGTCGCCCCATGAGTATTAAATGACTAGGTACATATACCACCTTTTTAGGGTTCCGTAGCCAAATGGCAAAAAACGGAACCCTTATAGATTCGTCATGTCTGTCTGTCTGTCTGTCTGTCTGTCTGTCCGTCCGTATGTCACAGCCATTTCTTTCCGAAACTATAAGAACTACAATGTTGAAACTTGGTGAGTAGATGTATTCTGTGAACCGCATTAAGATTTTCACACAAAAATAGAAAAAAAAACGATAAATTTTGGGGGTTCCCCATAGCTAAAACTGAAACTCATTTTTTTTTTTTTTAATAAAACCCATACGTTTTGGGTGTCTATGGTTAGGTCTTAAAAAATGATATTGAGGTTTCCAATATCATTTTTTTCTAAACTGAATAGTTTGCGCGAGAGACAATTCCAAAGTGGTAAAATGTGTCTCCCGCCCCCCCCCCCCTGTAACTTCTAAAATAAGAGAATGATAAACCAAAAAAAATATATGATGTACATTACGATGCAAACTTCCACCGAAAATTGGTTTGAACTAGATCTAGTAAGTAGTTTTTTTACGTCATAAATTGAAATCCATATCAAATACTCAGGTCTATACTACCATTTACTTATATACCTACAGGTTTGTACGGAACCCTCGGTGCGCGAGTCTGATTCGCACTTGGCCGGTTTTTTTACTAATGTACGAGAATTAAAGTAATGATTTTTCCATTATGGCATTGCTTATACTTGCTTATATAGTTTCCACTATCTCATTTCTATTGAGGATACTGATGATTAGAGCTGTCGAGATGAGGAAGAAAGAGAACTCTCTCTGTATCTTTCTGGACTTGTTAAGTTGAGTAGGTACCAGGAACGCAGTGCTGTCACAGAGTATTTATCCCTCAGAAGGTGGTGTCGTGAGTTAATAAAATCAAGGAACGTTATTTCCTTCTCATCAGTGAAATTCACAACCCCAATTAGCACCAGCATTATGGTGCGTCCATGCTAGGCGAAGCGAGCACGAGCCGAGTCTCGAACGAACAGGATTCTTTCGATGCTCGCGATTTCAAGCGTTCAACGAGCCTACAACGGGCACGATGCGAAGCCCTGTGTTCGTAAAAAAACTGACAATCGGGCGGAGCGCAGTCGAGCACGCTACGAATGCTCGTTCGAGGCTCGCAAGCCCGTCCACGCTTCGTGAATCGTGCTCGTTCGTGGCTCGGCTCGTGCTCGGTTCACCAAACATGGACGCACCTCACGCACCATAAGATGCAGGATTCTGCCAGTAAACAATTTATTTTCATGAAAATTACGAATATTGCATAAATATAATTTTAATATTTTGTAAATAAACCGCATACTGTCAATAAAACTACAAAACTCATCCACTTAATAACCAGGGCAGCAAAAACACTAGAGCAGTCAGATTGGTCGCAACATGCGTGACATACCAACCACGAGAGGCCTCGCTCTTCCGTCAAATGTACCAGGATATTATCGGCATTAAGGAGTATAACGTCTTTCATATAATTCCATAAGAAGACAAGGGAGAGTTCTAGAATTAATATTGAGTAGGGGATCTAAAAAGAAAATTGTTTGGTTCAAGTTTAGTTCGAAAGTTATATGGAAGAATCAGTTATAGCAACCCCTTGTCCAAGCTTACCTCTAAAAGAATGAAGATAAAATTAACTCTTCTTCGTGAAAATTGGGGGAACAGCTTAACTCTCCTCAGCAGTACACAAACGCTTAGAAGATAGACTAAGTTTGTGGTGTAGAATTGGTCTTTCAGGATAGTAGCTGCGAAAGAAATGACTGGTTATTAAATGAATAAAGGAAGGGAGAAAGAAGGTTAGGAGTTGAAATAGTAAGAGAGTTATAATTTTTGACCACTGCCATACTGAACTCCAATCATGGAGGTGCATGGTGTATAACACCTCTAAAAAGATCTTCCTCCAGGGTCATCGTGTCTGGGGACCGCGGTCCAACTGTAGGACACTTCTATATGGACATCGCGGAATTAACATCGTCAGCGCGATGCAGGATTTCGTGGCGCCATCTATTTTTCGCCGTGTGAACTATCTCAGTGTAACTTATAGATGCATCATAGATGTCGCTACAAATGGACATACGTAGCTTACTCTTTGTAACTACAAACTCAGAACAACTATGTTGCTAAAAATGAGAACAATATTTTTCAAATAACTTTTAGTCCGCAGATTATCAGGCGATAACTCAGTGACGCAAAAATATTCAATGCAAGTTCTTGAAATTTCGTTAAAGGAAAACAAAGCACGGATGTCTACCAGTCTTAAGTTGAAATTCTTCTGCACTGCGATCAGTTCCCTTACCACCGGCCACATCATCAATCATCAAGCCTTATAGTATTTAAAAATCTCGCAGTCTACATAATTTATGTAAGTACATAAATCGTGTTTTATATGGTCTCGTAATCCGATTAGCCAGAGCACCGCATCACAGGGTCGAATCGGTTAACAATGGATTAATTACGCGTTGTAGGTATTGATTTATTGTGCGATATTCCTCCAATCTCAGCTCTGTTTGTTTTGGATTAGCTCCGTTTTAAGCCTCTGTTTCTGATCGTAGCTTGTGGTCGTGTTTGAGAATATTATTGTTTACTCATCTTATTTATACAACTTGTAACTGAAAATTATATCCAAAAGGGGAGTTTGGTTTAGACTCTATATAAAACGATTCAGCTTAAAAAAACCGGCCAAGTGCGACTCAGACTCGCGCACCGAGGGTTCCGTACAAACCTGTAGGTATATAAGTAAATGGTAGTATAGACCTGAGTATTTGATATTAATTTCAATTTATGACGTATTAAAAAAAAACTACTTACTAGATCTCGTTCAAACCAATTTTCGGTGGAAGTTTGCACCGTCATGTACATCATATATTTTTTATAGATTTATCATTCTCTTATTTTAGGATATTTTTGTGTGAAAATCTTAATGCGGTTCACAGAATACATCTACTTACCAAGTTTCAACATTATAGTTCTTATATTTTCGGAAATAAATGGCTGTGACATACGGACGGACAGACAGACAGACAGACATGACGAATCTATAAGGGTTCCGTTTTTTGCCATTTGGCTACGGAACCCTAAAAATCATACGAAATGTTTGCTTCCAAGTTTATTGAATTAGAATCATAACCAACGTGTCACCGCACTCAACGCTCAATGACGGTCAATATCTTTTCACATGACTTGCTAATATTATTATAAAATGTTCTCTTTTGCGATCTGTGCGCCTAGTACCAAAGAACTTTTATGGATATATACTTTCCGTTGATTTTGAATTTGAATTTTGAATTGAATTGCTTACTGACTGAAATTGTATAACCACTATTCTAAATTCAAATTCAAAATCATTTATTCAAATAGACCTTCGCAGGCACTTATGAAAAGTCTGACTCTAATACTCTAATACCGGTTCGGAAGGTTGCATTTGCTGAGAAGAGCCGGCAATAAACTCAGCAATTACTCTTTTCAAAACAAGCTTAGATTCATTACATAATATTTACATTCTAATCGCACTGACAACAATTGCGTGCCCCGGCGCGGCGGCAAAATTACAAAGTAGACTGAATAAATATTTAATAAGTAAATAAATAGCAAACTTAAGCAGACCAGCTCCCACAAGCAGCACCTGTTCACAAGTATGACGCATGTGGCAGCCATCGCCCTCCTCGCCATATTGGAGGGAAGTGAGCGACCCGTCACACGACGCCGCCGCAAGCAAAGGCCTTAAAGTGAGCATGACTTACTTAAGTCTGCCTTAGAAATAAAAAATAACTTTGGGGCTTAAGTGTAACAATTAATATAATGCATCCAAAAGCCATATCGTTCCACATTAGACGCCCCCAAATCCTATTTCCTTTCTTCCAGTTTTTGCCTGAGGCCCGTCGTTTAGATAGACATAAATTTTTTCATCCTTGAGACCCTTCCAATTTTTTAACCTACATCGCTCAGTGCGGTAGACGTGAATTTTCCAAGTTTCTTTTGCGATTAGTAAGCACATTCGTTCCATATTTGACTCACAAAGGAGGAGTTCTAAATCTCGGCTTTAATTTTTAGCAACTAGATGTGCCCCGAGGTTTCACCCGCGCTCCCGGTACTAAAAGTTTATAGAACTCAGCAATAGCAGCAATAAACTATCAGAGGAGTCTTTAATAGTTTTACAGCTTTAAATCGTCTGCAAATAGATAAGCGCTACAATGTTTAATATGTGTCAGAATGTCATGTATAAATAAGTTAAACAGCCAGGGACCTAAATGAGAACCCTGAGGAACTCCAGAGGTGTACAGCTTCCTACTAGTGAAAGAATTTTCAGTGTCGAAGTTTACTTCTTCATAATATTAGTGAAGAATTATTATTCTAATCGACCCACCTGATCTCTTATTCCCATACAGTTGAAAATTGAACACTCCAATTTTTTTTCTAAAATAAAATCCAGGTACTATAAATTTAGCTTCATCATCAGCCTATAATTCCCACCGCTCAGCACAAACGGCACAAGTCTCCTTTCACAAAATGGGTGATAGGTGATGGACAAATACTCTACCACGCGTGCCTACCGCGTATTGTCGAAGGTAGGCTAGTGGTCAACTTATCTGTTGGAGTTTTCAAGCCGCCTTGGAGGCTCCAAAAGCGATAACCAGGACCAACGGCTTTATGTGCCTTCCGAAGCACGTAAAAACGCTCAAATTGAAATACCACTAAGCGGTCACCCATCCAGGTAACGGCCTCACCAGTGGTAGCATAACTTTGCCGATCGATTAAGAAATACTAATGAGCCTACACCACAAGGACTTCAAACAGCAATAAACGCAGCTAAACTTAGATAAAATGGCGACGTCTCTTACCATCGTAAATTAAATGAAATTCATTGATTAATAGTGAAAATGCTAAAACCAGAGCAAATGTGCTTGTCATATCATTTTCGACTTATTTTATTTGCCTTGAATTTGTGTAATATAATCTAGAAATCACATGTAAGAAATCCATGTCATTGAATTGTCAAAATTATGCAGATAATATATAAGAAAGCTGTTTATAAGTTTTATTAAAGAAGTTTTGCCTATAAGTTTAAATCTATCTAATATGATGAAGAGGTAGAAGTTGTTTGTAGTTTGGAAGTAGGAGGTAATCGGAACTACTGATATAATGAAGGCGTTCGTTTCTGCAGCTCACCAGTTGGGGCCACTTGAGTAAGGTCCAATGGCTGTCGTTGGAGGCTTGACCGATTCTTATGAAATTTTGTGTGTATATTCAGTAGGTCTGAAAATAGGACGTAAGGTATTTTTCATATCCCTGGTAGGGTAGGGTATGGTAGGGTGAACTATTCGCGCTGGGCAGCTAGTCTCTATATATAAAAATGAATACCTATTTCCCTTGTTCACACTATAACTTGAGAAAGACGCTCTGCAGAAGGTTCTTACGGAAAAAAAAATAAGAAAGTTGCGTAGATAATTTAAGAAAGCATAACGGTAGGGTAGGAAATCCTAGGGACTTTCAAGGCCAGAGTGAATAGGTTCTTTCTGGATAAGCGTGTCCCATCTTAGGCTTCGTCTTCGTCTCTTAGTCAGCGGCGGGTCAGTGGCCAAACCCAAGCCCATTTAATAAAATAAAAAAGCCCTCGGTTACGCGGGTCCAACCGCGGAGCACAACTAGTAACCAAATAAATGAAATATTGATTATACCCACGGACATAAGTCTAAATAGATAACGCAAATCCCTCCATACGTTTGAAAACCAAGCTTGTCACTTTTTTTGTACCTACCATAATGTATTTAGATTTAGTTAGGTTGGCATTTGATTCTTGACATGGAAATTAAGCTATCCTATTTGTCAGCTAAACACATTCCTCGCTACACATCTCTGGTGGACGTGCTGCCTTATGCGAGTTCCCTGTCCGCGCGAATCAGTTTCAAAAGAAGAAGGGCATCAATTATTCAACGTCAGTGTGATAGTCAGGCAGCCGGATACAGTAACCAACTAATATGGCTTACCGATGTACCTGCGCAGAAGATACATTTTCAAAGCGCGGGAAATGCTATCGGTCTGCAGCAGCCGTCATGTGGGCGGGCAGCTGCAGTTTAATATGAACCTTATAGTTGTGAGCTAAGGTTGATTGTAATTTTTAAGCATTCTTTCGTTAATCTTCGGGCCTTATTTTCTGTGCGAACGATGATTCACGACGCGCCTTATCAGTTGGGTACTACTGTACTCTACTGAAAAAAAAATTACCGTGATAGTCAGGCAGCCGGGTACTCTACTGCTATGCTAAGGTTTTCTCACTATGTTTTACTTCAAAACCTCAAACTCAATATAGTATTTCGAACCTGCGACATTCGTCTCAGCATCAACTACCACTGAGCTGGCCTTAAAACGTTATTACAAGAAATTGGCAAAGAACTAAATTACCAAATTAAGAAAGCTAGAGAAAATAAATAAAGGACAAGGCTTATTATTTCCAATATCGGCGTCTCTCCAATTCACCGTAAAATCCTAAGTAAAACAGCAATTTTCCATACAATCCCATCCACCTTTACGACTCACGTGAAGCAATAAAAATAAACAATAAACTTTATCAAACAATTTCTAAAAGTCGTTAGGTCTGAAGAGAAAACCGCGTCACGAAATAATAAAAATGCAAACAAAGAGAAGAAAATGGTAATATTAATAAGCTATTTAAAAGGACTCAAAATACATCTAGCAATTCATTTGATTGTTCTTAAAGTTGTGATTGGATTTGACGAATCGAATGATGAAGAGGATTACTTACACAGAAATAATTACCCAAGCAGAAATGACGACATAGCCATACAGTTTAATGATAGAATACCTTTTTTAAAAGGTGGTGATAGTAATGAAGATTTGAAAACACTGTTGGAAGAGAAATATAAGTTTGTTAATGATGAAAGGTCTACGCGATTTAAAGTTGCACGCGCTGATGTGGAATATCCAGGTGAGACAAATAGGCACAATTATCTCCGTCAGGCTTTGTGAAAGTAGGAGATACATTGGCAATCATCTTGGTACTCGGCTAATATCCATTGGCACCGGTGGCCATTTACTTCTGACATAAAAAAGGTTCAACATCATCATATTCCGATCAGGAATCCGGCTAAGCTCGATATCGACCTTCCCTATAGATTTGCATAATTAATACTTGAGCTGCTTGCATTAAGTGACTGTCATAGTAACTCTAACCTTGTCTACAGTCTATCTATTGGGAGACCATCACATTCAGAACTTTCCAGCAGATGATTCTCTGAACATGATAAAAAAATAATCATTGACTCTGTTTCCCAAATCTTCTAAACCTAGTCTTCGCGGATGCCTCGAACGATCGCCACATCGCTTGGGAGTTCCGGTCATACGCCGTGCGAAGGATAGTCGGCGGTATGGAGAGCAGCATCAGCATATATCCTTACAATGTGGCGATATCCAGGAATGGGAAGCATTGGTGTGGAGGTTCCATCATTGATGAGCAGTGGGTGCTTACTGCTGGGCATTGTATGGAGCCGTAAGTGCTTATGAGTTTTTTTTTCCTCCGCTTTATTCTGAGGGTAGTTCTGCCACAGACAGCGGTCTACTCACGTGATTGCTTAGATTTTGTTTGAAAGAAATGCGTGCATCGTAGGAGGTGTGAAATTGTGGCCGTTCAGAATTACACCACTGATCAAAACCCAAACGTTTTTTGGTTGCAGAGCAATAGATGGTGATAAAAGAAAATTGCAAACATATATCATCAGAGCTGGAAGTTCGTTCCATAACCGAGGGGGGTATCAAGCCAGGGTTAACAAGGTGATTATATAGTTTCTTTTTATTGTTTTAACTGTTGGTTATGTTCTTAGAATTATGTAATATTACTGGCTATGAAAACGATGGTAGCTCATTTGTATTGATGTCAAATTCTGTGATCAAAGTCGTCTCAATTCCTACAATGAGCTTGTTTCGGTGGTGGAAGCATAGCACGGTGGTGGGGTGCCTATCTACCACCCTCTATTTTATAAATGTGATAAAGGCACATGACATTGAGTGTCTAATGTTAGACCTTATTTCCATCCACAGCTCGGACTGTGTTTCCATCCAATATAGAATATATGAAAGGAAATTTCTGCAACACTTCATCATCCTCACCATCATCAGCCTATAATGTGCCACTACTGAGGCCTCATTTCACAAATAATTGTGAAAGAGAATGGTCAGATATTCCATCACGGATCGGTGGAGTTAGGTTAGTGGTCAACCTACTGTTGGAGTTTTCAATCTGCCTAGGAGGCCTCCAACTTGCCACAATTAAGTGATAACCGGGACAGCACTTGCTAACAACTAACCCAATCACAGCTCAACATCACAGTTCCTCTTCCAGGTGTTCTTCCCTCGGCAGTACACGGCAGGCAGCGCTGACTTCGACTACAGCCTCCTGCGCTTAGACCGGCCCATGCCAATCGGACGTAACATAGCTGTTCTGAACCTACCTTCTAAGGACTACGCTGTCAAGCAGGATGATATTCTTATTGTTACTGGCTGGGGCAGTACTGATGTAAGTTTTAAGACTCATATAGAAGCGGTTTGGTAGAATCAGAAAAAGGAGAATTATCAATAATTGATCTAGCTGTCTCACCCCCGCGTTGGTGAGGGATCGTATTTTTTTTCGGGTTAAAAAGTATCCTATATATTATTCCAAAGTATAATCTATATATGTGCCAAATTTCATCCAAATCTGATCAGTAGTTTTTGCGTGAAAGAGTGACAAACATCTTTACGTCCATACATACTGTCACATTTATTATGGCAGTGAGATGAAGGGAAACAAGCATACGACATCTGGTGGTATATTTGCTTACTGCCACATATGGCAATCCTACTTAATAAATTTTTATGCGACATTGAGTTTTTTTATTACCACTTCACGCCTCGATGCCTCACCCAATCATGATGAAATTTGGCACAAGTGTAGATTACAATATGGAATTATATAGAGGGTCCCGTACTTTATATCCCGGGAAAACATTATGAACTCGGGTAAAACTGCGGAGCAAGATAGTAATTAAATAAAGTGGACGACTTCCGACGAGGGAAGTATTATTTTTTTTACTACGAAGTCGGTAATCAAGCATACCAGCCTGAGGGCACCTGATGGTATGCATTTTCCGTTGCCATACGAATGCTTGTAACAGACGAGGCATCAGTCACTCGATACCGACCTTTCCCTCCTCCCAATGTGCTCTGGCAAACCTTACTCACGCGCAGGAACACAACATTTATTTGGCTGCGTTATTCGGTAAGGCGGAAGTACTTCCCCAGTCGAGCTGCTCTTTGAGCGAATAAACGCTATGCTCTAACTCTCTTCATTGGAAGTTAGCTCATTCGACAACCCGAGCAGAAACCTGAAAATACGGACACAGCGTTTTGCATCCTCATTTATAATGCGGACAGCAAAGGAGTGGATTTGCTTCCGGCGACTGTGTTTCCTGACTCTTACAACCTAAGGTTTTTCAAGGCCAGAGTGAATAGGTTCCTTCTGGGTAAGCGTGTCCCATCTTAGGCTTCGTCTTCGTCCCTTATGGGCGGGTCAGTGGCCAAACCCAAGCCCATTTAATTATAAAAAACTTTTGAAACTGCACACTGTAAGGATGAGCTCCCCGTATGTCAAGAGATCATCAAGTCAAACAATTCCGCATGTACTAAGCTACATTTCTCCTATTCCTATCAGGCATCCGGCTACGGCAGCATCCCGGACCGGATCCGCTTCGTGCCGGTGCCGGTGATGCACATGACGGACTGCCAGAAGTCCTATCGCTTCTTCATCTCACCCAGGATGGTGTGCGCTGGGTACGCCACTGGAGGGAAAGATGCTTGTAATGTAAGTATGCTGTCTTTTGAGTTCCATATCAAAAATGGGTACTAAAGTACTAAGCCTTTTGTTTAGCGCTGCCTTTCAGACATTTTAATCCTAGACCCATCATGATGCCGTTTTTCATGGATAAATATAACATTTCTATTTTACACTTACCCGAGGATTATAAAACATACCAAGGTAATGAAATTTCCAAACAAAAAATTCAATTCTACATTATATTTCATGTTATCAAATTAATAATTTTGCTGTAGAAGAAAATATTCAAGCGGAGAGTATTTAGATTCCATCAACATTTGATCGAAGGTATTTAGCATTGATTTTGTATGTGACCCGATACCTATCTAGTTATTGTTGATAGAAGAGTGATAGCGATAAAAGTATTTTTTTTTTATACAACTTAGTCGGTAAACAAGCACACGGCCCGCCTGATGGTAAGCGGTTACCGTAGCCATATGGACGCTTGCAACACAAGAAGCATCGCTCACGCGTTACTGACCTTTCCCCCCTCCCCTATGAGCTCTGGACACAACTTTACACAATATAAAGTTATTTGGCTGCGGTATTCTGTAAGGTGGAGGTATTTCCCCAGTCGAGCTGCTCTTTGAGCGAATAAACGCTATGCTCCACCTCTCTAGTGAGATGTTTGCGTTATAGATGCATTAATTGATTTATCGTGCACTAGTGATTTCTGACTAGTGATTTGTTCTTGGTAAAAGTATCGATAAAAAACGAGAAAATGGCATTCATTATGTATTTAGTCGTTCAAACTATGAACGCGCAGTTTGTTTCAGGCCACCTTTGATCATACCCGTGGCACGGCACATACAATCGCTCTGTAGTTCAAACTGTTTTTTTTTACAACGGTCTTTGGACCACCAGTGGCAACCGCGCGTGACCTCACGATAGTCCTCTTAACCTTTCTCCTCATTCAGCACGACTCAGGCGGTCCAGCAGTTCGTGATGGCGTACTCCTCGGTATTGTATCGTTCGGAGGCAAGCAGTGCGGAGACCCCAGCTCCCCAGGAGTGTACAGCCGCGTGTCTGAAGCCACCGACTGGGTCGAGGAGATCATCACGCAGAACGAGGCGAGGAATGTTCCTGAACTCATACCGAAGATACAGAAGGCGCGGTTGAGGGAGCGAGAGTTGCAAAGGTAGATGGAAGAAATGCTTATTACTGAATGAAACGTAAATTTCTTTCAAATTGTAAATCAAGTTTTTCAAGCGCAAATTAAGTTAATAATAGTCTTGCTGTAGGTACCTAATAAATACAGTATACCTACTTAGTTACTTTTAGCGTTAAACTTACTCTGTGGTTAAACTTTGTAAACGCCAACAATGAATGTGTTTGAGTCAAAGGTTTGAGTAAAGGCTATTGAATATTCTGTGGTAAAAGCCGATATTCGTTGTTAGATTCGGTTTCCAACCAAATCAAACGCTTAATCCGAATTAACGTATAACGCCATCTAGTAAAAGTTTACGTAAACTTGATACTAAACTCAAGAAAATGTTGGTTGCCGCTTCAGGTTATTTTGGTGAAGTATTTAAGTAATTTTACATTTTCCAGATTTAAAGCCCGAGTAGAAGAAAAGAAAAATAAAATAAAAAATTGGCTTCGCGATACCCTAAAGTCACCATCGTTCTTAGAACTTGCCAAAAAGAAGCTAAATGAAGCGGGATTTTACACAAGACGGACCCTAGTTGACAATTTAAACACTAGTAATGTAGACGATAATACCTTGGACGAAATAAACTTCTCTAACTTAATAAATGAGAGAATAATACAAGGTGATGATGCAGCAAACGAGTCAGAGAAGTTATTAAGGACCCTAGCTCTCCAAGAAGTCATGCTCACGAGTAATAGCAATGAAATATCTTTCCTAGAACACAGAGCGAATACTAGAGAAGAAAGTGTTGAGGCTTTCTTGGCTTATATCAATTGAATTTGTTATAAATAAATATAATTATGTAAAACTTTATTTTCATTATGGCGCCATCTATGTTGTATGTGAGTAACCTAGCTTTTAGACATAAAATCTATTTTTATTAGTCGTATTGGTTAAAATTATTACCCAAAAAAATTACATATTCTACAAATAAATAAATTATTTCAAATTATATAAAATTTGGATGTTTTTAATATCTTGAACTGTCTTGGCTACTTAACACTAGATGCCACTATAAACTTAGTGTTACTATTTCCCACTAGATGGCATTGTTTTTTTAAGTTCAAAGTTCTCAATGAAATAAATACTATCTCAGAGTAACGAAAGGTTTTAAAAGTAAAATCAAAGTAACAAAATAATTTCGGAAAAATAAACAATAATAATAATATTTTAGTTGTATAGCTCAGTTTTGTTTTGTAATGCTTACATAATATTATAAATGCGAGTGTGAGTTTGTTTATTTGTTACGCTTTCACGCCTTAACTCCTCAACCGATCACAATGAAATTTGGCACGCAGACAGCCTATGGTATGGAGAAGGATATATGCTGCTTTATATCCTAGGAACGCGGACGAAACTAATAAGAAATATATAAATAAATAAAATACCAGGTTTATTTTTCACATAAATCTGTTACCATTTTATTTTCAAGTATGTTAGTTATATTATCTTGAAAAAATGCTATAAATTGTGCATACATTTATTAAATGTTATGTTATTTCCTTCATTTCTTGGACAAATTCTACATTTAGCCTATTATTTATGCTGTGAGCTAGCCTGAATCTTCACGTTAACCCCCCTATTCATAATCGCTTGTTAACTAAATCAGGTAATAGTGTCCTCCGTCTCACTCTTTCGATCACCAAATGTCACGTGTCAGATAAAGACTTCAGAATTTTAGCTAATCAACATTTGATAACTTTATAACGAATAAGGGAGTAGGAGTAATTTTTTTGTAGAATAGTTTACCAGTTTCCAAATAAAAAAAAACCGCTTAAAATCTTCGGGCAACAAGAGAAAGGCTTACACATGGACTGATGAATTGTTAAACTAACGTACGGTACGTGCATAAGGTTGCTTTTGCAGAGAATAGCCGGCAATAAACTCAGCAATTACACTTTTCAAAACAAACTCTGATTTATTAAATTATAGAGTGTCGTTGGTTTCGTCACGTTTATCCTTAAATTTTGAAAGTACATTTTAAAATTGTAGATAAGATTTCGTTATAGAAACTAATGTAATGCGTTGTTATTACTGCCAATGTCGAGTATTTAAATTTAAATTAAATACCTAAGTAAGTAAAACTGTGGTAAAACTCTCCGTAATAATTTAACATAATTGGACTGTTTTACAAAAAACTTAAACCGACTTCAAAGTACACTAAGACGTACTCAAATCCTGATCTGATGACAATGGGACCAAACGGGAAGTGTACCCTTCCAGACAAAAAAATATTTTTCCAAATCAGTTAATAAATGACGGAGTCATGAGGTAACAAACATAAAAAAAGCGACGTGTTATCCAATACGAACAAGTACCTAATTTACAACTTAAAATAAACAATATAATACTTGTACCAATAATACTTTGGTGTGAAATGGAGCAAAACACTTCCACAAACTACTTTTTCAAAAACCCAATTGTATTATATAAAGTAATTTTGATGGATAGTTTTATGCAACAACTAAACGAACGAACTGTTTTTGTGCAGCACAAAAAAAAAGGCATGTATTTATCGCGGCGACAAATTAATCTGAATTTGGTATTTATAAAAAATGAAAGGAGGTACTAAAAATAATAGGTTGGCAGCTAAAGTGAAGGATCATTTTAAGTAGAAAGCAGCAGCTAAATAAGCATTTGCCACGGGTTCTTGCTTTGTTATATAGTTTATGTGTATCTCATGCTTATCTTCCTCCGGAGCTTATGAAGACCATCGTTGTACCTATTTTAAAAAATGGGACGGGGGATGCCTCTGACAGGAACAATTATCGTCCAATCTCGTTGGCTACTGTGGTGGCTAAGGTGCTGGATGGCTTGCTTGATCGTCAACTTGATAATCACATTCATCTGCATGAAGCTCAGTTCGGGTTTAGACCTGGACTGTCAACAGAAACTGCCATATTACGACTCAAGCATACGGTTCAATACTATACTACGAGAAAAACACCTGTATATGCATGTTTTTTGGACTTGTCGAAGGCATTCGATCTGGTCTCGTACAACGTCTTATGGGATAGGCTTCGGAGTGAGACGAGTACGCCTAAGGAGGTTGTTTCACTGCTGAGTTACTGGTATCAAAACCAAACGAACCGTGTGAAGTGGGCGGGATCATACTCGACGGAGTATAGGTTGGAGTGTGGTGTCAGACAAGGTGGTCTCACCTCACCGAGGCTCTTCAACCTTTATGTGAATCGGTTGATCGGTGAGCTCAGCAAAGCAGGAGTCGGTTGTTCTATAGATGGAACAACTGTAAACAACATCAGCTACGCTGATGATATGGTTTTGCTGAGCCCATCGATTAGGGCTCTTGAGATCCTACTCGAGATGTGTGAGAGGTACGCGGAGGCTCATGGTCTCAGGTACAATACGAAAAAAAGTGAACTACTTATATTCAAGGCCGGGAGTAAATTGCCTAAACATGTACCTGCAGTCAAACTCGGGGGACTTGCACTAAGTAGAGTCACAAAATTTAAATACCTGGGACACTGGGTCACCGAGGATCTCTCAGATGATCTCGATATGGAGCGGGAGCGCAGGGCATTGGCTGTGAGATGCAATATGCTGGCTCGCAGGTTTGCACGGTGTAATATATATGTCAAGAGAACCCTTTTTAAAACATACTGCCAATCATTTTACACCTGCAGCCTGTGGGTTAATTATTCTGGCAGATCTTTCAATGCCCTGCGCATCCAATATAATAATGGATTAAGGATGCTGCTAGGATTGCCTCGCTACTGTAGCGCATCGGGGATGTTTACTGAGGCTAATATATATTGTTTTCAAGCATTACTCAGAAAAAGAGTGGCCTCCCTGATGCGTCGAGTGCGGGACAGTACTAGCGGCCTATTATGCAGATGTGACTGTCCAGTTGTGCGACACTGGAACACCTTGCACATGGGGTCCAGGGTCGCACTTCTTAATCTTAAATAATAATGTTTTTAGCTTATTTTCCCTACTAACATAGTTTTTTTTTTTTAAGCACATACTAACAATATATGGATTATTATCTGAATTAAATAAATAAATAAATAAAATAAATAATTTAAACTGGCATCGATATTTTTGTTTTGGTAACTGAATTTATTGTTAGGCGAAGACTTGATGGCGGATAAAAAGTAGAAAATAGGCTTTCTTATAATGAGGTTGTATATAAAGTAAACTAAGATGAGAAGAAAATATGAACATGGTCATATAAAACATACTTTGTGCGACATTTTAAGAGCTCTAATTAAAGCAAATAAGGCATGCAAAAAAAATAGTGTGTCTAAAGATTTATTTCTTGACTTTTATTTTCAACACGCTTTTATTAGGTTTTATTATCTATGGAATCACATTAAATTATATGTAAGCCGTGTTCGGACTTGTTGGAATCGTCTTGAGATGCATGATGATGCATTTTAGTTTTAGTTTTAGCTTTAGCTTTAGCTTTAGCTTTAGCTTTAGCTTTAGCTTTAGCTTTAGCTTTAGCTTTAGCTTTAGCTTTAGTTTTAGTTTTAGTTTTAGTTTCAGTTTCAGTTTCAGTTTCAGATTTAGATTTAGATTTAGATTTAGATTTAGATTTAGATTTAGATTTAGATTTAGATTTAGATTTAGATTTAGATTTAGATTTAGATTTAGATTTAGTTTTGTTTTAGTTTTAGTTTAAGTATTTTAGTTCCAGTGCTTACCCTCCTACTCCATCATCAGACCCTGAAAACCTTACATGGTTCATCTCACGACAATTCCAACAAACCCAAACACGGCCAGGATACGATGATCCACTATGGAGTTCGAGTGCTTACCCTCCTACTCCATCATCAGACCCTGAAATCTATATACAGTCAAAATTCATCTCATGACAATTTCTCGAACACGGGTAGGATACGTTGCTCCACTATGGAGTTCCAGTGCCTACCCTCCTACTCCATCATCAGACCCTAAAAATCATACATGGTCAAAGTTCATGTCACGACAATACTAACTACCCCAAACACGGCCAGAATACGATGATCCACTATGGACCCAGAAAACCATACAAAATCAAAGGTCACTGTTTTCGGTCCCGAAACCAGAAGAACCCGGTTCGAGTCCAGCAGTTTTTTTTTAAATTCGAATCTAAATATAATTTCCAAAAAACACGATAAGCTAAAAAGTAAAAACCAGGTTCAACTCGGTCATCCAGATACTAATTATGATGCCACAAACAAAAATACTGAAACCCTAATTCGTAATTATAGTACCCGTTTAAATTTTTACAGCTGCTTGCAAATCGCAGCCCGAAAGTGTATTTTTATATGGAAGCCTATAGTTGCCAATAATACAATGTTTGTTATCCCACTGTCAATATTAGTCGCCAAGTCATTATTTATAGTACCCCACCTATTATTTCTATGTGCCTGTTTAATATATTTGCTACCTTAAAGAAGCTGCCACTATTTGGTTTTTATGATACCTTGCAATTTGTAGCCCATCTAATTTAATAGTTACCAAATTATTTAATCGCTGCAAAGTAATTTTTTTAGTAACCAATAGTTAGTCGCCCTTTAATTTGTTAGTCGCCTCGAAAATAATTAGCCAAAAAAAAATTGTTTTTAAACGACAAAATAACATTCTCAGCCTTTTGTCAACATCGTTGCTTTAATTGACTGGTGCTATCATAGAAAAACAAATTTAGTGTCAACATTTCATTTAAACTTATAATCTGATACCATTTAAAATGCCTACATACGCAAATAAATACTGTCGTTTTAGCAAAATATCACGGTTTCAGAAAAAAACTTTCAGTAAGGGAAGCGTCGTAAAAACAACATTTTATATTGGACCACATCTCTGTGACTGCAAATCGAGCCTTTCTTCAATCTTGCATAAGCCCGCCCGTAACGAAGTAATCACTGGGGAAGTAAATTAGACTTTATGTAACGAAGATTGTTCTCATTTGATCATGACTATTCAATTCTTTGAGAATAATTAAGTTATTTTTTCGTGCAGAAAATTATGTTGTACACTTTTTATAATTTAAAGATTGTGACCTTAATGGCAAAAACACGTACCTAATTATGTAAAATAAAGTTTACTAATCCTACGAAAATTATAAATGTTTTTTTTTTAAATTTGTTTGCATTGATGTTTGCCATTCAATCACGCCTTATAGCTGAACGGATATCAATAAAATTTAGCAATCATACAAATACTCTGGAATCAAACATGGATCATACTTATCCAGGAAACCTTAGCAACGCGGGTACTACGAGGAGCATTCTTGATCGAAGAGGTAAGTACCAGGATGTCAGACGCATAAAGGAATTACAAAAACAAACTGTTTCTGATCAAAAGCCTAGCCATGAAAACTAACGCCCTTTCTTATAAAACGCTGTGAACACCTAAATAAAGTCATATTGTTTGACATTGAAATGAAAGTGGTCGATAAATACAACAACAGTATTTTATTTCAATAGCGTCCTATGAGTAAGGGTGACAAGTTTATGCTAGCCTAGTAGATGACTCAGAAGTTATGTAAATTTCCATTTGTTTTTATTTTATTTCGGTCAACATTATGCAACTAGGTGAAACGCAATGCATACAATTGCTCCTATTTAGTACATTTTAACAGTGAAAATAAAAAATGTAGGAAAAATATATTAAAATAGAAATGTAAACAACTTGCAGTTCTTCCAGAGTGTGAAGAGGCGCGATTGAAACCGCGGGTGTTGCAATCGTCCATAGGCTACGGAAACCGCTTACCATCAGGGGGAGGTAAAACATAACGTGTCCAATCTCGGAAACATCATAATAAATAACAACGGTCACATTATTATGATTATCAATGGAACTTATAATAACACAACTCCTAATATGGAAATAAAATGTTAGGTACCTCTATTATTAAATACTAATCTTAAAAATCTTATGCTGCATCCATGCTACGCCAATCGAGCACGAACCGAGCCACGAACGAGCCTACAACGAGGACGATGCGAATCCCTTTTTTCGTAAAAAAAACGGACAATCGCGCTCGTTCGAGGCTCGCAAGCCCGTCCACGCTACGCGAATCGTGCTCGCAGTGTGCTCGTTCGTGGCTCGGCTCGTGATCGGTTCGCCAAGCACCATAAAAATCTCATATGTAACTAAGTTTGTATACCATCAAAAGCTAAGCGATGGACAGTGGCGTGCATTGGTTTTCGGACTAGGTAGGCAGAAGAAATCATGGCCATACACACCTAAATATGGCTCTTAGATAGATCATGTTTTTTGACCAGATTCGTAAAATTTTTTAGGTCAGCGTATCATTCCACAATCATTCATTAGCAAACAAAATACATAATAACAGAATAATAGATTCGAATAACAGCACCCAGATAGCCAGGTGTTTAATAAACATAATATTCTGTGTTAAAATGTCTAAGATTTTTACCTTTGTTTTGAATCCATGAATGTTTTGGAATTGGTCTTCAGCAAGTTACCTACTATTTTCTACTTGACAAACGAAAACTGACTAAAAGACTAATTTATCGATACATTTCACCACAAAAAAAATTCATTTCACACAGATACACTTCGCAAAATCACAATTAAGTAAATTATAGCAACAACATTGCATACAATCCCAGCCAAACCATAAACAAACCAACACAAATAAATTGCGAAGTTATATTTGAGTTGCTCTAATGTTGGTAAACTGTAGATTTTTTAATTTGGATGGGTTACTTTACTTACAACAGAGTAGGTAAAGTTACTTTTGGTCCATAAATAGCGAATGTCAAATGTCAGTATGCTACGCATAGCAAAAGCGTGATTTATGCTTTCGTCGTATTACCTTAAAGAAGTGTGTGTGTATGTATGAATATGCCGAAATCGTTTTAGTGTGCGTGAATTTGAGAGGCGAACTCGCGAGTGCCTGCGCGGCAAAGTTTGAAATTTCGTATTGAATGTTAGGTTAGAATTTTTATTTAAAGTGTTTAATTAATTGAATCAACATATTATTTTATTGAATCTTATGAGGTAGGCATTGCTTATTTGCCTATATGGAATGCACGCCACTGGCGATGGACCGAGATATGGCAGGGTATTTTTAAATAAATGAATGAATAAAAAGAGAACACACGATATCTTCCTTCGTATTTAAAGAAAAAATACGTGTGTAATATTTTTTTGATAATGTAAAAGACGGATAGAATTATTTAAGTCATGTAACCCATTTCGAGGCCGGAATATTTAGAAGAAATATTAGTTAGGTAACTCAAGCATGCTATCGGAGCAACTACTGTCAATGAAGGCTCTTATGTATGCCAAACAGCAAGCTGACTGATTGGTGTTATTTTTTAACCATCTGCACGACAACAATTTATCTAAGTAAAACATTCGTATAATCATAATCACGTTTTTGTGTACACGCAAGTTGCTGTGGCGCTACAATATGACATGTTCATAATATTACGTGTGAAATTAATACTATAACATACGAAACATAATTCAATAAATGTTTATATAAGTACTTCTACTGATCTCATGATTCATCTGATTTTATGATTTCATTCGTTGTAAAATATAATCAAAAGGAAAGGAACCGTGTAGTCTATATAAACGAGTATCTGATGAAGATGAATTTACAGAGTTAAATAAACTATTATTTCCATCAATTAGATGAAAAAGAGATGGATGGATTGTGTGAAAGATGATATTAGTAAGAAAGGAGTGAAAGTTGGTATAACGGATAGAATAGATGATTGGAAGAAGCGTACATATTGCGCCGACCACAAATGGTTGGGAACAGGGCAGGCAGATGGTGATGATGAATTTGAGTTTTCTTTTATACTCTCTTCATTAACTTTACCGACTATAATTCCTCAGTTTGCGATTTTTAAATCTTGGGCACGGTTATTACCTATAATTCGAGCTATAGAAATAACGTGGAAAAAAAACGAGCGAACATAAAAAAAAACGGTTTTACCGGTTAACCGGTTTTACCTCTCCATAACCGAAAAAAAAACCGGTTTTCATTTTGCCACGGTTTTGCATTCCCTAGTCGAGACCGAACGAAATTGACTTCGCACCTCGAAATTTTACAGTCGAATAGGACTCCAACTGAAACCGTAGGTTCGAAGCGAAGGTTGTTTGACGCGAGAATTAAGTCCCTGGTAGAAGAGAGGTTAGACAAGCGCAAATAGGAATCGAAAAATTTGCTTTTAGACCTAATAAGGCTATTGGTGCTGTTGATTCGGCAGAGGAAACCATAATATGGGAATGACCGAATGAAATCAAGATGACTCTTAACAAAATCGTATAATTGCTAATGCTATAATTATTATAATTAATAAGCTGTCATGACAAAATCGTCACTCAATACATATTACAGATACTAGGGTTCCGTAGCCAAATGGCAAAAAACGGAACCCTTATAGATTCGTCATGTCTGTCTGTCTGTCTGTCTGTCTGTCTGTCTGTCTGTCTGTCTGTCTGTCTGTCTGTCTGTCTGTCTGTCTGTCTGTCTGTCTGTCTGTCTGTCTGTCTGTCTGTCTGTCTGTCTGTCTGTCTGTCTGTCTGTCTGTCTGTCTGTCTGTCTGTCTGTCTGTCTGTCTGTCTGTCTGTCTGTCTGTCTGTCTGTCTGTCTGTCTGTCTGTCTGTCTGTCTGTCTGTCTGTCTGTCTGTCTGTCTGTCTGTCTGTCTGTCTGTCTGTCTGTCTGTCTGTCTGTCTGTCTGTCTGTCTGTCTGTCTGTCTGTCTGTCTGTCTGTCTGTCTGTCTGTCTGTCTGTCTGTCTGTCTGTCTGTCTGTCTGTCTGTCTGTCTGTCTGTCTGTCTGTCTGTCTGTCTGTCTGTCTGTCTGTCTGTCTGTCTGTCTGTCTGTCTGTCTGTCTGTCTGTCTGTCTGTCTGTCTGTCTGTCTGTCTGTCTGTCTGTCTGTCTGTCTGTCTGTCTGTCTGTCTGTCTGTCTGTCTGTCTGTCTGTCTGTCTGTCTGTCTGTCTGTCTGTCTGTCTGTCTGTCTGTCTGTCTGTCTGTCTGTCTGTCTGTCTGTCTGTCTGTCTGTCTGTCTGTCTGTCTGTCTGTCTGTCTGTCTGTCTGTCTGTCTGTCTGTCTGTCTGTCTGTCTGTCTGTCTGTCTGTCTGTCTGTCTGTCTGTCTGTCTGTCTGTCTGTCTGTCTGTCTGTCTGTCTGTCTGTCTGTCTGTCTGTCTGTCTGTCTGTCTGTCTGTCTGTCTGTCTGTCTGTCTGTCTGTCTGTCTGTCTGTCTGTCTGTCTGTCTGTCTGTCTGTCTGTCTGTCTGTCTGTCTGTCTGTCTGTCTGTCTGTCTGTCTGTCTGTCTGTCTGTCTGTCTGTCTGTCTGTCTGTCTGTCTGTCTGTCTGTCTGTCTGTCTGTCTGTCTGTCTGTCTGTCTGTCTGTCTGTCTGTCTGTCTGTCTGTCTGTCTGTCTGTCTGTCTGTCTGTCTGTCTGTCTGTCTGTCTGTCTGTCTGTCTGTCTGTCTGTCTGTCTGTCTGTCTGTCTGTCTGTCTGTCTGTCTGTCTGTCTGTCTGTCTGTCTGTCTGTCTGTCTGTCTGTCTGTCTGTCTGTCTGTCTGTCTGTCTGTCTGTCTGTCTGTCTGTCTGTCTGTCTGTCTGTCTGTCTGTCTGTCTGTCTGTCTGTCTGTCTGTCTGTCTGTCTGTCTGTCTGTCTGTCTGTCTGTCTGTCTGTCTGTCTGTCTGTCTGTCTGTCTGTCTGTCTGTCTGTCTGTCTGTCTGTCTGTCTGTCTGTCTGTCTGTCTGTCTGTCCGTCCGTCCGTCCGTCCGTCCGTCCGTCCGTCCGTCCGTCCGTCCGTCCGTCCGTCCGTCCGTCCGTCCGTCCGTCCGTCCGTCCGTCCGTCCGTCCGTCCGTCCGTCCGTCCGTCCGTCCGTCCGTCCGTCCGTCCGTCCGTCCGTCCGTCCGTCCGTATGTCACAGCCACTTTTAATAATGTTGAAACTTGGTAAGTAGATGTATTCTGTGAACCGCATTAGAAGAGATTTTCACACACAAATAGAAAAAAAAAACAAAAAAATTTGGGGTTCCCCATACTTAGAACTGAAACTCATTTTTTTTTTTTTTTTTTTTTTTTTTTTATGTCAACATGTTGACAAGCAGGCAGACGGGCCACCTGATGGTAAGTGGTCACCGCCGCCTATGGACATTTGCAATACCAGGGGGATTGCCAATGTGTTGCCGACCTTGTAGAGCTCTTTTTACGCCTTTTTTGAAGAACCCCATATCGTAGCGCTGAGGGAAAACCGTAATGGGGAGCTCATTCCACAACCTAATGGTCCGCAGTAAGAACGTCCGACTAAAACGTTGTGTGGACGATCGAGGCGGCTCGAGGATGTGAGGATGAACTCCACATCTCCGGCGAGCAGTGCGATGGTAGAAAGGTGATGGTGGCACCAGATCAAAAAGTTCACGAGAACACTCCCCATTATACAGGCGGTAGAATACACAGAGAGAGCCTATATCTCTCCGAAGGCTAAGAGGTTCTAAACCGCCAGTGAGTATGGGATCGTCAACGATACGAGTGGCCCGCCTTTGCACCGAGGCAAGTGGATTAAGCTGATAAGCGGGTGCGCCTGCCCAGAGGTGCGAGCAGTACTCCATATGCGGCCTAACCTGAGCTTTATAAAGCTGTAGCCGCTGGCGTGTCGTGAAGTACCACTTAGCCTTATTAAGCACACCCAACTTTTTTGAAGCCAGTTTGGCTTTGCTTTCCAAATGACCTCGGAACTGGACATCACTCGCAATATCGACACCGAGGATCCCGATACTCTGTGCGATGTTTAGAGGAGTGTCTGCGAATTTCGGAGCTACTACGAATGGGGTTTTTTTCGCGGAAAACGCGCAGACTTGTGTCTTCGAGGGGTTAAAACGGACTAAATTAAGTCTCCCCCATTCCGAGACCCGCTCCAACGAAGTCTCGACTTCAGACACAAGTCGAATTCGACTTTCCTCCACCGTGGACCGAGGGATGTTAGCACGGCCGGAGTATTGGGCATCACCAGTGCTGTCATCCGCATAGCAGTGAATGTTGGGAATTTTCAACATATCATTGATATGCAGGATGAACAGTGTGGGTGATAGCACACAGCCTTGCGGTACGCCAGCATTAATATTTTTGATATCGGAGCAGCATCCGTCAACGGCGACTTTGATGCTCCGATCAGCAAGAAAACTGGACACCCAAGTGCACAAACCCTCGGGAATTCCGTAAGACGGCAGCTTCGATAGAAGTGCCCTGTGCCAGACCCGATCGAAGGCCTTAGCGATGTCGAGGCTAACTGCCAATGCCTCGCCTTTACTCTCTATGGCTTCAGCCCATCGGTGCGTTAGGTAAACAAGAAGATCACCAGCTGAACGACCATGACGAAAGCCGTACTGGCGGTCGCTTATCAGCTGGTGCTCCTCTAAATACCTAAGGAGCTGAGTATTGATGACCCGCTCCATCACCTTAGAGAGGAGGGAGGTTATCGCTATTGGCCTGTAATTGGACGGATCTGTTCGGTCCCCTTTTTTGGGAATCGGATGGACAAGGGCTGTCTTCCACGAAGAAGGTACACGTCCGGCGGTATAGGAAAGCCTGAATAGGCGCGTCAACACTGGAGACAACTCTGGAGCACACGTCCTAAGCACAATGGCGGGGATACCGTCAGGCCCACTCGACTTTCGGACATCAAGGGAGAACAGAGCTCGTCGGACCGCGATTTGCGAAAAGCGGATTTCCGGCATTGAGCTGCCACAACGCGGGATGCTAGGCGGTGTGGCTCCCCCGTCGTCAAGTGTCGAATTAGCTGCAAAGAGGGCTGCCAGTAAATCGGCTTTCTCTTTTGCAGTGTGGGCCAGGGAGTCATCCGGTGTGTGCAGCGGAGGAAGCGATGACCGACAGAAGTTACCTTCGACAGCCTTGGCGAGCGACCAGAATGCTCGACTCCCAGAAGGGAAACCTGTAAGCCGATCGCCAATCCTGCCGATGTGCTGGAACTTCGCTCTGGCAATTTGCTTTTTGCTGGACCAAGAAGCAGAATTATATACTTTTCTCAATTTGGATTTATCCGGATCATTTTGAGCATGCGCTTTAGTCCAGGCCCGGTAGGCATCTTGCTTTAGGCTATTAGCCTTTGCACTGGGCCCATCGAACCAAGGCTGACTCGATCCTCCAATGGGCACCACAGAGCATGGAATAAAACATTCCATGCCCTGCGATACGACATCGGCGACCAAGTCTGCGCAACTATCCGGATCATCCGAAGAAAAACAAAGCTGCCTCCATGGGTAGGATGAATAAAACTCCCGTAGTCCATCCCAATCTGCTGACCGGTAATGCCAAACTTTGCGCGTCTCGCGGGGTCGAGATCTTTCTGGTAGCGCTAGTGGCACTTCAGACTGTACCAGGCAATGGTCGGACGATCCAAGGGGAGCACCGACGGAGACCTGGTAATGATCTGGGTGTGTAGTCAGCAGCAGGTCCAGCAGAGAAGGCTCGTGGTTCTCGATATCAGGAATGCGGGTTGCGTCCTGCACCAGTTGCGAGAAACCATAGGTCAGAGCGAAGTCATAAACGGTTTTCCCTGCGTGGTCGGTCGGCGAAGACCCCAACCATTCGCTATGGTGGGCGTTAAAGTCTCCGAGGACAATCACCTCGGCTGTGGGGTACCGTTCCAGCACAGTGTCGGTCGCTTCTTGGACGTGTTCGAAGAAGCGAGTTGTCTCAGTGTCGCCGCGATTAGACCTGTAGAGGCACGCGTATATACGGGTGGACCCACCATAGTCTACGCGCACCCAGAGAGTAGACAGGTCCCTGTCTTCTAAGTTATTGAGACGTCGACAACAGATGCCCTCCCGGACGAACATGCACACCCCAGCCTTTGGAACGAACAAATGTTCGAGATTGTAGCCGGGATAGTGAAGATACGATGTATCGCTCGGGCAGGTTATCTGTGTCTCCGTCAGAAAGAGCAAGGCCGGCTTCGCCGTCTCAAGATGGTGATGGACGGCGTTGATATTACTGTGGAGTCCCCTGATATTGCAAAAGTCCACTCTTAATGTGGAAAGGGGTGCCGCTGAAGTAAACCTTTTTCTTTTATTTTTAACCATTTTATTTAAAAAGCGTAAAAAAGATGAGTTTATTGGAAGTGCGCGGTTTACATGATCGCGGAGGCAAAACGCAATGGTTGCGGGTCAATCCAAATGCGGCGACAAGTTGTAGGATTGACATGGGGGACGGAAGGGCCCCCGGTCCCCCCCGGGAGTGCCTGTCTGGTTCCACTCCGGTCTCCTCCCCCGGCAGGACAGACACTCGTCGGGATTATGCGCCGGTTGGCGGGACAGCCTCCTGGGCCGGAGTTTATAGGTAATGCCCAGGTTCGGGTCCCCTACTAACCGGCGGGCGGCCAGCGGACAGCCGTTTCACCGGGTCTCCCTGGCTCCCATGTCAACCCAACACGCCACACACATCAGAGATCGCCCAAATCGCATCGCCGGACCCCACCATCATACAAGCCGCACACTTCGGATGTAGGGGGGATGGCTCTCGTGAACCCAGCCGAAACACAGCGAACTGCTTCACGACAGACTCACTCACGAGGGTGGTCGCTAGCCAGTCGGACATGAGTATGTCCTACCACCAAGCTAGGTGGCGTGAGAATTATGTGGGGCCGCCACCTGTCCACCACAACCCGAAACGGGGTTCAGTATGAGCCAGAGCCTCGTTTGTTTGTCAGCAGGGTGCACCACGAGCAGGTGAGGTTGGCAAGGATCCAATAGATGTAGTTTGGACCCTTACACCCCCATTTATTTTTTAATAAAACCCTTATGTTTACCCTATTTATTATATTGAGGTTTCTAATATCTTTTTTTTCTAAACTGAATAGTTTGCGCGAGAGACACTTCCAAAGTGGTAAAATGTGTCTCCCCCCCTGTAACTTCTAAAATAAGAGAATGATTAAACTAAAAAAATATATGATGTACATTACGATGCAAACTTTCACCGAAAATTGGTTTGAACGAGATCAAGTAGTTTTTTTTAATACGTCATAAATTGAAATTCATATCAAATACTCAGGTCTATAAAAAAAAAAAAATCTTTCTTTCTTTCTTTCTTTCTAAATAGTAGTCATTTAGAAAGAAAGAAAGAAAGAAGGAAAATTATTTTATTTTTCCAAAAACACAAATGAATAGTAAATATAAAAATAGAACAGTAAAATAAAGTATAAATAAATATCGAATCTGTGTGTTCGGAAAGAAAAGGCGGCTAATGTTGAGGTACCCCCCAACGCTGATATTCTGCCAGCGCCTCGTGAGTGTGCGTCACGAAAATCAGTAGGAAGAGATCAACGAGTGTTTTTTTCTTTTTAAAATTAAAATAATCGAACAAATAATAAAAATTTATTAACCATTATATGGATAAATTCGTATATGAACAATAATCAGTGAACATAAGCTAAATGAGGGTGCAGCGATTACTTATATACCTACAGGTTTGTACGGAACCCTCGGTGCGCGAGTCTGACTCGCACTTGGCCGGTTTTTTTCTGGTACATCTGTAGCGTCCTCTGGGGCCATCAACTTTTATTGCGATCCAATGCAGACTCAACTGAGCCAAACAGGTTTGGATGCGTTGCTCTGATTCCACCATCAGACCCTGAAAACCATATATGACAAAAATCCATCCTAAGACGATAAGCCCAAACACGGCAAGGATACGTCGCCGTCGTTCCACTATGAAGTTCTATTGCCTACCCTCTCTGATGGACTTCTGGACTTGGACTTCTTCTTACTTTGCTTCTAGGGACCACTGGTGAAGGGGCACTCCTTATACGCTTGCAACACCAATGGTTAAATAAAATAAAGTTTTTTTTATCACAATTTATTATGTGACAAACGACAATTTATTTAGAGAACTTGGCTTTCAAAACATTGCAAATAGATAGGTTTCCTTTTAATACTTGAAAGTTATTACCCAGGACCCAACATTACTCCTATTAGTTCGGGAGGAGGGTAACCGGGAGGCTCCTCATCCTCCGGCTGATCTTCTTGTTTTTCAGCAACATATTTCACTAAATATCTGTCCCCTTTGGGAGAGATCCATATGAATGAGCCCCGGACAGCAGCTGCATCTTCACGACCTTCATCTTTCGGTGCATCCAGTCGATCTTGTTTGGTACCGTCGGATGTTTCATATCTGTAAAAAAAAATACTTTGAAAACTCCGCCTGTTTTATTGTTTTTAGTGTCAGTCAGTAGTCACCCAGGCCTTCGCACAGCAACTCATCAACTATTCATCGCAATCGAATGGATGTATAGTTATAGCACAGTCTTTAAAACCATACAGTCGTTCGACGAATACGTCTAGACAGGGCAATCGTGCGGGGTGTGAGGAGCGAGACGCGGGAAAGTCGAGCCCGACCTGCGAACAACGACTGTATGGTTTTATTGACTGTGGTTATAGTAAGTAACCCATACAACACAAACAGATAAGTATGTTTTTATATAATACTAGCTGCCCGGCGCGACTTCGTTCGCGTGGTGCTACCCTACCCTACCCTACCCTATCTAAACCATCCAGGGAGTTAATTCTACTGTACTTGTGTATGTCACTGAACTCCTCCTAAACGGCTGGACCGATTTGAATGATTTTTTTTGTATGCGTTTGGGTGGCGCCCTGGATGGCTTAGATTTACAAATCAGCCCGGCAGATAGCGCTGCAGTCAGACTCCTGGGGCTATTTAGAGTTGTACACATTGTTATATAATTAAATAAATATTATTAAGATTTAATTCATTATTATACTTTAAAACAAAACTATACTAAATATTATTATATTATTCACTTATACACACTTACACATATACCTAGTTATATGAATTCCTGGTACTTCTGCCTTTTGTTTTTGTTAGAATATTTTTAATATTTATCTATTCATGTTTAAATATCTAAGACGTAAAATCCTGGTGACTACAGGTTTTTTTTAAACCTACAACGAGCACCAGTCTATCGCAAAACAGGTTCGCATAGTACGTATGCACTTTTTTTGTACATACTAACTTTTGTGTAGAGAAAATAAATGCTTTTATTTTTATTTTACTATACATATTAAATAAATTTTTAAATATTTTTATAAAAATCAATATTTACAAAAAACATTTAAAAATGTCGGGAGCAGGGTTTTATTATTATTATTATTTCATTTATTTATTTTACAATACATATTAAATATATTTTTATAAAAATCAATATTTACAAAAAAAAAAAAAAAAACAGTAATCCGCCGGTGTCGGGAGCAGGGTCCAAGCTACCGGAGGTAAGGGCCGCAGAGACAGGAACGTCCTCACAAAGTGGAATGATACACTGACCTAAACAATTTTACGAATCTGGTCTAAAAACATGATCTATCTAGGAGGCATATTTAGGCGTGTATGGCCATGATTTCTTCTGCCTAGCTTGTCCGAAAACCAATGCACGCCACTGCTATCTGGTTGGCAACCTACCACCCTCAAGTTGAAAATCTGTCGCCAAGCACCTATCGGTGTGTTCCGACAGCTGCACTTGAGAGCCAGTTCCTTCTAGGATTTGCGTGCTTAGCACTTCGCGGTCACTTCATCGTTGCACTTACCATGTTGTGATGTTATTGTGAATAAATCTAACTCTATGTTTATGTCTCCTTCCACTTCGAATGATATCTTCAATATCATCATGTCCTTGAGAAATACTCCAAGTACGGGATATAATGAGATAACCACGAAGATAATACAAGACGTGGCTCTTATTATATCTCCGGTTTTGAGTTATATTATTAATTTATGTATTGATTGTGGTATATTTCCCGACAAGTTAAAATTAACTATTGTTAAGCCGATGTACAAAAAACAAGATAGAGATATTATGAGTAATTATAGACCAGTTGCGCTAGTACCAGTATTTTCGAAAATATTTGAAAAATATATTCACGCTAATCTCTACTCGTATATGGAAAAATATAATATCCTGATTGATGAGCAGCTTGGTTTTCGTAAAGACAAATCGACTAACATTGCTATTTACAATTTCTTAAAAATGGTTATGTCGGGCTGTGAAAGTAAGCTGCCAGTGTTTGCTATGTATATGGACCTTACTAAAGCATTCGATTATGTAGATCATGACATTCTGCTCAATAAACTAGAGACATATGGGGTAAGAGGAAATGTTCGGAATTTAATAAAATCTTACCTTAGTGATCGATATCAGCAAACACAAATAATAAAAGTATGTCCGGATACAAAAACTGAAATTAAATATACGTCTAATGCGGGTCGTGTTAAATTTGGGGTACCGCAAGGAAGTGTTCTGGGGCCATTGTTATTTATAACTTACCTCAATGACCTACCGCAAGCTATAGATCACCCAATGGTTTTATTTGCTGACGATAGCACAGCAATTTTTATTGGGGACAAAAATAATACTCCAGAGGAGGAAATTAATTATGCATTAAATAATATAGTTAAATGGTTAACATGTAATAACTTATTAATAAATTTTAGTAAAAGTAATCTTATGACATTTAATAAATATATAAAATTGACATCAAAAATTAGCTATATGAATAATAAAATTGCCGACATTTCTGTTACAAAATTTTTAGGTTTATATGTTGATTCTGAACTAAAGTGGATCAAACATGCGGAATCAGTATGCTCTAAGCTTAGCAGCTACTCTTACGCCCTGTACATGTTGTCTAAAGTAGTTAGTCAGTCAGCAGTGCTCACGTCATATCATGCGTATGTTACGTCTACTTTACGCTACGGCATTATTTTTTGGGGAAACTGCTCGGATAGGGAAACTATTTTTAGAGCTCAAAAGAAATGTCTGCGATCTGTGTGCCATCTGAAATCGACGGATTCTTGTAAACCACATTTTATCAAACATAAAATATTAACGTTTCCGTGTTTATATATCTATGAAATCGCTTTATTCGTAAGAAATAATTTACATATGTTTAAGTTTTATAAAGGTGAGCGAAATAAAAATAAAATTTGTATGCCGATTCATAGAACCGCACTATATCATAAAAGTGTATTTGGTATGGCACCAATTTACAACCGTTTGCCAAAATCGATGCTGGAATCGAATAACATCGTGACATTTAAAAGGAATTTGTATGATTATTTGACATCTAGGAGTTATTATACAATTAATGAATATCTTACCGAATAATACCTAATGTAATAGTCAATTTTTTTTTTTTGTTGTGTATAATGATCTGTGATTTTGTGTGTATAATGAGTGTGTTAATGTATAATGATCTTATTAAATTGTATAATGTCAATAATTAATAATATTACTACTATTGCCTGTTCGATGTGGACGAGACTGTTGAGACTTATGAATTGTATTTTTTTATAACACCATTATTCTGTACAGTGTATGCAATAAAATATTTTTGATTCTGATTCTAATTCTGATTTTGGTCAAACACAGGCCTATACACGGAAAAAACATGCTACTAGTGGAATGATTGTCGTACTTACGCTCTCTGGTTGCCGACTCCTTCGTTATAGTTCTCATACCGAATGATCTGGATGTCTTCGTCCTCCGAGGAGTCGTATTTAATGGTTGGCGGTGCGGCGGCTACCGCTGCCACCAAGCATACCACTAACAGCTGTCAATGACAATAAATATTCAAATAATTATAAAGGCCATAAGCATAAGTACCAGCTTGAGGCCCTCGACTCAATAGACCGCTGAGCCAGGAGACTCATCGGAGATGAGTCTTTAATTAAGGCGAAACTCACGAGCCTCGACCATCGAAGAAAGGTTGCTTGCTTATCGGTTTTCTACAGGATATATTTTGAAGAGTGTGCGCAGGAATTGTTCAACCTAATTCCACCATCCCCATTTTTACACCGAACCACAAGACGCCGGGAAAATTTTCACCCGTACGTTGTTGACATACCGAAAATACGGACACAGCGTTTTGCATCCTCCCTCATTTATAATACTGTGGCAAGGGAGTGGAACTTGCTTCCGGCGTCTGTGTTTCCTGACGCCTACAATCTAGGAACTTTCAAGGCCAGAGTGAATAGGTTTCTTGGGTAAGCGTGTTTCATCTTAGGCTTCGTCATCGCCCCTTATGGGCGGGCCAAACGCAAGCCCATTTAAATAAAAAAAAAAAAAAAAAGGCAAATTATTTTTGGACATGGATTTTTCAAACAAGTTCCTTTTCAGAAGTGCAATGAATCAGCTGATGTGCAAGAGTACGCATTGAAGTAGCCTTGCGTTGATGAGTAGGTACAGAAATGGAAGCATTTTGGACAGAATTGTGACGTTTGATAAAAAGTTATTCTCTGATAATCGCTAGCGAGTTTCAGAGTAGGTACTCTATTATTTCTTGAATCTTTAAGGTTAGAAGTGTGACTACATTTTATGTACTTACCAGCTTCATATGTTCGCGATCCGTATTCCTTGATGGACGATACACTTTGGACTGATTACAGGTATTATAATCTAGACGTCTTTATTAATGTATTAATAATTAATAGCTAGGCCATATACTTGAATAATAAATATAGAGACAGAACTAAAAATAATATCCGCTTCTTAGCGTAGTTACCTACTACTCACGAAAGAGGATCGATTTGAAATATCAGTAGGGGCACGGTACATATTACATATATATACCGAGGTAGGGGTCACCTATTCATACGGAAGATCTAACCGTATTATTTCAATACAAGATAGCCTTCTAATTTACAATTTGTAAATCAACTTCCTATATTGAGAATATGATAAATCGAATAGAAAAGTCTTGAGTTTTAATTTGAAAACATTTTTTTTCCGGCAAGAATATTTGTTTCAAATTTGTTTTTTATTGCTGTCCTAGAAATTGTCTTTCAAAAACAAGACTGGAAAACCAAAGGACTGAAAATAGCAGGCAGTTGCTTGAGCCATCTGAGATTCGCGGATGATATAGTTATACTTGCAGAAACATCTAAAGAATTAGAAGCAATGATACACTCACTTAATCGAGAAAGTATAAGAGTAGGGCTAGAGATGAATGCTTCCAAAACGAAGATAATTACCAATAGCCAAAAAAATCCCATTAGTACAAACGGTAGTTACATAGAATATGTGGATAAGTACATTTACCTAGGGAAACAGGTATCATTCAGTACATCAAGCAATGAGGAAGAAATATAAAGGAGATGCAATACAACTTGGAATAAATTCTGGTCCCTAAAAGAAATATTAAAAGGAGATTATACATTAAATATGAAAAAAACTGTCATTGAAACCTGTCTTCTACCTTGTTTACTATATGGTTGTCAGACGTGGACCTACACACAGAAAGCAAAACTTAAAATAAGGACAACGAAGAGAGCAATAGAGAGAAGCATATTAAAAATCAGAAAAATACACAAAATAAGGGCAGAAATTATCAGAGAAAGAACGAAATTAACAGATGCTTTAGCGCAAGCCTTAAAATTAAAATGGCAATGGACTGGTCATATCTCGAGGCTCACAGACAACAGATGGACTATAAAAACGACACGTTGGAGAGGACCGTTAGGGAAAAGAAATGTTGGCAGACCATCTAGACGGTGGGCTGATGATATTGTTGCAAAAGCAGGGCATGATTGGATGGCCCTAGCTAAAAATAGAGATGGATGGAAGATAAAGGAGGAGGCCTTTACCCAAGCCGGGATCCACATCCGAGAAAATTAACACACTAACACTAGTTTATAGAATTACATATATTAACACAATTAACAAACATTTAAACTGTACAATATCATAATGTGTGTGGAAATAAATAAGGCTTATTATTATTATTATTATATTATTATTTGTTTCAAATTAAAAAAACTAAATATTACCATAAAGAAATATTGTACAAGATATCGTCATTTTAAAATAAAATGATCATCACATCCCAATAAAATAATATTTTGCTAAACCGATTTTCAAAACAAAACTATTCGTATTTTAAGTTGAAAATAGTTTATTTTATATGAAAATAATCTGATTCTCAAATAAATATAATATTATTTTTATTTAAGTGGTTAGTTTAAATCGGTATAAGGAAATATTCTATCAAATCAAATAAATATTTCTAAGAACATTATAATTTGTCGGGAAGAGGTTTCATTCGTTCGGTTGCTTTGATTAAATAAATCTTTTTTTTCCGTGCAGGTACCGGCATCACCGTTAGTAGTTTCTTTGCCGATCGATTAGGAATGGGGTATTTGCGATTTGCCTACAGTCCTACAAAGTGATCGTACGTACTGCTTCTCCTTTTTAAACAGAACATAGCCATGTTTGTCATGCACCCAAATGGTTTACTGCTTATCATGTGATTTACACTTTCGGAAAGTTCTATTAATTAAGTTCTATCGCTTTCAAACTGCAGTATACCACAAGTTTAATGTATCTCATAGCTGCGAAATGTTTCCATACAATTATGAGTAAAAATGCCTATGAATGAGTTATGATACCCTAGTAGCTTGCTAGTAACAATGTTCTTTTTAACCGACTTCAAAAAAAGGAGAAGGTTCTCAGTTCGGTTGTATTTATTTTTTATTTTTTTTAAATGTTTTTTTCCTCATAACTCCGTCATTTATTAACCGATTTGGAAAATTCTTTTTTTGTCTGGAAGGGTACACTTCCCGTTTGGTCCCATTGTCATCAAATCAGGATTTGAATACTTTTTAGTGTACTTTGAAGTCGGTTTAAGTTTTTTGTAAAACAGTCCAATTATTACACAGAACATACAGTCATGTTTGTCATGCACCCAAATGGTTTACTGCTTATCATGTGATTTACATTTTCGGAAAGTTCTATTAATTAAGTTCTATCGCTTTCAAACTGCAGTATACCACAAGTTTAATGTATCTCATAGCTGCGAAATGTTTCCATACAATTATGAGTAAAAATGCCTATGAATGAGTTATGATACCCTAGTACCTTGCTAGTAGCAATGTTCTTTTTTATGTTATTTATTTTTATTATATTTTACTATTCTTTATCCTCATATATTATAAATATAACGTAACATCTCTATGTATGTCTATCTATATCCGATGTGCTTATTTATACTCAACAACGACTGCACAGATTTTGATACTGTTTAGCATATGATGTTGCAGTTTCCTAAAGGTTTCGTTGGGGAAGGTTTTAAATCAATAAATTGCAGGCTACAAAGTGGCAAAAGTAGCTCTCTAGTAACTCTTCGTTACCGTTTCACAGTTAAAACTTGTGAAAAACTTGTGAAACGATACGATAAAATTTAGCAACGCAGATAGCCTATGGTATGTAGAGGGACATAGGCTACTTTTCATTGCGAAAACTCGTGTGAAAATGCTGAGGAGAGAATGTAGTGTAGGTATAATAATTATGTTAGTCTGAATGACGCTCCTCCCGCTCAATGATGACATAGATGGAATAAAATATAGACTACTCTTTATGCTCTTAAGAATGTATCCTTAGGGAACATAGGTGCCGCAGGGCTGTAACTATAATTACATCAATTAAGGAAGTCAAGCTACTTCATAGAATAAAAATAAATATTGTGCATTATCGCATGCGATCTATAAATAATTATTTATGACGAATTAATTAAAAAAAATAGTTGATGATAGGAAAAAATGCCGCGGCTTCTGCGTATACGCATTATCTACGCACACATAGAAACATATCTGTACTGTAGAAGACCACACACATAGGTTGTGCATATGTGTGTGGCCCTATGTTGCAATCCCTTAAATAGGTCGCGCCCAGACACTAATAGAAAGACGCAGGGCAGGCGTTAGGTGTGTGCATGGGCTATGTTTTTTTGTGCATTTAATTAAATGGCCATGTAGTTATAAAATTAGTTTTATTTTTACCCGACTGATCCGGAAGGAGGGTTATGTTTTTCGAGTGTATGTATGTATGCCTATTTCTTTGGCACGCTCTGCAGCCTAAACGGCTTGATGGATTTAAACATAATTATGAGATGTCGTTAGATTCGTCTTAACTGTGGGAGTGTCATAGGTTATATAATTTTAAAACCAGTCGAGCATAGTTTCATCTAATCTGTGTTTTACAAAGGCAATAAAAGGAACAGATCGCAAAGATAGAAGACCCAGGATCTATCGGGAAGTCCGGTAGCGCAAGTATTCTGGTCAGTGCTTTCGTATTAATTGATAAACTCTCTAATAATTAACATTAAGAACAATAGATCAATTACTCCTAGCGCCACCTGTTGAGATCGCTAACATAATTATCTGTTCGATCATACCGCCATCTACAAAGTTATTGTGAAACTGAGATAAGAGCTGTTTCACTGATCGATATCATTGCGTGCGACATAAAGACAAATAAAATGAGTCAGTGTGGCTGGCTGTGGTAAATTTCTGTCAGGTGGCGCAGTGTGTCCGAAATGTAAAGGCATGTTTCATCGGAAATGTGTCAATCTACCTACAACTCAAACTCTCAAGCACTGGTTATGTCCGTCATGTGTTGCTAATGCCCTCCGGAAGGATAACACTAATACGCCCATTAAAGAATCGGGAGATCAGGCGTTGGACGAGTCACCCCAAAGTGTACAAGATTCTAGTGATAAGTATCTTATTCTTGAGAAAATACGCGCTCTTAGAAATTATATGAATAGCTTCCGAAAAGATTTTGGGTGCTTCCGGGAGGAAGTTCGAGATAAGATGAAGGACCTAAGAAGCATGTATATGGATTGCAATAGCAGGATGGATATTTTTTCCGAGCAGCTTGAGAAGCAAGAATCTTGACTTGTGCAGTGCAGCTCGAGGCCTCTTGCAAGCAGACCGAGGATCTCAAGTCCGAGATACATTTGCTTAAACAGGAACTAAATGATAGAGATCAAATCGCTTTGCACAATGATATCGAAATCAGTGGAGTAACCGAGCACAGTGGCGAAAATATCATGCACATTATGGGACTGATTATGACTAAGATCGGCCTTAATGTGGAGGAGAGGGACATTGTGGATGCTCGCCGAGTGGGCCCAGTGCGTGCGGGCGGCATGAGTGAGGATGGCAAGCAACAGCGTCCGCGGCCTATTGTGTTGCGAGTGACTCGTCACGCCGTGCACTGGTACTCCGCTGTGCGCGCACTCGACGCAACATCTCGACGAGCGATGCTGGAACGCCGCGGCCTATTTATATCAATGAGCGCTTTACAAAGGATAACAGACTACTCTTCGGCCGGGCTCGTGCGCTATGTAAACAGCATAAGTGCAGGTTTGCCTGGACCAGAGAAGGCAAAGTTTTAGTCAGAGAAGGAGATGGACAGCCTGCGTTTCGTTTACGGTGCGAAAATGACTTTGATCGTATTTTAAGCAGAGATCTAGCACCAATTAGTAGTTTTAAAAATATATATTGTGTATTTTTTACTTTATTTGTAATCAAAAGGAATAATACCATTTTAGGATACATACTCGTATTGTCACTTAAATTGTTAGTACATATATCTTATTTTATATTTCGTATGGTAATTGTAGTTATTGTTTTTGCTACCTACATTGAAAAGCATTTATTTAGTTTGTTTCGTATTGCAGTTTTAATAGTGAACTATTATTTATTACAACTTAAGATTAAATCACATTACTGTGGAAAATCCGTAATTTTGAACATTGGCTGCTTATATTATTTGGTGTTTGTTTATACTTATACATCCACGCAGATCTCTTGGTACACATATACATATTTATATACACTCATTGGATAATAACCCATGATGTATCAGAATGTATTTTACATATATGTATACAACTACTAATTAAAAATTTATAATAAATATTTAAAGTAATGTAAATTAGGAGTTGTTTCATATTCGTTCGTTAAAATAAGGCCTATGTAATAATACAGCAAGAATAACCAAGTCGTTTATACATAAGGTACACTTATTTATTTATTTTATCGGAATAGTGGCAAGCAGGTAAACACTCCACCTAATTATAAGTGACCACCAAACAATAGCCATGCCAGGGGGATCAGTAATGTATTGCCGAACCCAAAAGGTAACTGGCTGTCAAGTGCGACAATTGCCCTATTGATACACCCAATCCGGCTCTGGTATAAAACTTAAAAAGATTGTTTGCATCTTTTAGTTACAATTTTTAGGTCACATGCCCTTATGTGTATGTGTGTGTGATATCTCTATCTCACACAAATGAAACAGTAGCTGAATATATCGATACAGTCCTAACAAGTGCTTCGTTGAAAGATATATTTTATTGCCATGTCTTTCTGACATCACGCGTTAATTATAAAAGGTGGATGTGCAGGCATGCGGCGGGAAATTTGTTTTTTACAAGTTTTTATTGTCTTTTACATTCGTAGAACAATATGTCTAAATATTTCCGTGATTTGCGACCGTAGTCGTTCATTTGGTACATTGTGGAATTGATTATTTTTGTTTCATATGAACTATTTTCTTACATTCCATAAAATAGTCAGTTTTTACTGTTTTTCGAGGAGCGTTCAAATGAACCATAATTTTATACAAAAACCAATTATAAAACAATGTGCCATATAAAATATGACGCTCTACGGTCTCAAATCACTAAAATATTTAGACATATTGTTTTTTAGAATAGAATAGAATAGAACTTTATTGTACACAGCAAATAGTTACAGAGTCTACACATGTCGGGCATACAATAGGATACAAAGTGAATTACATTTTACAGATTTATTTTAAATTATAAAATTAATGTCAATTTTCTATACATATAAATTATTTAGTTTTAAAAACATCATTTAAGTTATAAAATCCATTTCCATAAAGCCATTTCTTCAAACAATTCTTAAATTTAACATTTGGTAGGTCCTTTAAACTTTCTGGCAAATGGTTGTATACACGTATTGCAGTTATCTGAGTACTCTTAGCATAAATCATTGATTTTACCTTTGGCAAGTAAAGGTTATCATATTTCCTAATAGGAGTCTCCCGTGTACGACATACTGATATTTTTTTAAAATATTGGTTCTGATTTCTAACAAATAAACAACCTTTTCTACAACAGACAACCCGACATTTTCAAATTACCTAATACTTAACTAAATTTTAATACAATTTGTTGGTAGTCAGTACTGACGTTTGCAATTCAATATGTAATAAGGAGCATCGCTCGCGCGTTAACTACCTTACCCCCCCCCCCCCATTGAGCTCTGGCGACCTTACTCACGCGCCGGAACACAACTTTACACAACATAAAGTTATTTGGCTGCGGTATTCTGCAAGGTGGAGGTACGAGTCGCAGTCGAGCTGCTCTTTGAGCGAATAAACGCTATGCTCTACCTCTCTCCAAATTCGTCATCTCTTCTTCTAGCCCTTTCCATCTATTAGGATCAATTCTACTGAAGTTGCCACCAGACGGGAAGTGCTAAGGCAAATAATCGTATTTCCCCACAGTCAAGACCACCTACTCATCAGCGCGACCCTCACATATTGAATCTGGTGCACTGAACACTACAAGGTCGCTCACAATAAAGATCACAGGTCACTGTGCCTTACAATTGTATTGACCAACTAATTTTCTATCACATTTTATTGTATGTAAATACTCATGCGTCTAGTGTCTAAATTAATCACCAACTTCGCAGTTTATTTTTTAATTATTCGTCTTTACTATCTTTTTTTTGTGGGCTTGTGTTTAGGTGCAGAGGGTCTACTACGAAAAACGATATAAGATAGTCCGATCATCGTTGAACATTAACCAATAGAATTGCTGCAAAACTGACGAGACGTAAATTTTGTGCAATTCTATTGGCTACTTGATTGACAACGACGATCGGACTATCGTGTATCGTTTTTCGTAGTATAGGCCCAGAATCGTAACGAGCAAATAATCAAATATAAGGCTGAGGATACAGACAATTTATTGTAGATGGGTATTTGGAACACAGCTGAAAAGAAGTATCTTCTTAATAAAATACCAATAATAGGAAAAATATATATTTATATAGAAGCGTAAAAAGATATTACAAGTGTGCGAGATGGAGGGGGGGGGGGGGTGTCAGGAGTATTTGGAAGTGTTTGTGGTTCATCTATGTTTAGTATTTATTCAATCATACTAATATATGAAAGGAGCCATGGTGTTGTTTTGTGTTTAAATAAAAATATAATTATGTAAATGCATTTTTTTCAATTTCCGAAGGCTATGTAACTTAGTAAATCCAAGCATTCCTGTTTGCTTATCTGTTGATTACATACAAGTTACGCCATAACGCGCATGCTTCTACAGGATTATAAATATGGTCAGATGGATGTTTGTATTTAAAAGAATTAATTAAATTTTAGTTAACGAACACCACAAGTTTGGTAATTACAATTTACTTAATTTTACTTACTTTGGGAAAGCCTAAAATAATTGAAAATAAATAAATCTCAATAGAAAAAATTTCATACTAAATAATATCCTAATTCAATTCATAACTCAACAATGAAAAACAAATACAACCCTCCCAACTACACACATAACAATATTTTAATACATTTTATAGTCTGTATATGGTAGTGGGAAATACCATACCCCTACTCTATGGAAGCGTGGGCCTGACTGACACACTTTCGCTTCGAGCGAATCATGCTGCCATCGCGGTATAAAATTTGAATAGCATCTACAATTTTGTGCTATACTAAAATAATTATTTAGTATAGTACAAGAGCTGCCTTGATTAAAAAATTGTGGGCGATTTTTCGTACCCAAATGTGACTCTGTGTGTTATATTTTTAATCCGAAATTCTAAATTCAAAAACACTTTATTTAGTAGCTTTAAATTTTTTTTACTAGTAAATTGGTTATTCATCTATACTAAGAGGAATGATTTGATTGTTTGTTTGTTTCCATTGAATAGGCTCCGAAACTACTGAACCGATTTGAAAAAATCTTTCACTGCTGGGAAGCTACACTGTCCCCGGGTGATATAGGCTTTATTATATTTTTATAAAAATTAAGGATCCCTACTAAAACTCCAATAATGTATCGCAAGGTGTAAAAAAACGGTAACGGGTGGGGTGGGGTTGGATTAGGGTAGGTAGGGCACCACGTTAAACAAGGCAACTAGTTTTAGATAAATATAATCGTTAGTCAACTATAAGGCGCCGATCCCGCAGAGTGAGTTCTAGAGTTCCGCGTTCCGAGTTCCACGTTCACTACTGTACACACAGCGAGCGAGCAGTCAGAAAGTATTGGGCTTTGTATGGAGGTTGTCCCATTATGGTGGCCAGCAATAATTTCTATGTTTTCTATATATTAACAAAAATATGAAACGTTATTACTGTGATGTATTTAGTAAAACAGTTATAGAGTAGGTATTGAAGATGCAAGAAATAATTGGAGATTGGTGGATTGAGCATTAAATGTAATTAGTCTCCCGTACAATTATCCTTTCTGCCTTGTGTTACTCAGTAAATATGACAGTGATAGCTCAGACGTGTCACCTCAACTGCCAGCTTTAGAGAATGGAACTACGACAGAACTCGCGTTCTATTGATCGCCGAGTTCTTTGTTTGCAATGATCAAAGGCGCCGCATAGATTACAGTGAACGCGGAACTCAGAACTCTGAACTCGGAACTCTAGAACTTTCTCTGTGGGATCGGCACCTCACTTTATTGGATACTGTAATTTTAGTGTCAAACAACCTTTTCGATATATTTCGCTAGCTTTTTACCCAGGTTTCCATTGTTGCTTGTAATAAAAGAAGTGCCATTGAGTGGAAGATGGAAAATCATCCAAACGTCTCCTAAAACGCAGGCCAAGTCATATGCCAGAGTAAGTTAAGAAATAAATTATTAATAATAATAATATCAATCAGAAACATTATTACAATTTATCATAATATACCAGGGAATCAGCAACACGCAGTAGTTAAATCGTCGATGATATTAGACTGGCAGTGCACAAAGCAGTCGCGGCCTCAGCTCGGCGCTCGCGAAAGTGAGAGTGGGCTCGCTTGTTGCGTAATGCCATTTGGCTTCTGACGCCCTAGTACTCGGCGCAGTTGCCTACTTTCAAGTTTTGCAGAGTTTTTGTCTAGGCCCAGCTAGGATATGTTAATTTTAACTTCGTTTTTACAAGCAGTGGCCTGCTTTTATTACAAGCGTGCTAAAAAAAGTTTGAGAGATAACAATTATTTTAAGCATTGTCTGAGGTTTCTTGAGAGAGTGATTGCTGAAAAGAATAGAATGCAATATATACCGGTAACAAACGAACAATTCAGATAATAATCTTTTTACAGCAATAAATTAAGAATGAAATAAGTGATTGGAAAAGTAAGGAATCACTGAATCGATTTCAAATGAGCTCGAAATTTTCTAGTGGTGCGGCCTCAAGAATTCCAAACGTTTTGAATATAACATGTTGTCCTAGTAGTAGTATGTATGCTCGCTCAGTGCATAACTGTTAAATTCTTCTTTGTTATTGTCGGATTTATTTGGATCCGCTTTTTGTTGTATACAATGTGATGAAATTTGACTGTTCTCAGTAACATGAATCAGAAGAATTCTTTCAAGTATGGAATTTCATGATAATTTCTCCATAAACATTCTACCGGATACTGACAGATGTTGCAAACATTTTTTTTAATAATTCATTTTATTCCAGTATGCATTACTCGTTAAGAATCGTGGGTGATTCCATAAGCATTCTATTTTATGGAAATGTCAGTAATTATCACTAAAAAGAATAATAGCCAGAGATGTATGCAGGAAATATCATTAATGTAACTGATGCAAGGCGAAGAGATCATAATGGCTCAGTGGTAGTGTGTGTCATAATCTTACAATGCTCAAGCTTCATTCGGTTAAGGAGAACTAGGAATACATAATAAATAACACTGTGGAAGGAAGGTTACTGTAGAACCCGGCGGTGGTGTTTTCATCTGTGTCACATCATATAAATTATCATTCAAATGATCAATAAACTGACTCTGACGTAACTTTGCCCTTCCTAATGGCCCTACTAGGCCCGAACCGAAGAGTGGCAAAGATTAAATTTCTTTTACAACCGATTGTAGAAATGCAGTTAATATTTTCTCTCGGAGCTTATGAAGTTTAAGTCTAAAGACCAGTATGATACCATCATCTCTCCTAATCAAGAGACTATCAACGGCTCAATCTGCAGGGAACAGAAATATGAAATTTTGAATTTTCGAAATTCATCCCCTAAGGGGGTAAATGAGGGATTTTTGTGTGAAACGGTGATTATTTATTGAAAGAAAATTGTTTAATTATCGTACATAGGAATGTGGGCACCACCCCACAGGATGTATGGTGGTACCACCACCACAGCGGCGTCTGGTACGGCACGGTGACTGGGTTACGAGCGCGGGTTGCGTCACGAAACCACTTTCTGCTGTCGCTCGCCTAGTTACCCACTCATTGAGACCATGGCTCGACGCGTATTGGTCGTTGAGTGTTCAATATTGCTAGCTGTGCCCTGAAGTTTTGTACGGGGATTCCATATTTAATTATTTTAAGAGTTAAGGCATAATGGGTTCCGTTTAAAATTAGAAGCAGCCCGACTCTTACAGAAGACCGCAGCCAAACAGCACTACTTTAGACCTACCTAGTAGACCAAGTAGCTTAAGGATTATCAAAATTAAGTGATAAACGGGACCAACGGCTTCACGTGCCTTCCGAAGCACGGAAACGCTCGATTTGATCCAGGTACCGACCACGACGGTGGTAGCTTAACTTGCCGATCGATGGGTCTCTCTCGAGATCTTTAGATTTCTCAAGGTTTGCTGATTCAACTGCCGCTGCTGCAGGTCGTTCAGTGGGGCGATTACGTAACAAAATTACAATCACTGTCGAATTGAAATCGGTTAAATATAGCGGTGTTCTGATAACTTTTTTACGTTCTGATAACTGCAAATACAAACAGTGGTTCATTAGAAATGGAACCATTTCCGATTTTGTAATATTTCTACCGATTCAGAGGCTATTTCAATCAGAATTTCATTGCAATAATGTTACATAATCCACGTACTGGTTTTCATATCTGATCGCAATATCTCACTATCTCATCTCACTAATACTTTGTGCCACAATCCAGCATTCTCGGCTGAATAGATTTCGATGAAATTTGGCACATTGACAGATCATACCCTGGAATAACATATAGGATACTTTTAATTTCGGGAAAACATAAGATTCCTCGGGTATACGAAACCGCGAGGGGAAACAAGTTAAACAAACACTAATCATTAATTTTTATTTTTTAACCGACTTCAAAAAAAGGAGGAGGTTCTCAATTCGAATGTTTTGTGTGAAATATTTTCTACTGAACATGTCATGCGATTTCGCTCACTTCAAAACAGTGTCAGATAAGAGTTATTTCTTACTTTTTAGTGTACCAATCCTCGCACACGCGACTACATTGCGCCGGCGCAGCATTGCATCATAGCGCGCAAGCCGCTCACCGCACCCCCCTCCTAGCTCGTAGAGGGGATGCCTGTTACTAGGACTACACTATAACTCAATAGATCAATCTTTATTGTACACTAAAAAAAACTGATTCTTTTACACGTTTGTTTTTATACCACTAAGGTGGCAAGCAAGCATACGGCCCGCCGGATGGTAAGCAGTTCCGTACCCTATGGACGCTTGCAACACCAGGGGTATCGGTCGCGCGTTGCAGACCCTGAAGAAATCTCTTCACACCGCTTTTGAAGAACCCCATGCTGTACGCTGTACTCCATTGGGAAAACCACGGCGGGGAGTCCGAGCGTCAGACACTTATAAACAATAGTGACAATAAACAAGGAAGACGTCATCATCATCAGCTTATAATATCCCACTGATTAGCACAGGCCTCTATTCACAAATGAGGGTGAAAGGCAATGGGTACATACACCACGCGTGCCCGCTGCGGATCGGTGGAGGTAGGCTAGTGGTCAACCTACTGTTGGAGTTTTCAAGCCGCCTAGGAGGCCTCCAACTAGCTAGCTTAACGATTATCACAGTTAAATGATAACCGGGACCAACGGCTTTACGTGCCTTCCGAAGCACGGGAACGCTCGATTTGAAATACTACTAGGCGGTCACCCATCCAGGTACCGACCACGACGGTGGTAGCTTAACTTGCCGATCGATTAAATAAATAAATAAAATCATCGTCATAGCCTGTGTTGCGACATTATACTGAGTGGGACCGGAGACCGTTTCAGCTCCATATATTAAGACCTAGGTTAAGTAATTGCTGAATCTGTTTTTTTAGGGTTCCGTACCCTACTTCCACCGATCCGCAGTGGGCACGCGTGGTGGAGTATCTGCCCATTCCCTTTCACCCTGATTTGTGAAAGGAGGCCTTTGCTCAGCAGCGGGACATTCAGGCTTATGATGATGATGATGATACGGCCCGTGGTAAGCGGTTACCGTAGCCTATGGACGCTTGCAACACCAGGGGTATCAAACACGCGTTGCCGACCCTGCCAAAAGCTATTCAGACCCTTTTTTTTTTTTTTTTATTTATTTATTGCAAATCATAACACCATTACAGTTAATAAGACTAATACCACATGTACCGTGTTAATACGGTGCCATAACAAAATTCCAAAAGATGGTACATAGGTAGGTACACATTATATAAACTTAAGTATAAAATTAAAATAGTATTACAACATAGAATAATAAATATAAATATAATTTTGAAGAACCCCATTGGGAAAACCACGGCGTCACTCATTCCACAGCCTGAACGTCCGTAGAGGAACGCAGAGGACTGAAGGGAAGAAGCTCCCATGTGTGCATAAAACTGTTTTAACACCCATACCGAAGCCTGCCGCTAACATGACGTGAACTTATTAATGTTATGCTTAAGCAAATATTTTGGAACTCAGCACATTGACAATTGGGTATTGGGTCATATGACACTGATGTGCAAAAATCACTGAATAATTAGTGGAGCACTGTTAATTTTGTTTAATTAAATGTTTTGACTGCTGTCGGGAAACATATTGATGACCGTTCATTGTATGCTCAATGATTGGTGTAGAGAAAAATATCAAACAACCAGCATTGTACTAAACTTGATATTAGTAGTTAGAATCAGAATAAAAATTATAGATATAAATCACATAATAATAAAACCGGCCAAGTGCGAGTCCGACTCGCGCACCGAGGGTTCCGTACAAACCTGTAGGTATATAAGTAAATGGTAGTATAGACCTGAGTATTTGATATGAATTTTAATTTATGACGTGTTAAAAAAAATCGTTCAAACCAATTTTCGGTGGAAGTTTGCATCGTAATGTACCACATATATTTTTTATAGATTTATCATTCTCTTATTTTAGAAGTTACAGGGGGGGGGACACACATTTTACCACTTTGGAAGTGTCTCTCGCGCAAACTATTCAGTTTAGAAAAATATGATATTAGAAACCGCAATATCATTTTTGAAGACCTATCCATAGACACCCCACACTTATGGGTTATATTAAAAAAATAAAAGAGTGTCAGTTCTAAGTATGGGGAACCCCCATAATTTATTGTTTTTTTTCTATTTTTGAAAATCTTAATGCAGTTCACAGAATACATCTAGGTACTTACCAAGTTTCAACATTATAGTTCTTATAGATTCGGAAAAAAGTGTCTGTGACATACGGACGGACAGACAGACAGACAGACAGACAGACAGACAGACAGACAGACGGACAGACATGACGAATCTATAAGGGTTACGTTTTTGCCATTTGGCTACGGAACCCTAAAAACGGAAAAAATACTTGAATAGTTTTTTTTTTGCTTTGTAACGGCCTGTGTTTGACCACAATCTCACCATGATAAGTGATGATGTGGCCGTAGGTGGTAAGCATACAATGCCTGGAAGGATTATGCCTAGATACGGGTTTTTTTTTGATACAACTTAGTCGGTAGACAGGCATACGTCCCAACTGATGGTAAGCGGTTACCGTAGCTATATGGACGCTTGCAACACAAGAAGCATCGCTCACGCGTTACCGACCTTTCCCCCCTCCCCTTTGAGCTCTGGCGACCTTACTCACGCGCAGGAACACAACTTTACACAACATAAAGTAACTTCCCCAGTCGAGCTGCTCTTTGACCGAATAAACGCTATGCTCTACCTCTCTCAAAACAGGTAAAAAATAATAAATAAAAATGCTGAATTTAGGTTAATTTAGGTGGCTGTCTATTTACCAAAGACTGCCTACGTTACCACTCTGGATAATACCACAGAATATTCAATAGTACTAGTAACAATATTCTAGTGCTGAGGTACGAGCCAGCCCTTTGGCTTCCGGAGATCTCTATTAGACGCGTTGATAGGATTTTAAATATAATTTGTGTGCTTCTGAACTTCATGAACGATTTTAGGCGATGATAGCTCAGTGGTAGTGACGTCGGATACCGAGACGAAGGTCCCGGGTTTGAATCCTACAATGAGCTTGAGCTTTCGGTGAAGGAAAACATCGTGAGGAAACCATAGCACGGTGGTAGGGTACTTTGTAGTACCCGTCTGGCTGGCTACCACCCTCAAGTTGAAAATCTGTCGCCAAGCACCTATCGGTGTGTTCCGTCAGCTGCACTTGAGAGCCAGTTCCTTCTAGGCTTTGTGTGCTTACCACCTACGACCACATCGTCACTTACCATAGTGAGATTGTGGTCAAACACAGGCCTATACACAGTAAAAAAAAAAAAAAATGAACCCAAAGCTTCTAGCCGTCACCAGCTGTCGCCGCTGCGCCAGTCACCCTGGATTTTGACTCTAGGTGAAAACGTGCGGGTTGGGAGACCTGATTACCAAATTTGACAATAAGTAGACACTCATAATTAATAAGTAGACGCTTATTACTAAAATGGTCACATTATTTGACAATGATAAGGTGATCGACAAACGACTACATTTTTTTTAAAGTTAAATAGCTTATTAGGAGTAAGGGTAATAATGAGTTAATTAATTGTAGTTATTTAATGAGTCATAAATAACGTGATATTAGTCGAATTAATAGCCAGAATGGCGTTTTTTAACAGTTTTAGTAATAAATATAGCGAAAACTAATTATAAATAATATAATGAATAATTGGACTGTTTTACAAAAAACTTAAACCGACTTCAAAGTACACTAAGAAGTAATCAATCCTGATCTGATGACAATGGGACCAAACGGGAAGTGTACCCTTCCAGATAAAAAAAGAATTTTCTAAATCGGTAAATAAATGACGGAGTTACGAGGTAACAAAAAAAAAAAAAACACTACCGAATCACTATCCTTTTTTTGAAGTCGGTTAAAAATCAAAGAATCACGTTTTATTTACATGATTTCTTTGCTCGTTGAAGACAGACAAAAATCTCTATATATTATTTCAAACGATTATGCCATTTTTTTTAAATCAGTTGTTATCATCTATTTTACATCCAAAATCCTTCTTCAAGAATACTTATCAAAAATATAATTTTCTTTTTTATGTCAGTAGGTTTACAAACAGGCAGACCACCTGATGGTAAGTGGTCACCGCCGCCTATGGACATTTGTAATTCCAGGGGGATTGTCGATGTGTTGCCGACCTTGAAGAACTCTTTTCACGCCCTTTTTGAAGAATATTACGAAAGTTTATATGAAAATTGATAACAAAAACGGCGCGCCGACATTGAGAACGCAAAACGACATTGCAATATGGGTAATCAACGTTTAGCCGTATACAGAACTAAGTTGTTTTGTAAAGCGGCTAGCCATTTTGTATTGCGGCGGATTCTACAATTCAGCTGCTATTGAAATCGGAATCTATGTTCAGACCACACAAAAAAAATTGAGTTAGCTGAAGGAGGTAAGCAAACAACGCCTTAACGAAACTGGCTGTCAAGAGCAGCCTAGACTCTCCAGTAGGTTGGCAAAAGATTTTTAACTTGACGGTGGTAGACAGGCTGGCGACTACTACAACGTAACCTACCAACGGGGAAAAAAAAAAAATTACATACTAAAATAAACTTTATTTGTGTTTAGTTGTACTATAAAAAAACCTATATAGAATAAAAAACCTAAACTATCATATATTTTTTTCATCATCTATCTAGTATCGATTGTCCACGTAAAGTTCCCGTGTCACATCTCGATGTTTGTAATCGATTGCGTTAATCGATATTGCGTGATAACGAGTTCGTGATGATATGGTTTTAGAAGAGATAGCTAATCACGTGGGGTGTGATCACATGAAACCAAAAAGGCTGAAAAAGAAACATCGAAAATTAATTCAAAACAGAAAAAAATCTGAACAAAATATTTTTCATAAAAAAAAAGGTTTTCATAAGTACAAAAATGCAAAGACAATATAATAAATATTATTTTTGATGAAGAATAATGCAAAAAGCTTATTCATGAAAAACTCTACTCTAGCTATTTTTTTTTCAAGGAGTTTCAAGGAGTAGGTAGGGATAAAGAAAAAAAAAGGAATTTAAAAAATGAAATCGCCTTCAAAATACTCTAAAAAGTATGAAATAATTCTGATTTGAAGTCAGTGAAATATTTTCAATGGAATGCATGTCAGATTAGAGTTATTTCATACTTGTTCATAAAAAGCCTTAATTCGTAATAAAACATCAATGATATAATCTTTCTCTAAATCAATTACAAAAAACCTATTCATAATAAATACACACAAAGCATAATTTGTAATTTAAATCAGTGCGACCCCAAAATGAGAGTTCATAACCCAATCGTGAAAACATAGCTAGCTCATGAACACCCCGCGCCCGCGCCGAAACCGCGCACAGAACTTTTACTAGCGAACTTTCAGTGCTAACTTCAGCGCTTCCTTCCGGCCAACCTTGTATCCTCGATGAAGCGGGCGCGCCGCGTCAGTACGCGCTAGACCGTCGACGCGCTCGCACGTGCGCCACGTCCGCCCTCGCCTGTAAACACGTGACACTCGCGAACGTACCTACCAACACGGAACACACTTGGATTGACAGAAGGTGTATGTGCTTAAGTGACGGCGTCTCAGTGCTTTGAAGTGGAGGCTCGGGCCACCGGCGCCGCAGGGCCCGTGATAGGCCCGAGCGGCGGTATGGAATCCCCGCAAATGTACGACCAGGCGGCAGCGCCACCGCCGCCACCACAGCCAGACTTGAAGAAGGTAGTCGAAGACAAACGACAGACTTTCCCGCCGCCAGACTTAGACGAGCTCAATGGACAGGAGATCAGCTTGGATTTACAGCACCTCATCGAGGACCAGTTCCGGGGGGAGGAGACGATGGCTCTATTTCAGGAGATATTACCCGGAGGGAGGTCACCGCAGCAGAGGTCGTTCACGAGGACGACACTGGCTTACATGCCCCAGCCTGTGCATTCCGGGGCGTCATATGCCCCTGTGCAATCAAACTCGGGACATGAACAAGCGCCACCAATTAAAGAAGAGCCTCCGGAGCCTCATGATTTCCGGAGATCAGTTCAATGTGCACAATATACAGGTCAATACAACCCTCAGCCTCCAGTCGGGGTCAGCGGCCCCTACGGAGGAGGTTTCACTCCTCTACCACCTCTGGGCGCACCTTTACTACCACCTCTATTAAAACACAAGCCGGCACCACCGCGACGTTCCTCATCAGGCAAAGTTCTAGATAAAGGTACAGATGAGTACAGACGAAGGCGCGAGAGGAATAATATCGCCGTCAGAAAATCTCGCGAGAAAGCTAAGGTGCGTTCTAGAGAAGTCGAGGAAAAGGTGAAATCTCTATTGAGGGAGAAAGACGCGTTGCTAAAGAGGCTGGAGGCGGTATCTGGGGAGTTAAGCTTGCACAAACAGATGTACGTTCATCTGATGAATATGAATCTCCCGGAGATCACAGAACTTTGCCGATCGATGCTGCAAATAGGAGCACCTCATTCACAGGACCATACGCTCTGACCATGGGTGAGTGTGTGTGGCATGTCAAATGCATTTAAACTATTATTGTGTACTCCACTTGCCTGGCGTGTGTTGTGCTCGATAAAATTATGTATGTGTGTGCGCAAGTCGTAAATCAAACGGTGTAAAGAAAAAAAAGGGTTTTGTGTTTTATACTTGTGTCGCAATTTATTTATGTGTTATTAATGCGACTCTTTTTCTCTCTTCTCGTTTGTGAGACACTATTGGTATTAAATCCAGAGTTTTCTTGTACTAAAGCTGTTTCTCTTCCACTGGGATCATTTACTTCTTTCGATTAATTGTCTTAATTACTACTTAAATCATCATTACATTTCCAGTGAATACAATTAAACTCATTTAGTGGAAAGTTGTGCTATTACAATTACCATATAATAAATTAATCATCGATAATGCTTTAATTAATAAGTCTAAGTTAGTCACGTGGTCCCATATCGGATGTTTAACATTATTACATTAAATAATTACATTATAATCGCTATTGGAGTCATACGCGTGATTTTTTATAACAATATAACGTGTGCCTAGATTTTTATCGGTAACTAAACTTACAGCAGCGTTTCTAGAAAGGTCACGTATTTTTAATTTTCCTGCAAATTCCATTTTAATATTTTTATCTAAAACACCAAACAAATTAAATATTAATCCTAATGATCGAAAGGTATCTTAGCTTATTACCAAGTTAAAGATTTTTGAAAGCTATTTGAATATCTTATCAGTAATATCTTATCTAATAGTAATTTCACTATTTTTAACCGACTTCAAAAAAGAAGGAGGTTCTCAATTCGGTTGTTTTTTTTTTTTTATGTTTGTTATTTATTAACCGATTTGGAAAATTCTTTTTTTGACTGGAAGGGTACACTTCCCGTTTGGTCCCATTGTCATCGGATCAGGATTTGATTACTTCTTCGTGTACTTTGAAGTCGGTTTAAGTTTTTTGTAAAACAGTCCAATTAGTAACGTCTTCCTTTTTATAAAAGCTCTACGATTTTTCCAATTCGTCTGAAAAACTATTAACCAAATCTTTGAGCTACCCTTTAATTTATCTACATACCCAGCAAGCCTCAGCAAGGCTTGTGCTTACTTACTTACTTGTACTTTTTACTCAACTAAAATGATCCAAATCAACATCGTTACCTTTGTCAAAAATAGAAAGTTCAAGATACATCATGTTATCTTCAAATATATTTCTGGCATCACCAATAGGGTCAATCTTCAATCACATCACTGACCTTAAATGGAGCTATGGTGCTCTGACGTGACCAAAGCCACGCGTGGTTACAATGATAGCTAATCAGACTTCCATCTGTATTACAAAATTCAAAAAATTCAAAATTCAAAATCATTTATTCAAATAGACCTTCGCAGGCACTTATGAAAAGTCTGACTCTAATACTCTAATACCGGTTCGGAAGGTTGCATTTGCTGAGAAGAGCCGGCAATAAACTCAGCAATTACTCTTTTCAAAACAGGCTTAGATTAATTACATAATATTTACATTCTAATCGCACTGAAAACAATTGCGTGCCCCGGCACAGATGGCATAGAGTTCATTATATTCTTCAAATTGTCGTGCCTATCGAGTTATGGTACTGTTTCGATTGTTTTTGAACTAAATGACGAGTTTGCAATTTCAGTGTCATTGGTAAAAGTAGCACAATTATGTAAAATTTCAGGTTTTGATAACGTTGTAATCAAACTTCTTTCTATATAAGTAGAACGAAAAAGTGACGTGGATAAAAAAAGAAAAAACAGCCAGTATTATTTCGAGACATTTGCAAACTATAAAATCACTTTTAGGTCACACAAATTCCATACAACTACTATAAGGCGAGCACATAAGCCCATACTAATAGACTTTTACAGTAAGAAATGGTATTTTAAGAAAAAAAGCATAATAATTTCCAATGACTTACGCCCGTCAATCTATCTACAATCCGCAAAATAAAGGATAGATTGAAAGGAAGGAGTCTTAATTTTGCTAAATTGAAGTTACAACTAATCATATTAAATCGCAAAAAACGATTATTGTTGCATCACAATTATTATATTACGAACTTTGGCGTCATCGAAATAATATTTGATAGTGGCACAAAAATTATAGATCGATTCTATATACTTACCTCGTCATGTCATGTTCTCCTGGTAATTCTGTTCAGTTAATATTATTTTTGACGGCAAGTTTGGGAAACCACACAGCTCTAATTTAAATTAGGTACTTAACAATAAGATTTTAAGGCTTATAATTGATTAATAAATACAATAAAAATAAAGCTTAAGGAAAGTAACAAATGTGACCAGTTTATGCGAGATGTCATAAAGATTTCTAACTTTTCATTTCCTTGGTGTTTCATTTACAAAAGCGAAACGATACGTACGAACTGTTTTAAAAGGAGTGTGACTCTTTAATACCGGATCGAGAATTCAGTATTCAAATTCGTTTGTGCAAAATGATGTCTGCTTGCAACTTTCGTTTTCACCGCAAATTTTTGCTGAGCTAAATTCTACCTTACTGTTTATGTCATTGGTTAGTTTGTAGGTTGTCGTCAAACGAATTTTCGCCTCTCGTGGCCTACTTAATGGCTTCCGCCGGTTCGACTTGTTGATTTTAACTATTTTATGTTTGTAGTTGTGCGCTTGTGGGACAATGGAGTACTGAATATTTAAGGACTTTTTTAGAAATTTTCAAATATGAATGAATTCTTTTCCATTCGTTGTCAATTCATTTGCATTTAAAAGCAAAAGACTGACTAAAATCGCGCATATTAATTTCTTAAGTTATAGATGCAGAAGGTTTAAAACCGGATGCAGTTAAAACGTCCGAAAACAAACTATGCCTAGGCAGGTTGATGCGAATTCAAGCATATGATGATAAATTAAGTATAATGGCGTAAATTATAGAACTACACCCACCAGTGGGAGGTTGTGGGCTGATAAGATACATAGATTATCGACTATATTTGAACTTAAATTCATTTTAGGATAAGCTTATAGACAATTCATATGTATAAGGCGTGAAAGTGACACCGTCGAGTTGTATAATCGTTTTATACGTATTCAGATTATGATAAATAAACCCTAAAATAGTTTGGCTAAAACCGTTTTAAACAGTTTTTTTTTATTGTCAGTGCTTTAATTTTACGCTATTTTATTCTATATTTGCTTCTATTAGCGTCTAAAGGGTAAACTTATGCTACATAGCGACATAGTTTAAAAATGAAAAATAAAGCCGTACAGATGCTGATCTACCCAATTTATAAATCGATTCATCAATCCATCTTGAATTACTTAAGAAGAGCTGACATGCCACAACACGCTGTTAATCCCCTGATGTTGCTAATATCTATAGACAGTGTTGACCACGTTGACTACTTACTATCAGGGGTGGACCGGCCTGCCTGCTTGTCAATCTTATTCTTAAAAAAATGTGCCGTATACAAGCTCACTTCTTGGATAATAATTTACCGCAAGCACCTTTAAAAAAAAACAAGTGGGCCAGCTTACTTAACGTGAAGTTACCAGGACCATTATAATGGTATACATGGCGAACAGGAACTCATAGAGATGTTCACGGATAAATTTACGGCTTAAGGCTAGTCGGGCAAGTCAGAAATTAATAAGAATACATATTTCCAATCTTCTTCCGGTCAAGTGTTCTTCATTACCCTAAAATTGGTTACACTTTCGCCAAACTGTCAGTTTTGGCGGTGAAGTGAGGTAGGTTATGTATGACAACCGGTTTCGCTGTGACGTCATTACTATGTGTCATATTTTAATTGTTATTAGAGTTATCATAACAAATTTTTATTTGTAGACTATGGAAAATTATAGATATCGCAAAAAATTAACTTTGTTCGCTGTTATTTTTTTTATACTACTTAGGTAGCAAACACGCATACGGCCAACAAGCGGTTACCGTAGCCTATGGACGCTTGCAATACCAGGGGCGTCACTCGCGCGTTGCCGACCCTACAGAAATCTCTTCACACCCTTCAAAAATATCAAAATCAAAAAGTCATTTATTCAGTTTAGGCCCTGGTAAGGCACTTATGAACGTTAAATTGGTACATATAGTCGAATTTACTATCGGTTCGGAATACACTTTTTGAAGAACCTCATGCTGCACTCTGTACTCCCTTGGGAAAGCCACGGCAGGGAGCTCATTCCACAATCTGAGCGTCCGCGGAAGGTAGCTCCTTTGAGACCGCACAGTTCGAAACAGCGCACAGTTCGAGCTGTAATTCAATAATGAAAAAGGATTCCATCGTTTATTTTTATCTACGATTAAACTGGATAATAACGATATAAAACGCCACAGATATTTTTTTTAAGAAATACTCTGGATATAACTAAATCAGTCAACAGTAGTTCAGAAGGAGCAGAAAACAAATAAAATTTACAAGCTTAATCGGTGAAACCGCTGGAGACAGCCACTTATATCAGACGTCTTTTATTTTAGCCGTGTTCTAGTGACAAAATTACTATCAAGAGTATGTCACTAGCCAACTAATTGAATATCTTTAGCTGGAGTGCTTAATAATGATAAATGATAAAAGAAAATGCAATATTTCCATCATGTTCTATGTCTAACTAGCCAACAACGTTATAATCCTATAAAGCATCATTGATAATAATATGTATTTGTTTAATAAGTTAAAAAAAAAAACTATTGTGTAGTCGTCGTTTATGTCAGCTTTGTGACGTCACTATGTTAAGTCGATTTAAACCATAATGATTTATTTTATACCTGTGAATTAGCTAAACAAATTGAATCGACAACGGATTTAAATTTTCTATGCAAATAGACAACCTACACTGCGTGAATCAACGAAATATGCTCAATCTAACCAAACGACTATTAGTACCTTGTGTGCGTAAGTACGCGCCAGTGTGCGTGTGCGCTCACGCCTCCGGTTCACTTTCACTTTTTTCGTTAATATGCCTTTTGTGTTTTTTTTGACGGAAGGTATCATGTAGAACCAAGCAATGAAGTTTGGTTATTTATATGTTTAATGAGACTTTTTTTAAATTAATTATATGTTGCTAATATAAAAAATTATAACCGAGAGATTAATACACCAAAATAATAAAAGGTATAAGATAAAGAGTATTACAGTTATTGAAGAATAACGGACGGAACGTTTTAAGGGAAACATTCAACCATTATTTTAATAAACATTCAAATTAATAATTTATTGTCACACATATTAAAATAAGCTAAATAATTATTTTCTGTATTTCCCAATCTTGAAAGCAATATATAAAAAGCCACGACCACTCTTCCAGGGAAGCCAATAAAAATACCAAAAGTTCGAAAGTTCAGGACGCTTAGGTGTAAACAATTCTCAGTTTCGCGTTTCATAATCAGTCTGTAACATTTTAATTGAGCAATTCTTGAAGAATTTTAAACTTCCTCATGAGTGTTGGGAAAGAATTATCCAGAAATCTTAACAAAAGCAGTTTATATTCATAAAGGGTTAGGTGAGTCTGATTGAATGTCTTGACTTATATCTAGATTATAACTGATATTGATAGTGACATGTTCAAACTATTTTCTAAAATATAATTGTTTCTTTTCTATGACGTGCCCGTCAGTTTTGGCATTATCCTAAATGTGTCAATAAATGAAATATTGCTTTATGAATAACTAATGTATTATTTACAAATTTAATACTGGCGACGATGGCCGGTGAATTAGCGCAACTAAAAAGAGCGCGGCGTGCGTTGCGGGGTGCCTTAACCCGATTACAAAACTCTCTTCTTACTAGAGAGTCCATGGATGAGGGGGAGCTTACAACCCGCCTCGAATCTCTTCAAGACACTACAACGAAAGTTAAGAATATACAACAAGATATAGAATTAATTACAGGAGAGGACAATGTTGAAACAGAAGCTGAATACAGGTACGAATTAGAGGAACAAATTACACAAATCAAAATAAAACTCCTCGGTTTTAGAAATAATTTCTTGACACCATCTAACAATCAACCTAGCGGAAGCCGCATACCCAAGATTTCATTCCAACCATTGCGAGAAAAAGAAACATTCGAAAACTTCATAAAAAGGCTGAATACTTACCTCTTATTGAACAACATGGGCGATCCTAAAACGAAGGTTTATTTCCTATTATCCACACTACCACCAGAGCTTCACGAACGGTTGTATGACCTATGCTCCCCTAAAGTCCCAACAGAAATGACTTTTGAACAACTTTCCTTACTGTTGGGTAACTACATTGATCCGAAACCTAGTATCTGGGCGTCGCAGCATAAATTCATCTCTCGCACTCAGAACGAAACCGAGACGGTGAATATATATGTCTCAGAATTAAAGAAACTTACCGCGAATTGTAGTTTTCAGTGCAAAAACTGTAGCACTTCTATAGCAGAAAACTTCCTAGCACTACAGTTCATCCGCGGTCTTCGTGATGGTGACATACGCACGAAACTCCTTCAAGAGCGGGATACTACAAAATTTTCCGAACTGGTACAAACGGCCACAGCAATGGAAATGGGTAAATCAGAAAATATGGCGATGGCACATAGATCTACAAGTTATTCTGACCACTCCATCAACAAGATTTTCAAACCAAGATCCTCTCCATCCAGGAATACACCATTTAGCATCAGGGATCTCAAAGGGAAATGTTTTCGATGTGGCAAAGATGATCACCGAGCAAACGAATGCGGCGCCATAAAAGATACCTGTTTTAAGTGCAAGCGAACGGGCCATCTAGGAAGAGTATGTCTTCAGAAAATAAAAAACGAAACGAACCAATTGGAAAATTCAAGTGGAAGCGATGAAAGTATAGGCGACATTCACGTATTTTCATCATCATCAGAAATTACAGATAAGTACATGATTACGGTGAAGATAGAATCAGCTCGACTTTCTATGGAATTTGACACAGGGGCTACATTATCATCTATCTCATGGAAACAATATAGGGACCTTAATATTGGTAAGAAAATATACAAATCTGATATTAAAATGAAGACATATACTGGTGAGAAGATTATACCGAAAGGAGTAGCATACGTAAAATGCTCTTATCGAAATCAATCATTTTATGGCAAACTCTACATAATCAATAAAGACGTAGACCCAATATTTGGCCGAAGCTGGATGAGAGCAATCAATATTGAGGACTTGGCCGATATTCGTATAGTACAAATTGAACACGAACGCCCTGGTCTTGATCAATTATTCAAAGAATATGCATCCGTTTTTGAACCAAATCTCGGAAAGATACCAAATTTCCAGGCACACCTCAGTCTCAAAGAAGATACTCAACCAATCTTCATAAAACCTCGTAGGGTACCATACGCACTGAAGATAAAAGTTGATGAAGAAATTGAAAGACTTTGCGCACAAGGAGTAATAAAAAAGGTAGAACAATCTGAATGGGGTACACCAATTGTTCCAATAGTGAAACCCAACGGTAGTATTCGACTATGTGCCGACTATAAAGTAACCCTGAATAAGTATATAAGAGATGAACAATATCCAATTCCGATCATTGAAGATATATTTTCAGAAATGAATGGAGGAAAGATATTTTGCACGTTAGACATCAGCCAAGCGTATCTACATATGGTGATGGATGAAGAAAGTGCACTACTACAAACACTAAGTACACATAAAGGTACGTATAAGGTAAATAGATTGATGTTTGGAGTCAAAGTTGCACCTAACCTCTGGCAAAAGTTTATGGACAAAATGCTACAGGGCCTTGAAGGCGTTAAATGTTTCTTTGACGATATTATTATACAAGGGTTATCAGAGCAACAGTTACTTTCACGTCTTCAGAGTGTACTACAAAAACTTAAGGAAAACAATCTTCGTGTAAATAAAGACAAATGCGTTTTCTTCCAGAAAAGTATAAATTACCTTGGGCATACAATCGATAAAAATGGCCTCCACAAAAACAGAGACAAGGTTAAGGCAATCTTAAAAGCCGAACATCCTACAAATGTCGGTGAACTACGTTCCTTCCTAGGAATGTCAAATTACTACAATAAATTCATTCGGAATCTTGCGTCCATCACTGCACCTCTGAACGAACTATTGAAACAAAATAAACGATACGTGTGGACCGCCGAATGTGAGGAAAGTTTTAACAGAATCAAGCAGGAAGTCTCAAGCGAAAAGGTTCTTACTTACTTTGATCCCACAAAGCCACTAGTTCTTGCCACCGATGCTTCCCCTACCGGCTTAGGTGCCGTTCTGTCACATCGTTTACCTGACGCTTCTGAAAGACCAATTGCTTTTGCTTCGAGATCATTATCTGATAGCGAAAAGAAATACAGTCAAATTGACAAAGAGGCGACTGCAATATTTTGGGGTTTAAAAAAATTCTTTCATTATTGTTACGGTCGTAAATTCATACTGGTAACGGACCATAAGCCTCTAACTTCGATTTTTCACCCACACAAGACATTACCTGCAATGAGTGCAATGAGGTTATTTCATTATGCGCATTTCTTGTCCGGATTTGATTACGAAATAGAATTTCGACAATCAACAAATAATGCAAATGCTGACTTTTTATCTCGATTCCCTGTAGAAATACCACCAAAAACAGCGGACCAACACTGTATATACCAAAAACAACAAATACATACGTTGAATATCGATCAGGAGAAAATTTCTGTTGAAACCCGGAAAGACCCAGAACTACAAATGCTTCTAGAGAGCTTACAAACGGGAAGGTCTTTAAGAGAACATGGTTACGGAGACAATGAGCTAACGCTTCAAGACGACTGCATCTTAAAAGGTACACGCGTTATAATTCCAGACAATTTACGTAGCACAGTACTCGACGAATTACATGCCGGACATATCGGTATCGTAAAAATGAAACTTCTAGCCCGGAGTTATGTTTATTGGAAAGGAATAGATAGAAATATCGAAGAAAAAGTTAAATCTTGTCGAGCTTGCAGATTACAGCAAAACGAACCTCAGAAGGTGCCGACACATCACTGGGAAGAACCAGCTGGCCCTTGGCAAAGAATACACATTGATTTTGCTGGCCCGATAGAAGGATTTCAACTATTTATAATAGTTGATGCGTACTCGAAATGGGTAGAAGTATTACCGACTAAGACTACGACTAGTACCTGGTGCATAAACAAATTAAAGGAATTATTTTGCAATTACGGAATACCTCAAATGCTTGTATCAGATAATGGACGCCAGTTTACTTCGAATGAATTTGCACAATTTTTACTGAAACAAGGGGTCACACATAGAACATCGGCGCCTTATCACCCAGCTACGAATGGGCAGGCCGAAAGATTTGTACAGACTATTAAGAGATCTTTACGAATTATGACGGAAAGTTCTGGGACTATCAATGAAAAACTCTTAATAATTAAATCCCAACTCAGACGCACACCAAACTCTACTGGTCAATCCGCATACCAATTGATGTTTGGAAGAGACATCCGAACAAACTTACACGTAATGTTTGGTGTAGGACACAAGAATACAAATCGAGCGGCGCGGGCGGTTGTACACACTAACCTTCGTAAACAATTTACACCGGGAGATAGAGTACAGGTACGAGCCTACTCCGGGAGGGAGAGGTGGAAATTCGCCACAGTCACGGAGCGGCTGGGACGAGTCCACTACAATGTGAGGACTGAAGACGGACTCATGTGGCGGCGGCACGTCAACCAAATCCTGCCCTCAACATTCGGCGGACGTCTCGATTAGCGGCGGAGAGACTGACATGTTCAAACTATTTTCTAAAATATAATTGTTTCTTTTCTATGACGTGCCCGTCAGTTTTGGCATTATCCTAAATGTGTCAATAAATGAAATATTGCTTTATGAATAACTAATGTATTATTTACAAATTTAATAGATAGATTTTAATACTTTTTATTGTGTTTTTATTATGATTTATTAATTTAGTGTCAAACGGTAAATGTAATAAAAAAAGTCTTATTAGCATACATACAAGTTTGTGAAGAGATTTCTTCAGGGTCGGCAACGCGCGAGTGATACCCATGGTGTTGCAAGCGTCCATAGGCTACGGTAACTGCTTACCATCAGGCGGGCAGTATGCTTGTTTGCAACCTTAGGGTTACAAAAAAAAACAAATTAAAATTTTAATTCTGTTACTACTCTGCTACTAATAACTCAAGCATAGGATTGTTTTAACCAAAAATAGAGCAATTGTAAACCAAATTTAATTGATCTATTAATTAACAAAAATCATTGTTAATTCGACTTAAAATCCACTGTACATCCGTTAGTGACTTACAAAACACTTGGAGTAGTACTGGAGGCCTGCGGTGCCAGACAGCGCGCGCACCGTTTCGCAACCACCACTATGTGTGTCAAATACGCCTTATGTCATGACGGAGAATGTGCTAGTGTTTTGTTTTTTATTTATTTGTTTATTTTATTATTGCGTGCTGAGGTTTAGTTTAATATGAGCGATTGTTGTGTTAAATAAAGGTACATAGAAGCAAAGTACACGCGCGAAAAACAATCCATTCAATTGGAGCCATAATGGCTCCAAATGACCGCCGCGCTGTCAGTGTACTGAGTGACGTTTTAGTGAGTGCAGCTCTGAGAAAAATAATAAATATGACGATTTGTGTAGTAAAATTGTGTCATAATTCATGAGGGAAGAAAGATAAGAATTCTGATGTAACATTCCACAGGCAAGCCACTAATTTTATTGTGTAATTCATCTAAAATAACAAAATTCAAAAATAAAAATACTTCACTCAGATTTCGAGCAAAGTGTTGCCAGCTGTTTTTTGTGCGAATTTGCGTTGTTTTACGTATTTGATACTGATTTTGTTATTAATAAAGTAATTGAGTCCGATAAGTTGTTTCTTTTACTTATAGCTATTATAACCGACTAGCTGTCCCCCGCGGTTTCACCTGCGTTCTTGGGATAAGTATTTTATAATACTTGGGATAATGTAGCTTCATATTAGTGAAATAATTTCGAATCAGACTGGTAGAAAAAAGAGAATATAGCTAGGAAAATATTGTCAAAGCGGCAGTTGTTCCGGAAACAAATTCAACTAACAGGCTTTTAAAATTTCAATTTTGTTACTGAAAATGAAATACCTAGATACTACTTAATCTTCTTTTTCTATACAACCTATCATATCTGAAACCTATCATTACCAAGGAAAGCTACAAATTGTACGATCGTTCATAGCACTGCACATTATCTTGGTTTATTATGTTAAAATACCCGAAATAAGTACTATGAAACAACTAGTAATAAATAAATAACAGGCCTGTGTCTATAATAAATTATCTAAGACGCAGAACTTTTTAAACTATTTAATTATTTTTATGAATACTTACTTCCAATTTCACTAGTAGGCGAAATCGGAAGGTTAATTTTACCGAAAAATTTCGTTTAGCTTGCAACATTACTCGTGCGCTTGTGTGCGTGTCAGCGAGTGTAATTATATGGTACTCACGCATACATTGGTTGTCAAGTGGCTTACGTGTCGCGAGGATTTTTGTTCGATACTTCGCTTCTAAGCGTAATAATTCAATGTACATGTAGTATATTTTCTTAGATGAAAATTAGATTGCTATCTTCAGTATTTTTTGTAACAATATTGCCTTGAATATATTATTCTTTAGTTTGAATCCTATAAAATATACATACAGTTCTGCCTTATAACCTACCAAGTAAATAATATAAAAGCATACAAAATAAAACATTAAAGAGTATTGCTTATTATTGCATAACGCGTACCGCAGCGCAGTGATGAGCCGAAGGAGCAGGGCGACCACGTTGGAAAGTTTTCGGCAACGCGTCCGGGGAAATCGGTGACGAACCGATACCGCGTTTCGGTCTTTTGTTCACTTATTTAGTGAAACTGATAGTATTATCTCAGAGAATATAAATACTACGTACGTATTATTGTAGAATCTCTGATTTTTGCAATTTTAAATAAAATTTCGCATAATATGATATAGATAAAGCCCTACAAAAATCTGAAATATTATTACTATTATTTGACATTTAATCTGAATTCCATCATCAGCTGTCATTATCACCGGAATTTATTTTCCAATTTTAATCCTCATAATTCCTATTCTCCTAGTAGTTGCCAGATTCCAAAAAACGTTTTACAAAGGCCCGTTAAGGGTGATAACGAGGCCTAGGATGAAACACGCTTGCCAGATGAAAAGCCTATTTACTCTAGCCTCAAAAGTCCCCAGTTACTAGGACCACAGACGCCGGAAGATTAGGTATTCCAAACTTTACCGCATAAGATGAGGACGCAAAAATTACAATCGCCAGTAAAATCGTATGCTAATTTTATTTGTAGGTAAATAAGCAAATTCCGTTCACAACTAATAATTCGTTCATTTGAATCATTATTTGATAAGCTGTACAGGAAGAACTGACATATCAAATAGACCTTGTATTCTAAATGACATGATCAACGTATCTCCAAACAAGCGTTATATTCTTTTGTTAATTGGAATTACATCAAATTAAGTTTTAGTAAATGTGTAAATTGCTGAGAAAAGACGGCATTGCGGTTTTACGAACATACAGGCTTCCTGTGCTTATCACATCCAGCCACATCATCACTTACCATGGTGAGATTGTGTCCAAACATGCCTTTTCATCAAAGTACGTTGTAACTAAACATTTTATCATATTACAATATATTTGATTCCTTATCAGTGTGTAACCTTGAAAAGTGGTTAAAATTAGTAAGTAACTGTATCAACTGAGGTTATTGACATGAATTAATTATGTAGTACCTATTTATATTATTTAAAACGCGTGAATTCGTCTCGATACTTATTCGATGTACTAGGGTATCAAAGATTATGTGCAACAGTTCATGAATGCCCTAGATAGGTACTAAATTTATTCTAGGTATATTGAATAAACTACATAACACAATATTACTGAATGTGTATATTTTTTAAATGTGTTTATTTTTATAACGTAATATGTAATATATAATTCTGTAATAAATGTTTTTCTTTCTTTCTTATTCAGTCTGATACGCTGCAATGACGCGGCACAGACTACATACTCAAAGACGCGACAGTCTGGTTACAACTGTCAATGAAATTAATGCCGCTAATGTTATTTTGAAAATTGACCTTAAATTGATGAGGTCAATGACGATATTTCATTAAACTACACAAATAGCGTATTTTAAATCGCTTAGAGAAGCGTATCTGGGGGCACGGGAGTGCCCTCCGCCAAGACAGCCAGCAAAGCGCAAGGGCACTACCTACCTTTTCTCGAAGCGCTTCGTCGTTATTTTGAACCCTCATAACTTGGGTTTAGATTATACCAGATAAACAAAATTCTCGGGATATGATGCCAATAGTGAACTTATTAATCGTATCAAGTTTCAATAACATAGCTCTTATACTTTAGATTTTATTGATATCTAAAAAAAAAACGATTTCGTCACTGACTCACTGATGATCATCAAAAATCTTAGGGTACTTCCTGAAGTCCTAGAAAGCTGAAATTTGGTATGTAAGCTTGTATTAGAACACAATCAACAACAAAATTATAAAACTTGGAAATTTCTAACACAAAAAAAACATAAGCAACTTACAAAAAGAAGTGAAATCCCACTAAAAACATTTTTATGTAAATGTTGCCAAGACATATGGTTCGCACTGTCAAAAAGTTATCAGATCTCATGTAGAGCCAAGCTTATGCCCTTACTCTACAAGCCCTAACTTCACAAACTCTACACACCGTAGTCAAAATATGTGGCTTGGCCGTTTCTTGTGGAGTAAGGGCATGTAGAGTTATAAGATTGGCTCTACATGACATCTGATAACTTTTTGACAGTGCGAGCGAACCATATGTCTTGGCAACATTTTACTTAAAAATGTTTTTGGTGGGATTGATATTTTTTAGAACTTTCACGATAAAGCTAAAATACTTTTCTGATCCATGTTACCCTATTCTAAACCACGATCGATTAAAATTATTAATATTCGTTTCTTATCACTTACGCATTTGTCAAATAAAGGCTACATACAGTTTAAAAGGTTTTTACGAAATGCACTTAGATAAAAAAAACCGGCCAAGTGCGAGTCAGACTCGCGCACCGAGGGTTCCGTACAAACCTGTAGGTATATAAGTAAATGGTACTATAGACCTGAGTATTTGATATTAATTTCAATTTATGACCTATTAAAAAAAAACTACTTACTAGATCTCGTTCAAACCAATTTTCAGTGGAAGTTTGCACCGTAATGTACATCATATATTTTTTATAGATTTATCATTCTCTTATTTTAGAAGTTACAGGGGGGGGGACACACATTTTACCACTTTGGAAGTGTCTCTCGCGCAAACTATTCAGTTTAGAAAAAAATGATATTAGAAACCTCAATATCATTTTTGAAGACCTATCCATAGACACCCCACACTTATGGGTTTGATGAAAAAAAAAAATTTGAGTTTCAGTTCTAAGTATGGGGAACCCCCAAAATTTATTGTTTTTTTTCTATTTTTGTGTAAAAATCTTAATGCGGTTCACAGAATACATCTACTTACCAAGTTTCAACATTATAGTTCTTATAGTTTCGGAAATAAATGGCTGTGACATACACGGACAGACAGACAGACAGACAGACAGACATGACGAATCTATAAGGGTTCCGTTTTTTGCCATTTGGCTACGGAACCCTAAAAACATTGACGTAACAATCTAAATATTTACAAGCAAAAAAAGGTAGCCCCAGATCGAATAATAGGTATACCATTCTCGAATATTACAAAACTTTTTTATAAACTCGAAAGTTAGTAAAGAAGTCTTTAAAAATCTGCGGGATCACGTTGAGGGCAACAATTACCTTAGGAAATCGTGGTACAGACGCATGGCCGTCACGTTGGACCAGACGAGGTTTTGCCTAAAAATAATAAAACCCACGTGAAAAATACAGACCGACCACGTGGATAACATTTGGTAAAAAAGATTTTCTAGAGCATTTCTTCAAACACGTTGCCGCTGGCGAACTTTCCAAGTTTTGTTTCCCGTTTCTAAATTTGAACATTACTAAGGGAACAATCAAGTAATTTATTATAGTAGCTTCTATGACGTAATATTCAAGGGGAAGGGTATGAGATGAGCCGTGTTATTTTAACATCGTAAACCACATAATTAGACAAATTAGAACTATGTATTCTAGGACCATCGTTTAGAGAAAACAAGGCAAAGACCTTTGTTTTAATATAATTTTCAGATCTTTGTCTTCACAGTTTATGTGATCCTAGTACTTCCGATCAAAAGTACTAATATTACGTCACTGCGTAACAAAATAACTTCGCCTAGGCACTACTGATCTCCTGGTATACTGTACTGTTATTTATTAGAACTAAATACTTTTTTTTTTCATCCTTATTTTTTATTCAAATATCGATGCAATTTGGAAGCAATACTAGAAATAGATAATAGACCAATACATCCACCAGAGTACAAAGCGATAGAGGCTTGTGAAGTTGTGAATAAAAATAACCTTTTGAACAAAGCTGAGTGCGTACTCAATAGTACTCAAAGTACAGTATTTAGGGCACGCAATGATAACAATGACATACATCCGTTATCAAATCGTTAAACAAACAAACAAACATAATCTATAGATGGATAGTTCGATTGAGACGATTCCATGGGACTATTTATGTGAATTAATAAATGTATGTTCTATTGACCTGATTCTATTTTGACTTTGATTTTTTAATAATTATTTTAAAAAAAGAACTATATAAAAATCAATTAATAGAGTGTAAAGATTAAATTAATTTACTACCTATTTGTCTATAAAGTAGTATATGACATTATATCAGTTATCTGGTTTCCATAGTACAAGCTCTGCTTAGTTTGGGATCAGATGACCGTGTGTGGGAATGTCCCAGGATATTTTATTTATTTATGTTTTTATTATGTATCTGAAAATAGTGCCCCTAAATTTAGTACCATACAGTTTTTAAGTAGTCCATTTGGTTTGTCTTCCTATCTTCTGAATACCTGGTATTGAACTCGAAATTATCAAGTGAAAAGTCGCGAGGAGATATCCATTCTTTCAGTAGCTTTTCCCATTTCTTAATTTTTCCGGGAATGTGGTATTCTTTGTGGATTTTTTCGGTGCCATAAACCACGTGTAAACGATATTTGGACGTGTTTGGATGAGAAAATTGAAGAAAAACCAAACTAACATCATAAAATATTAGGATGCCAAACTGAGGAAAATAACTGACGTACCCCTAGACACTTATCACGGAAATCGATGAAAAAATACGAAGACACTCATGAAAGCGTTTGATAGACTTTTTATCAAAGAACGGACATTCCATGAGAAAGGTGTTACTCATAATTTATCTTCTTTCTAGTATTATTTATCAGTTATCATTTTATCTTGAAGTGCTAAACTAACATAACTGTGTAAAGGCAAAGAAAAGTACAGCGAATAAAAATAACGGTGCATGAAAAGCGATACGCTAGCCAATAACAAATTCTCTTTACAGTTTATATACTCCTAGTACTGTTGACTGGATGTACTAATGTTTCATTTATTTGCATCAAAATGACATCTAACGGTAGTGATAGAAAAATGACGTAGTTCGACATAAAAATAATATGGTGCAAGCTACCGGATAGGTTAGGAGTATGGTGATAGCCAACTTTTTGAACAACGTGATCTTTTACACGTAGAAGGTCTTAAAAAATTCTACGATGAAGGTCTTAAAAAAATCTACGACGAAAGATTCTTTCACAATATCTGCAGTTTAATAAGTTGAAGCAACTAATAACAAAAAGAAATATCATATTTCACGTATCCGAGATTTGTAATGAATGATACAATACACATATTTTTTTCATTTTTTCAACAATTTCCTTCAATTACTCATATTTTATTATCTGAATGAGCAGCGTTTACTCATCCGATAATGATATGACTGCTATTGATTCATATGATCCTAGTACATACAAAATACGGTAGCGTTTGGACATTGACCTTTTTAAACTACATATTTTAATATAAATACGATTAAAATAATATTTGTTAAGTGGTTGCTTCTCATTAATTGTTATACGGCAAAATATTAAATTAAAAATATATTAATTAAATATAAGAACTTTAAAATTGTAAAGTTATTTAAAAAAAAATTTTTTTTTTTATAAAAAACAGACATCCGTATGCATCGCCATCCACGCGCTTTATGACAAATTTTCACGCGTCATAAAACAACAAAGCTGCGTTGCGCTCGCGCTGCTCGCGGCATCGACGCACTTTCACTGCACGCTCGTGTGCGTGAGCTACCATAGTGGGCGTGACCATGTTTTTTTATTAATTTGGCCCACATTTGGGAGCGCATTACGTCATCGCGTGCATCGCACCGCACTTGCATTGATCTGGATGTAGCGTCACGCGAATGCATGCGACCAATGTCATTAATGTAACGTAATGTCATGTAATTTGCATGTAATAATGTTGTGTAGTACTGTTTTTTTTACATTTATTTTATTGGTGTTTTTGGATCAATATTACTTAGTTAACGATGTTTATTTTACCTCTTAAAACAATAACACCGATGGAGTTTTAAAAATAATACATAAAAAAAACTCAAAAATGATCTGGAAATGTAAGAAAAATGCATGGCTATAATTTTAGTTATTTTACCATAATACGATAAAAAGTTTTTTTTACATAATTTTGTAATTGCACATAATAATAACAATCGTTTGTTTTTAATAAAACAAGCTAAAATTTTCCAAAATTTCCCGAGATTTCCAAAATATTTAAAATAAAGGTCAAACAAAATCAAGTCATCAAATGCACATGGCACGAACAAGCATCTAGTTTGGATAGAGAGGAGTCATAAAAAAATCACAGTAGACTGAGGTCAACGGCCCCTAGGTCGGCACCCGAAACGCTTTGGGCAATGCACTCATGCGCATAGCCCTGTTCAGGGCTGCCACTACATAACGATTATACATTTTATTTAATATAAAATACCTTTATTTTCCTATTACTTAGAAAGACTTCCGCAGACTTCCTATAGAATATTTCATTCCGAATGAAAGTCTGAAATTCGAAAATAGTATCTATTCGATTACTTTTTAAGTATTTGGAGTGTGTACGTTAGAATTTCGAGTACAGGAGACCATATTGATCCATTAACATTATTTGTATTATTGATTGATTCTGAAATTTTCACAGGTTTTTATTACTGTACTGTATCCGTGTGTAGATCCTACTCGTGCTTGACCGTTATTTTAGGCTTTTAATTGAAAATACTTGGTTTGTGGGAACCGCGGGTATAAATCTTTCGTCCTATTTCCTTATTTTAAGACATAATTACATATTTTATTAACGAAAAAAATTTCTCGTTAGAATTCAAACAATCCGGATGTCTTATTGTTTGAACTTCTTAAATAAAAATGTGTAAACCCTGGGTCCTTGCTCCACGCCCGGGACCGAGATCATGATAAGGTGGAAAAAACAACTTTACTATGATTATTTTATATGAACTTTCTCTTTTCTACAATACAGGGACTATAATGTGCAATGTGGTTTATTGAAAACTTATAAACTAATTTCAAAAGAAAATCTCTATAGTTTTGGGTAGAGAACATTAATCAGTTTTCAACCTGCATATTTTTATTTCTTATTAGACTGTGTGCAATATTTTTCACAGAAAACATATTTTTACATTATTTATTAGTAAAGACCGGATTATATGCATTTGCATATTTGCATAATATGCATTTGCATATTTAAGCCATCCTCAGCGGTAATACCATATTTTACCAAAGATCTAGTTATGATGCATATTACCTATCGATACATTTATAATATTTTTCGCGATAGCACCCAATTTAAGTTTCTACATAGTTACCTCAGTGGATGTGGAGCGATCCTTTTCCACTTATAAAAATATTTCGAATGATCGAAGACAATCTTACCAATACTTAACAATCTTACCACTGAATTTGGAACAATACTTGATTATTGACCTTTACAAAAATATTAAATCTATTATTGTCTATCAATGGATAGTTTATTACCAGTACCTAGCCATGCTGATCTTGAAAAAAAAAAAAAAAACTTTGTGAACTTCTTTTTTTGGGTTCCTAAAACTTATCATTTAATTTGGCATATTCTGCCATTTTCATGCATATTTCAAGCATTTTTCATGCATATGTCAAGCAATTTTCGTGCATATTTGCATACATATAACAAGCTTCTTATGTTGCATATAATCCGCTCTTTCTTTATTAGCATCTGAAGTGATTATGAACATGGAGCGATAAGTTATATTAGCAAAACTAGTAACTATGATGGAAGGTGATCGCAAACAATAATGTTTAAATAACATAATTATCTGAGGGTGTCATTCTCAATAATTAGGAATCAACATTTCTAACTTTTCAATGCATCAGATGCAATGCTAAATTCCCACCAATATACAGGCTGAATACAATAATTAGATTATTTATTGACATTTCACACGTCCTACTTTCTACTAACATTCAACTTTAACCGTCAAAAAATGATGATAGTGACGTAACATTGTCAGTGGGACATTGGGTCTGTGGGTCTATTACGCAAGGTGATTTTGGCGTTGCATAACCTGTGAAAGTCGGTCGGCAAGCTTCCGCGGTTGTGATGCAACGTCTCTCAAGTGTTCTGACACCGTTTGGACGATGAAATCTTTTTTTTGTGTGTATGGAGTATAATTTCTGCGGACACGGCTCGCCATTGTGATTGACAAAGCGTTTGAGGTTCTTTTTTTGAAAAAATGTTGCGGGTTTTGTTGTGGTTATGACGCAAAGTTTGCAGAAGTTTTATTCCTCTTCTGTTTTTTTTTTATTTAAATATTTTTAACTGTAATAAATAGATTAAACGCCGATAATTTTCCGAACAGCTAATTTGACTCATTATCTCAGGCATATCATTATCATCCATTTTATCTCTTTTCCGTTCATCGCTTTGTACGAATATATTTAAAAACCTGGCTTGCAATAGATATCAAATGTGGCTTGTAGCTCTCTTAACTTTTCAGAATAGCTATTAGCATTCTATACTGTACTAGTGTAATGTTGATCAAAATTCAAAAACATTCTTATAGACCTTCGCAGGCACTTATGAAAAGTCTGACTCTAATACTCTAATACCGGTTCGGAAGGTTGCATTTGCTGAGAAGAGCCGGCAATAAACTCAGCAATTACTCTTTTCAAAAAAAGCTTAGATTCATTACATAATATTTACATACACACTGACAACAATTGCAAGCCCCGGCGCGGCGGCAAAACTACAAAGTAGACTGAATCTATATTTAATAAGTAAATAAATAAATGACAAACTTAAGCAGACCAGCCCCCACAACAGCACCTGTTCATCGCATCTTCTAGGGACCAATTTTTTTCCTCTCAATATGTACCCATGCCAATCTGCTCTACATTATATAGAAGTTCGAAGTCATTCTTAGCCACCATTAGAAGTGGCCAAGGTGGTGGACTAGATATACCAACGTGTACTGTCTATTACGTATTAGTTTAGAATTAGAAGTGATAATTATATCATTTCTAACCATTTCTCTGAACTGGAAAAAACTTTATTACTGTCCTAATTATTTTTTTCTTTTGTTACAGATGGTGTAAAATTGGAGTAATCAAGCCCTATGTGTGATAAAAGTACATTGACTAAACTTAACGTGTGACGCCTCTTCTATGTAAGTTTAGTTAGCGAAATTATTACTTTGTGATTTTTACTGTTTTACTTTTACATAAAATATACACGGATAGTTTAGATTTTAAGCTGACATATTGTTTGAAGAATAAATATATATGTCACAACAAATATTATACAATTTAAAGATAAATAAGTAAAGCTTACAGATACACGATGTAGCTTAAAATATCATGGCTTGAAAAATCTTTTTTTACATTTTATGGCGCCTAATTAATTTGTTTTTCTAAAACATTTGTTGGAATTGTATTTACCAGGCGGAAATATCTATTTGATTTATATTATTTTACGTAAGTAAATATTTCGTAGTGACATATATTTTAATCTTACGAATACCAATCCCCTGCTAAAGTTCAAGCCGTAAAGAAGTGATCTCAAACGTAACGGCATGAACTTTAAGCTAATCACTGCCATTGTTGTCTCGAAAATGTTCTCTAAAAATATAAAGATAGAGTCTAAGTTTATTAAAAAAGGCTGTACATATTATTTTTCTTTTTTATCGTCAAAAATCGTAATTTAAGTTCCTAATTTTCATTTTTCATTCGATATACAAGTCATAGCAACAATTCAACAACCATATCATATTTTGATGTTTTTTTTACAAAGGTGCCCTTTGCCTTAAAACTTGACTGAGAATAAAAAATACTGAATTTATACATAGGTATGAAAATATGTACGTTTCTAAATAATGTGATAATAATACATAATATTAAAACGTCATAAAGTTCAATAAGTAATCAAAACTATGTAAATATTATTCAATAATTTAAAAGCGATAAAATATTTTTTTACAAGTTTTTATTGCTAGTTGGAACAGTTTAAAGATTATTAGAAAAAACATTTTCGATTCATACTTTTATCTCAATGGAAAATTATTAAAGGCTAAAACTACATAGAACGAAGACAAAGTTTTCATTCGTTTTTGGATTAAGATTATACATATTTTAGTTAATATTGTAAAATATAAGTTTAATGTATGATTCGTGGTGTAACTATATTGTAAATTGGTTGTATATAATTTTGGATCAGTAATTAATCGAATGTTATTCTATCTCGTTTCTTCATAGCTCCTTGAGCTTTCTGAAAAGGGTAAATTGTTTAGGAAATAAAGTTGTAATTTTATTGGTTCTTAAATGATTTCTTTACCCTTTTCTACGTTGTCTTTAACTATTTTCTTTTTATTTAATAAAAATGAAGCATGTACATATTTTTTGTTTGTTCTAAATTTAACGCTAAGCGAGTATGCTTACTATTACGGTGTATCATTAATTAATTATTATTTTATTTTTGTTGATTTCTAAAATTTTTATTCCTATAGAAGTACCTTTTATTGAATACTTTTTGTTAGAAGTTTTCTTGTCTACTTAAGCTAAGATTAAGTGATTTTTTAAAATAAATGTATGATAAAATCATTATTAAGAGGTGGAAATGCCAGGTGGGAAGTACAAGGAGTAATTTATATGAAGGTTTATTAAAAATACTTATTGATGTAAATTTGTTTATGCTACTTAATTGTGTTTAACGGTAGCTTCAAGCACGGGTTCTAGGCTGCTTAAACATACGTATTTTTTAATTAAAAATATATACGCATAATAACTTTGAGTGGTAACCCTAACGTCGCTTACGACTTATGATAGTACTGATGGTATCAATTTATTTAATACAATTTTGTTAGGGTTGACAATCATCGTGAAACGGGTCTCGAAACATATAGTTACCAGATTGAATCCTACAATGTACTAATGCATGTAATAATATAAGATAACAGTTTCTACACACATACATATTTTTATACTACAACTAAAATGTATCAATGTATTTTTACGTAACTAGAAAACTTTTTACAAAAAATCTGAATTAAATATATACAAAATATATTTATTTATTCAGTGTGTAGGAACTATAAAATATGACAAAGGAAAACATATACAATTCACTCCGTCCCGTTTTTACCTGCGTTTTATTTTATTTTTTAAATGATAAATGATGTATAAAATGTTAATATTTAAGAAAACAAAAACAGTATAAGTGTAGTGTAAAATTAATGTTCTGTATAATTATTGTTGTCTGAGTTATAACTAAATTCCTATTTTTCTTAAATCTTATGGCTTAATCCAGTCACACAAAATGTAAAAATATTATTAAGGTAAATAATTCATTCTGAGTTGATACCAACATATTCTTTTCGAAAAATTAAAACTAGGGCCAACAATAATCTGCCACAAGATTATTTTTCTATCGTTTTGTAAATTATATTTAGAAAAAATATCACTATATAAAATTATATTTTGTAAAAAAAGTTTACAAAAAATATTTATTCATACAATATTTACAAAAATTACTTACGATAAATTTAAAATGTTAGATGACTATAAACTGTTAATTTTAAAAGAATATATAATTAAGTAATTGTGAAACGTTCGTAATTAAATTTAATAAAATTAATAAAAAACTGTCATCGATAGAAAAAGTATCGCGTGTGATAGGTTCTTAGCAACTTTATTCGTTTCTTTGCAGGCCTATAAGATTTACTTACATAACTTAATGGCGATATTTTAAATTGTTGATTTCTTTTATAATACTGATTTTCTTTCTTTAAACGTCGTCCAGATGGTGCTACGAGATCAAATCTTTTTATGTTTCTGAGCCAAAGACTTATGTTTTCCTTTTTTATTAATTATTATAAAATATGTATTATACAGGTGGTTCAATTAAAATGTTAAATTTTGTATATATACAATTTATAAAATATATATATTTATAGGGAAGTAAAGTAACCTGTATAATACTTGGTTATTATTGTTTTTATATATTATTATATTATGTTTGCTTCATACAAATTCTGTTTCCAATGTTATGAGGCCTCGGAAAAAATTCTGACAATAATGTTAGTGGTAAGTCGTTGGAGAACCGCGTAAAATTGTTTTGTAGGTGCAATTAAAATTAATATATACCTATTTAATAGAAAAATAAATTTTTGTTTTCTTTACACGCCTCGCAAATATTATTATAATTTTCAGAAAGGTATCATATCAAGGTAGCTAATGATGCAATTTTTAAATAAATCCTTATTTGTAAAAAAAATGTTTTAAATGAATTTCCAATTTTGAGATAACATTACAACATTTTATAACGTAATAATGGCATAATTTATGAATTAATTGTCTTGTCAGACAGTCGTTTAATATTTACATAGAATTTCTTATTTTTTAGATTTTTATTGTGTGAATTATAACCTCATTCAAAATTTTCTTTAAATCTTTCTTTTGTATTGAAATCCCATAAATCGACGAAACAAAACATTTAATAAAATGTGTAGGTATATAAGTGGTCACTTGAACTCGACATAGTTCCATTGATACATTACGAACATGACCGCTCTTCAAAGACGCGGAGCTCATTCTTACATCCTGAGCCTGACATGGGTTGCCTCTCTGGTATTGCTATGTCTATAGGTGGAGCATCTGTGGGCTAGTCAACCTGTTGGTATAAACAAAAAAGTTTTAAGTACACATTTCATTTATACGACAAATAAGTACACGGCCCGCCTGTAACACACGAGGCATCACTCGCCCTCCCTTATAATCAACCCTCCCCCCTCCTCAATGAGCTCTAGAGACCTTACTCACGCGCAGGAACACAACAACAGTTATTTGGCTGCGGTATTCTGTAAGGTGGAGGTACTTCCCCAGTCGAGCTGTTCTTTGAGCGAATATAAGCTAAGCTCTACCTCTCTAAAAAAACCGGCCAAGTGCGAGTCAGACTCGCGCACCGAGGGTTCCGTACAAACCTGTAGGTATATAAGTAAATGGTAGTATAGACCTGAGTATTTGATATTAATTTCAATTTATGACCTATTAAAAAAAAACTACTTACTAGATCTCGTTCAAACCAATTTTCAGTGGAAGTTTGCACCGTAATGTACATCATATATTTTTTATAGATTTATCATTCTCTTATTTTACAAGTTACAGGGGGGGGGACACACATTTTACCACTTTGGAAGTGTCTCTCGCGCAAACTATTCAGTTTAGAAAAAAATGATATTAGAAACCTCAATATCATTTTTGAAGACCTATCCATAGACACCCCACACTTATGGGTTTGATGAAAAAAAAAAATTTGAGTTTCAGTTCTAAGTATGGGGAACCCACAAAATTTATTGTTTTTTTTCTATTTTTGTGTAAAAATCTTAATGCGGTTCACAGAATACATCTACTTACCAAGTTTCAACATTATAGTTCTTATAGTTTCGGAAATAAATGGCTGTGACATACACGGACAGACAGACATGACGAATCTATAAGGGTTCCGTTTTTTGCCATTTGGCTACGGAACCCTAAAAATTACCAATTATTAAAATAACAAGTTCCGTTTTTGAATCAGTGTGATGTTGAGTCAGATGCGCTCAGCATATTATTCGAATGAATAGCATTACTAGACGAACACAGACTGCATGGGCTAGATGCATTTTACATCCGGTGCCAATTTCATGTTTGTTCCAACTTCCAATGTATGGGGCAAATATTTGTACAAACTATGACGTAAAGAATATACCATTGATTGATATATTATTTGATTGCATTAATTTATTGAATAAAAAAATTACATATTTTATTTGAATTTTCAATTCATCTATAGATTTTTATATAATCATTGGCGTTAGAGGAGATGTTTTCGATCATTGGATTTCCCCCTAGAATTAGATGAATAAATAAGATTTCCTTCACAATAAAACTAGTTAGTGGTTGGTTTTAGGCCCTGCTGAATTCATCAAATATTGGTTCCAACCTTTGTCCCAACATGACCTGGCGACAGTTCTCGATTGGCAGAGACACCTAACCCGAAATAATTTTGTCTCCCTGTTCACCTTGACTGAGATTTTGTTTTTATCTGGTTCCGTAGGTTTGACTATCTTGTTTAGGTAAGTTATTAAATTCCTAACTTTTCATAGTGGCTACCACGAGGATAGAGCCTTAGGAGAGCTCTTTGGGACGTCTGTTCTCCTGGTACTTTTTGGTTAAAGTGCCGTTCATAAAAGGGAAGAGGAGTTACATGTCTCACTGAAAGTCTACTATGGGTACATGGGTATGGGACATGTGTCACTAGGGGGTCAATATTCCGCCCCCAATGAATAACAGACCAGTGTTGTGCAAACAAAGCTTAGATTCAAGTCGACTCCCAAGCGCAAAAGAGGACAGAAACACCTAACTTGAAGATGGTGTTCCAAATCGCAGAAACATGAAAAAGAAGTTTGTAATTAGGACAGGTGTAAATGCAGTAAAAGTGCAATGATAAGCCGATTAAATGGAATTACCTGGAAAGTGCCTGGGTTTGAAGTACAAATAATTTGATACGTACCAGCTGGAAGGAGTCATGTATAAAATACTTGAACAGACAGCGCCGTCTCAATAAGATTTTTTTAATGGAAATGAGATTATGAACAATAGTAAATAACAGTATGTCACTAGATAAAACATAAAACCTGGAAGTTGAAGATCCGGAAATGGATATAGATGTCCTCGTAATTAAGTTATTTAATCACCAATCAATTAACGCGGCTAGAACAATGGTCTGATTATATTTCCTACCACAATCACGCAATATTATTATAATTCAAGATTTGACGTTAGCTCTAATAATTACAGAGCAGCAGTTAAGGCCGTCTTTGTATACCTATTACCTTCTCAGTCATCATAGGGAAATGTATCTTTCAGTTTATGATTTACTGGTACTTTTGTTTCAGAGAATATACCTTATAGACATGTTTCAGACTTGGATAGTTTGTTATATCCTGCAATTGATGAGCTCTTGGTACTTTTAGTTCTTGCTTCCTTGAGAACAACATTTATAGAAGTGATCAGAGTCCTACAGAGGTTTTATCGTTACAACAACTTTTTGGTAATTTCTTTGATTCACCTTTCTCCACGGTGTATTCTTTTCTTGTAAGCCCTCGAAGAAGATTATAAACGTATCGATACATTGAATCAAAAGTACTAGGAGAACATAAATTGTGAAGTGCGGTTGAGGGACGCACAGGGCTGGCCCACAAACGCATCCCACTTTAGAATTTGGGCCGATATAAATACGCACTGCACTTGCACTGGTCATTAGGGTTAGCAATTACACTTTTTTTATATGAATTCTCTAAAAAAATAAACATGTGTGAAAACTAAGTAGTTAAGTTGTAATTTATTATGCCTAAATAAAAAGCTATAATATTTTTTTTACGAATTATTTACCTACCTACTTATGTTTTAATGGATTCGTATAATATGATAAAAGGTTGTCATATATGCTATGTTCAAAACCGTAAAAATCGCCATCAAAACTGATGTTAATTTTCCTTTATCAAATATCTTTAAATTTCTCCAAGTTTCAACCCTAGTGAATTCAGTTTCGCCGGACGTTACACACATACGGTAACCGGGACGGGCCGAGAGATCGTAATATCAACATAAAACATGCAGAAAACCATCAGTAAACTAATTTCAATATGATCGATCACCTTTCTAATTATCTACGTCCCTAATACCTATTATTATAAAGTCAATTTTTCATCATCATCATTCCTTCTTCTTCTGATGATCTGAGATGCAACCCAGCTATGGGGAAGATTACTGGGTATAGAAGAGCATTTGGAGCATAGTTAAGCCGAGTAGCCTAGAAAAAAATTAAAAGTAGGTATGGTAGGTTTTTTTTCACTGAAAACTTGTCTTTATTTAAAAAAAAATATGACGAACGAACCATAGTACGGTACGGTGTTTGAGATTTCATGACTAGAGGCTCATAAGCTCGAAGAGGTAAAGTTTGGATGTTTGTACCTCAAATACGCTTCAATTTTTTTTTTTATACAACTTAGTCGGTAAACAAGGGTACGGCCCGCCTGATGGTAAGCGGTTACCGTAGGTAACTCAACGGATTTGGCACACAAATATAACATGTTGTGGATTAACACATAGGATACTTTTTATCGCGGGAAAACAATCCCTAGGGAACGCGGGTGAAACCACGGAGCGCAACTAGTGTAGACTATGTTAGAAGGATGAACGATTTCCAACCAACGGAAATGTGAACTTAAGCAATATTTCAGTTTTGACTGAAAACTGAGACTTCTCGTAAAACTTCTCGTATTTTCGACTTCATGATTACGACGACAAAAAACTACATTTTAACCCTCATAAAACAACATAATTTAACTCTTTCGATCAGACCCGTGAACCAGTACCTGACCACTGGATTATTAACAAATATCTAAATAGTTTTCATCGCACAGTTTCCCGCTAACCGCGCGATGTCCTATTTAACCGAGCCAGTTAAAAATAACCGGTAACATTCCCGCCTCTGCTGCATTGCTTTTGCCAAAAATTTAACCCTGATAGGTTTAGTTTTTGAGTCCCGTACATGCATGCGTTTATTGAAAAAGGAACTCTAGATCTTATGAAAGAAGAATAGATTTCGTTTTGTATGGAGATGATTGGCAATTCCTCTAATAAAATCGTTTGATATTAAATTCTCCCAAATATAAAATAACTAGCTGTCCCCCACGATTTCACTCACGTTCCCGGGATCAAAAATTCCAATAATACTCGGGGATAGTGTAGCTTCCTAGCGGTGAAAGATTTTTTCGACTCCGACTGGTAGTTCTTGAGATTAGCCCGTTTAAACAAACAAAAAAACTCTTCAGCTTTATTATATTAAGTATAGATTATATATAGACTAGCAGACCCCCGCGGTTTCATCCGGGTATGGTTAGTTTTTTCGCGGATCACTCATTCATCATCATCATCAGCCTATAATGTCCCACTGCTGAGCACAGGCCTCCTTTTACAAATGAGGGGGGCGGGGCGGGGGGGGGAGGTATTAATAATAATAATAATAATTTTTCAAAAATAAAAGTAGCTAAGTTACTCCTTATAACATCAGCTATGCACCGGAACAGACAGACAAACACTCACATAAAAGCTTGGTGCAATGCAATACTCTTTAATATTGGAATGTCAAAGAACTAAGGAGTATTGATATCAACTTCGATACGAATCACCCCTAAAATAACTTTCAACCCCTTTTTAACCCCGTTAGGCGATGAGTTTCAATAAAATACGAAAAACATTTATGCAAAATTTGAAGTAGATCGGACCAAGGAATCAAGTTGTCCCATACAAACATTGCCCCCGTTTTTCACTCCCTTAGGGGTAGAATTTTGGAAAATCCATTGTTATCGGATGCCTACGTCATACAAAGAATACACTTCTAAGTTTCAGGTCTCTACGATCAGCGGTTTAGGCTGTACGTTGATCCATCAGTCAGTCATTCAGGACAAAGCATTTTATATGTATAGATTAGTATATGCATAATTATCTAGATTGCAGAAAAGCAGAGTCGCGGCTAAGCTATCGCAGTGGGCACCTATTTTAGACCTTTGGACCACAAAATGTCTAATGTGAGATTGCTGTCGAAGGCGCCGGAATCAGTCACTAGAAGCATCAGCTTGTGGTGGTTTGTATGAAATATGTACCTATTTCAATTATCGTGGGGAAATTCTCATAGGATACCCGACCGCCCTGGGGGGGGGGGGGGGAGCGGCCAGGTTATGCCGGCTCTCGTGTTGAACGCGTACCAGCTCAGCCCTCCAAGCGCGGCGCTTTGATAGCTCGTCCCGGGGGAAGTCTGACACCTCCCCCCAGCACCCTCGCTGTGCTATCTCACGATGAGTCGTGACCACATCGACCCATCATATTTTAAGAGAGGTAGAGCATAGCGTTTATTCGCTCAAAGAGCAGCTCGACTGGGGAAGTACCTCCATCTAACAGAATACCGCAGCCAAATAACTTAATGTTGTGTAAAGTTGTGTTCCTGCGTGTGAGTAAGGTCGCCAGAGCTCATTGGGGAGGGGGGAAAGGTCGGTAACGCGTGAGCGATGCTTCGTGTGTTGCAAGCGTCCATATGGCTACGGTAACCGCTTACCATCAGGTGGGCCGTATGCTTGTTTGCCGACTTAGTCGTATAAAAAAAAAAAAAAAAAAAATCGTCCTCCTTGGGGTCGCTTCTGGGCGCACAGAGCCCCCGCTCTGATTGCCCACGACCCCAAAGGCCCCGTTTAGTCGCCTTTTACGACAGGCAGGGGAACACCGTAGCTGTTATTCTAAGCCCGAGCTACAGGGCAACCTACTTCAATTACCTACTCGTTACACACACAATAAATTTACCAGGGGTAGGAGTGTCCCTTCTTTGCATAGTATTGCTTTGCAGTATTATTAGCTTTAGCTACAGATGTTTGACAACAATCTTACCATGGTTAGTAATGATGTGGCCATTGTGACAGTGGCCAGACATTGGACTGTTTTACAAAACACTTAAAACGACTTCAAAGTACACTAAGACGTAATCAATTCCTGATATCATGACAATGGGACCAAACGGGAAGTGTACCCTTCCAGACAAAAAAACAATTTTCCAAATCGGTTAATAAATGACCGAGTAAAGAGGTAACAGACATAAAAAAAAATACAACCGAATTGAGAACCTCCTCCTTTTTTTGAAGTCGGTTAAAAAGGAACTGACTCTCAAGTGCAGCTGTAGGAACACACCGGTAGGTGCTTGGTGACAGATTTTCAACGTGAGGGTGGTAGCGAGGCATGTGGGTACTACAAAGTGCTCTACCACCATGGTTTCCTCACGATTTTCCTTCACCGAAAGCTCACTGTAGGATTCGAACCCGGGACTTTCATCACGGTATTCGACGTCGCTACCACTGAGCTATCGTTGCCTTAAAATACATCGTTTATATTCATAAGAAGGAATATCTTTACTGCAGTTAGAAACAAGATGATTAAAACAAAATGGTACCGTTGTTAAAAAAAAGTTGATGTCATGTTACTGTAATTCGATAAAAACAATAAAATTCTGCAATAAATCTATAACAATAATGTACTACTTTTATTATTCACCTTTGTGTCACAGTTAATTTTACTTGGCAGTAACCCAACATGACGGTAACATTGAAAACTAATTGTTAAAAGTATGAGTTTTTTTTTTATACGACTAAATCGGTTAACAAGCATACGGCCCGCCTGATGGTAAGCGGTTACCGTAGCCATATGGACGCTTGCAACACACGAAGCATCGATCACGCGTTACCGACCTTTCCCCCCTCCCCAATGAGCTCAGGCGACCTTACTCACGCGCAGGAACACAACCTCACACAACACAAAGTTATTTGGCTGCGGTATTCTGTAAGGTGAAGGTGGAGTCGAGCTGCTCTCCTAAAAATATTACGAGTCAGTCGGACGAACCATTAGGATATATAATTAAAGACTATATGGCTAAAGTCGTGTATTCCTAAATTATTATATACTTATGATCAAGTTTATTTAGATAACAAAAGGAGAGAGTTCTCTACCTACCGACTTTACATAAAGAAAAATAATAACTACTTACACAGCTACTACTACTACCTACTTACTAGTCACAGCGCTACGATATAGGAACCTTTAAAAAGGTGTGAAACGAGTTTTATTTTATACCGTGAAGCCGGTAAACAAGCATACAGCCCGCCTGATGGTAAGCGGTTACCGTAGCTATATGGACGCTTGCAACATGAGGCATCACTCAGGCGTTACCGACTTTTCCCACTCCCAATGAGCTAACACAACATAAAGTTATTTGGCTGCGGTATTCCGTAAGGTGGAAAACAAGAGGAATGTAAATTGTAAACGGTTGATTTACTGTATTAATTCTGTACCTACTGTGATTACTACGAATAAATTGCAATCCGATATCGCTCGCGTTAAAATAATTTATTAGCATTCAGCATTTTTTTCATTATAGAATAGAAAATGAATGAAATTAATTATAATTTGCTTTTGAATTGACGCGCCAGAAATGTGGCGCACCAATCTCAGGAAGTCCCTTGTTTTTTTTTTACATAATTCTATTAGTTACCCGGTTACCCTTGAATATACATTAGGTAGATACCTATGTGCAGAATTTAGTAGACAAACACACATTTGCAATGGAGTTGTAATAATTTTGAAAGAGAGGTAGAGCATAGCGTTTATTCGCTCAAAGAGCAGCTCGACTGGGGAAGTACCTCCTTACAGAATACCGCAGCCAAATAAATAACTTTATGTTGTGTAAAGTTGTGTTCCTGCGCGTGAGTAAGGTCGCCAGAGCTCATAGGGGAGGGGGGAAAGGTTGGCAACGCGTGAGCGATGCTTCGTGTTTTGCAAACGTCCATATGGCTACGGTAACCGCTTACCATCAGGTGGGCTGTATGCTTGTTTACCGACTAAGTTGTATAAAAAAAAAAGGAATCGTGTCAGAATGTCAAAGTGTAAAATCTGTCCGTCCGTCTGTCAGTCTGTCCGTCTGTCACCAGGCTGTATCTCATGAACCGTAATAGCTAGACAGTTGAAATTTTCACAGATGATGTATTTCTGTTGCCGCTATAACAGCAAATACCAAAAAACAGAACTCCCAAATAACAACCGGGGGTTTTTTGGTCGTTTTAGCTCGATATTGATAACGGCAATAGCTAACGCTTGAAATATTCAGAGTATTGAGTTATTTTATTCACTTTAAAAATAAATAATTAAATTTAAAAAATGGGGGGCACCCGTACAACAAACGTGTTTTTTTCGTTCTTATAGATAACTAGCAGTCCCCTAGATAAAAAGTAGCCTATATCCTTCTCCCTGCATGACAAATTTTATGATGATCCGTTGAGTAGTTGAGGCGTGAAGGCGTAACAAACAAACTCACTTTCCCATTTATAATATTAGTTAGGAAGTTAGGATGGTACGGAACCCTTCGTACGCGAGTCCGACTCGCACTTGGCCGGCTTTTAGTTGAAATAGCAGACTTGGATTCTATCTAGAATAGGCAATCATACCAATTTTAACATGAAAAGCAGTGCCATCCAACGTGGCAATGCCGCCAGCCTTCTTAGTAGGTACGTTTGCACCCACCATCCCCATTTTTACACCGAACCACAAGACGCCGGGAAAATTTTCACCCGTACGTTGTTGACATACCGAAAATACGGACACAGCGTTTTGCATCCTCATTTATAATGCGGACAGCAAGGGAGTGGAACTTGCTTCCGGCGTCTGTGTTTCCTGACGCTTACAATCTAGGAACTTTCAAGGCCAGAGTGAATAGGTTTCTTCTGGGTAAGCGTGTTTCATCTTAGGCTTCGTCATCGCCGCTTATGGGCGGGTCAGTGGCCAAACGCAAGCCCATTTAATTTAAAAAAAAAAGGGCTGCGACCTGGAACAAGTGTTTATATATCCTATTTTTAATATTACTCTCCAGTTGACAGCTGAGTTAATGAGGCTCATATTTTTGGGGCGGTCACCTGCTTCTAGTCTATAAAAAGAATTCATTAAACTAATCGTTCTTGGAAGTAACAATTTTACTAAAATATTTCACAGATTTTTTAAGGATTTTTGTTTGTTTAGATAGGTTAAGTACCTAAACAAAAGAACAACGATATATGTAGATCTGACTTATTCAAAACGAAATATACGGAATAGTACTGAAAATAAGGTCGTTATTTGGATTGTGAAACCTACTTCAAATGCAAGCATACTAGGGTTTTCCTCAAAAATTCCATCACCTAGAATAATCCATACATAAAATAAATTAAACTTTATGTTGAAGAAAATGTTTTTCTATCAATGAGCACACAAAACAAACCAATTAAATAAAGAACACAGCAAATATTTTCAGAAAGTAGTGCCTAACAAAAAAAAAACACAATATTTTGTTAGACGCCTACACTCGACTTCAAAACTACAAAAAACACACATAAATTAAAGTTTATGCATGGAGCACGCACACATTCGAACGTTATCAAAGAGAGAAAACACACGCACACATCGATACATTAAACAGAACTGTCTATGAAAGGTTCATACAAGTTTTTAAAAGAAACTCTTTCCTTTCTATCCTTTTCAGAACTAATTTTAATATTTCTCAACATTTCCATCCTTAAATTACCAGGAAAACATGCAAAATAATAGAAAAACTATTAACCAGTCATAATCTCACACACGTAAGCTGTTTACTCCAAAAACCACTCACACATTCAACAGTTCCACGTAAATGAATGCATGTGAATGCAGTGCTGTAATATACTTCCTACGCGCACCCACACATGCATATATAATGGTAGCGATGTGTGTGTAAGTGGGTCACAGAGATAGGCGAGACACGTGTTGGAGGGCTGGGAATTTATTCGTGTGCAATTCGGAAGAGGAATTTTAGTGGTCAATTAAAAAGTTTAGTGTACGTTTTTTTATTCAACTGCAAATAATTGAGCACTGATCCGAGCACATAGCTGTGAATCCACATACAAGGGTAAATGCAGTTAGCTATATTTATTTATAGGTAAGTTCTATGGATATGATTTTCTGACTGACTTTCAAAAGTAGATTTACATTCAAGAAAGCTAAGTCCTTTACTAAATTGGTCAATAGTAGAGTAAAATAACGTTTTTAAACATAGGTACGTATTCAGAAAAATAATTTGTAAATACATCGCCGTTCTATTGAATTAGTTAAAACAGGTATCTATAGATATATTTCACTATATCACTGATACAAAAAAAACCTCACACGTTAATTATATACTTTTTAAAACCATATTGAAATTTTATTCAACCAAGTCTCAAAGTCAAAGTATTTTATTGTGGAGCATAGGAAGGTACAGATGTAGGTAGGTACAGTACATATATTATATATTTTTAAGGTTCTCTATTATATATTCTTCATTCCTATTTCTTTATAACTAAACTAGCTGTCAAAAAACATCAATTCCAGCATGACCCTTCGAGCACACTAATAAATGCCCAAGCGCGGGCGCACCGTGGATGATAGCGGGGAATGGAGAGCGTTCACCCGCGTCCCCCCTCCCCTCCACAAACCCCTCCCACTTCTACCACTGGGTTGAGAACAATGGGTTTTTCATCCACCTGGATGCATAGCATATGCGCCTGAAACCCATTTTCACAAAACAGTTGAAGATGGCTTAGCTAGCGATATGTATTGGGAGCTTACTTAGGCATTAGTCAGTAAAGTGGGAAAGTCACCTTTATTTTCAATACAAATAAGCTTCATTGTACTTAGTATTTGACCACAATATCACCATGGTATGTGATGATGAGGCCGAAGGTGGGCAGCGAGCAGACAGTATCTAAAAAAGAAAATGCACTAAATAAAAAAGAGAATTTATGCACTAATTAACAGTCGACTCTACCTCTACTCTACCGGTTCTGAAACTCCGGCAAGAAACTGCAAGGCATTTTTTGAGGTATTGACTCTTTATTACTGCTGGAGTTCTGGTGATAGGTTTTGAATTATAGGGTAGCCAGCAGATGAGTACCAATCCCCGTCTGCTAATAGTTCTTTGTACCATCTTCACTGCATTCGATTTTCGACCTACTAAAATAGTGCCCTAAGACTGCTATTAAAATTGTGTTCCAGTGAAATATCAGTGGTGTCCAAATAAACAGATTTTACAGTTTTACTAATAGTAGTACTAATTCAAATGCGTCGAAACCTATTAGATTTGGCTCCCATCCAGGTTGGAATAACAAATTAAATCACATTTTCGGGGAAAAATTATAAGCGATTAAGTGATGAAGCTGTGGTGGCTCAGTTGTGGTAGCGAAAATTGGTATTATGTATGTTAAGTATGTATTTACAAACAACAAGTAGTATATGTAGTAGTCGCGGACGCTCGAACTGTGGAATGAGCTCCCCGCCGTGGTTTTCCCAATGGAGTACAGCATGGGGTTCTTCAAAAAGGGCGTGAAGAGATTTCTTCAGGTTCGGCAACACGCTAGTAACACTACTGTTGCAGGCGTCCATAGGCTAGGGTAACTGCTTACCATCAGGCGGGCCGTATCCTTGTTTGCCATATTAGTGGTATAAAAAAAAATAGTTATCTGGTGTCCATAGTACAAGCTCAGGCTTAGTTTAGAATCAGAGGATAATTTTATACGGTCTCAAAGGAGTTTTCTTCCGCGGACGCTTAGGTACTCCACGCCACCGTGACGTAATAACTATTTGGTAATCTGTGACCGAGGTGCCAAGAAGGGATCATCAAAGAAGTTGCAAAGAGATTTTCTGTGAGTGACTGTAGGTAGAGTTACCAGATACAAAACTTATTTTTTACTGTGTAGGTATAGGCCTGTGTTTCACCACAACCCCACCATGGTAAGTGATGATGTGGCCGAAGGTGGTAAGCACACTAAGCCTAGAAGGAACTGGCTCTCAAGTGCAGTTATGGGAACACGCCGATAGGTGCTTGGCGACAGATTTTCAATTTGAGGGTGGTGGCCAGCCTGATGGGTACCACAAAGTACTCCTACCACCGTGCCATGGTTTCCTCACGATGTTTTCCTTCACCGAAAGCTCAAACTCTTCGAATCGAACCCGGGACCTGAGTCTCGGTATCCGTCGTCATCTATCATCTCGTTGGAAAACTAAGTTTTCCTGACAAAATGCCTGATTATTTAGCAAAATTCCTGACATTTACTGTGATAATATTTATCACGCGCGTTCGCGTCGTGGTGCGGTGACGAGTGAACAAGCTTTTCGTGAAGTAAAAAAAATTTCTGGTTGAAAAATTCCTGACAAATTTCCCGTTTCCCTGACAGAAGGCTTCCTGTTATGTAATGAAAAATCCTGACGTCTGGTAAGTAATGTATAAGTGATACCACGGTTTTGCAAGCGTCGCGGTACCATAAGAAAAACGGCATTTCATGATTGATACTTTTCAGCTCAGTTTACATAACAAAAGGCAGATGGAGCGCGCGGAACACAAGGAGAATTTTTGCTTTATTTAACAAAAAAAAAACACTTCTTTTGTAATAAAAGAAAAAACAAATTTTAAAGCGAATCTGATTTTGAACTTTTATTTGCTTTTTTGGCTTTTCGTGTTCTCCATGTGCCTTTTAGTTAGTTTTCTTACTGTAAGGAACTCGTTAGTCAACGACATATCTTTATAGGAATTGACATAGTGCCTCTCGCGGAATACTCTTGGAACTAATGTCTGTCATACAAAAAGTTTAAAAGGAAACACGACAATCGTTTACATCCATTCTTACTCAGGGCACAGACTGGTAGACAGGCATTAAAAACAAAAGTACTAAAGTAAGTGAGACAATGGTCTAAATATATGGTAGAAAGCGATTTAGAGCATTTTTGTATGTGGGAGGACACTACTTTACAAACTTTCACTTGCAAGCTTGAGGACCACAGAAATAAATAGGCAAAGTATTAAGTTTTGTAGTTTCCGTTTGTAAAACAACGTTGTCAATTAAGGTGCAGCGCAGACGATACCCGTGCCGCACTTTTTAGTCTGTGAAAATATAACCTATACAGTAATACCATACCTAAGCAGTGACGCGCAAAAAGTCTGCTAAAGAATAGGATGTACCCAAATTCTCTATTACTTCTTCTTTTTCTGTATTTCAAGTTTTTAATTATTATTTTAGCTCTGCATTTGGGATGTTTCCTGGGTAAAAAAATATAGATCCGTCAGTTAGATTATCAAAGTATATTGGACACGTATTTTTTGCTTTACAATTGACGATCGAATGATAAATCGCGACTATGTTCGGGAGTGGGGGCTCGTGACGTCACTTGTTTCTAAAATGTGTACCACACCTTGACGTCGCGCGGAACTTCAACAAACCATATCCTCGTATTTTTTTGTTTAATTGACAAAAAAAAAATACGTGTCTAATATTTTTTTATAATGTATATGACGAACTAAATAGATTTTTTCAGGAAACTAGCCCTTTCCATAGCTTAATACGTCCCTAGAGATCCGCCGACAGAATGATAGGAGGTACGTTGTGTGCTTTGAATCTGTGAAGGGGCACGCAATTGTTTTCAGTGCGATTAGAATGTAAATATTATGTAATTAATCTAAGCCTGTTTTGAAAAGAGTAATTGCTGAGTTTATTGCCGGCTCTTCTCAGCAAATGCAACCTTCCGAACCGGTATTAGAGTATTAGAGTCAGACTTTTCATAAGTGCCTGCGAAGGTCTATTTGAATAAATGATTTTGAATTTGAATTTGAAAGAATCCGTGACGGAAATTTTTATGTGCCGCAGACTCCTTAGCACAAAAAGTCTGTCGTCTGCAATGCACCCATATTTTTGATTAAAAAAAAATACCATATACGGCAAATATACAAAATGTAATCTATCATTCTTCCATCTCGTAAAGGGTTTTTAAGAGATCTAATGTTGAATGAGAATGCAGGAATGCATTCAGTCAAGGCTTCCAACCTTTACTAACTTGTCAATATCTAATAGTCCTCAATATCTGTTTTGAAGAACCATTTGTGTGCGATCTCTCCGCCATCATGTAAACACAAGGCCGTAACACATTTAGTTTTCATACTATATTCATGTTTATACATTTTAAGATGGTGCTAATCACATATTCAATAGTAATATTCAATTCAGTAGTAATCAGCAGCATCGATCTGAGAATATTGAATAAGCGTAAGCAGTGTTGAAACTAAAAAAGGTTCAGGTACTTTCAGTGGCCAGTGCTCCCCGTACCTACAGGTTAAGTTCATATTTTTTGTTCAAAACTCAGCTAACGTTTTGCTTGACTTCAGCAGGTCCTTAGATAGAATTATCACCAATTGACACTAGGGGGAGCTGCAATATTCATGAGAATGTCTATAGAAACAGATTCGTTAGTAAACTACTTTTATTATGGAATACCTATATAATTATACCAGCCCAGCCTATTTTATGAAACGTTTATCTTGTTTTTTATTTTTCCTTGAAAATCAATACAAAGCTGCAATCAATTAATGATTTTCAACAAAAAGATCAATCGTTTTTTTATCGTAACACTTGACCGGAGTACCAGGCTAACAGAAAACGAAGGTGTGCAGTGGAAAGCGGCGTGAAGGCCGACGGGTACGGCATAGCGCCGAATTTCACTGCGGCCAACGCCCTCTGACTACCTTCTTGACTGTAAGGTTCTATAAGCTGTCTTTGTTTTTATTAAACCCTAGTACTTCTTTGTGATTACTAATAGGGAAAGTTTTGACAATCGAATTATTGTAAAAATAACACTCTTTTAATAATATAATAATAATGGTAACATATTCTACCCTGCGGGTCCTTGATCCTCTATTTAATGGCTTTAAGGGTTGATTTTTGGAAACTATTTCTATTGCCTACACCATAGGAACCTATTTGCAAAATTTCAAGTGTCGAACCTACGGAATTTATGAAAATGGAATAAAAATACAGGCTGTTGTATTTCAAACTAGCAAATATAGAAAAAAATTGTGACGCGCACTTGACCATATACTTGCATAACAAAGTAATTCAGTATCAATGCATGCATGCGCCGCTTTTAATTATAGCACTGTTACACAATGACTGTCACCTAGTGACACAGTAAAATGTATCACTTCCACAATTTTATCATAGCCATTGATCTCGGAATTATGCAACAAGTTATATAATTACTTCTCACGGTGGTAAACTTCTCACGAAAATATTTTTGTTAATTATGCAGCGCTGATAGAGCTGGCCGCCAATTTAGAATCGATTATCAATTGTTTTGTTGGCCTGTCTAATCTACTAACCTCAGTTATACCAACATCCCCGATTGATCTAATCGTGTTAAATTACCTATCCTAAATTACATTTCAGGATAATTATATAAGCTACATATCTTTACGCCATTTTTAATTTTCCCGTGCAGTCATTTTACCACCATTCCAACCAAAATTTATATTTGTTGGATATTCGACTTAGTACGTACCAGTCCTTTATTTTTCCTGTTTTTTCGTGTCGTAAAAAGCTAACATAAATACAGACAGAGTGACTTTTGTATTTTTACTATTAGTATTAAAATAATTTCTTATCTAATGTGGCCTCATAGTAACTATTTAGTAATTTGTGAACCTCAATGAAGTTAATAGTACATTATGATACATGTGTGCAAATTTGATTATTAACACTCGAGGCGGTATTAAGCGCGTGAGCCGCAGGCGAACGCTATAAGGGAGCCGAGAGTGTAATAAATCAATGCACACGAGTATCATACGACATTTTTCAACACACTTGCGAGGAAAAAAACAGACTTCAATTTTGCAATAATTGACACCTTTACGAGCGAGTGTGTTGAAAAATTCAATGTCTACCATGAACACAGAGCATTGAAACAGAAATAAAATCTCGTCCACTCCTAGAGACTCCATACTGTTCAAGCGTGTCAGTGTGCGGCACCGTTTTACCAACAGATGACAATATGGATTGTCTTATCATTTAGAACTGTAGACACATAGTGCCGTAGTATAGATTCGATATAAGACTGACGGCGAGAAGCCTGGCTCTGTGATCATAAACTTATTAAATACTGCTCATGCTTTGCAAAGCCTCTTTTTGTCATCAAAAACCTCCCCTGTGCTTGCGCACAACAACTCACTAAAGGAACGCATGACTCAAACGGACAAACGTTGATTTATTTAATTAGAGAAAAATTCATAAATTAGCCGTTCTTAGCTTAGCTCTCAAAGTTAACCAATCACCGTGTGGTGGTATCCGGATGGGTGACCGCCTAGTGGTATTTCAACTTGAGTGTTTCCGCGCTTCGGAAGGCAAGGCAAGCCGTTGGTTATCAGTTATGATACGATCAGTTATGTTATGGTACGGTGATAGTCGTGAAAACTCCAACAGTAGGTTGATCAATAGCCTACCTCCACCTTTTAAGGCGATGATACCTCAGTGGTAGTGACGTCGGATACCGAAACGATGGTCCCGGGTTCGAATTCTGAAATGAGCTTGAGTTTTCAGTTAATAAAAACACCACCATAGCACAATGGCTAGCTACAACCCTCATGTTGAAAATCTGTCACCAAGCACCTATCGGTGTGTTCCGTCCGTATGTTCCGATTCCGACAGCTGCACTTGAGAGCAAGTTCCTTCTAAGCTTTGTGTGCTTACCATCTTCGGCCACATCATCACTTACCATGGTGAGATTGTGGTCAAACACAGGCCTATACACAGTACAAAAAAAACAGTCTGCAGTCTGGAGTATTTGCCCAATACCTATCATCTTCATTTGTGAAAGGAGGCCTGTGCTCAGCAGTGTGACATTATAGGCTGATGATGATGATGAAATAAAGAAATAGACAGAGACATTCTTTCTTAATAAGCTTAAATGGGTTTCAATTCATATTTATATTTTAGTATTTAATAATAATATAACAATGAAACTCATTGTCTGTTGACATAATGTATACAATATCAGCATAAAAAATCAGGCGATGAAAGATTGGTCTAAAAAATCGGCACAAAACATTTACTAGGTATATCCGCAAATTAAAACCGCCGCAAACTGGTTTGGTGGTAGTGGGAAATGGCGGCAAAAGGGGGGAACAAAGGCTTCGGCTGCAACCTACATACCTCCCCCCTTTTGATCTTTAAGATTGTTTATGTAGCGTAGATGCGATGGTAGGTAGAAATAGGAGCACTTTGTCTCTGGGAGGAAATTTTTCAATATTTTTCATTGTAAAAGTATTATTTTTATTCAAGGTTTTTTTTCTTCATGTCGTCATTTTAAATCATTTGAATCAGAGTTCTAATCAAAAGAATGGTCCTTACGTAATTTTTTACACGTTTCCCATTTTTTTTTCATGTTTTATCTCTTTTCTTTAATTTGTCGCAACTGAAATAATATAGATAAAGTTTGTTGCGTAAGAGTGATAACGCACGAATTATACTGTCAATGCGCAATAGTAAAAGTTTTTACCGAGACTAATAACGACAGCCTACTCTATCTAGAGCATACGGCCCGCCTGATGGTAAGCGGTTACCATAGCCCATCGAACAATTATAAGCCCAAAGAAGCGCAATGACGTTCATTTAGCATTAAATCTATTCCGCCAATTTCCAAAAACCAACAATGCGCTCTTATTGGCTAAGTCAAGGGCACATGCACTCTGGCTGAGCATGTCAAGAACACACTATGCAGTACTTTGGTCTTTACTGTTCAACATCAGTGCAAAATCACTTACAAGTTGCAGATATATTACTTTTTATTGTACAAAAAGTATTTAACAAAGTATAAAAATAGATGCTTTGTAAGGCGATGATAGCTCAGTGGTAGTGTGACGTCGGATACCGAGACGAAGGTCCCGGGTTCGAATCCTACAATGTGCTTGAGCTTTCGGTGAAGGAAAACATCGTGAGGAAACCATAGCACGGTGGTAGGGTACTTTGTAGTACCCGTTTGGCTGGCTACCACCCTCAAGTTGAAAATCTGTCGTCAAGCACCTATCGGTGTGTTCCGATAGCTGCACTTGAGAGCCAGTTCCTTCTAGGCTTTGTGTGCTTACCACCTTAGACCACATCATCACTTACCATGGTGAGATTGTGGTCAAACACAGGCCTATACATAATAAAAAAAAAGATTGTTAGGCCTGTATTAAACATGCTGCCGGCAAAGCGACTTCTCTCAAATCCCTTTTCAAACCCGTCTTGCTAGTGAATATATTTGCACCCCGTGATTTATATCCCTACTGGTGTAAGCGTCCGACCGTATGCTTGTTTGCTATCTTAGTAGTGTAAAAAAAATTACATCCCGTTGTATGATGGATATCAGCTTTCGACTCTATCAATGGCCTGTCGCTTCTGCACGATACCTCTTTATTCTATACGGTGTCGCAAGCGCAGCCTCATCTCGTCTCGCTCTAAGCCGTTTCTTATGCAACCTTTCTCTCTTGCGCAACCAGCTTGACCGACATTTTGCCGTTTTGCGGGGGAACTTATGTAATTCACTTATTTCTGTGACCACCCTGTGTATCAGGGCGTGGACTAGAAAATAATTAGTTATTTTATTAATGATGCCGAATCCGGAAATTAATATTAAGTTATTTTTTAGGCTTTTTCTTTCTAATTTAGGAACGGCATTTGTTGCGAAACAAATTGGGGTCATGAACAAAATCAGATCGAAAAAAAAAATAAGTATACAATAATTTAAGTATTTATTATCTACTAACAACAATATTGGTGAGTTTTATTTTTGATTTAGTTGATTTTGGATTTGACTCGGGAATGCATGGCTAAGTCCTGCGATCAGATACTTGGAAGTTAAGTTATGCCGTGATTCATAACTTAACTAACGACATTGTTATTAACTACAAGGAATTAACAGGAAAATTCTCGATTATGAGTTACTGCATGGCCTTTGTCGGCGACATCAACCGTTTAATTTTGCGGCACTAAGTAAGATCCCTGAGATAACCCATTATTTATGGACGTAGTGGCGTTTGTGATAAAACTATGAACAGATATTTTCAACTACACCCTGCTTCATAGTACCCTGGTAGATTATTGAAAATTGATAATTTAAATTCTGTCTTAATATATGAGATGGTTTCAGCCAAGTTTAGTAAAACCCAGGTTGTAAGATAGTCCCGGCTCTTTTTATTGTATGACGTTAGAAAGAGTCGGATATATTTAAACCCTAGGTTTTAGTAGACTTATAAATCAACACGAAATAAGGGGTTAAGGTCTAATATTACCTATCAGCTTAGGATTCTTAGGTCTACAGTATTGTAGTGTATATATTAGTATAGATAGATAGATAAGGAAATTATATGTAGGTATCATTGTGCTTTGACTAAATTGACCTGACTAGTGACTTATGGTGAAAAATCGAAACATCGCAAAAATCGCCTCAAGTAATTAACGGACGACCCCTAGCTGGTTTTCCGCCACGCGGTTTATCCTATTTAGGGATAGAATTTTGAAAAACCTGTCCTCAGTGGATGTTTACGTTGTAATGCAACCGGTGTTCAAAATGACGTCAATTACTACCGAAGTTATTACGACTAAAATGTATAGGTATAAAGATGTACATACGGTGTATAGACAAGAATGAGAAGATTCTGTTTTTTATTTCCCATTAGCCATAGACAATGAAAGCGCCAAAAACCCATAAACAATTCTGAGAAACCCCACCGGACCCCATCAGTAGTCTAGATGACTACTGATGGGGTCCGGATCTCAAATGGGTGTCAAGGTCGTATATTCATATGAAAGCAAAAGGGAAGAGAATCCGGCTCGCTCGAAAATCGCGAGTCGGATGATACGGATGTGTATCACACCGTCGTGTAATCTGGGTGTATCTTTTTATAAAACTCTGGTTTTATTTATTGTTTTAAATTCAATAAAGGGTGACTGGTAATTAGTAAACGATACTTAGACACATGATTGTACTCATGATAACAAACAACTTTCCCAAAGAAAGAAATGGGGATAAATAACTAAATTAAATAAAAGCTGATGGTGTATTCTTATTCTTGTTAGCTATTAAATATTAAGGGCTCATGAGCTAAATAAAAAAAAAGTTTCTTTGGGAAAGTTGTTTGTTATCATGAGTACAATCATATGTCTAAGTACCATTTACTAATTACCAGTCACCATAAAGTTTATTCGATCGAGAGTTCTGGACGTCAACTCGCATAAAAATACTTTTCAAATAGATACACCCTGATTATGTGGGATTGCTTAAAGCAAGTCTAGCAAAATCCAGGTTTTAAATATATCAGTCACTTTCTAACATAAAGTCTACATAATATTACAAAAAGTGTCGGGACTATCTTAAATCCTGGGTTTCACCAGACCATCTCATGTAGAGGTCATACAGAAATGACGGATAGTCTGAGACTGATAATGGTAGAGTCAATCTTTGTAACGTTCATAAGTTCCATAACTCATTTAAAATGAGTTATTATTTACCAGGGTTGTTGGTAATTTTGGTATTTAAGAATTGTAATTTTAATTTTAGCATGAGGTGCTTACTTGTACCTCAGAGTAGATAAATACTACGTACAACAGAGGGTCAGCGCCCATACTTCAAAAGTTACCACCGTAACTCGCGCAAGTACAGCGCCGGTGGTGAGTCAAAGGTACTATTTGCTAGTCTTGCCACGTATGTCACTACAGCAATGTTAGTTTTGTCAGTAAATGACAACAGATGTCACTTTTTATAGAACAGTATTTTAAAGGACGATGGGCACTTTTTATTTTTTCCTAACATTTCCAATTCTATGGTATAAACATTTTTTTATTGTTTGAAGTTTTTAATTTAAAAGGCGTGAAAGTTAAAAAGTTTAAATAATGCTTACCTAATTATATCCTTTAACATTTTACCATTTTTTGCCTGGTTGGCTAAATCCTAAAGTAAGTAGGGCATAGCGACAAATGCTGAAAGGAGCCCCAAGGCCGATTTTAATAAAAAATAAAACTGTATACTTGGTACTCGTTGATTTGAAAAAAAAAAACTGTATTATTACTCCATCTCATAGTGTCGCTTATAAAGATCTATTTCTGGGAAACAAATAATTTCTGTGGAAAATTAATGGAAACATCTATTTATTAAGAAACCACTACATACATCTAGTCTGGTCGCAGTACTACAAGCTCTGGAAAGACTTGAAACAGCCACCTAAGAAACCACTATTTTATTTATGTTATATTTATTAAACTTTAATCAAATGTTTGAATTGACGCCCATTGTTTTTAATACATAGAACGGCTCAAGGATATATATAAGGATAGGTTTCAATGTGTGAGGATGGACTCCCCGTCGATGGCGAAAGTTGCGATGGTGGAAGGTTGCCGTGGTCATCAAGTCGAACAATTCCTTGGAACACTCCCCGTTGTACAAGCGGTAGAACACACATAAGGCAAAGTCTCTCCTCAAACTGAGAGGCTCGTAACCGTTCGTGAGCTTGGGATCGTCGACAATTCTAGCGGCACGTCGCTGAACCGAGTCTAAAGGCCCAAGCTGGCATCCAGGTGCCCCCGCCCACATATGGCAACAATACTCCATATGCGGCCGGACTTGCGACTTATAAAGATGCAGCCTTTGCCCCGATGTGAAGTACTGCCTCGCTCTGTTGAGCACTCCAAGCTTTTTGGATGCCAGCTTAATCTTGTGTTCCAAGTGACTTCGGAACAAAACGTCGCTAGAAATGTCGACGCCAAGAATCCCAATGCTTTGACTGATGTTCAAGGAAGTGTTCTGGAATTGTGGAGCCACAGACCATGGGATTTTCTTAGCGGTGAACGCGCAGGCTTGAGTCTTGGTGGGGTTGAAATGGACTAGGTTTAGTCGAACCCAATCGGAGACACAAGCTAGTGTACTCTGGATTTCAGACACCAGCCGTTCGTGGCTTTCCTCCACCTCGGAACGATTTGCACGGCCCGTATAATGAGCGTCCCCTGTACTGTCGTCCGCATAGCAAAGAATGATATGCTGTCTATTGACGGCATTCATTGCTATGCAGAAGGAACAGTGTTGGGGACAGCACAGAGCCTTGCCGGCCTTCATGTCCATGCTATTAGAGTAGCTACCGTCGACGACGGCTCTTATACTTCTGCTGGATAGAAAGCTGGCAACCCATTTGCATAATCCCTCGAGAAGCCCGTATGATGGTAACTTCCTTAGAAGACCCCTGTGCCAGACCCGATCGAACGCCTTCGCTACATCTAGGCTCACTGCCAATGCCTCACCTTGACTCTCGATGCAGTGGCGTGCCTAGGGTTTCAGAATAGGGCATGCCAAGAGATATGTTAGCGCGTGGCGGCCCCGACAGTTTAGTCGAGCCCAGCTCGAAGCGAGCTGTAGATGCTTATCGCGGTAGATATAGGCAAGTGACAGAGGCCTGACCCGGCGCTATATAGGCTATTGCCGGCCCTGATTAGGGAACGATTAAAAATAGGTCAAGATAGCAAATTCTTAATCTTCTATAAGTTTTAAAAATCACTTTAATACCGAGCAAGCGAAGAGTCTCCGTTTCAGATTGGACAAAAATGCTTTTGTATGTATGTCCAGATAACCGGCTGTTCTCCACTACAGGTCAAATTACTCATCCGATTCTCCATACATTTTGTGAGCAGGGTCGGTGATTTACGAATGGCTTTAATCCTTTTGACCATAAAAGACTTAATAATTGTTCTTATTTGATATTTTGTTGAATAAATGAAACCACTATACGTTTTCCTGCACTAGCTAGATACAGACTTAAGCCCATAAAAACAAATGAAATACAATTGGGACGAAACTGACCATTGTACTTTTAAAAATAATCGTTGTAGATTTCAAATATTTAGACTATATTTATTTACCGTTGAAGTCTCTGCTTATTAGAAACAGGTTAATATTAGATTTATTTTATTATTATTTGATTGTTTCGGTCCTAGACGATAAAAAGAAATAAAAATAATCGACGGTAAGGCCATCTATGTAAGGTCGAAAGATTTAAATAAAACTAAATAAATTGCAAATATTGAAAATACGAGTTTAAAACATTAATTAAATTAAATTATTATTATCAAATTGTATTCCTTTGCAATAAATCTCAATAAAAAGTGATTTAATAGCGTTTTGACTAAGAATCAATTTTCAATCCGTCCATACGATGTCTGTAGCGACATCTTTACGTGTGAATTCTACACTAATTATAAAATGTATGTGATTGACCAGACATGCTTGTACGTAATAGGCTTTACGTTTTAGCTTAAAATAGTACGTAAGTTTTCTGTTGTATGTTTTAAATGTAAGCTGGTAGTGAGCCAAATAAATAAAATAAATAAAATTTAATACAAGATCTAAACCTGATATGAGATACATTTATTAAAATACCCACAGATTACAGAATATACCACTCACAAACCATAACATCACTGAAAGTGTTCAATTTAAGGTTATTTTAAAAGTAAAATTTTCTTATTTCAGTTATCATTTTTTTTTTATGATTATTGTCGTAGTGTTATTCGATTTGTAAAAAATAATTACGATTCGGTGGAAATGCAGCTAATATTATAACGGGTTTTTTTCTGACTCACCCTTGCCGAGTGTAAGTGGGACGGTGCGTTTTCCGTTTATCTTAAAAATTATAATATCGAGTGACACCATTTTGAACTTGATATACATATTACATCTATATATATATAAAAGAATTGCTGTTCGTTAGTCTCGCTAAAACTCGAGAATGGCTGGACCGATTTGGCTAATTTTGGTTGAGAAATATTTGTGGAAGTCCAGGGAAGGTTTAAAAGTAGGGTAGGGTAGGGTAGGATAGGGCATCACGTGAATGAGGTCGCGCCGGGCAGCTAGTAATAGAATAGAAAGAAAATAGATTGGTCATTTATTACATTCCCAACAGTAAGTACTAAAATGCTATACAACTTTTGCCTCACAGTGTCCCTTACATAAAAAAACCATTCTCAGGGTGTACTGAGTACCATTCAAAGTCAAAGTCAAAGCCATTTATTCAATTTAGGCCCCAGAAGGGCCACTTGTGAAGATCACATTTACTGAAGTTAACCCCGGTTCGGAACTCAGCCTTCAACTGAGAAGTATCCGGCAAGAAACTCAGCAAGTTTACATTTTTAAATATTTTTTGGACAATCTGACTATGTTTGGCTTTTTTTTTCCAAATAATTAACTTTCATTGTGCTGTGAGTACGCTATAAGAAAAACCTACATTCCAAATTCTGCTATGATCAGATCCATCCAGGAACCATCCTTATCGGTGGTAGCTGAACTTTGCCGATCGATTAAGAACGGCTAATCATACTACTCTACAACGAAAAACTTTTCAATTTGTGTTTTTTTTTACTACGGATGAGGATGTTGGTGAGAATCTTATCAGTATATGATATGGCCGAAAGTAGTGAGAACCCAAAGCCATGGCGCCCATAGGTATAAGTTCTTTTATTCAGTTGGAATTGAATTACATACATGTATGTAGTTTTTCTTTTAGATATTTTCAATCTTTAGTACCAGGCATTCATAAAGTTGTAAGGTACACCTTTTTCATCCAAATTGATAAAGATCGTCTATATTATCATATGAAATTCCATTTTTGAAATTTAGTAATGTTACTTCTAACTATTTCCGTCTTCATCCTACAAAAACTAGGTCCAAATAAATATTCCGAACTAAGGCTGTAGGTAGTCATTTTGGTTTCATAATGTCCCAAACGTAGAATCGTCATAAGCTTCTGAATCTCTCTTCGCGGAACACCCTTCGCTCATTTATAAAACGTCACAATCCCCAATTTCATTATAAACTAAAACCATCTTTAAATATAAAGACAAAGAACTTTAAGTTATTTGAATACCGTATCATCACTTTCGACTTTTGTCACGTGAAAACTTTAATGTGACACAGTTCTATATCACCAAAAAAGTACAGAGAAAAATCAACTCTAACTTAAATGTGTTTTAGTGCAGTTCACTGTGATAAATATGTTATTTAGGAAGCAATGAAAAGTAAGCAAGTTGCCCTACAACAGAAAGTGAAAGTGTGTTAGTGCTCGCTCGTATGGTGGGGGTGCTGCGCAGGAGTTTGGTTTCGGACGGAATTTAAATGCGGATTTAGGTGTTTGATGATCCACGGCACGTACGAATAGACAGTCAGTCATATTTAGACAATATTTTGGTCATGCTCCGATGAAAGCAGCGATTATACCTCCAAAACGTACTATTACAGTAAAATACATGTAATTTGAATGTTCCAGTTCAAAAAATGTTGTTTCTGTTCCATGATTTGAATGGGCAATCCCTTTTTTGAAGCAAATAAGGGCCCGTTTATGTTATTTATTCAGTTACATTCTAGAATAAAATTTAATTAATAGCGTTGTTCCGCATGACACCATTCTGCAAGATTTGGTGATGACAATGTTTTTTTACTATGATTTTTTGACAACTCACCATAATAATATTATACCATGTGGACAAATATGTGCACATAAGTCATAGAAAAGTGGAGGTACCGGAACTCGCTGGTAAGTTCTTGGCATCCGATTTTCGACTTTGAACCTACGATGTAACAATGCGTTATCACTTAAAATCCTGGCTTGCTACCACCAACCTTCCAGTACATTCCAGAAACCGAAACCTAACTGTGAAAACAGCAGAGCAAGGAGTCCCGCGCGTCTATATACCTACAGAATGCCTACAGACGAAAACAAATACAATACTCGACTTTTTGGCGGGAACTTGCAGAGAGCGTTTTCATTTTTATTTTCATAAATTTGTGTATTTTGAGTGTTATTGTGTATTTTTGGTGGTATTTTACCCAATAAAGATCATCTATGTGCACCAGTGAAGTGACTTTTCAAGCATAGAAATAAATATACATAGAAAGAACGTCGCCATACTACACGAATATACAAAACAGGCCAACTTTTATAGGCTGCTGCGCGTAACAGCTACGTTTTACGCTCCCTCTGCGTCATTCTGCTTGTCATAATGACGTTCATAATTATAGCAGTTGCTAAAATATTCCAATTAAAATCGGGAGAAATTTAAATATTGATCATTATTTTGCATTTTTATTTATTTTTATTTGATTTAGGCCCTAACAGTTAGAGGCTATTTAATCGACGCGTGCACAGCTGCGACACTATCTGGATGTATCCTTAATCAAAGTTTTCAAGTTGTCTCCTGTTTTGATACAATGGTGGTCATTATACTAAAACTCTTCACTTCTTGAGAAATTCAAAATCATTTATTCAAATAGACCTTCGCAGGCACTTATGAAAAGTCTGACTCTAATACTCTAACCGGTTCGGAAGGTTGCATTTGCTGAGAAGAGCCGGCAATAAACTCAGCAATTACTCTTTTCAAACCTAGCTTAGATTCATTACGTGCCATGACATTTACATTCTAATAGCACTGACAACAATTGCGTACCCCGGCGCGGCGGCAAAAACTACAAAGTAGACTGAATCGATAATCAATAATCTTAAAAGACCAGCACAAGAGACCCCACAAGCAGCACCTGTTCACAAATATTACGTAGTCGGTAAATAAGCTTACGGCCTACCTGATGGTAAGCGGTTTCCTTAGCCATATGGACACTTGCAATACACGGTGCATCACTCACGCGTTACCGACCCTTCCCCTCTCCAATGAGCTCTGGCAACCTTACTCACGCGCAGGAACACAACATAAAGTTGGCTGCGGTATTCTGTAAGCTTACGCTATACCTCTCTTAAATCTCCCCTTTTCAATTATCTGTGGTGAAAACTATAGTTTCGTTTACTTACCATCGTCGGTAACATGGTAAACATGACGTGGCAAAGGTTAGAAAACACCGTGTGTTTATGATGATGATGAAATGAAAAAGCAGATGATCTTCGATAGCAAGTATAATGCGTTTGTAAATTACAATTTGATGAATTTAGAATAAGTATGACAGTATGTGCGTATATGATTAGTCGCTGCGTGCGATAGAATGAATGGAATGGTTAGGATGGGAACCGCGCCCCGCGCCTTCATCCCTTTCTTGTTCGTCGTCCGAGGTAGTGGGGTGGTACGGTTCATTGCAGGTAGCCATAGCACTGTATTGATGGTATAGTACTCGCCAGGATTGAGATTGAGAGTGGTTCAGATATTCCAACAGCGCTCTAAGTTACATCCTTGAAGTCATTGACTTCAAATAAGTCACAGTTGCATAATTCAATTATAATTATAATCAAAACAAACCATTATTTGTAGTACAAGTAATTTATATTTAGCGATAAATCAATTGTAAAATTACCTTTTAATCAATTTTGGTTAAAACCACTTTGATTCAACCCGCGAGTCGTTTGTGTAGAGGCGATTATGCAAACATATTTAAATGTATGTAAATGTATGGGACGAAAGTAAAATTGAATGGAAACTGTTTGAATTGACACGGAGTATGTTTCTTGATATTTCCCTAAGGGTTGTGAGGGTTAATGTGACCTTTGGAATAATTTTGAAGACATGGTTTCCCCAAGGGACTAGTTTTTCAAGAAGGGTGTGAAGAGATTTTTGCAGGCAACTTGATTCATTAAAATATTGATAACGAATTAACGTCACAGTAACGTTTGGATATGACAAGAAAGTGGGCGATAAATACGTGACCGCCGCCGTAAGGCGCCGCATAGATTACAGTGAACGCGAAACACAGAACTCTGAACGCAGAACTCTAGAACTCTCTCTGTGGAATGGTAAGTCTTTTTTTAAGCCAACAGTGTTTTATGAATATGAAGCCTTATGCGACTCAATCATAAACAAAACGAAAGTCTTGATATCACAAGCTAAAGGTGATGATGATAAATTACCCCAAAGATGAACATTCTAGAAGACCCCAACCAAATTACGATGATGAAAGTAAAGAAACCCAAACAAACTAATGTTATATCGTAATCACTCACAAAACAAAGTACCAGGCTCGCATAATTTGACAGAAGTACTTACTAATAATAAATTCTATAATAATTACTTCGCCTCTGGGAACTATCCCACGAGATCGGTTTTATTCAGTTCAGGTGATTGTGTATGACAAACAAATAGGTTTCTGCTCGATAAACTCTATATCAAGGTGATAGAGCTTATAATTGTTAATATCTAAAGAGTTCCATTATTACCTATATCTAATCTTGTGTGTAGTTTGTTTACTAACATGATTACTTGCTTAGATTTGATAATAATTAATTTGAAGAAAAAAAAAGTTCTTAGTAACTGTTCGTAAGTAAAAGTTCGATTCGGCTATCTGATTCCAAACTAAGCAGAGCTTGTATTAGGGAACCAGATAACTTGGAATTGCCTTATCAATTGCCCCCCCCCCCCCTCTTCTTAATAATAAAATGTACCTAGATGTAAACTGAAGTGCTATTGTATATTTCGTGACCGAATTTAGCTCCAGGAATTTAGCTTTTTGGGTCGACAACGCGCGAGTGATACCCCTGGTGTTGCAAGTGTCCATAGGCTACGGTAACCGCTCACCATCAGCCGGGCCGTATGCTTGTTTGCCACCTCAGTGGTATAGAAAAAAAGGATCTGGAAAAGTTTTCAAGATGTCAACGTCAATACAGTCAGACACGCAGACTGCTATAATTATAAAATGATATAATTACACTGAGTCATGTCACAGGATCTTTTCAGAAGGGCATTGTTGTTAATGAACGTGTCCGTATTGAATTAAATTTTCATATCCTGGGACCATCCTGGGAAATTCACACACGGTCCAAACTAAATCAAATAAAATTCCACGAACTAAAAGTAATTTATATACGAGTATCAAATTATCTTTCTTGAATAGGTGTTTACTCTTCAATTTGTCAAAATGTCCGCACTGGGTATTTTTGTTCCTGTATATAATACAAGCTGTCTGGTTTCACTCGCGTTCACGGGCTAAAAAAGCTAGCTTATACTGTTCCTCATGAATCTGGCTATCATATACAAAAAGATTTTTTCGAATCCGACTGGTAGTTCCTGAGATTAGCCCGTTTAAACAAACAAACAAAAAAACAACTCTTCCGCTTAATTACATTATTCGTATAGGTAGCTGTGCCTTCTTAAAAGTCTAAAAAGTCAAATAATAAAAGTAAAAAAAAAAAGACTTTTATTATTCGTAGTTCCCTACTATACCTTCTCATATTATAATTGCGAAAGTGTTTGTTCGTTTGTCCTGTCACGTAGAAACGGAGCTAGGATAGAGATTGTGTATGGGCCGAAGTATGTATGACGTAGGCTGCTTTTTATCCCATATTTTTTATATTTTGAAAACACAAGTGTTTATTGTTTTTCAGTCGCAAATACCGACCGACGACCTGCTCAGAGTCGCTGGGCGCCGCTGGTTGCAAGCGGCCCACAACCGTTCGAAGTGGAAGTCAATGGGGGAGGCCTATGTTCGGCAGTTGACATCCATAGGCTGTTATGATGATGATGATGATGTTTTCCTTTAAGAAATATACATTATGTCGTTGACATAGCCTTTAAAAATGAAGAAAAGTACAATATAAGAATAAAAAAAAGTTTATTTAATTTTATTCTACGGAAACCTTTACTTAACTTTACATTTTTACTTCACAATAGTAAGGTCTATGCAATCAATGTTAGTCATGAAATCAATGACGCTGACGTCATCAGACATTTATGATCATCATCATTATCTATAAGGAGAAACTGATTTATTAACAGATGCACGCACAGTTAATGAATTTAGCTGCGGTATTCTGTAAGGTGGAGGTACTTCTCCAGTCAAGCTGCTCTTTGAGAGAATAAACACTACTCTCCGGTAAACGAGAACATCGTGAGAAAATCATTACAGTTAGGGTTCATTGTAGTACCCGTTTACCTGACTATACCTTCAAGTTGAAAATCTGTCACCAAGTATTGTACCTACCGGCAGCTGCCATTTTGAACCAATGTCATTCAAAGTTTGTATTCTGTCCACCTTCGGCCACATAATTACTTACTATGATGAGCCTTAGGACCCATGCTTCGCTTTTCTTTTCATACCGCGCCATTGATCAATTATTAAAAAAAAACTCTGGCAACCGGCAACCGGTCAGTAACCTAAACCCTTAAAGGTCAGAAGAATGTGAAAGTGCATTAAAATGATCGATGTACCAGGACGACATGACTTTCAAGTTGTATTCATTACCTTTGGAAATTTTTTCATCACGGCAAAACTTCGATAGCGAGAGACTTTTCCGAAACAATGTATAAAGCAAACTAAAATACTAATATGATTAATGTGTATCTTGGTTACACCTCTTGATTAGTCTTGATGCCTCAGTAGCATAAACAATCCTGATAAAAAATTGGCAGCCTATGGCAAAGAGAAAATAAATAGGGTAGGTGTTTTTTATCCCGCTGTCAATACAGGGTGGTCCAAATAGAGACTAGAGACATTATAAAAAAAAAAATTACTCATGCCCCATACAAATAACTTGATTATTACACGGCTTCTTTATTTCCAATTTTAATTTTTATGGAATATACCTACCTAATCATCTTATTATCATTTGTTCAAGATACAAAAAAAAAAATAGAAAAGGAGGAATTGAGTCGATATTCCATAAAATTCCGTAAAAATAAAGATAGATTTTATAAGCAGATCCCATTAAATCTATAAAAATAAAATTATACCGAAAACCGTCAAGAATCGCAGCACATACATGTCGTATTTTCTGATACTCCTGGGCATGAGGATAAGTGTTTTATTTCGGATGAAAATTGTTCAGTCAAGAAAAGGCAACCTCAAAATGTCATAGGTACATATTTTTCCTATTACAAGTAACATCTTTTAGCCCTATAATAAAAAAATACCTTAAAAGACAATCATACCGCCTTAAAAAGTATATAACCTTTGCGTGTACATAAAAAAATAACTATTCCCCGCCACATCTCACCCACGACAGTAAACCTTTAAAACTTTTTTTGTCTAAAAGAAATGCTCCAAGGCATTGCACTCTCCCTGCCCCCGAGTGTGCGGGCGGGATGCGCAAGCGCCGGAGCATTCCACTGTCGCTTTCCGAGCTTTCTTCCGCCTAGCAGCCTTGGAAATTTCGGCACAGAGACGTAGGTGGAGACTTCAATAGGTTTATGTTTATTCAAAAAAATACCTAGCTATGTTTGTGTAGTTTCGGAATTAAGGTTTTTTATAGTGATTTAAATATTGCAAAATAGTCCGTCCTAAATGATTATCCCCTTATTCATAATGAAGTTATCAAACGTTGATTAGCCAAAATCCCGAAGTCTTTATCTGACAAGTGACATTTGGTGATCGAAAGAGTGAGACAGCGTACACTATTACACTGATTTAGTTAAAAAGCGATTATGAATAAGGGGGTTAATGATTTATGTCGCCGATTGTAAAAATAATAAGAATAGCAATGATTTTTAGGAATACATATGTTACTTATAACGGGGAATTATTTTCCAAGAAAAAATATTTGTAGTTTTATTGCGTTTATTTAAATTTTTCTCTATAAGTTTTAGTTTGTTTATCAAATATTCGGATGCTTAGAATGTCTTAGGATAATTTCTTCATTAATACCGGTTTAATTGAACTCAAACAGTTAGTTCAATGTCGGCAACGCGCGAGTGATAGCTCTGTTGATGTTTACCATCACGCGGTCGCTATGCTTGATTGCCACCTGATCAGTATACAAAAATACAGTAAACAAAATTAATCCTTAAAAAATTTTTTCAAACATACCCAAAAATGGCGACTCCACCCACCCCTATCCCGCCCAGAGTGAATGAACTAAATAAGCGAGATGCCCAAAACTCGTACTTTCACCGAGGTCGAAGACCCTTTGAGGCCCTTGGCCCTAGGACGATGCACTTATCTGCAGCGTAGACAAGAACCCATAACAATTACTGTGTGCCTGGTACCTTGGAGGTTACCTTTCACATGGAAGAAAGGTTTTCTTTAATTTAATAATCCCTTTAGTATCCAGCCATTGTTAAATACATTAGAATCAAAAGGCTGGCCTCATGGTAAGCGGTACCAGTAGCCTATAGACTTGCGACATCAGGGATTGGGGATGAAAGAATTCGCAGTGCCGGCAGTGGATGTTTGTGTTTAAAAACTTAACCCTCCTACGGGGTGGATGTGAAAATATGAACAACTTTTACTATGAGACCAACTCCGAAATCGCAATTTTTTTACAGCTTTTCATACATTTTAGTTGAATAGACAAGTAACTTTTGTATGAAAAGCTGTATTTTTTTTTGTGTTTTCGAATTTAGTCCCATAGTACAAGTTGTTCGTATTTATGAGTAATTTACGTGGTTCAATTTTTGTCGTATTGTCGTATCATACGATTTTTACTTAAAAAGCGCTATAATTATGTCACTGCGATCGTGTGGCACTTGTCCGAAGAAGCGTCGGAACACCACGCCCTGCAACCAAAAGTCTTTTTATATGACGAGTTGCAGAAAATACGTTGGTACCCGCACCACGGACGCTCTGAAGGTGTCGTTTCAAGTAAAGTATGTCAATATGGTATCTTTTGAGTTGGCTTTCTGGAACTTGCCGCAGTACCTCTTTGTTCCTTGCAGGAAATTCCTGAGCGCGATAAACTCAAAAACCACAACGGATTTTTATACAGTTTTCACCAGAGAAAGGCTTAGGTGTATATTTCATTAAGGTCTTGGCTGAAATATGACGACGGGGCGAGTCCCTAGTTCAGAATAAAAATGCCATTACACACAACTTTACAGTTTTTCAAAAACACTTATCTTCCTTACAATCTATTATGAAGCGTAAACTTATCGACAATGTGTCGGCATGGGGTTCACCTCAAACTATCGTGGCGCGGCATTTGATCACCAAAACTGCATAGACCGGTGTCAACGCACCGGTCGTTGTACGCACATGTACACCCAAGGGACATTGTGGTACTGCTAACTAGTCGCGTATCATAAAACTGGCTTCATATCCTTATCTAGAAGCGTTTTTTTTGTATATTTTTTAAAGATTCTCAATTCGTATTATGTTTTGTTTATCGTCACGGTCGTGGTCGGTACCTGGATGGGTGACCGCCTGCCGCCTAGTGGATATTTAATCCCAGGATTTTTCAAATCGAGCGTTTCCGTGCTTCGGACGGCACGTAAATACGTTGATCCCGGTTATCACTTAATTGTGATAGTCGTTAAGCTTAACAGTAGGTTGACTCTACCGATCCGCAGTGGGTTTATATCTATTCTTATAAATCTATTGTTTTTATTATGCTATCTATTAATTTTTTTTTATTTTTTTTTAAGATTAATAGCTTCGGATACACGACTGCGGGTCTAGAAACAGAGGAAATTGCTAATGAGTGAAAAGCTAGTTCAGTAAATTAATTTAATTAAAAACGACTGAGATATTCAACTTACTATGAACATGATGACATTTAAAATTAAAATAAATAAATCAATATCAACTGAATCCACCGCCTCCAGCGAGTGTACAGTAAGCACGTGCAAGGCCGCGCGGGTCGTCGACTCCTGCGCAGCCTCCGTTGCACCGCGCCGACACTAGCGGCTCGGACAAAAAACAATTAGCTACGATGAACCCTGCTTTATTGGCTAGGTAATAGGGGTTAAATGCCGTTTATATTGAAAAACTAGTTCTGAAGTATAAGTTCATCATCATCATCATCATCAGCCTATAATGTCCCACTGCTGAGCACAGGTCTCCTTTCACAAATAAGGGTGAAAGGGAATGGGCAGATACTCCACCACGCGTGCCCACTGCGGATTGGTGGAGGTAGGCTAGTGGTCAACCTACTGTTGGAAAATCAAGCCGCCTAGAAGGCATCCAACTAGCTTAACGACTATCACAATTAAGTGATAACCGGGACCAACGGCTTTACGTGCCTTCCGAAGCACGGAAACGCTCGATATGAAATACCACTAGACGGTCACCCATCCAGGTACCGACCACGACGGACGTAGCTTAACTTAGCCGATCGATTAAGAACGGCTAATCATGCTACACCACGAGCGCTTCAGTATAAGTTAGTGAACAGAAAACTTTTCAGTTGACACGAATTTTTTGGGACCCCCAATTATTTTACTAATTTCCGCGTGACTTCACCCGCGTTCCCGTTGAATGTTATGTGTTATCGGAATCAAAAGGATCCTAAATGATAGTCCAGGTTAAGTGTTCTATTTTGTGCCAATTGTCATGAAACTACGATTGCCCCGGGATAAAAATTATCCTATAACGTTATTCTAGGCTAAAATATACCTGCTTGCCATTTTCACCACAGGTTGTGTCTTAGAGACGCCTAGAGGTAACATACTCACATTGGTTCACATATTTTTTATAGAACAAAGTTGGTAAACAAGCGTACGTTCCACCTGATGGTAAGCGGTTACCGTAGCCATATGAACACCCCTATGAGCTCTGGCGACCTTACTTACGCGCAGGAACACAATATAAAGTTATTTGGCTGCGGTATTCTGTAAGGTGGAGGTACTTCCTCAGTCGAGCTGTTCTTTGAGCGAATAAACGCTATGCTCTACCTCTCTGTAAACTCAACCGCTCTAGGTCTGCAATCTAACCAAATATCAAGTTAGAAACCTCGTGTAAAACACCTACATGAAGTTAAGAACGTAGGTGGGCTGCAGTGACTAATTTATAAAGAAAACATTCTTTAACAGTACAAAATTAATCAAACACAAATAATTCCGAGAAAGTCGCCATTGTTCGACGCTATTGTCCGAACGGAGGTATTTTGCTGATTTTTTTAATTTAATGCTGATACTTGCATGTAGTTCATTCAGATTAATAACTTCAATGATATAATGTGGGATTTCATCACTCTATTATTATAAATGCGCTCGTGTTGTAGCTTGATTAATCAGCTAAGTTAAGCACAAACTTGCTGTACCTTTAACTCGGCTCAACGGGCAGTTTCTATTATAAAGTACCCAAAGAAATCCAAGAGCTACCTATACATAGATTCAAAAAGATAGTAAAACAGAAGTTATGCAAGAAAGGGTAATAAAGTTTCTGATTTTGTAGATGACAAGAATGCATTTGAATGAATTGTTCGCTTCGCAGGCTATTGTTATATATATTTTGTAAATTGTAATACTTATAAGTACACATAAAAAAAAAAAGACTTGCTGAGTTTCTTGCCGGAGTCTTCTCAGTTCAAGTTGTATTTGGAACCGGTGTAGAGTCATTTGTTAACGTTCATAAGTGCCTTATCAGGGCCTAAATTGAATAAATATATTTTGAATTTGAATTTAAGCAATCACTGGTGAGGACGGTATCGGGATGGGTAAGGTAAAAAAGGAAAACCAGTTAATGTAAACTTGATCCACCGCCGCCGCGGTAAGAAAGCGGTATTTTTTACCTCCAATACATAACTTATTTAAATAAATAATTTAATAGATCAATAGATATAAAAATGTCTGGCTTATTGCTACAGGGTGTTACATAATCAGCCGCTAACTGGCAACTGGGCAAGTAGACCGGAACGTTTGTGTATACAGCGCGATATCTTTTTGTCATGCCAGATATTTAAACATAAGTTTTAATCTAAGTCTGTGTCGAAGAAATGAATTTATATGTACTTTTTTTTTATTTATATTATTCCCAAAGAAAAAAATTCTTTTTTTTTCTAGAATAAGAATACAACATCAGTTTTTATTTTATTTTGTTATTTGTTTGTTTGGGAAAGTTGTTTGTTATCATGAGTACAATCATGTGTCTAAGTATCGTTTACTAATTAACATAACCTATAGGTATATGACTAAAAATGCAAGTTTTTGTCTATCACTTATGTACTTACTGTTTTTTAGTATGCAAAAGGTGTAGGTATACCACTCTTCGCGTACTAAAAATAGCTCGCGGTTCTTTAAGATGGGTGTGAAGGATTTTTTGTAGAGTTGGCACCGCGTGAAAGATACTCCTGGTGTTGCAAGTGTTTTATATAAACTACGGTAACCGCTTATCATCAGGCGGACCGCATGCGTGTTTGCTTCCATAACAAGAAATTATTTAATTTGCCATAATTTAACATTTAAGTGTACTTGCATTATAAAAACAACAACCTATAGATTGCAACCAGTTTTACGCAAGTCCGTGCAAAATGAGAAGAATCAAGGCGTTGCGTTCCTAATAGCTTCCTAGTCGCTTATGTCACCGCGGCCCACATTGCAAAAAAAGTGCATTGTTTTGGGTTACTTCTTTCGTTTTCTGCGCGCCTGGTACTTTGAATGCGCTTCAGTGGATAATTTATTTAAATAAAAACATGCAGTTTTGCCTGATTTTGAAACTAGATTTTGGTCTTCGTCAGTAAATAAACGATGAGTTCGTTTATTTACCCCAGCAACTTTCCTTAAACTAGGTTCGTACCCCCCCCCCCTTAAACTAGTTGCCTCCTCACTGGTAGAGCGCCTCATGTGCTCGGCCCCTTTCGTCTTTGGAAAGGTTGTCTACATGAATCAACAAAAAAGTTGTCAATAAATCATCAAGGAATATCCTTGATTATAAAAATGCAATACCCACACTTACCTGTCTGGCCGCCAGTCTGGCTATATTAATTGAAAATCTATCGAGAAAAGCTTATAACCAGCTATAAGGCAGTAACCGGTTTGTGACACAATGACAGTTCTCCTGGTTTATTCAAAGGCAGCAGTATATAAAAGCTACATACCATCAGATGACCCGCTTGCTTTCATGTCAGCCTGACACTTTCAAGTGAAACTGCCTGTACCTACACAAAGGTAAGAAGTACCCTAGCATGCTATTCTTCCCCATCAGTAATGCAGTTAGCCTTCAGCTTACCGACTCAGTGCAATTCTTATCATAATCAGTGCAATACTTCTGATATAGATTATTACAAATTTAAGGAATAATTTCACACAATATTTTTCCACGTGTTCTTGTCCGATACGGCACCGCAGGCGCTACCCTGCACGTTTTCAGGGCACTGACTTTATTATCGGTTATATGCAGTTATATTATAAGTAGGCATTGTAGGTTCGTAGGTACATTATGTTCGCATTATCTTTATTATTAAAAAGATGTTTAGATGACGCCAGAGACGTAAAAGTTGAGAGAGAACCGTTTGGCGTGGTATGGACCTGTAATGAGGAGAAAAGAAAGCCACGTGACTAAAAAAGTTATGAATATGAAAGTGGATGGATATACGGGAAAAAGAAGACCAAAAAAGAGATGGATGGATTGTGTGAAAGATGATATGAGTAAGAAAGGCATCCACTGCTGGTATGATGGATAGAAGATACGAATGGAAGAAGTGTACATATTGTGCCAACCCCAAAATGGGAACAGCGCAGGCATATGATGACAGCTCGACTGGGGCCGGGCAGACAGGGCCAGTAGACAAGATGACATTTCAAAAAGAAATATCACGTGAATTTTAACAATCTCTTATGCCAATCCCATGCAAAGGTTCATCGTTTACTAACGATGACGATTTTCGACAACCATCTTGCCTAGGGGGCAGGCCGTATGCTTGTTTGCCGACTTGTTGCGTAAAAAATAAAAATCTGTGAAAAAGACGTAAACATGTCGGAGTGTGAATTTTGATTTACAGAAGAAATGAAGAAATCGTTTGGCGATAAGACTGCCTGTATGTCATCACTTGTATCTATTATTAGTATTATCAGGTGTTGAAATAAAGTATAATTATATCCTATTGCAAATATATTCTATAAATATATTCATGATTAAAAACAATAGGTATAGTAAGGGGCACGAGTCGTGAGCACAGATCGACACCTGCGCAGTAGTTAATTTTCGGTCTGTCTGGCGGAATGAAGCAGGGGTAGCGCCGAGCTGCACACGATTGGTTCGTCAGTCGATGCTCGTCGTCTATTGGATTCTTGCGTGTCATTTGGCTACTGTGAGTTGGCCAAAGTACATGCGTGAGCTTGCCCCCACTACTGCCTATCTATGCTCACCACTCGTGCCTCATACTGTACCTCATGAAATACCGTTAGTGTGGTACAGTACACAGCTAATTTATATTGCCTGTAATGGTGCATCCATGCTTGGCAAACCGAGCACGAGCCGAGCCACGAACGAGCACACTGCGAGCATGATTCGCGTAGCGTGGACGGGCTTGCGAGCCTCGAACGAGCGTGATTGTCAGTTTTTTCACGAACAAAGAGATGCGCATCGTGCTCGTTGTAGGCTCGTTGTAGGTTCGTTCGTGGCTCGGCTCGTGCTCGATTCGCGTAGCATGGACGCACCATAAGATCTTATTTTGTTTTTAAAACTTTACTGAGATAGTCACAGGCTGTTTTTTTTATAGTGTGGTAAATCAAAGCTGTGCAGTGGCGGCGTCATGTGACGGGTATATGGCGAGGAGGGCGATGGCTGCCACACGCGTCATACTTGTGAAAAGTGCTGCTTCTGGGGGGCTCGTCTGCTAAGTTTGCTATTTATTTGCCTATTCCCTCTACCTTCACGAAGCTTGTCGATTTGAATTTTACTATGTGCTCGAGGTGGGAACTTAAGTAAATTTAACCTTCATAACTACCCTACTATGACCTACATAAAATAAATGGCTTTGACTTTGACTTTAGTGAAGGTATAAATTGTGAAGAAACCATAGCAGCACCACAGTCTATAAAACCATACAGTCATCCGTCTTTGATCTCCTGGAAAATGCCGACAACGTAACGCTGTGACCCGAGCTACTAACATCGTTTTGTTCGCAGTTCGGGCTCGGGTTTCCCGTGTCTCGCCCCTGTCACCCCGCACGATTGCCTTGTCTAGACGTCTTAGTCGGAAGAATGTATGGTTTTACAGACTGTGGCAGTACGGTGGTAGGCAGTAGTAGTCTGGCTACCCTCAACATAAAAATCTATCTCCAAACACTACGTGCAATTTTCATTTCCAGGCTTTGTTTGTTTGCGACCTTGAAGAAAAGGTGTAATGTATAATAATAAATTACCTTTTTACAGTAGGTAAGTAGAGTTTATTGAACCCTTATGACCAATGATGCACTTTTTATCAGTAGTTGCATTTTTTTATCGTACACTGATCTTGATGCGCATTTTTTCATATCTGAATACACTTTGATAAAAAAAACCTACTGTGTTTAATGAACAAATATTATATAAACGTACTTAAATAGGCTTTTACATACGTTAGTTATACGTTTGGTAGAGACCAAAGAAAACTCAAGACTTCGTTAATTTTTATTTAGCTGAAAATATATTAAAGTTAGGTTATGGCACTGAAAATGTTATAGGACCAAAAATAATGTTTTCTACACGAGAAAGTATGTTTCTATGGTATGGAGTTCATTTTCTTTACATAAAATGAATATATCTGAGTAAGGTAGTAAATAGTGCTTTGATTAGGTCTTTGTTTTGGACGGAATAGACTGATTTATGTTCCTCCGTCTATCACGTTAGTTATTTCAGATAAAATAGGTATGTACCGAAGGTACTAATGAAGCTTCTCAGCTACATAAACCATTAGATTTTCTAAGCCAAAGAAACTTCGGATTGCAGTCATCCGTAGTTATGTGTAATGACACTTTTTTAAATAGTATCCATATGGCCTTATTATTATACTCACTGAAATCGATCTCTGTAGCTTACTTGTAAAGAACTAGTACAATCACAATAATACATTTAACGCCATCTATCGTCGAATAGCTGAGCTAACTTGACCTTTACACCGCTTTGTAGTGACACTATATTCAATTGATTGGTAGTGTAGCTATTCGACGCTAGATGTCACTAAATGTATTTATTTTACTCCATGATAATAGTTGTACTTGTATATGTAGTAGTTGTACTTTTCTTTTCTCTGTGCTATTCGGTTTTATTTATAGCGATTTAATTATGATTATGCTTTTCCTTGGTTTATTTTTTGTATTATACGTAATTCGATTTATTAATTTAGATAATTACTTCATATTTTTTTTATTATCATTACCTCAGAGTATATAAATACTACGTACAAGTACAATTATTACTATTATTTAGGTTGTTGTCCAAGAAAATTATTTTAATTTTGTAAAAAGGAAATAATAAATTACATGTTTTAAATATTTTGGCTAAAATAATAACATTATCTCAGTTTAAAAGTCTACCAAAACTCGACAAGAGATCAGAACTAAAAAGTAAAAAGTATGTTTCCGCCCGGGATCGAACCGGGGGCCTTCTGCGTGTTAGGCAGATGTGATAACCGCTACACCACGGAAACTGATGACAGTACATGTCAAATAAAGAAACATAGCCAACTAAAAATTAATTGATCTCCTAACACGAATTTCTACACAAAATAAATACCTACTTCGCGCATTAACCCAATCGATATTTAAAAACTACCGGCGCATTGTAAGTAACCTACCTAATTAATTATCCTATTTACAGTTTTGACGTCACAACGTGTCGGTGTGGTAACAGCACAGCATCTGCGCTCGCGCATACTAATCGCAACAACTTGTTTCTCTGACAGATTGATCGATCGACAGTAACTTATTTGAGATCGTGTAAGGAATACATGAGAGTGTACAATAATTATGTGTATTTTGATAACGAGGATTTATTTGGATTAGGTGCTTTTAAAAGCGAAGTGCAAGTTCGGGGGACGTAAATCCTTACCTAAATCATTGTGTATCGAACTCTGCATTCTGCATTGCAACGCCGCTGGGTGCTTTGTATCGTCGTGTAATTGGACTGACTGACTGCACATACATACATACATACGTCATACATGCCTTTCTTCTGTCTGATATCGTCACGAGCGATGACACCTAGTAAAATTAAGTCAAAGTACCAGGGCATCATAGATTCGAAGGTGATCCAAAGAATTCAGTATAACGTTATTTGAATTTGTATTTAAATAAGTAAAGCATAGTTTATCGTACCATTATTGTACGATATTTTAATTTAATACCTACCTAACACATTTCACTTCGGAATTTTTTGTTACTATCGAAAAAATTATTGTCATATTATTATTGTCTTCTTGCAGACTTCTCAGTCGTCTAAGTTTATTGAGAACCGGTATAGAGTCAATTTTAAACGTTCTTTAGTGCCTTATCACGACAAATACTAAATACATGAGTTCTGAGTTTGAGTTTAAAAGATTGGATCTCAAATAAAGACATAACGCATATGTTCACTACCCATCGAGGAATTGGTGCGACACAGTGCGATGATACAACAATTTTTTTGGGGCAGCCTTACATTTACCAAGCTAGAAGCGTTTAGATTAGTTAGGCTAGTGGCTCCAGAGTTACCCATACATAACACTCTTTACTTGGACTGTGCCCATGGGTACTTTAGTCCAATGTCCATTCTCCCATTATGATGAACTCGGCAATGCACGACAAGGTCCCAATTACATGCAATTTATTGATGATTAACTAATCGATGGGCAGGCGGAACAATTTGCAGTTGCATTCCGCGTTGTTATGAATGTCATGACAACTTGGGGGGCGGTGTTCATCATCAAATTGTCCACTACTGTACATACTGTCACGTCGACTCTACCAGGTCGTCAGTTTTTTAAGGAGGTTGCGTAATCAATTCGTAATGAAGGAAATATCTTGGAAGGAAAACATTAGTGGTTCTTATTATTAATTCATTAGAGCGCATAACAATCCGTCGACAATATTCTGCCACTGCTGCTCTCCTAATACAATTATAAAGATATGTATATATATATGATGTGCTATGTCTGTATGTCTGTCTGACGTCAACGACTGTGTCTGTGGAGGTCTTACTTGGGCTTGCCTTAGAAATGAAAATACAAAACATAATAAAAAAAAAATTTGTTCTAACCAACAAAAATGAGATCTCGGCTATTTGTTACCTGCTTCTTAGTGAATTGAAGATTCACCAAACTCAATTCATATTAAGCAAAAGTCTACACAGTAGCTAGGTACACATACAACCCCCACTTCTTCAAGAGAAATTGCGCAAATATTTACACTAGGTAGGCTTGTCAATAGTTAAATTAGTAGACTGTATTTCAGCACTTCGAAATTTGAAACATCGATTGACTGTACAGTCGAGGACATAAATATGTATACATTTTTTGAAATTCAAAAGCGATTTTCTCGCATGTTTAAGTGTTAAGCTATTACACAAATCATAATAGTATATGTTAGGAGATTCTGCCTTTATAATATCTCATAATTTCAATCAGTAGTTTAAGAGGAAACCGTTGTTGAATTTTACTAATTGTATACATATTTATGTCCTCGACTGTACTGCGAATGTTCGTGAGTTCGAAAAACGTTGGTTCGAATGTATGCTATTGCCAATGGCACCTGATGATAAGAAATAGTATATTACGACTAAAGTGTATGATAACACAGATTACACACCGATAAACTTTCCAAAAATTAATGGCACATGGTACGATCCAGAATCGGCGAATCGAAATAAAGTACCAGGCTGACATGAACAGCAAGCACCCCAACGTAGTTCGTAAGACATGGTACAATAACAATGAAACTACCATGGAGCAAAATGTAAACGTCGGCTTCTCTCTCAAAGCGAAAAGAAAGTAAAAACCATTAAAAACACTAAGGAAGTCTTGCTAGCATATATAATAGACTCTACTAACCATAGATGCGGACATCGGCGGTATCTTAGGTCAGTACTATTTCTTATTACTTATGTATGTCCAGTGCAAATGACTAGACAGTATTTTGTATTTCTATGCTAGCGCAAGAAAATTTTAGGTGTACTAGGAATCATGAAGTCCTCGTACTTACAGGATATTAGGTATGTTATTTACCAGCATAGCTCTACTTACAATAAATGTTCCTTCATTAGGGCGTCAATTAACTGGCTTGCGAGTAGTAATAACATACACTACGTCTCTGAATAAGTTACTAATTTTACAAAACCACGTTTATTAGCGAGACGTGAGAAAAGAGTAGGTAGCGAGTGTCAAAGGCTACGAAGACTTTTAATGCATCTTTTAAGGCACCGTTCGATTTTCCTCGTTTTTTTACGTTATGCTTGCGATAGATTTTCGTGCTAAGGACACAGATGCCCGGGCAAAGTTACGCTCGTTTACGTAACACAAAGTACCAGGAGAGCATAACAAGTGAAGCTATGACATATATCGCAGAAGTCGGGTCAGTCGGGTGTTGGGACGTGTAACGCATGACCAGAGGCCTCGCACGCTTCGCCGCGTCTGCGTCAACAAGAATATAATATTTGCACTCTACGATTACTTAAAATTATTGTTTGTTTATTGGAGGAATAATTAAATATTTACATTAATATAAAATATAAAATATATTATATGATGGTTAAAAGACGGGGTTACTTACATATAATATAGGTACCTACTACATTTTGCGTTATTGAGTGTACTAAGATATCAGAGAGTGTATAGATAAGCACTAGGCACAGTATGTATGCTTATGGTAAAACTGTGGTAATAGACTTAGCAAAGTCGAGTTTGTATACAAGCCTATTTTGATTTGTCAAATCGAACGTTTGGATTGTTATTTCTCTCTTAAAACACTTTGGACGGACTCTTAAATTCATGTCAATTGGGCTAATTTACTGTTATTGCTTTTCTTATGTTCTTTGTTAGAAAGACAAAAGAGGTCTGACAAAAATATAACAGAATCAATACCATTGATAACACTCAAATAAGATTCTTGATAACACTACATTGTAGGTGCATTTTCATAGACAATGATTAATGAAAGTGCAATACAAAAGTTCACCACACATAGGTTTATTGATTAAGTTGACCCAGTTATACCATGAGGTCGACTACTCATTGGAATAACTTACTCGATACAAGGTAAATACCTTTATAATGTTATTAATAAAATATAATTAAATTAATATTTAATTATATTGTATTATTATTATTTTATTTTTAAGAGAGGTAGAGCATAGCGTTTATTGCCTCAAAGAGCAGCTCGCCTGGGGTTTTTTTTTTTTTTTTATACCACTTATGTGGCACACAAGCATACGGCCCGCCTGATGGTAAGCGGTTACCGTAGCTTGTGGACGCTTGCAACACCAGAGGTATCACGCGCGCGTTGCCGACCCTGCAGAAATCTCTTCACACCCCTTTTGAAGAACCCCATGCTGTACTCCATTGGGAAAACCACGGCGGGGAGCTCATTCCACAGTCTGAGCGTCCGCGGAAGGAAGCTCCTTTGAGCCCGCACAGTACGAAACAATTCAGGTTTCAATATGTGAGGATGGACTCCCCGTCGATGGCGAGAGTTGCGATGGTAGAAAGTAGCCGTGGGCATCATCTTAAACAATTCTTCAGAACACCGTCCGTTGTACAAGCGGTAGAACACACATAAGGAGGCAAAGTCTCTCCTCAGACTGAGGGGCTCTAAGCCGATTGTGAGCTCGGGATCGTCGATGGCACGTCGTTGAACCGAGTCTAAAGGATCAAGCTGGTATCCAGGTGCCCCCGCCCATAGATGACAGCAGTACTCCATATGAGGCCGGACTTGCGACTTGTAAAGTTGCCTTTGCCCCGATGTGAAGTACTGCCTCGCTCTGTTGAGCACTCCGAGCTTTTTGGATGCCAGCTTAACCTTGCCTTCTAAGTGACTTCGGAACAAAACGTCGCTAGAAATGTCGACGCCAAGGATCTCGATGCTTTTGCTGATGTTTAGTTTATTAGATTGTTTAGCTTAGTTTTAGATATATATATTATATTACTGTAAGTTAAGTTGGAGAACTTTATTACTCTTGTAATTAATGGCATGTGGTGTATGCCTATTATTGGTTATGCATTTAGCTTAATTTATAATGTATGTTTTGTCAACCTAATTTTTGATGTAATAACTGTTGATGTACCTTAATTAAAATAAAAATAAATAAATAAAAAAATGTTCAGGGACGTGTTCTGGAACTGTGGAGCCACACACAAGTACCTCCACCTTACAGAATACCGCAGCCAAATAACTTTATGTTGTGTACAGTTGTGTTCCTGCGCCAGAGCCCAGAGCTCATAGAGGAGGGGGGAATATGTTATAGTATAATGTACTAAGATATCCGAAAGTGTATAGATAAGCATTAGGCACAGTATGTACCTATGCTTATGTTAAATTTACAATAGAATCAGCATATATGCTTATGTTAAATTTACAATATAATAGCATCTTCACATCTATCCACATCCTAACTAATATTATAAGTGGGTTTGTTTGTTACGCTTCCACGCCTTAACTAGGTACTCAACGAATCATCATACTATTTGGCATGCAGATAGCCTATGGTATGGAGAAGGACATAGGCTACTTTATATCCTGGGAACACGGGTGAAACCGCGTGGGACAGCTAGTAAAAAATAAAAAGTATTTAGAGAAACTATATCCAATATATGACTATAGTCACGACCCGCATACAACGCTTCGCTTCATCGTTTCTTATACGAACAGCAAAGGAGTGGAACTCCCTTCCGGAGTCTGTGTTTCCCGTTACCTTTAACCTAGATGTGTAAAAGGCCAGAGTGAATAGGCTTTTTCTGGGCAAGCGAGCTACATCCTCGGCCTCGTCATAACTCCTCATGGGGTCAGTCGAAGCTCAAACGCAAGCTCATTCAACATAAAAAAATATATGTAAAGAAATGTGTAGCCCTGCTGAGTTTTTAGGGTTCCTTAGCCAAATGGCAAAAAAAGGAACCCTTATAGATTCGTCATGTCTGTCTGTCTGTCCGTCCGTATGTCACAGCCATCTTTTTCCGAAACTATAGGAACTATAATGATGAAACTTGGTAAGTAGATGTATTCTGTGAACCGCTTTAAGATTTTCACACAAAAATAGAAAAAAAACAATAAATTTTGGGGATTCCCCATACTTAGAACTGAAACTCAAAATTTTTTTTTTGATAAAACTCTTAAGTGTGGGTTGTCTGTGGATATGTCTAAGAACGGCTTATCATGCTACACCACGAGCGCTTCTTGACCTTTATATGTATAACTTTTTTTTTTTTTTTACCTTTATATGTATTACTAATATTTTAAATAAGTAGAGTTCGATTGTTTGGATGTAGGACCACAGAGGACGGTGCAACTACTTGCTACAGATCCGATTCTAAAGATCCTTTCGCTAAAAAGCTAATATCATGCAGTGATATAGGCTCTCCATCCAGGGAACGCAAGTGAAACCGTGGAGGACAGCTAGTTCATTATAAGACGTACCTTTTTGACGTTTGAATATCATGAAAATAACATAAAAAAATCTTATCGGTCATAAGAGTATAAGATTTTTTATAAAAAAATCCTTCCCCGGTCTTTCGGTTACAGTTGAATCAGGATGAATGGATAAATGTATACGTAGACAGATTCAATTCAAATTCAAAAAGCATCTATTCAATTTAGGCACTGATAAGGCACTTGTGAACGTTAACAAATGACTCTACACCGGTTCCAAATACAACTTGAACTGAGAAGACTCCGGCAAGACTCAGCAAGTCTTTTTTTTTTAATGTGTACTTATTAAGTATTACAATTTACAAAATATATATAACAATAGCCTGCGAAGCGAACAATTCATTCAAATCCATTCTTGTCATCTACAAAATCAGAAACTTTATAGTACCCACCACAGTAGTAATTCACCTAAAAGCTAATAATTTTGATTTGCCTCTGCATCTTGATGATCCAGAGGTCTTAAATGACCATTTTTTAGATGTACCAGGTAATAACGAAGTTAACATCTCTAAATTAACGTATTTCGAATACAATCGATTTGGCCCAAATAGTTTCCAACTTGAATTGGTTACGGTTAACACAATCTTAAAAGCTCTTAATAGCCTTAAGTCTAATGCTCAAGGAATAGATAGAATTTCTTTAGATATGATTAATATGACTTTGCCTCGTACTGCGGAAATCATAACTTTTATGGTTAACTATTCTATTTCTACGTCTACTTTCCCGGACATGTGGAAAGTGGCAGTAGTTCGTCCCATACCTAAGAATAACAACCCAAATACTGTTAAAGATTTGAGGCCCATTAGTATTCTCCCTTGTTTATCGAAGGTTTTAGAGCGAGTTGTATGCGATCAAGTATCTGGTTTCATTGAGTTAAATCATATTCTCTATTATTTATTTTAGGATTTAGAACAAGTTTTCTGTAACCATGGTAATAACTCTTGTTTACTGTCTGTCGGTATTTTTCCTTTGTCATGAACAATTAATAAAAATATTATTAATGTTGCTTCGTCTTCTTTATTAACTTACTGGACTCTCGGGCCCTCAAGAAATAACCACAACAGGTTATGGGCCCAGCAGGCCGCCCAGAAAGAGAGTCCAGTTCAAATTAAACAAAATGAGTAAGGCCAGCAAATCTTTGGAGGCCAGTAGTGCTGATACGCCGTCTTTATTTTCTGTTAGTTTTAAGAAGCTTTGTGGGAGGGAGAACTATGTGTTGTGGAAGTTTCACATGAAAAATCTGCTCCTGCATGATGGGCTGTGGTGTACCATAAATGGGTATCCTGCGGAAGATAAAACGTCTCCGGAAGTAAAACAAAGAAAAGATGAGCGTGCGCTATCAAAAATTTGTTTAATGATAGAAGACAGTTGCGTTTCTCATGTTCTAAGTGCAATTGGAGCAAGGGATGCGTGGATGAAATTGGAAAAAGCATATGAAGATCATGGTCTTGGGAGAAGACTATCCATACTCAGGAGTCTTTGCTCTATAAAACTGGAAGATCATCCTAGCATGGAGGAATATGTTGGGAAGTGTCTAAGTTTAGCTCAACAGCTGAGAGCTATGGAGAAGCCGCTAGATGATGAATTTTTAGCAGCTGTTATGCTTCAAGGATTGCCTTCCAGGTTTGAACCAATGGTTATGGCCTTAGATAGTTTAGAGGGAGACATTACAACTGATCTTGTAAAATCGAAGTTACTTCAGGAAAAGAAGTGGAATAATCAAGATGTTGATTGTTTGATTTTCAAAAATAAGAAGCCAATAGCTGATCGTCGAGATAAGCAGAGGTATCTGCGATGCTGGAATTGTGGTCAATGTGGTCACATGAAGAAATTCTGTAGACAGCAGCAGAGAAATGCTAGTGCTAGTGGAAATACTAGTGATGCGACGAAGAGACAGACAAATGTGGATAATGTAGCTATGGTGGCATCGGAGCTGTTGGATACGTCATGGTACGTTGACAGTGGAGCATCTTATCACATGACAGGACGCCGAGACTGGCTACAGAACTTTAAGGCAAGAGAATCCGAGATATCTGTAGCAAGTGGTCAAATATTAAAGTGCGTTGGCGTTGGTGAAGTAATGATAAAGATTTCAAAGACTAATGTGTGTGTTAAAGACATTATGTATGTTCCCGGACTGAATGTGAATTTACTTTCTGTTAATTGTATGGCTAAGAAAGGTTTTAGAGTAGAATTTGTAAACAGTTTGTGTAATATTTATAATTGTAATTCTAACTCTGTTTTGATCTCACTACATGGAGTAGGTGGTGTATACAAACTTTTTGGAAGAGGTTTAGCACTAACTTCTGTCAAGGTAACAACAGAATGCTGGCATGACAGACTTGGACATATTAGCTATGACTATTTAAAAGCTTTGACAAATGTGACAGACATTGACTGTACTGTTGACAACTCGCAAAATGTTTCTTGTCCAATTTGTATTTTAGGAAAACACATAAGGAAACCATTTAAGTTAAATGAAATGAAGAAGCGTGCGGAAAGACGATTAGAGCAGTTGCATTCAGATCTGTGTGGACCTATGCCAGTTGATTCGTATTCTGGAAAGAGGTATGTACTTACTATACTTGACGATTACTCGAGGAAAGTTTTTATCTATTTTTTAGAATGTAAAAGCGAAGTTGCAAAAATTCTCAAGGAATTTATTGCACTGGTGGAAAATCAATGCGAGAGTAAAGTAAAGGCTTTTAGGTCAGACGGAGGGAAAGAATTTGTTAACGCTGATTTAACAAAATTCTTCAAAAATAAGGGAATAGTACACCAGGTGACGCCTCCATATTCGCCACAAGCGAATGGGGCTGCTGAGAGACTCAATAGATCGCTTATGGATAAGGTAAGGTGCTTATTGTTGCAATCGGGTCTAGAACACAAAATGTGGGCAGAAGCAGCCATGACAGCAGCCTACCTCATAAACCGCTCTCCATCATGGAGATTATCAGGTAAAATTCCTGAGGAGGTATGGTCTGGTCAAAAGATAAGTTATGGACATCTGAGAATTTTTGGGTGTGAGGCGTACGCACATATTCCGCCTGTTAAACGAAATAAGTTAGACGCGAGAAGTAAAAGATACGTCTTCATTGGTTATGAAGATAATAACAAGATTTATAAGCTATTTGATCTTGACACACGACGTGTCACACGAAGTCGTGATGTGATGTTTAATGAACATGTGTTTCCTGGAAAGGAGTCTAGGGTGAATAATAATAATAGTGTGACTTTGTTTTTCCCGGATTTTCAGGGGGAAGAAGATTTGCCTCTTAGTTCGTCTAATGGAGGGGAAGCTTCTAGTCATGTTGACACTGAAACAATGGTACATCCATCTTCTACGACTGAGGGCAAAAATGATATGATAGATGCAGCCGTAGAGCAGTCTGTAAGTGAAGAGCCATTGATATCGCAACATAGTTATAATCTTCGTCCTAGAAATTATCTTTGCGCGTTACCAGGTGAGCCACAAAATGTGTCTGAAGCTCTAAGCTCAAATCCCTGGCGCTGTGCAATGCAGGAGGAGATGAATTCTTTTGCTGAACATGATGTATGGGAGCTTGTTGATCCTCCTTTTGTTAAAAAGAATAAGTGTATATAAAAAGCAGAGTGCACTAACTCTTGAAGGATTTGCAGATGCAGATTGGGCATCTAACTCTAAGGACAGAAAGTCTTTCTCTGGATTTGTTTTTATGTTTGCAGGGAAGCCTGTATCTTGGGAGTGTCGCAAACAGTCGTGTACAGCGTTGTCGAGTACAGAGGCTGAATATATAGCTCAGTGCGAAGCAGCTAAAGAAGCTACTTTTCTGAAAAACTTGTTTAATGACTTGAAGATAGTTTTGACTGGTTCAGCAATTACTTTATTCTGTAACAACCAGTCAGCTCAAAAGCTAGCAATCAATCCTGTGTTTCATCGAAGATCGAAACATGTTGATGTTAAGTTTCATTATATAAGAGAGTGTATTGAAAAGGGACTTATTGAATTAATTTATAAGAATACGTAAGACATGACAGCCGACATACTGACAAAACCACTGAATGTTCGAAAACATGAATTTTGCTGTAGAGAGTTAGGGCTGCCAAGTGTCTAGTTAAGGAATTAAGAGTTAACAAAAGTTATTAAGGGGAAGTATTATTTATTTTAGGATTTAGAACAAGTTTTCTGTAACCATGGTAATAACTCTTGTTTACTGTCTGTCGGTATTTTTCCTTTGTCATGAACAATTAATAAAAATATTATTAATGTTGCTTCGTCTTCTTTATTAACTTACTGGACTCTCGGGCCCTCAAGAAATAACCACAACATTCTCCCATCAATTCAGTCTGGTTTTAGGAAAGGTCGCAGCACTGCCACTGCATTGTTGGATGTCACAGATAATATCTTAACTGCCCAAGATAAGGGTATGGGTACCATTTTGACTCTTCTTGATTTTTCTCGTGCTTTTGACTGTTTGAATATAACACTACTACTTTCCAAGTTAAGTTTCTATGGGTTCGATATAGATACTGTAAAATGGTTTCATAGTTATTTGAGCCATCGTATGCAAATGGTTGAGACACGCACGGGTAAAGATCTGATATCTACATCTACGCTTCGCTTGATCTCGAGAGGTGTGCCACAAGGATCTATACTAGGTCCACTTTTATTTGTATTATACAGTTCGGACGTTACTAGTAACATAAAACATTGTCAATACCATATGTATGCAGATGACCTTCAAATATATTTATCGTTTAATCCCAGAGATACTGCTTCTGCCGTACTTAGGATAAATGAGGATCTTGATCGAGTGGCGATGTGGTCTGACAGAAATAGTTTAGTTCTTAATGCAAGTAAATCTAAGGTTATGATTCTTGGCACCAAAAATCAGATAAATGTTATATCTCAATGCGGCACTTTGATTGAAATAAATGGAGAATCTATCGAACGCGTAGATAAAGCTCGTAATCTTGGTTTGGTAATGGATTGTAATCTCCGTTTTGAAAGTCATGTAATAGAATGTGTTCGAAACTGTTTCTATCGTTTAAAAGTTCTTTATGGGATTCGGAATTGTCTATCTGAGGAACTTCGCATAAAATTGTGTGAGACGCTCGTTCTCTCGAAACTAATTTATGCGGACACAGTTTACGGTCCAAGATTACTAGTAAGAACTAAACGTCTCATACAACGTGTACAGAATGCATGCGCCCGGTTTTGTTTTCATGTGCCGCCTCGAGGCCATGTTACCCCTTTTATAAATGATGCCAAAATGCTTAAGATGGCCTGGAGGAGGCACTTACACTTTGCAACGTTGCTTTTTGGTATCGTTAGGAACAAGTCCCCTGACTACCTTTATGACAAATTGTTTTGGTCGCGAGATCGGAATCTGCTTAGGAAGACTAGGGCATCTAAATATCTTATTTTGACGCCTCGACACGAAACAGCGGCCTTCCGAGGCAGTTTTAGCTATATGGCTAGTAAGTGTTGGAATAATTTACCTCCTCCATTCCGCAATCTCACATCAGTTCATGCTTTCAAATTTAAATATAAGGTACATGTGCTAAGTTTGCAGCTTCAAGATATAGTCCCTACTACATAGACCCTAATCGAAAAGCGTGTTTTATGGTTTTACCAGCTGTGGTTTCACCCGCGTTATCAGAACATCAGAACATCAGAACTATGGACATATGGTATATACGTTATGGAATAATGTAGTTTTTTAAATCAATTCAAAATTTCAATCTTTTAAATGTTCTTCTTTTTTTTTTTATTGAGTTCTTAATTTTTCCGATTATTTCGCCTGTGTTTTCCAGATTATTTATTTATTTATTCAGAATGTGTGTGTTTTTAATAATATATAAAGTTTAAAAGTTTTATCTGTGTAATTATGATGTGTATTTATTTATATGCTTTGGTGACCATCACTTGCCCGGACGTATGGCCAAAACGTCCCACTGGCGCCGGCTGAAAATCAGCGCTGTGTGCTGACTGTACACAGCATTATGCTGAGCTGGTGGCCAATTTGTCTGCACACGGGTTCCCGTTTTTATGTGAACGTTTTCATGTTATGTTGTTAATTTTAAGGTGTGTAGCAAATAAATGTTTTTTCTTTCTTTCTTTCTTTCTTTCTTTACCCTTTCTTGCATAACTTCTGTTTTACTATCTTTTTGAATCTATGTATAGGTAGCTCTTGGATTTCTTTGGGTACTTTATTATAGAAACGTATACATTGCCCCTTGAAAGAGTTAAGGACTTTGCTGAGCCGAGTTAAAGGTACAGCAAGTTGATTCTTATTTCTAGTGTTCAAACTATGAGTGTCGCTATTCTTAGGTAAGTTATTTATGTTTTTCCTCACATGAATAAGATTTTCATATATGTACTGTGAAGACACTGTAGATTTAAACTTGTCTCTCAAAGAATCTCTAGGCCTTATTTTATATATTGCGCGGATAGCCTTTTTCTGCAGTATAAAAATTCTATTGATTTCGGCACCACTACCCCAGAGGAGGATACCGTAAGACATCAAACTGTGAAAGTAACTGAAATAAACTAATTTTGCCGTAGATTCGTCAGTGAGAGCGCGAACAGATAAACTATTTTAATCTTTTGCCCTACAAATCGCCTAGATTAATGTCGCCTAAAAATAAATAGCCCATAAAAATCACAGCGATAAGCCGTCCGCAATAAGCAAATCGTATCTCTATCAGTAGATTACATCGTTTGAAATGATAAAATTGTTATTTGCCTCTTATTTCTAATGCTATCTTATCTAATGGTGCGTCCATGCTTGGCGAACCGAGCACGAGCCGAGCCACGAACGAGCACACTGGGAGCACGATTCGCGTAGCGTGGACGGGCTTGCGAGCCTCGAACGAGCATTCGTAGCGTGCTCGACTGCGCTCCGCCAGATTGACAGTTTTTTCAAGAACACAGGGATTCGCATCACGCTCGTTGTAGGCTCGGTGAAGGAATCCTGTTCGTTCGAGGCTCGGCTCGTGCTCGCTTCACATAGCATGGAAGCACCATTATGTGAAATGCTACTGATAATATGTTCAACCGTTTGCCGAGTTACGTGAAAAACATGTTTTTTTTAAATACGCTGTTCTTTGCAGTGGGCTGGTAACTTGGGGGCTGGGGGCCAAGTCTGCAACAATTCAAAAATATACACTGGCCCTGATTCTGTTGTTTACAACTAAACTTTTAATCTCACTATGTCTCTTTCTAATAAAGAACATAAGAAAAGGATGTAAGAAATGTAGTCCTGTCTAGTCCAATGCTTGTTTTGAATATAAATTTAGTCGCCATCTATCGCGGTTACGCCTAAATACGCGCAAAATAAGACGTCTTTTAATATGTTCTATCATTTTTCAATAATGTTCGTAAGAAAGAGATGGGATGTGACTAAAATTAGTTTAGTGCGATTTGTACACGACGTTTTGTCGAACAGAATTGTATCACGATATCATTACAACTCCATTAACATTTTGTCTACTGAATTCTTTATGGTTTTTGACGCTATTGAATTTTACTCTACAAGCTATCCCCCGCGGTTTCACCCGCGTTCCCGGGATTAAAAGTAGCCTATGTCCTTTTCCATAACATATATGATGTCATCTTTAGCGATCCTTCTTGAAGCCATTACCAATTGTCTCAGCCGACGAACAAAATTGTAGTCAAACATCCGGATTTGTTCGTTTGTTTGTTCCTGCTTGTTAGTCGAGAAACATACATCGTCACCATCTTACTTTTATGAGTCAATTTGTTCTTTTGGGGATTTGAAATTCATGTATTTCCTACCTACTTCAATACCCGTGACGCGCCTTATACACACCACGTGTGTTTAAGGAGAAACGCGGCCAAAGTGCACTAAACGCCATCGCCACTGTCTGTCGTAAGACACAAGGTTTAATATTATGTAGAAAAGTTAACCTTTGACTGGCTTGTTTCACTAGGCTGTCAACTCTTTGTAACCGCTGTTCTCCTAGTACTTCGATACCCGTGACGCGCCTTATACACACCGTGTGTGTTTAACCGTGTCTGTACATCCTTCTACACGAGCAGCCTGTGGGTAAATTATACTCAAAGGTCGTACAACGCCCTGCGCGTTCAGTATAATAACGCATTTCGGGTGCTGTTGCGGCTGCCTCGTTTCTGCAGTGCATCAGGCATGTTTTTGGAGGCGCGAACAGATTGTTTTTATGCCACAATGCGCAAAAAATGCACGTCGTTGCTCTGCAGAGTGCGGGCCAGCACCAACAGTATCCTGGCTATGTTCGCGGCTCGGCTGGACGGTAGGTACTTGAATCACTGTTGCAGGGTTCATGTGGCCTACTGTACTTAACTGTGCCCACTTCTATAATTAGCTATTTTCATATGTTTTACTAACATAGTTTTAAGTTTTTGTATTACTAACAAATATGGAATGTAATTTTTTCTGAAATAAATGTATTTATTATTATTATTATTATTTAAGGAAAACCGCGGCCAAAGTGCGCTAAACACTACTGTGACGTATAAGACACAAGGTTTAATATTATCTGCAGAGTTCGGAATTAGGTAGAGTTATTTATGTACTTGCATCGAAATATAAATAAATATTAATATAGACCTTCCCGGGATTTCCCGGGATGTATTTCCTTGGTTTGAACGAGATCTAGTCACTAGTTTTTTTTTAATACGTCATAAATTGAAATTCATATCAAATACTGAGGTCTATACTACCATTCACTTATATACCTACAGGTTTGTACGGAACCCTCGGTGCGCGAGTCTGACTCGCACTTGGCCGGTTTTTATTTTCTTTTATGTCACGCAGTTTTTGACTTATGATGAGAAATGTCATTCCCCTCCGAAGTTCGCAATGCGAAAGTTCTGAAATAATTACAGTTGATAAGTATTGATGTAAATGTTACAGGTAAAATAGAACGGAAATTTCGAGTTTCGAATGGTTTCGAAAAAACTAACTTTTTTATACGACTAAGTCGGCAAACAAGCATATGGCCCACCTGATGGTAAGCGGTCACCTTAGCCATATGGAAGCTTGCAAAACACGAAGCATCGCTCACGCGTTACCGACCTTTCCCCCCTCCCCAATGAGCCCTGGCGACCTTACTCACGCGCAGGAACACAACTTTACACAACATAAAGCTATTTGACTGCGGTATTCTGTAAGGTGGAGGTACTTCCCCAGTCGAGCTGCTCTTTGAGCGAATTAACGCTACGCTCTACCTCTCTTGTTTTTTTCGAAACCATCAAAATTCCATTACAAACAAACTTTTTTATGCGGTCCGGTTTCTTCCAACAGTCATACGTCCAAGGAAGGTACCCTTGGTGCGTGAGTCAGACTCAAACTCGCACTTGGCTGGTGTTTATTTTTGTTATAATAACCTTATAGCACTGACTTTACATTTGGTCGTTCACCTAGAGTCATTCTGAATTATTAACAGACTTTAAAAAGGAGGAGGGATTATGATGGAGTTGTGCAATTCTATAGGCTAATTGATTGACAACGATGATCGGACTATCGTGTATCGTTTTTCGTAGTATAGGCCCTGACACTGTTATGAAGTCAGCGAAATATTTTCTACAGAACACGTCAGATTTCGCACGTCAATCGGAAATGTTATTTTTTTTAAATATTTCACTATTTTTTACATAATGTTTTAATCCACGTGGGGCACATATTTTTGACGCAACTGATACAAATATTGGAATGTGGATTACCGTATCTTGACGTCAAATGGAATTTTTGGGATTTCACCCAAATATTTTTTGCATGACTCTTGCGAAGCAATTAATCAATTTATTATTAATCATATCATTTGAATTATGACGAAATAGATAATTAATCTTCCGATATACGCAAATTGTTTTTACTTTTCGCGTGACGTACGCTTTGTACCTACGTTTTAAAAATATAAAGCATCTTTGAACTCTATTCAAGTACCTACTATCTCTTCTACGGGCTCAATAACTCTTTTCTAAAATAAAGTATGTACCAGGGACACAGGAACGTCATTTAGTAGACGAAGCAGGTACCGTTCAATATTGTCAGTCAATGTTCCACATTCTGAAGTGGTTTCTTATATCTTATGTTTATAATTTTATTACGTAACTACTTGAGTTAATCAAATATTATGTTCATTATTTTATCTATAACAAGTAAAATCAATGGGGGGGTATTTTAGGAGCTATGACTCTATTGAAGCCACGGACTCTATTATATTTATTCTGTGGCAAATAAAAGCTCGTACGTAACGTAAATAAAAACTAATCATGTGCGAGTGTGACTCACATGGAAGGGTTCTGTACCATTTCGTCAGAACTTTAAGACAGGATTTTTGCTTAAGTTTTCTGTAATTTAAATTGTAAATGTTTTATTTATTACCTTAATAATGTCGATGATAGGGGCGGGGATAATGCTGAATTTTTCATAATAATATAATTGTACTTATACAACAAAGCGTCTTTTTTAAATAAATTTATTTCTTATAACAATCTCATTTGATACAACTAAATATTATAAAAAGCAATTTTTTCTCGAACATTTTTTCGAAACGAACTAATTCGGTTCGTTCGTGGCTCTCTTTTCCGTGGTGGCTTGCTCGTGCTCGGTTCGCGTGGCATGGACGTACCAACGGTTCAATTTTCCATCGGATGTACGGTACCTTAAAAAATATTTTTAAGACAAACTCGGCGACGATCCATATATCAATTATTGGACATTATCTTTGATCAATTGTCAGTCCAATCTGTTGTCGTAGTAGGACTGACGTAGATTTACGTATTGACGTTATGATTTGTCCAAATGTTGGCAATTACCCAGAGCACGTACGATTCTCGTGGAAATAACAATCGTTGAAGTTTATTCACTCATCGCAGCGCCATATTTAGAATGGGATTATTAAAAAGATTTGAATTTGAAAATGTGCGTTCGAAATCGCTTTGAAATATATTTTATGATGAAGTGGAGTTGATGATGAAGTACCAAGAGAACTCCTCAACAATTAGGCGTCTCTCGGGAAAGTAATATTTTGTAATAGGTGATCAGTTGAAATTAGGTAAATTACGAACCGACCCACAAGTAAGGAGAAAAAAACAGTTTTACGAAAAAAAAAACGAAAGTACACAAAAAAAAATAGGTATGAAATAATTCGTCCAATCTGACACCGTTTTAATTCAGCGAAATTATTTTAACGAACACGTCGTGCTCTTTCGCTTTTTTTAACCGACTTCAAAAAAAGGAGGAGGTTCTCCATTCGGTTGTATGTTTTTTTTTTTATGTTTGTATAAGTATATATGTATATTCATTTAGTAACCGATTTGGAAAATTCTTTTTTTGTCTGAAAGGGTACACTTCCCGTTTGGTCCCATTGTCATCAGATCATTTTTTGTAAAACAGTCCAATTATTAATCCACGAAAAAACGGAGGAGGTTTACAAGTCGACAGTTTCGAAGTTGATTCAAAGCTGTTTTCCAAAAACTTTTTAACAAAAAAATTAAAACTCCCAAAAAACTGAAAAGCAAAAAATAATAAACATTTTAAATAACTGAAAAGGGAAAAAAAGCTCTTTGAACTCTATAATATTAAATATTACTTGGATTTTATAAGGTATTATAGTCGGGGACAAACAAATAACCTACGTATGTATATTTTGTAATATTTGTTTATCCTCGACTGCAAAACCTTATAAAATTCAAGTTATATTTAAAATTCTATAGATTAAAAAGCTTGTTTTTACCTTTTTTAGTTATTTAAAAGGTTTATTATTTTTTGTTTATCAGTTTTTTTTTTTTTTTTAGTTTTTGTAAAACTGTTTTGAAACAACCTATTCCCGCGATTTATTTGTTTAATTGACAAAAGAAAAAATACGTGTCTAATATTTTTTGATAATATACAGGGTGTTGTTTTGCATTCGTGCCATATTTACAGAACCAATAGTAAATGATTTATTTAGTTATAATAAAATAGGTAATTAATTCTGGGCTTGATAAGTAAACAATTATTGATGATTTGTGATTAACGTTATATCACAATAAGACTTCATAACTGCACAGAATAGGTCTGGGATCCGGGGCGGGGGGAGAAACCGGGCCGCTGCGCAGCGGTCACCAACCTATATCTTATAAATCTTTATAAAACATCGTCAAACACGGGGGGATTTTTATTTTTACAAAACTTTAAATATAATATTTAATTTTACGAGCATGATTTTATAATTGATTAGTGTTCTATACAAGGTAAATATCAACCTCCTTAAATATGGCACAAATGCAGAACAACACCCGGTATATTATGGACTAAAAAGATTTTTCAGGAATCTAACCTATTGATTTTCTGCCAAATGTCACTTCTTCCATACATTCTATTTCTATGACTCAAAAGCGATTTAGGTTTAGTTGGGTGGATGGCGAGATCGATAGTGATATGGCCTATATTTTATTTTATTAAAATGATTTGTTTATAATCTATTAGAAATACTTACTTATCGTTTTAAATAGTTCTAGATCTTGATTTTAAAACATATCGATATATAATATCTCTTCTGTGGGTAGATAAAATTTGTTACAAACAATAATAATATTTTTTAACACACTCGCTCGTAAAGTGACCGGCTGGTATTGCACCGTTTTTAGTGTCTTATTGGTGAAAGCATCTATATGGAAACTGCTTCTTTTTATACCATACATACGGCCCGCCTGATGGTAAGCGGTTACCGTAGCCTATGGACGCTTGCAACACCAGGTGCGCGTTGCCGACCCTAAAACCACGGTACATAGTCCGTTCGTCTGTCACTGCGCTATATTTCAGCGACTACTAATGTTATCGATTTGATTAATAGTTTTAAATATGGCTTACCCAACCTTATTGAAAAGAAAAATAAAAACAATTTTAATTTCTTTGCAAAAGCTTTGTGCCGCGTAGATGATGAAAAAAAAACCGTTTCTCGCTTTATCTCCGAAGTTCGCAGAGCTAAAAATCTGAAATAACTACAGTTGATAGACAAGTTAGTAAATACTACAGGAAAAATACAACGATTCTATTAGCTAGCATAATGTTTATCCAAATCATCAAAATTTCTTCAAAAACAAACATGGTTGGGTTTTTAACAGACTTCAAAAAAAGAAGGAGGTTCTATGTACGACGTTCTACTCCGAAACGGCTTATGCAATTTACTGTAATGGTGCGTCCATGCTACGCACGAGCCGAGCCTCGAACGAGCACACTGCGAGCACGATTCGCGTAGCGTGGACGGGCTCGCGAGCCTCGAACGAGCGCGATTGACAGTTTTTTCACGTACATAGGGATTCGCATCGTGCTCGTTGTATGCTCATCCGTGGCTCGGCTCGCGTAGCATGGACGCACCATTATATGTCAAGGTCCCTGAGGTGGTCCCATATAAAGATCGTGGCCACGGAAATTGAAGATATGATGGAATTCCTCAACGGAAAACAGCAGAAACATAGCGATTGAAGCATTTTATTCAATATTGTCTAAATCTTATCAATGATATGCACGCACATCCTCGGTCATACGAAACTCAAAATTGGAAAATAAAAACTTAAAAATAACGCCTTCAAAGTACACTCAAAAGTATAAAATAACTCTTATCTGACACTGTTTCTAAGTCAGCGAAATATTTTGCTATAGAACACGTCATGCTCTTTCACTGACTTCAAAACAGTGTCAGATAAGAGGTATTTCATACTTTTGAGTGTACTTTGAAGGCGTTTTTTTTTTGTTAAAAAGTGTTTGTTTTATTAACAACAGTTATGACCCAATAGTTATTTATGCAACTGTCGTATAATAAGGGGTATTAAAACACGAATGTGGGTTTATCACACGAAGCGAAACGAGTGTGATAATAATATCACATGAGGGTTTTATTCCTTATTATGTACAGTTGCATACAAGACTTTATCTACCCCCATGATCATTTTTGTAAACAATAAAGTAATAAATTTCTGCAATTCTAATATCGAACCAAAATGGCGGCATACGACGTGAATTCGAATAACCTCTAAGTTTTTTTTATTTCTATTACGGCGCTGTGATAGTGTAACGCGCCTACATGAAAATGTTCTTTTTTTGAAATTCATAACGTTTCCACGGAAAATGTGGCTGTTTGATGAGTAAGGAATGGTCCGAAAAAGCAAAAAAAAAAGGAGTTGTATAATGAATTTCAGTACAACAAGCCTTATGAAGTTATGCAAGAAGGGGTACTATAAAGTTTCTGATTTTGTAGATGACAAGAATGCATTTGAATGAATTGTTCGCTTCGCACGCTATTGTTATATATATTTTGTAAATTGTAATATTTATAAGTACACATTAAAAAAAAAAAAGAACACTTGCTGAGTTTCTTGCCGGAGTCTTCTCAGTTCAAGTTGTATTTGGAACCGGTGTAGAGTCATTTGTTAACTTTCACAAGTGCCCTATAAGGGCCTAATTTGAATAAATGAATTTTGATTTTGATTTTGATTTTATAACAACACTGTTTTGGATGATATAATGGTTACTATGACAACCAGTGTTTTAATGTTGGCAATAAGCTAACTGTTTCAGGAACTGTTATAGAGGATTTATAGCTTGGGTGCACATCCATGGGTGTAGATAAACCAATAAATATACGTTCAAGGAAGGAACCATCAGCGTGTGAGTCAGACACGAACTCGCACTTGACCGGCTTTATTTATTTTATGCTTTATTTTTCCACGATTGTTAATAATCGTGTTTATCTCATTCAAATTGAGTTGTCACGAAGTGCATCGCTCTTATCTTTTGCAACTCTATTCGTTTAGCATAAGGACGAATATTGCTTGAACGTGAAAACTTGCATGCCTTTCCATTATAACTGACACGATCTAATAGCGACAAATCAGCCAGTTGGCACGTACCCCACCTATCGCGCCGCAGGTCATGGGTTCGATTCCCATACAGGACATGCATTTGTCTGCATGCCCTGCGTCTGGGTGTAATTATGTAATTAGAAACAAAAAGTTGTGTATGTAGTATATCAGGGGCCCAAGTCTGCTATTTCAATTGTGTTCCAAAGAACTTTCAGTGGTGTCAAAATTGTGACATTTTACAGTTTTGGTAGTCTACTTACTAACAGAATAGTGTCATTATGGCACAATTTTGACACCACTGGAAGATCATTGGAACACAATTGAAATAGCAGACTTGGGCCCCAGTTATCTGGTTTCCATAGTACAAGCTCTGCTTAGTTTGGGATCAGATGACCGTGTGTGAGGAATGTCCCAGGATATATTTTTTTATTTAAATCGGAATACATTTATAAATATCAGTCCATATTTAGAAAGAAAAATACATTTACGCTCCACAGTTTTCCCTAGTCCAAACAAATTTTATAACTTTTCTATATTTTTTGAATTACCAAGCAAGCTTACGGCCTGATTGATGGTAGTGTTACCATAGCCTATAGACGCAAGACATCTGAGTTATCAGGTGTTGCCGACCCTGCGAAATCCTTTCGCACCAATCCGCAGTCGACACGCGTCGTGGAGTATCTGCCCATTCCCTTTCACCGTCATTTGTGAAAGGAGCCCTGTGCTCCGCATTGGGACATTATAGGCTGATGATAATAAGATGTTTGTGGCTCAATAATGCATAAACGGCTGAACGGATTTGGATAAAAATTGGCAGACAGATAGAATATATTCTGGATTAACATATAGGATAAGTTTTATCCCGGGAAAATCAAAGATCCCTCGGGAAATCGGCTGAAACCGCGGTATGTAAACAAGTAAGAATAAAAGCCAAGTGCGATAGTAGTATTAAGATAACTTCCGTTTGTCCAAGTGAACGCACCTTCATAGCATTAGTTATGATTTCCATGAGCACTACTCAGTGTTTTCGAAGTCACTAGGTTATCACTTTTAATTTATGTCGTTTGTGAGTTGTTTCTCAACAATTATTTTGTGTGTTTATCACTATGGCCATTTTATTTACTAGCTGTTCTCGGCGGTTTCACCCACGTTCCCGAGAGATCGTACGATTTTCGGGGTAAAATTTATCCTACATGTTATTCTAGATTATTATCTATCTAGTAGCCTAATTTCATCCAAATCGGTTCAGTAGTTGCGTGACAGAGTAACAAACATATTCACATCCACACTTTTAATAAAAAAAACTTTCACATTTGTTAGCATTAACATTATATTATTTGAATATTATTAAATTTCATACCATTGAATATTGATTAATTATAATTAATTGTCAGCATTATTTATTATGAAAGTGTAAAACGGTTTATTTTGATATTGTGTATTGGAATATCGAGGAATGGCAACACCAGAAAAGTATAATCGTAACAATGGCGGCCATTGGAGAAAGTGTTTTAATTCATTTTATGGTAATTATCAAGTTTACCAACGGTGTAAATACAGATTTAGCTTGTTTAAGCCAACTTCTTTTCAGTAAATAAGGTATGGTTAATACATTTAAAAAATGTATGTAAGATTTATTACCTTGTTTCTTTTTATGACACGCCACTAAATGATTTATTTATTTGAGGTATTAAAAAAATATTTATAATCGCACAGGCATACCTCCAATGTATATTAAACGAAACTAGAAGCGAAAAACTTTAAATAAATATTTTTCACAGAGCACTCTCAGCAGTTCTATTGTTGGGAGAAATTGGGAACGTTGAAAAAAAAAACATAACTTATTACAACAAATGATTAATTTTTATAAAAAAGAAAAATAACTTTAGAGAATATTTAAAGCTATTCAAAATCAGTGATTTATTATGCCAGCTATTTAATAATATCCACATACCTGTATAATAAGTAATTCGATATCAAATATCAAGTCGTAATCGAATTATTAAATTCAAATTCAAACATTTATTGCATCATATTAATATATACACAACACTCACAGTTAGAAGTAAGTAGGTATACAGATGTGGCCTCATCTAGGGCTATCTATTACTATCTATCTATCTATAGTCCGACTGTTTGTATGGAAGACAAGGTCCTACCAACCAACAACAGCGTAAAGTATCTCGGTTTGCATCTGGATAGGAGACTGACCTGGGCCAGTCAAATCAAAGCCAACAGAAAAGAAGTGAACATGCAATTTCAACTCTTAAACTGGCTGCTGGGTCGTCAATCCCGTTTGTCTCTCAGCAACAAACTGCTAGTATATAAAGCTATCATCAAGCCTATCTGGACATACGGAATAGAACTCTGGGGCTCAGCTAGTAACTCCAATATCGAGATTCTCCAGAGATTCCAAAACCTTGCTCTAAGAACAATCTCAAGCGCCCACTGGTTGGCAGATACACGAGTACCTGGAGATGCCAACTGTAAAGCAGGAAGTCAGCAACAACAGCCAGAGATATAAAGCAAGACTTAAGAATCATATAAATGAATTGGCAAAGAACCTCTTGAACACAAGCGAAAATTTAAAGCGCCTGAAAAGATGGCAAATACTGGACCTAGACCAAAGAAATTAAATTTCTTTTACCCTTTACGGTATCATTTAATGGAATGACACCTACACCCCTGCTGCCTCGACCACATCTGATTATGGCTAAGGAGACGATAGCAGATAAAAGAGAAAAAAAAAAACTATATATCTATTACTCTAATAAAGCTCAGATTTTATCACTCAAATAATAAAATTGAATAAGGATCCAGAAAGAATTGACCTATTATGTAGATAAAATTGAAATTACTGTTATAAAAATTAATCTTCTACTCCATTGCATTATTTCTAATATTTTTTAACATGTTTTTTATTTTTGAATTGACTAGAATTTGACGGCCCAAAAAAGAATTGCCTTATAAAACCGTAAGCATAAACCACTACTATTTAACTATACCATTAATAATTTGGTCCTGCAAAGACTCGATCAAATCAAAGATCTCGGCGTTTTGGTTGATCATAAATTACTTTATACAAATCATTATGAATACATTTTTCAAAAAGCCTTAAAGATGCTAGGATTTATTTACAGGGTAACAAAATCATTTAAAAATACTAAAACTCTTAAAGTTTTATACTGCACATACGTCAGAAGTTGTCTTGAGTACGCGGCACCAATTTGGTCACCGGCATACGTGACGCATGGCGATAGGTTGGAGACGATTCAAAGGAGATTTACTAAGATCCTCAACCGTAGGGTAAGTGTGGACCCTGAGGATTACCAGGATAGACTCAGGCGCCATAATTTGATGTCACTGAGTAATCGAAGAGTCGTGTCAGATATGCGCTTTTTATTTGATATTTTAAATTATAACATTGACAGTCCCGAATTAGTCAAAAGGCTTTCATTCAAGGCATGTAGAATACGAACACGACAACCACGCTTATTCGCATCCCAAGCGGTCAGACATAATTACGCTCAAAACTCGATCATGAACCGTTGCGTTGACACATACGACGAAAAATTCAGAACAACCGATTTGTTCCTATCCCGTGGCCTATTTTTAAAAGATATAGCGAATAGCTTGAGCATTGAAGCCAGCTGATACTCACACACAAGGATACCGAAACACACCAATACATACAAACACCATTACACACATACACCATTACATACATACACCATTACATACACAGACCACTCTCGACCATTCACACAGCAGCGCTCTTAGTTGTCTTATTTTATTTTTCTTCTTTTTGGCTCTTTTATATTATGTTTTTTTAACCTTTAATTTTAATTCAATTTTTCTATGTAAAGATACTTTTTGTCTTTTTAATACTCGTAGGTATAGTAAGCAAAATTTGTAAACGTACAGCTTCGTAAAGGCATTGTAAATTTTAAAAAGTTTTTGTAAAGAAATTTAATTATGCTGTGTAAGTTGTCTAATAATAAATAAATAAATAAATAAATAAAAAGGACAAGTCGGTAAGCTAGCTCTCAACCGTAATTTTTTCCTAATTTCACTTTTTCTTTCGTAACTCACGCATTTCTCACACGCGAGCCCGCTATGTGTTTCATTACAATAGTACCGTAGGTAAAGTAAGTTATCGATATAACACTGCTAAATGAAAGCAGCGTATGATTGCTAATGTTTATACGTATCGTACGACATTTTTAAATGGTCGTATAGCATTCCTTTTAGAACACGAGGGGAATCGGTTTGTTTAGTATGTTGTTGACAGTTACACAGACGGACGTACATATTGTATGTAGATTATATTTATTTGTGAAATTAACTACGTTAATTACTTTTGTACTACCGATTTGATTTTCTTTAACTTATGCTAATACCGAGAGTAGTGAAATTATATTTAAATAGTGCAATTTAAAAAACATAATATTCAAAATGTTATGAAATACTTAAAATATTTCTAAAAATACATCAATACAACTAACAGTCATTTTTCACAAAAACCGACCCAATAATCTATAAATAAATCGGAAAAAAATAATCATTGAGATGACACTGACGGTACAGTCAGCAAAGAACGATGTTTTTATTTGTATTGGTGGTGACTTGAAGTGATGACTTCTTGGACGAGGGAACTGGACGAAGCTGCGGTGCTGGCCACCAGGAGTGGATACTGGCATGTCCTGCTTTTCTACCTGCTATGTGGACTGGCTGCAATACCTACATCTTTTCTGGTGTTTTCACAGGTAAAAAATCAAAAATTCCGTTTAAGCCCTGATAAGGTACTTATAAGCGCTGGTGGTGTAGCATGATTAATCGGCAAGTTAAGCTACTACCGTTGTAGTCGGTACCAGGATGGATGACCGCCTAGTTGTATTAAGAATCGAGCGTTTGAGCTTCGGAATCGGAAGGCACGTAAAGCCGTTGGTCCCGGTTATCACTTAATTGTGATAGTTATTGAAGCTAGTTTTAGTTAGTAGGCCTTCTAGGTGGCTTGAAAACTCCAACAGTAGGTTGACCACTAGCCTACCTCCACCTCGCCGCCGTGAGCCCGCGTGGTGGAGTATCAGCCCATTCCCTTTCACCCTCATTTGTGAAAGGAGGCCTGTGCTCAGTGGGACTTTATAGGCTGCTGATGATGATGAACTTATACTTCAGAACTAGTTTTTCAATATTAACGGCATTTAACCCCTCTTACCTAGCCAATAAAGCAGGGTTCATCGTAGGTTCTTATGGTCGTTTTAGTTGACTCTACTTACCTTACTCTGGTAAGGTTCAGCGGAATCTAGATTTTAACTAGATTCTCGAGGGCTATGTTTTCCCGGGGAATGTATTCTATGTGTAAAGAAGATTCCACCAATCACGCCGCAAGTTTTGGGTTCGATGCACCCAGTAGATGCATTTATGTGGATGAACACGTCTACATGTCCTGAGAGTGGAGATTTCGAGATGGCATTTTTCGAAACCTATGTTGGGTTAGTCATGCTGAACAACTTTTACTATGGGACCATAGTGAATTCTCAATTTTTTTTTAACTTTTCTTACAAAATGTCAACCTTGCTCGATCATTATGTACGAAAAGTAAAAAAAAAATGAGAATTCAGTGTTGGTCCCATAGTAAAAGTTGTTCAGCATGACTAACCCAACATAGGTTTCGAAAAATGCCATCTCGAAATCTCCACTCTCAGGACTTCGAAGCCATCTCGAAATTTCCACCTGTTAGAGCTGACACCACAGCACTAAACCAAATACTTACTTACCTATTTAGAACTCATAAATGTATTTTAGGCGTTAACTCAGGTACTTGACCGTTGAACAAAAACCGGTCAAGTACGGTTTTCGATTGCGTACCGAGATTTCATTGCTCAAATATTATTCTGAGTTATTTGTAGTTTTATTGGTAGTATAAATTATACTGCACGAATATCAAACACAATTGTAAACATTCGATTTATCCTCCATCCTCTATCGTAATCCTAACTAATATTATAAATGCGAAAGTGAGTATGTTTGTTTGTTACGCCTTCACGCCTAAACTACTCAACGGATCATCATGAAGTTTGGCATGCAGATAGCCTATCTATGGTATATAGAAATACATAGCCTACTTTTTATCCAGGTATAACTGCGGGGGACAGCTAATTTTATTGTAAACTTAATTCCACTTGCGGTTTTTTTACTGTGTATTATAGTCCTGCTCTTGGCCGAAATCTCACCATGGTAAGTGATGATGTGGCCGAAGGTGGTAAGCACACAAAGCCTAGAAGGAACTTACTCTCATGTGCAGCTGTCGAAACGCACCGATAGGTGCTTGGCTACAGGTTTTCAACATGAGGGTTGTAGCCAGCCAGGCGGGTACTACAAAGCACCCTACCACCGTGCTATGGTTTCCTCACGATGTTTTCCTTCACCGAAAGCTCAAGCTCATTGTAGAATTGGAACCTGGGAATTTTACTTCTTTTTTTTTATACAACTAAGTCGGTAAACAAGCATACGGCCCGCCTGATTTTAAGCGGTTACCGTAGCCATATGGACGCTTGCAACACATGAAGCATCTCTCACGCGTTACCGAACTTTCCCCCCTCCCTTATGAGCTCTGGCGACTCTTACTCACGCGCAGGAACACAACTTTATACAACATAGAGTTATTTGGCTGCGGTATTCTGTAAGGTGGAGGTACTTCCCCAGTCGAGCTGCACTTTGAGCGAATAAACGCTATGCTCTACCTCTCTCAAAACTATATGTTAGTATTTTAACTTAGGTAATCATTTACTAGGTACTACATAACTTATCTATTCGTCATCCATTACATAAGCAATGGGTAGGTACTTCTCACAAACCCCACAATAATCTATTATACAAACTGAAATAACTCACGTTTCCCATTCATTCTTCTGTTATTCAAATTGTGAACCGATTGCATACTTCATTGATGAGACAATCGCTGCGACATCTTTTGTAGTTTACTACAAGTAGGGTTACCAGATCCAAAACTATTATTACCCGAGTAAACGGATTAATAAACAAAATTCCTGTCATTTACTGGAATAATTTTATTTGTTGTTGTGTAGCATGATTGGCTCGGGAAAGTTGAGCTACCACCGCCCGTTGAGGCCAGTATCTGAGGCCCAAGTCTACTATTTCAATTGTGTTCCAATGAACTTTCAGTGGTGTCAAAATTGTGACATTTTACAGTTTTTTTTTCTTTTTTTTTTTATACAACTTAGTCGATGAACAAGCATACGGCCCGCCTGATGGTAAGCGGTTACCGTAGCCATATAGACGCTTGCAACAAACAAAGCATCGCTCACGCGTTATCGACCTATCCCCCCTCCCCTATGAGCTCTGGCGACCTTACTCACGCGCAGGAACACAACTTTACACAACATAAAGTTATTTGGCTGCGGTATTCTATAAGGTGGAGGTACTCCCCCAGTCGAGCTGCTCTTTGAGCGAATAAACGCTATGCTCTACCTCTCCTATTATGACGCTATTGTGTTAGACTGCCCGCGCACTAGGCAGCCAGGCTGCGGCAGCCGTAATATTGATAGGAATTCGTGGCTGCCTAGTGCGCGGGCTCCCATACGCCGTCATATCTTCGAGTGGCTGCCGCAGCCTGGCTGCCTAGTGCGCGGGGAGGCTTAGTCGCCATAATGACTCCAATATTAGGAACACAATTGTAATAGCAGACTTGGCCCCTGGATGCGTGACCGCCAGTGATATTGCAACTCACGTACAGCCGTTGGTCCCGGTTATGATTTAAGCTAAGTTAAGCTAGTTGGAGGCCTCCTAGGCGGCTTGAAAATTCCAACAGTAGGGTGACCATTAGCCTACCTCCACCGATCCGCTGTGGGCACGCGTGGTGGAGTTCCATTCCTTTTCACCCTCATTTGTGAAGTGAGTGTGATCAGCAGTGAGACATTATAGGCTGATGATGATGATGATGATGACTGTAATAATATTTTCCACGCGCAATCGTGTCGCGTACAAGTAACTTAATAAAATAAATTATTAATATTTCTGTTCCAAAAATCCTGACAAAATTCGATTTTTCCTAGTTCCCAGAGAGACGGCCTTAATTCCTGGCATCAGAATAATTCACCTGGTAGCCCTAACTACAAGCAGTTTTGTAATGGTTTTCTATGGAAAATGGATTCCATATCAGGGCCGGATTGTCGTGCTTTCGATATTGATATCGGATTTGACTTTGGCGATAAACATGGTGGACTTCTTTTCAGGACTGTTTTGTTTGTCTTTGAATCATCTATACTAATATAATAAAGTTTAAGAGTTTTTTGATTGATTGCTTGTTTGTTTAAGCGCACCATTATTCGGAACTATCAGTCGGATTAGAAAAATTCTAAGGCGATGATATCTCAGTGGTAGTGACGTCGATGATATCGAAGTGGAAGGTCCCGGGTTCGAATCCTACGATGAGCTTGAGCTTTCGGTGAAGGAAAACATCGTGAGGAAACCATAGAACGGTGGTACAGTACTTTGTAGTACCTGCCACCTTCAAGTTTTAAATCTGTCGCGAAGCACCTATCGCTGTGTTCTACAGCTGCACTTGAGAGCCAGTTCCTTCTAGGCTTTGTGTGCTTACCACCTTCGGCCACATCTTCACTTACCATGGTGAGATAGTGGTCTCAACACAGGCCTATAGACGGTAAAAAACAAAAGCTACAGTATCCACGAGTGTTAAAGGTTTTAATCCCGGGAACGCGGGCGAAACCGCGGGGTCAGATCATAAGATAAAATTTGCTCTAAAATTAAAACCGACTCGAATCGTTTGCACTAGAAAAGAATAATGACGATGTCGGATCGGAACTCCATCTGACTGTGAAATTAGTTAATTTTATTTTATTGTTATAAGCTGATTTTATTTTTAAATTTTCTTGTCTTTGTGTATTCAATGCATCTCAAGATTTCGTCACTGACCGAGGATATGCATTATCATCAATGCTGAAAATATTGAATGGAAAATTTCAATCGCGATATCCGTGCTCTTTTTGGTTGAGGAATCATCAAGTCCATGATCAGATCAAAATAAAATTTATATGGAAGTAAGTCGGTATTCATCTTAAATAATTGGGCTGTTTTACCAAAAACTTAAACCGATTTCAAACTATGACAATGGGACCAAACGGGAACTGTACCCTTCCAGTCAAAAAAAGAATTTTCCAAATCGGTTAATAAATAAATGACGGAGTTATGAGGTAACAAACATAAAAAAAAAAAAAAAAAAAACATACAACCGAATTGAGAACCTCCTCCTTTTTAGGGTTCCGTAGCCAAATGGCAAAAAACGGAACCTTTATAGATTCGTCATGTCTGTCCGTCTGTCTGTCTGTCTGTCCGTTCGTATGTCACAGCCATTTATTTCCGAAACTATAAGAACTATAATGTTGAAACTTGGTAAGTAGATGTATTCTGTGAACCGCATTAAGATTTTCACACAAAAATAGAAAAAAAACAATAAATTTTGGGGGTTCCCCATACTTAGAACTGAAACTCAAATTTTTTTTATTCATCAAACCAATTAGTGTGGGGTGTCTATAGATAGGTCTTCAAAAATGATATTGAGTTTTCTAATGTCATTTTTTTCTAAACTGAATAGTTTGCGCGACAGACACTTCCAAAGTGGTAAAATGTGTGTCCCCCCCCTGTAACTTCTAAAATAAGAGAATGATAAATCTATAAAAAATATATGATGTACATTACGGTGCAAACTTCCACCGAAAATTGGTTTGAACGAGATCTAGTAAGTAGTTTTTTTTTAATACGTCATAAATTGAAATTAATATCAAATACTCAGGTCTATACTACCATTTACTTATATACCTACAGGTTTATACGGAACCCTCGGTGCGCGAGTCTGACTCGCACTTGGCCGGTTTTTATTTTGATGTCGGTTAATAAGAAACAGTTTAAAGCTTAGTTTACGAGAGATCGGTGATACATGAAATAAGTTTTTGTTAAAAATAAAATTTTTAATACAAGCTTTTTTTGGTGACTCTACTTTTTAACCGACTTCAAAAAAAGGAGGACGTTCTCAATTCGGTTGTATGTTTTTTTATGTTTGTTACCTCATAACTCCGTCATTTATTAACCGATTTGGAAAAATCTTTTTTTGTCTGGAAGGGTACACTTCCCATTGTCATCAGATCAGGATTTGATAACTTTTTAGTGTAGTTTGAAGTCGGTTTAAGTTTTTTGTAAAACAGTCCAATTATTGTTGACTTTACTTACATTGTCTTCCAATATACTAATGTATAGCAAATATCAAGTCAATTCGACCACTGGAAGTGGGTGAAATTAGACTTTCAAGATTTGTCCCGAACCTAATGGTGCGTCCATGCTACGCGAATCGAGCACGAGCCGAGCCACAAACGAACCTACAACGAGCCTACAAGGAGCACGATGCGAATCCCTTTGTTCGTGAAAAAACTGACAATCGCGCTCGTTCGAGGCTCGCAAGCCCGTCCGCGCTACGCGAATCGTGCTCGCAGTGTGCTCGTTCGTGGTTCGGCTCGTGCTTGGTTCGCCAAGCATGGATGCACCATAACATATATACATTGCGAGTTAATAAAAAGCTTGTAAGAATTAAGAATATTGTAAATAAATAATACCCGTACGTTGTAGACATACCGAAAATACGGACACAGCTTCTTGCATGATTCGGGTTCCGAGCCAAAAAGGAACCCTGGTGCCACTGTCCGTTTGTCACAGCGGTTTATTTCAGCAACCACTGATGCTATTGATTTGAAAATTGGAATAGTTATAATTAAGGCATACTCAACCTTATTACAATAAAAAAATGCAAAAGGCGGCGAAAAGGGGACTGAAATGTCTAAGTACGGCTACCAGTTTGAATGAGATATCATATGAAAGTGCTTTATGGTACATTTCAAAACAGCATTTATTTCCTTTTATGTCGTACCGAATGGTCTCCCATCAGGAATCCCATATTATGAAATTCTTTTGTATCTATAAGTCATGTGGGGAGAATTTAGCCAATCTGTACTCGTCCAATGGGCAATGCAGTAAGATTCTAGACAATCAATTTATATAGTAAAGTTCATTACAATTTTCCTTAATGGGACACCCCTAGATGGTCCTTTATTTATGTACAGTCGATGTAAGACGATCTTATAATGCTATAAGGTTAGGTATTTAAATGGATACATATTTTTGTAACTTCAAATGTAAACATATCTTTGACCTCGACTGTACAGCAGTGGATATTTCTATAATCATTCAAAGCAAAACCAATTTTTTCACGTTTATTTTTAAGTCTCTATTCATTATTACCATCAATAATACATAAATATTATGTTATTTTGGCAATAACGTAATTTATATGCATATTATCAAAATAAACGAAAGGAATTTGATACCCATTATAAAATAATGATTTGAAAAAATATAATATTTGACATGATTTATTGTGTTTATTCAAGTACGAATAAAAAACTGACAATGAATTAAGTACACAGGTTCCGTCTGATGCGATCAAAACAACATTTAAACTTTTTTATTACGTTTTTTTTATTTTAAAAGTTCATTGAATCATAAAAAGCGTATAAATGCTATATATATTTTTAGGATTCCGTACCCAAAAGGTCAAAATTCAAAATAATTTATTCAAATAGACCTTCGCAGGCACTTATGAAAAGTCTGACTCTAATACTCTAACACCGGTTCGGAAGGTTGCATTTGCTGAGAAGAGCCGGCAATAAACTCGGCAATTACTCTTTTCAAAACAAGCTTAGATTCATTACATAATATTTACATTCTAATCGCACTGAAAACAATTGCGTGCCCCGGCGCTGATGCCAAGCGGAACCCTATTACTAAGCCTCTAAGTCTATTCGTCTTTCCGTCCGTCCATGTGTCTGTCAGTGGGCTGTATCTCATGAACCGTAATAGGTAGACAGCTGAAATTTTCACAGAATCTGTATATCTAAACGCTATTGCCATTGACCCAATGTGCGTTGTCCACTAAAGTTATAATGGTTTTAGAAGCTATTGAATTAGTAGATTACCAAAATTGACAATTTTGACACCACTGATAGTTCATTGGAACTTGGAACCATAGAAATAACATAAGTATGTACTTATGACGTAGATAATTACGTAGAATTAATAACGCTGAGTAAATTATTACGTAGATACTTATACATAATATATTGTTTCTATAATTGGAACACAATAATTGTTAGCAAACTTGGGCCTCAGGAAAAACTTTCGTTCTCTCTCGTTGTCAATTTTGATTACTTTTGACTCCAAAAATGGACCCACAGTAGCCTAATCAAGCTACTCTCAATTCCAGGTCTTCACAAACGCCACTCCGGAGCACTGGTGCGCCCCACCACCAGAACTGACCACCTTGAACCTACCAGAAGAACTGCTTCGTAACCTGACGGTACCAGGAGAACATGGGGTGTTTGAAAATTGTAGAGGATTTGACGTGGACCCACACACTTTACACCATGTCCTTAGTGAATACGTTGAGGAAAGGTAAAGATTTGAGTTTTTTTAGATAGGTTTGACTAGCATTAATTAAAGTTTTGTGGTGGTGGTAGAATGTGAGTGGCCGCCAACTATAAAACTAACTAACAAGTGAAGGTACCGACTTTGTACTAGGCGATCATAAGGCACCTTATTACAAAACATGGTTTAAAGGAAAACCAGGTTTTAAAATAGCCTCGTCCCTTTTTATTATATGACGTTAGAAAGTGACCAAATGTCAGGAAAACCTGGCTTTACTTTAAACCATGTTTTGTAATAAGGGGGAAGGAGTTTAAAGCTTTGAATAAAATAGTTGGAGCCAGTCTGAAAAATAGTACAGGAATTGTCAGACACTTTTATTTTTGGTTAGTTATACATACAATATAAATTAATCTAGTCATAAAGTTTTTTTTTTATTTATTTTTATTTGAAAGGTGTAGTATTGGAATTACCAATTATTTTATCGTTGAAACGATGTCAATATCGTATTAGCTTTCCTTTAGGAGAACATAAGTCTATGAAGTGTACAAGTAGGTAGGATCTAGATCTAATTGAAACAAATACATCCATAATATTTCATTGAGCTAACTACGTATAGAGAAGACGCCACACATCACAAAGATGTTCCTTTCTAATGAGGCCTTCCGGCTACAATTGTTGTTGTAGACCGATGAACGAAACGAGTAAGCACCGTGAAAACCACGGTGTTTGCGAGAAAAATACTCCTAAAAGCGTTCTGATAGCTACGTCTTTCTACTGTCTGCTTAGACGACTATTGTTTCAGCGCTTAAGAGGACTTTAGTTGACTCTAAAAATGGGACATAACCTTTGCTTATGATAGCTTCTCTATACGTAGTAATAAAAGCTCAATGTGATATACTGTTAATTGCCAGAACGATTAAAATTGATACAGTTTTTAGAGTTCCGTATATAGTGGATCTGAACGAACCCTATCGTTGTGGCAATAAGATCATCAGTCCATCCTACTTTATGTTTGTAATGTACAGTTCAATATAACTTTGTCACGCACGTAGGCTTTGGCTATCAGCTAACTATCAGCCTACGACCGGAGCATTCAAAATAGTAGATGTTGAAGAAAATAAAACTTATAGACTGTCTTCCATACAGTTTATTGAGTAAAATAAAGAACCCGGCTGGGTTCTAGTAGTATGTTAATTATTTATACTATAAGTGCACTGGATATTGTCACATTGTACACACGGCTATACATAAGTATTTGTACACTGGTAACTTATTTCTCTTTATTCAATAAATATATTCTGATTTGTTTTATTTCACTTGTAAAAACATGACCGCACAGTTTAAGTTTTGTCTCAGAACTGATCAAATAGACTGAATGTCTGATGGACATTCTTCATATGAGATTTCAAAAATTTGAAAATTAGAATTCGAAAATTTGATCATTTAGAAATTTAAAAATTAGAATAAAGATTTGTGACCAGAAGCAATAATTGAAATAGGACAGGTCGCATCGTTACAACTTTATAATGAAGAGAATAAAAGAAAAATAGTAAAAAAAAATGGTATGTGAAAGGCATGTTGCTTGTATAAAGGTAAATATTTTGTTTGTTGCTCCAAATACATATTGAGTATCGGAGCTAAGAAATTATTTTATAATTACTATTCTTAAAAAAAATTAAGTAAAAAAAATGCTTTTGCACTTGCCAAATCTCACACTCCTCCAATATTATACAATATTATCCAATATTTTTGTCTATACGTATTTATAATATCATATAATATATAGATATACAAAACCCTCCGAGCTCTAGTCTTACTCGCAGTTGGCAATTTTTTCATGTTTGTAGTCACAAGCGATGCTTTATTTTCATTAAGGTGACCACGGCTTATTAAGACAATTAATATTAATCGTTACAAGCGTATTTTTCGATGAACACGCACGTGTTGGACCTTGAGACTTAATTGTAAAAAAAATATTGGTATTTGTTTTTGTCCCACTTCAATCCTGTTGCGAAGAGTGCAATAAAAAGTGTTTAACCGGTTAATATTCGAAAAAAAATAGCAATGAATCTATACTTCAACGCTTATTACGATTTGAAAGTATTATGGTGCGTCCATGCTACGCGAATCGAGCACAAGCCGAGCCACGAACGAGCCTACAACGAGCACGATGCGAATCCCTTTGTACGTGAAAAAACTGACAATCGCGCTCGTTCGAGGCTCGTGAGCCCGTCCACGCTACGCGAATCGTGCTCGCAGTGTGCTCGTTCGAGGCTTGGCTCGTGCTCGGTTCGCCAAGCATGGACGCACCATTAAATTTTTAGTTTGCCTTATACAGCTGAAGATTTCGAGATGGCATATTTTCGAATCCTATATGTTGCGTTAGTCATACTGATCATCTTTTACTATGGGATCAAACACAGAAACTTAAAAAATAAATTGTTCGAGCAGCGTTGACCTTTTACCTACTCTTAATTTTATCGGCTATCCGTTTTTGTATCAGTCAGTGGGCTGTATCTCATGAACCGGTTGACAGTTGAAATTTTCAAGTTGTATTTCTATTGCCACTATAACAACAATAATAAAAAAAATACAAATATAAAGGGGTCCATACCAGAAACTTCTTTACGGAACCCTTCTTATCCGACTCGCACCTGGCCGGATTTTATATTTTATCCCCTTTAAGTCAGCCCCCCTAGACAAGATGGTTGTCGACAATCGTCATCGTTAATAAACGATCAACCTTTGTATGAGATTGACATTTCTTATGTCACTCCCATATACAGATTGATCGTTTGCTAACGTCATCGTTGTCGTCGATGATCGACAACCATCTTGTCTGGGGGCCCTGTTCTGACTTGTAGGGTAAATACTGATTCGTAATCCTTTTCGACATCACACATTATTATGGAGTTAAACAGCCCACTGACAGACGGACGGACAGCGAATGCTTAGACCCCGTTGGCATTTTGGGTACGGACTCCTAAAAAGGGTCACAACATGACTTCCTTTTATTTCTATTTAGATACTAGAATTTAAAGATGGGCATAAATAAAGAAAAAATATATTTTTTTAGGTCAGAATTCATTCGCGAAGATGGTGCATTAAGAGTTGTGAAGATACGTCGTCTGGTGCCAGTAATCGATGAAAAGGAACGTGAGACACAAGTGAGAAATTAATTTCATAAATATATACATACAAGCACGATACCATATTGAAGCGCTCGTGGTGTAGCATAATTAGCCGTTCTTAATCGATCGGCAAAGTTAAGCTATGTCTGTCGTGGTCGGTACCTGGATGGGTGACTGCCTAGTGGTATTTCAAATCGAGCGTTTCCGTGCTTCGGAAGGCACGTAAAGCCGTTGGTCCCGGTTATCACTTAATTGAGATAATCGTTAAGCTAGTTGGAGGCGTCCTAGGCGGCTTGAAAAATTCCAACAGTAGGTTGACCACTAGCCAAACTCCACCAATCCGCAGTGGGCACGAGTGGTGGAGTATCGCCCAGTCCCTTTCACCCTCATTTGTGACAGGAGGCCTGTGCTCAACAGTGGGACATTATAAGCTGATAATGATGATGATGATACAAACAATTCTTCATCATCAGCCTATAATTTCCCACTGCTGAGCATAGAGGTCTCTTTTCCAAATGAGAGTGAAAGTGAATCAGCAAATATTCCACTAAGCATGCCCACTGCGGATTCGTGGAGGTAGGCACTAGCCTACCTCCACGAATCCGCCAGGTAGGTTGACTACTAAGTCAACCTACCTGTTTGAAAACTCAAGCCGCGTAGGAGGCCTCAAAGGCTCCAACCAGCTTAATGAATATCACAATTAAGTGATAACCGGGACCGACTGCTTTACGTGCCTTCCGAAGCACGGAAAACGCTCGAGCTAAAATACCACTTGACGGTTACCCATACAGTTACCGACCTCACCTGTGGTAGCTTAAATTTGCAGATCGATTAAGAACGGCTAATCATGCTACACCACGACCGCTAAAATTTATATATCTTTCGGTAAATTTCTTCACACTATTCTTGAAGAACTTCTTGCTGTACTATACTCCCCTAAGAAAACTACCGCAAATAGTTCATTTCACAACATGAGCTTCCATAAAATGATAATTATGTTTACTGATAATATGTTGATGATATTTCAGATAGCTCGGGTAAAGGAGGCTGTTCTGGCTGTGAGGAGTGCAGGCGCTACAGCCTGCTCACATGGTTGGCGGTTCAGTGCTGAACATTATAAGAATTCTCTTGTAACTGATGTAAGTTGACACAATAAAATCTCTATGGCAGTGAAGTCAAATGAATCTGAGCCTTCGGTGAAGGAAAATAACGTGAGGAATCAAATGCGTGGTGGTCTTTGTAATACCTATCTAGTTAGCTATGATATGACCCTCAGTTTGAAATTCTGCAATAAGCAGAGGTGAGCAGTCACGGTCTAAGCTTTGTGTGCCTTATTAACCCAACGAAGTGCAATGACTTTTGTTTGAAATCTATTTTACCAATTCCCCACGACCGATAATGCCCTCTGATTGGCTAAATCAAGGACACTAAACATATTAGATGCAGTTATTGGTCGGTAATATTATTTATCAGTGCAAAAACACTTATTACTTGCGGAGTTAGATAGCCCGGAATTACTACTCAAAGGGATTTTTCGACGTTTCCATCGCATCATTACTTACCATGGAGAGATTGTTGTAAAACACAAGCCTGTCCATAATATAAAAATAGTTTCAGTTCTCAAGTCGATCTTTTGTAACATCCTCTTAATCTACAACAATATGTTACAGTTCTCCTTAGTCTGCGATCAAGAATGGCTGCCGCGGATGAGCAACACCCTCTTCTGGGTTGGCTCCATATTCGGGAACCTCTTCTTTGGATGGATGTCTGACAGGTGATTACTTTGGTTCATTATTTTTAACTTTAGTAGTTTTTGTCATTTCTTTAAATTTAACTAACGAATAAGTATCTAATGTAACCTAGATGTTTTCAAGGCTAGAATGAATATGCATTTTCTGGGTAGCTGGGTCATTCAAAGACCAAACATAAGCCCATTCGGCAATAAAAAAGTATCATTGAAATTTTTTCTTCAGATACGGCCGTCGTCCAACAATCTTGCTGATGATTCTTCTAGAAGTTCCACTTGCTATAGCAGCATCATTCCCCACTTCCTATTGGACATATACAGCGCTGAGGGTTGCTGGTGGGCTGTTCTTCCCAGCTCTGTATCAGCTGCCTTTTATACTAGCCTTGGAGCTTATGCCTCCGGGAAGAAGGAATCATACTGGTGAGAATAGTTTTTTGTGTAGTTAACTATCATAAAGGTACAGTTTAATTCAGTTATTGAACCTTCAATCTTATTGGATCATTTCAAGTAAAATCCATGAAAGTATATAACATCTGGGGAATAGGCCTTAACCTATTCCCCAGATGTTCCTTTATCTTCCTATTCCTCAGAGCAAATAAATACTACTACCATTTTCTGATTAGCGAGTCTTTCGAATTATTCTTGTCATGTGTGTATTTTCATATCTATTATTATTCTAGGAGAAGATTTTGAAATGGCACCTTTTAAAAATCCCTATATTGGAAGAAATCTGAAGTCGAAATCTGAAATCGAGTTTTAACCCGACGGTATTTTACGTTTTGATCACATGAGAACAGTTTGAAAGATTTACTGCAATATCAGAGTTGTTTCTCTAGTCAATATTGATTAGCAAAACAAATCTAAAGTAGTTTTCGAAAAATGTGGCATCTCAAAATATCCATATTTATGGGGAATATGATTCAAAAATATTACTAAATATCAGATATTATTACACAAACGATAGAATAGTAATATTAGTGACACTATTACTGCTTTTAAATTAATTGATTATTGAGTACTATTGATAAACCAGTAAAATACTAATAATGGTCTAAAAGCTCCCTAAAAACAGTAAATGGTTCTTTCAGGCATCGTCGTCGGCATGCTGTTTGCAGCCGGGATGTGCTTGTTGTCACTGCTAGCATTTGCTCTACGAGACTGGTTCTATTTGTCTTTGGCTACCAGTCTACCGTTTATTTTATTGTATGGGTAAGTTTTGAATTTTCTTTTAATACTTTTATTCTTCGTTTTTCTTCTTGAAGTGTTTTGAGTACCTTATCATTTTAAATTTCCAAACCTAAAAGTTATAACTCCTTTAAAACTACCCAAAGCAATCAATAATGGAAATTATAACGATGATCACCCGACGTGAGGTGCTTTTAGATCTAAAGGACACTAATGAACTAAACTCTTACACTGACTGAATTAGAGAAGACGTACAGCCTAAACCAGCAGAATCTAGAAACAGAGTGTCTAATATAATGGCTCTAAGAAAAAAAAAACCTTTAAGGGGTAAATTGGGAATTGACCACGGGTTGGAAAGCTAGTATCCTAATAACAATGATAACTAAAAGAGCAAATATTAAAGGTACTACTGGCTAATACCAGAATCACCACGATGGCTGGTAGGAAGAGGAAGAATAGCTGAAGCAGAGAATGTATTCAGAAATCTTGCAAAAAGGAACGGCATTGAACTGCCGCGAGGATTTTTATTGGAGCTGCATGTGAGTAACTAATATAATACATGAAAAACAAAATAGCATATCATTATTATAAGATCTGCAAGTTTTAGCACTAGTTAGATGGTTTATTTATTAGTATAGGTTTGTATTTGACCAGAATCTCACCATGGGAAGTAATGATGTGGAAGGTGGTGGCCACAAAACCTATAAAGGGAATACCTCGTCAGTTCAACTTCTGAAAAACATAGGCAGGTTCTTGACGAAAGTTATTTACTTTAGGGTCATAGCTAACCACACAAGAATTGAGAAATAATTTTGACAGAGGTAGAGCATAGCGTTTATTCACTCAAAGAGCAGCTCGACTGGGGAAGTAGGGGACCTTACAGAATACCGCAGCCAAATAACTTTATGTTGTGTAAAGTTGAGTTCCTGCGCGTGAGTAAGGTCGCCAGAGCTCATAGGGGAGGGGGGAAAGGTCGGAATGACGCGTGAGCGATGCTTCGTGTGTTGCAAGCGTCCATATGGCTACGGTAACCGCTTACCATCAGGTGGGCCGTATGCTTGTTAACCCACTAAGTTGTATAAAAAAAAAAAAAAAGTATTTCGAGCTCCATAGCGTGTCTTCGCTCAAAGAGCTGCTTTACTGGGGAGGTAATCAGAATACCGCAGTCAAATAACTTTACGTTGTGTTCCTGCGCGTTAGTAAGGTTACCGGACCTCATTAATTAAATATATTGAATTTCAATTTCAGAAAAAGATTAAACAACATGACGCTGAAGCAGAAATATTGCTGAGCAATATCAATGGCCATGTTCCTGGATTCCCAGATCTAGATAAAGATGAATATATAGATAGACGAATAAGTAACATGCTCACATTCAAACCAGATCTGACTAAAATATCTGAAATAGATGAATCAAGTAAAGCTGAGAGTTTAGAAAGAATAATAGCTTTAGAAGTAGCCCAAATAGTAAATAAGAAATCAATGAAAAAAGTAGAGGACCAAGAAGTAAAAGATGATGAAATGGAAGAAACTCAGTTTAATTCTGAACCATTACAAAAATCAACTCAGACTGAGCTTCCCAAATCACCACCTAATACTTTAAGAAGAAAATCATTACAACTAGTTAATAAGATCTTTGTACATGATGAAGATGATGATAAAGAAGAAAATAAGAAGATGGATGATCAGAATTCTGAAGGAGACTGCAAAGCTTCCCCATTAGATGTATTCAGATATCCTAACTTACGGAAGAAATTCTTTATTCTGACATTTGATTGGGTAGCGCTGGGTGTTGTTTATAATAGTTTAAGTTATAATACGTCTAATTTGGGAGTCGATGATTATTTGGCATTCTTTATAGGTAAGCAAAACTTACTTATTTAATTGGAGTGAATTATCAAAGTGAAGAAAGCTACACTTATAAAATCCCTACTTATAAATATAGAAGAAGATACTCTACAGTATATGCACCTTCCAATCACTACACAGAATCAGCCTCAGCTGAGATTTGTCCCTCTCCTATTATTATGGGCCCCATGAGATAGCAGCTCATCTCATCGACTTGATCACCAGGGTGACCTTGTAAAGGTTGTCCAGCTAAACCAATAAATGGCCTGATCCTATAATTTTTTTGTGGGTAGATTTAAATGTTAATCTGACAGAAATGACCATCTCTAATCTATTTCCTACATGATTTTATTATTTTTGAAGGTGGAGCAGTTGAAATACCATCGTATTTCTTAGCTTGGCGTTGCATGGAGCGCTTCGGCCGTCGCTGGGTGCTGTGCATCTTCATGTGTGTCGGTGGCCTTGCCTGTCTCAGTTGTGTTCTGGTGCCGGAAGGTTTGTTAATTACCTTTCAAATTATCTTGTTGTAAGACTAACAGTGGGCAAAGAATAAATTAGGATTTGATTTTGAAATTTTAAGTAGTCTTAAAAATATCTTATTTAGTAATCTAATTCGTAGATACATTCGTAACACGATGGATATACGTTTTTTAAAGAAATCAGCAGATATTATTACTGGAAGTACAAACAGAATTCATCCTTTCTTCCAGAATTTACCTTCTTTTTAGGTTCTTGGCACAAACACTCGCAAAAACATTTTAGACAATACCAATCCGTCGGGTAGGGCACTGGTGACCTGAAACTTTGACTGTCCTTGCTCCGAACTTTCCTGTAAAAAGCGAGCAGTTGTGTCATTATTTCAATTTCCTTTCCAGACTGGCCTTGGATAACGGTATCCTTAGCAATGCTGGGCAGGCTTTGTGCTGCAGCATCATTCGCAGTGTTCTATGTGTTGATCGGAGAACTGCTGCCAACTGTTCTGAGGGCTCAAGCGATGGGCGCTGCGTCCTTTATAGCTGGGTTGGGATTACTTGCATGCCCTTATATTGTGCATTTGGTAAGTTTCAGGCAATAATATAAATACTAGGTAGTGTAGAATTTGCACTCTTTACTTTTAAATGATCATCATGGACATGAAAAATCAGGACAGAGGTCACCTTATACGAAATGAAGCATCCTAAGTACGCCGGGCCTTCTTGTAATACAAGCGTCACGCACACATACATAATATGCTCGGTTGTCATGCATGCCATACTCAGACGTCGATAGTGACAATAAGGCTCAGTATCCCTTGTGCTTGCTTTGGCCAGTACTACAGTACAGACGATGCTCTGTCATGATTTCTAATACGTCTAGGCATCGATATATCTTCTGCCTAGATTAAGGGTTACGTACAAGACAACATCGTGAAAGTGGCTGCTTGGAAACTCAATAAAACAAAATTATGTCATTAATGAATGAATGTTCTACGTTCAAACGTGGACCTACTGAAACTGAAATAGCGACACCATGGTCTTATTTCTTTGGCCGTTTTTACAGCTGTCACCCTTATCCTAGGGTAATACAATTTCGATGCGTCCAGGCTACGCATGTAGACTATTGGCACAAGATAAAGCTTTTCATAAATTGATTTTTAAACTATAATTTTACAGGCGGTCTACTCCAGAGCTCTTCCCCTAACTATCATGGGAGTCCTCAGCATGATGGGTGGCATAACATCTCTGTTCCTGCCCGAGACCTTGAACCAGCCTCTCCCTCAGACGCTGGGGGATGGTGAGGTGTTTGGGAGAGACTTCAAGATTATCAGCTGCGTCGAGAGAAATGATATCAAGGCCTAGATGTGAAACAAATACAGGAATATGAAAAAGGAAAATATTGTGAAAAGTGTTACAAACATTGGAGTGCTTTTTAGATAAAGACCTAGTAATATTTGTCACAATACTAAACTGAAATCGAGAGATAATAATAATATAGAGATAATAGAGTAGATCTTGTAAATATTTGATTTATGTAACTATATTCATAAACTGTATGTACAAAGTTAAGTGATTATATATGTAAGTTATTATTTTGAACGCATAAATATAATGTAGGTTACATAGTTATACAAAGTACAAAGTTAAGTGATAAAATTATTAAACTTTTTTCTAACATTGCGTTTTTTACTTTCCATTTTTTTTGTCATGAAAAAGCAATAAAGTTAATAGCCATTAGCGATCGGCGATTGTTACTAAAAATAATAGAATTATTCGATTGTCAATTTTATTCCAATCATTCGAATAACAATTGACTTCTTTCGATTGTTCATAATACCTACGCTTCATGCGGCACCGCGCGTGGCCTGTGACGAGCTCTCTGGCTGTCCGTCCGCCGCATGAATGAATCTATTCGCCCCCGCGCTCACCCGTCGATTGTGCATACTATTGCAACCCGCGTTGCGTGCGACAATTTTTGTTCGAAAGGTCGTTTGTTATTCGATTGTTTATTCGATAGAACGAATGAATCGACTATCGAATGTACAGTTTTACAATTGTCGATTCTTTCGATTACTTTTTTTGGATCAATCGCCCATCACTAATAGCCATAGTGTTTTTATGTCAAGCCCAGTAAAGAGTGTTAGTTAAAAGCAAACTGCAGCAGCACGATAGTGTAGGTGGAGAGCACTCCGAGTAAGCGCAGCGGTAACGTGGCGTCCACAGTGAATAGACCGAATGCTTGAATCTTCGTAAATAATGCGCGGTTCACACGGTGGAGGTTCTTCAGCATCTTCTTTTCTGCTTCTGTAAAAACCAGCCAGATATAAGTCCAGCTCCCTAGCCCTCGCACACGGTTTCTTTACAATAATAAAACTAACATATATCATGGTCCTATAAATCATCTTTGCGATCATGAGTGATAAGTGTCTCGCTATCATAGACTTAGATTTCGCTACGCTAACTAGATCTACTAGCAAACAAAATATGACAATCCTTATGACAATTTAGAAGCGCTCGTGGCGTAGCATGATTAGCCGTTCTTAATCGATCGGCAAAGTTAAGCTACGTCTGTCGTGGTCGGTACCTGGATGGATCGCCTAGTGGTATTTCAAATCGAGTGTTTCCGTGCTTCGGAAGGCACGTAAAGTCGTTGGTCCCGGTTATCACTTAATTGTGATAGTCGTTAAGCTAGTTGGATGCCTCCTAGGCGGCTTGAAAAATTCCAACAGTAGGTTGATCACTAGCCTACCTCCACCAATCCGCAGTGGGCACGCGTGGTGGAGTATCGCCCAGTCCCTTTCACCCTCATTTATTTGTGAAAGGAGGCCTGTTCTCAGCAGTGGGACATTATAGGCTGATGATGATGATGATGATGATGATGTCAATTTACGAAAGAGAAAGAGACGCATAGACATTTTAGTCAATGTTATTTTCGAAGATCAATCCATATCAACCCGGGTGCTTATGATTTCGTAATTTACCGAAAATAATTACGATTGTGCAAATAAAACTAGAAAAGTGTATGTTATAGACATTGTCACTTTGCCGTGAGAAAATGTTGATGTGAATAGTATGAAATAGCCTACATAATTATACGTTTCACAGCTAAATACATATTTTTTCATTGGAATATTTTCAACTAAGTAGGTATATTTTATAATAATATAAGCATTAATCGGCTCCAAAATCAGTTTTTACAACGGGACATCCATTTAACTGTATCTAAAAATATAAGTATGTGACTCAAGTAAGACTCGATAAATTTTTCCCATACAAATCCCTAACATTCATTTTCGTCTCTTTGCTTTCGGCTTTGGCTTATTAGGGTCTGGAGAACTGGTATGGAGGAAGCCACAAGGGATATTTATTTGCTTTTAAAAATGTATTTTACCTGATTTATTTCCTGTTAGTATAAGTTGAGAGCAAGCAACCTCAGCATTATTGACTGCCATATAGAATTTTTCACACTCCAAACAAAGAAATATGAGTTGGGTAAAAAATTTTACTACCCAAATAAAAACAATAACGCGCAGTTCTTTATTCTTTTGCTGAAAATTAAATTTATATTTAAAATTTTATAATACACTATTAATTCACAAGATGCAATTGTAAATTTTTATGATCTTTCTAAAGCCTTTGACTCCTTAAACCACCGTAAAAGCTTGATTATCATGGTATTCGTGGAACTGCTCATGGCTCCTGATCTACATTTTATCTTATTTGTGTAATCGTCAACAAAAAGTAAGCATTCGTGGTATAATATCCAAGAGATCTTTGGTTGATTAAATACGGATCTTTCATTATACAATCAAAATCAAAAAGTCATTTATTCAGTTTAGGCCCTGATCTGATAAGGCACTTATGAACGTTAATTTGTTCAGTTGTATTTACCACCGGTTCGAAATACACTTTAACTGAGAAGACTCCGCAAGAAACTCGGCAAGGCTTTTTTTTGTGTATGTAAGATCTTTTAAAATTACCGCTTTTGTTCCAAATACTTATACAATATTTTTTTATTTTATTTATTTAGGGACAGTAAACAGCTACAATATAAAATGGTAAATTTGACAATCTTAAAAATTATAACAATATTGCAGCCTACTACACTATCCGCATATTAAATTGCGAAATTAGTTAAACTGTGCCACTAGAGGCTTCAAGTGATGCTTAAAAACTGTAAATATAAAACAAGTTAAACACATTGTCCATCATACATATAAATTATAAATTATCAAGTGATTTGATTGATACATTTTTAAGTTGAAGTTATATGGGCAAATTATGTAAATGTTTAAAGGCGTCTCTTTTAAATTTAAATTTTGAACATGCTAATATGTCTATATCTATAAAAGTAGTGTTATATGACTCAACCATTCGACGAATAGGGCAACGTAATCCGGAATTCGTACGACAGGTGTTGACAGCAAATAGGTTTCCTGCGCGAACTTTACGTTTGTTGATAGTCCACATTATGCTTTTTCATACAATTGTCACCTAGCCAGGGCGGGGGGATGCAACTTCAGGGAGAAGCTACAACAACCATATATTCTTGTCTTCCACGTAATGAGCCACCTTATAGTAGGCTTTGTCAATAAAACTCTGCTTTATAAAATTTTGAATTTATTATAAGACATTTTAGTTACTTTGAGTCGGATTTAATTATAGAATAGAACCCAATTCCCGAGAAAAGACTTATTAGTTTTAGCTGAGGTTTTAGATAACTTGAATATTTTTCTATATATAGATAATATTTTGTAAATATAGATTGTATTTTGTACATATTTGTTGTAAATAAAAGTTATTCGTCACATCCTTACCTGAATCTAAGTGACACAATTGTATCTTTATTTCTTGTATTGAAGTTATGGCGGCTACTATTAATTTCAAATAAATTTTAATTATTACGGACAAACATAATATTTTCATAAATGCTGTGATGGTAACGTTAAAATTTTAAATTCCTTAAATCGACTTATTAGTGATTCGCGAGAACCCAGACAATAGATTGCGCGAATTACAATTTTCTGCAGAATAAAAGTTTCAAAGTCTGCAGCTGAGCCCCACAGCAGAAGACTGTAGGACATTAAACTCTAATCTGACACTGTTTTGAAGTCAGTGAAAGAACACGACGAGGCGTCATAGGTATTCCATTGAAAATATTTCGCTGACTTCAAAACAGTCAGAGTTATTTCAAAAAATCAAAAACATTTATTTCAAATAGATTTTCGCAGTGTGTCTGACTCTAATACCAGGTGGCCAAGTCTGCTATTTCAATTGTGTTCCAATGAACTTTCAGTGGTGTCAAAATTGTGACATTTTACAGTTTTGGTAGTCTACTTACTAACAGAAGTGTCATAATGGCACAATTTTGACACCACTGAAAGTTCATTGGAGTTCAAAATTCAAAATCAAATTCAAGTTTGAGTTTGATTTTCAAAGTCGATTTAATTTTAATAAAATTACTTTTTTATTATATCTAGTATATACATATTAATGATTGACTGTAATGATCTGTTGTAAGCAAATGGTCCCTCAGATTATAATAACTAATTTTGATACTTACAAAAAAAACATTATTAGAATCTAATATTCCCAAGATCATCAGCTCTACGTTGAACAGCCCAGAAGTAAATACATAGAGCACGTAATAGTAAATCTGTAAAAAAGGCACAAATTAACTTTTTTTTTTATACAACCAACTCGGTGAACAAGCATACGGCCCGCCTGATGGCAAGCGGTTACCGTAGCCATATAGACGCTCGCAACACACGAAGCATCGCTCACGCGTTACCGACCCTTCCCCCCTCCCCAATGAGCTCTGACGACCTTACTCACGCGCAGGAACACAACTTTACACAACACAAAGTATATTTGGCTGCAGTATTCTGTAAGGTACTTCCCCAGTCGAGCTGCTCTTTGAGCGATAAACGCTACGCTCTACCTCTCTTAAAAACTAAACTTCATGTTTTTTTACGCAGATTTGAAGATAATTGTATGAAGTTCACCATTACTTACCATTACAGGATTAACTTTCTTATATAGTACAAATGCTTCCAATATACTCAAGTAAATTTGAAAATTCTTTTTGCATTCAGTTTCGTTATCCAAAATTGTAGGTCTATGTTGTTTCAATTGAGAGTTCTCTTTGATATGTTTTATCCATGTACAGAGATTCATTTGCAAAAGCTTCATCATCCGATAACCATAAATAATGTTAAGATCAAAAGTAACCAGCGCAAAAGTACAAAAAAAACGGTTTAAAGAAAACGAATGATGCATGTAGTACATATATAAAGTATGCATTGCAAAGAAAATTAGTTCAATAATAACGTTAATCCAGTTCGATATAACGTATCTCTTAAGCTCTTTTCTATCAAATTTCAATATTCTATGAGTCTCTTGGAGTCTTAGAATAAAAGCGACGTTAGAATTGCTATAGCAAACATTACTGATGTAGTTTAAAATAAATCCAAAGTTATAGAAAATAAGTTCATAAAAATTACTGATGTGGAAGAAAACTGTGACGATCCTCGTAGGTACATTCATGTTGATAGTAGCTAAGATAATCCGGTAGAAGTACAAGAGCACAAACACCATGGTACCACAGAATGAAATACCATTGGCTATGAATCCATTGGGAGTTATAAAGTTATCCCTGATGTAGTACTTTATGCTAAAGAACAAAGTCTGGATCATGGTGAAAGGCAACAGTATTGCTTGAATCTCTTTATCTAATACATTTTCGAGTATAACTTCAGAAGAGAAAAGAGCGTGTGTGTTTTTAAAAGAAATCTTTTTCCGACAATTTGTCATTTTGAGGATATTACACGAGTTATAACGATGCCTGTCTAATCACAAATCGAACTTAGCTGTTGCGTGATAATTGATTGAACACAACAGCTATAAAGGTTATTATTATAATTATTTCATTTATGTGATGGTTGTGTATGATTGATTGAATTCTGATACATGTTTGTTTCAATATAACAAAAAAGGTCAATAAAATCTAAATTAATATTAAATGCAGCAAATTATGTTGTTTGATTGTGAAATGATTCAAACTGTACATAATCAAAAAGTATCCAAATTGATCGAGACCTCCGGAGAGCAGCGGGCGGGGAGCTTTTCCCGCCAACGTCAGCTTGGCTATCCAAAGAGGAAACGCTGCCAGCCTTCTGGGAACCTTGCCGTTAATCGGAAGGAGCGGCAGACTTGAGGAAACTTTCTATATAATAGATTGTATTTTGTACATCATCATCATCAGCCTATAATGTCCCACTGCTGAGCACAGGCCTCCTTTCAAAAATCAGGGTGAAAGGGAATGAGCAGATACTCCACCACGCGTGCCCACTGCGGATTGGTGGAGGCAGGCTAGTGGTCAACCTACTGTTGGAATTTTTCAAGCCGCCTAGGAGGCATCCAACTAGCTTAACGACTATCACAATTAAGTGATAACCGGGACCAACGGCTTTACGTGCCTTCCAAAGCACGGAAACGCTCGATATGAAATACCACTAGACGGTCACCCATCCAGGTACCGACCACGACAGACGTAGCGTAACTTTGCCGATCGATTAAGAACTATGTATTTTGTACATATTTGTTGCAAATAAAGCCAAAACCAAAAAGAAGTTTATGACTTTCAACATATGTAAATTTTAGTATTGGTAAACTTAACGGTTTCTTATCAGCAGTTTATCGAACTGCAGCAGTACTGCACTGCTGTACTGTACTGCAGTAGTATGTGTTGAGCACACAAGCGCAGCGGTAACGTAGCATCCACAGTGAGCAGACCGCACGCTCTCATCTTAATGAACGACGCGCGGATAACTTTCAAGTACTTGCAGAAGCGTGTGAAGAGAATTAGGTAGAGTCAGCCACGCAGTTTGAATCAGCACGAGTGATAAGAGTTGCAATCGTGAATAGGCTACGGTCTTTGCTTACTTTCAGGTCGGTTGTATGTGATGTATATGGTGAAGAACAGTCGGTAATAAATAAGTATAGTAAGGGGCACGAGTCGTGAGCACAGATTGAAACCTGCGCAGTAGTTAATTTTCGGTCTGTCTGGCGGAATGAAGCAGCGGGGAGCGCCGAGCTGCACACGATTGGTTCGTCAGTCGATGCTCGTCGTCTATTGGATTGTTGCGTGTCATTTGGCTACTGTGATTTGGCCAAAAGTGTAGATGCGTGAGTTTGCCCCCACTACTGCCTATCTGTGCTCACTACTCGTGCCTCATACTGTAAGCTATTAGCATATCCATCAGAAACAGCACAGAAAAGTTTTATAATTTGAATGTACGTAATGAAATTAGAAATTCATTAATTTCATAATAACAAGTCGTCAACATCTGTTGATAACGATGTGACAAATGAAATGGTTTATTTAATCAGTAATCAAACTAATAACATACATTATTTGTACATTTTGTTTGCTGTAAGCCGCACATCTATGGCGTCGGCACTAATTATCGAAATTAATATATCGATGGCACTAATTCAAATTCAAAATCATTTATTTAAAATAGACCTTCGCAGGCACTTACCACGTTGGCCATATCACCACTTTACGAGCGAGTGTGTTGAAAAATATATAATTTACTAGCTGTCAATCTGTAGGTACCATATACACCGTGAAATTTTAGTCGTCTTACAAAGGCAGTACCCAACTAATGAATACTAATAATTAAAAAATAAAAATAAAACATACGCATGTCGTAGTTTGAAACCGTACTCGACTCGTGCTTTTATATTGGTATGTTATATCATTTTATACGTAAACTTAAATACACGATTTTTCATTATTCTAATGCATTTTTTTACCTATCTTAATTAATGGTAAAATAAAAATATAGTGCCTAGGGGTATTTTATGTCGGATACATTGAGTGGACCACCTTTGTTTCGACTAAAATGTCACAGTGTATATAGGTATAGGCTATTATGTGTCTTTCATCGCGTACGCATGGTAACAGACTTACAGACTGACTTTCGTACGACTGTCTTTATTCCCCATCTACCCATCTATCGAAAAGGTTAATACTATAAAATAGCGATGGGCGATTGTTTAAAAAAAAGTAATCGAATGAATCGACAATTTGTAAAACTGTACATTCGATTGTTGATTCATTTGTTCTAACGAATAAACAATCGACCTTTCGAATGAAAATTAACGCACGCAACGGAGGTTGCAATAGTATGCACAATCGACGGGTGAGCGCGGGGGCGAATAGATTCATTCGGCGGACGGACAGCCAGCGCACGGCACAGGCCACGCGCGTTGCCGCACGAAGCGTATTATGAACAATCGAAAGGTGTCGATTGTTATTCGAATGATTCGAATAAATTGGACAATCGAAAAATTCGATTGTTTTTAGTAACAATCGCCCATCGCTACTATAAAAGGTTATTATAATTAAGCCCTTATAACTGAAACTGTTTTATGAGCTTGCATCATCGAGAAACGCTTGCTTATATGTCGAGTATGTGTAACACAGCTTTACATTGACGGGCCAGTTGGCGCAGTTGGTTAAGATTCACCTTTCGCACCGCAGGTCGTGGGTTCGATTCCCACACAGGACATGTATTTGTGTGCATGAACATGTCTGTATGTCCTGAGTCTGGGTGTAATTATGAATATTAAGTATGTATTTACAAACAAAAAGTAGTATATGTATTATATCAGTTATCTGTTTTCCATAGTACAAGCTCTGCTTAGTTTGCGATCAGATGACCGTGTGTGAGGAATGTCCCAGGATATTTATTTATTTATTTACATGTTGAAGTTACCAAAAATACTAGTAATACCTATCTTGTTTATCTTGCAAATATTAGCTTGTAGGTATACCACGCGAATTTTACTGTGTTTTACGTAAGCAGATATATAAATATTTATGTTTGCATTACCTACTATAGTCAGCAACATATTTGTCTACAGACTACCGAACAATCCAATATTTCAACTAGTCATTGTTTTAGTACTCATTAAACAGTACCGACCAATCACTGCGACTAAATCTTTAGTTCGTCCTGGATTTAGCCAATCAGACCGCATTTTCAATTCTAACAAAATGAACGTCATTGCGCAAATTTTGAGTGACTTGTTCGATGTCAAAGAGCAGCTCGACTGGGGAAGTACCTCCACCTTACAGAATACCGCAGCCAAATAACTTTATGTTGTGTAAAGTTGTGTTCCTGTGCGTGAGTAAGGTCGCCAGAGCTCATTGGGGAGGGGGGAAAGGCCGGCAACGCGTGAGCGATGCTTCGTGTGTTGCAAGCGTCCATATGGCTACGGTAACCACTTACCATCAGGTGGGCCGTATGCTTGTTTGCCGACTTAGTCGTATAAAAAAAAAAAAAACGAAGTCGAAGGCAGAAACAGCTGCTATATAGAAAGCTAGGTATCCTATCTAAGGTCAAACGGTACTTCACACCTGGACAGTAGCTTCAACTTTTTAAAGCACAAGTCCGGTCATGCATGGAGTAGTGCTGCCATCTTTGAGATGGATCCGCGAAATACCAGCTTGAGTCCCTCGAATCAATAGACCGCTGAGCCAGGAGACTCATCGGAGATGAGTCTTTAATTCAGGCGAAACTCACGAGCCTCGACCATCGAAGAAAGGTTGCATGCCTATCGGTTTTCTACAGGATATATTTAGGAATTGTTCAACCTTATTCCACCATCCCCTTTTTTACACCGAACCACAAAATGCCGGGAAAATTTTCCCCCGTAGCAGCGCACCCGCAGCGTTTTGGGTCCTGATTTATAATGCGGACAGCAAGGGAGTGCATCTTGCTCTCCTCCCGACTCTTAAAATCTAGGGACTTTCAAGTCCAGAGTGCATAGGTTTCTTCTGGGTAAGCGTGTTCCATCTCAGGCTTCGGCATCGCCCTTTATGGGCGGGTCAGTGCCCAAAAGCAAGCCCATTGAATAAAAAAAAAGTCATAGAACAGCGTATATTTTTTTTTTTTATTTTTATTTTCAATGGGCTTGCGTTTGACCTTCGACTGACCCCATGAGGAGTTAAGACGAGGCCGAGGATGTTTACCCAGAAAAAGCCTATTCACTCTGGCCTTGAATACATCTAGGTTGTAGGTGTCGGGAAACACAGATCCCGGAAGAGAGTTCCACTCCTTTGCTGTTCGTATAAGAAACGATGAAGCGAAGCGTCCGGGTACGCGGGATGTCGACAACGTATGGGTGGAAATTCTCCCGGCGTCTTGTGTTTTGGTGGAAAAATGGGGATGGAGGAATTAGATTGAACAATACTGTAGCACACTCTCCAAAATATATCCTATAGAAGACCGACAAACACGAAACCTTACGCCGATGTTCAAGGCTCGTTAATTTGGCCTCAGTTATCGAAACATCGCCGACCGCCGGCTCCAGCTGGTATTTGGCAGATCCATCCCAGATTATTATTGCCATAAACACAATGTTTAGAACTAACTAAAGCATAAAAAATTTAAAGACTTGCCAAGTTACGTGCCGGCAACTGTACAAAGATTTCGCTTTACATATTTATATATAGGTTGTCTTAAATACTCCAAGGGTAAACTAATATCTTCACGAATTAAACATAGTCAACATAGTGACGTTACTATAAATATACTACGTGTTTAAATATACTTAATGTTTGCTATGCAAATAAATAACTGTGTACTTTATTCATAATTTATTTCAAGGACTATATAGTAAGTAAGCAGGAAATTTTATATCATTATATCTATTTATCTATGTTACTAAGCCCATACCTCGGTATATCCTAAGATTTACCTGTAAAACCTAAGATTTACCAAGTCATAGTGATAGAAATCCGAACTGTTCTGTGATCATTGTTAATTTCGGAATTTTACTCAGTAAATCTTATGGTGCGTCCACGCTACGCGAATCGAGCACGAGCCGAGCCACGAACGAACCTACAACGAGCACGATTCGAATCCCTTTGTTCGTGAAAAAACTGACGATCGCGCTCGTTCGAGGCTCGCAAGCCCGTCCACGCTACGCGAATCGTGCTCGCAGTGTGCTCGTTCGTGGCTCGGCTCGTGCTCGGTTCGCCAAGCATGGACCAAGTTTTTACTTCATGGTAAACGTTGAATATTTTTTTTTTCTAACCAAACATGTTCGACGATTTATCAAACTCCTGCGGTTACCGTAGTATATGTGGTTTCCCCAATGGAGTACAGCATGGGGTTCTTCAAAAAGGGTGTGAAGAGATTTCTGCAGGTTAGGCAACGCGCGAGTAACACCCCTGGTGTTGCAAGCGTCCATAGGCTGCGGTAACCGCTTACCATCAGGCGGGCCGTATGCTTGTTTGCTGCCTATGTAGTATAAAAAATAATAATATAGGGTGTAAACCAGGGGTTCCCAAAGTGGTATCGATTTCCCAGGGCTCTACATAAACTCGGCAACGCGCGAGTGATACCCCTGGTATTGCAAGCGTCCATAGGCTACGGTAACTGCTTTCCATCATGCGAGCCGTATGCTTATTTGCCAACTTAGTGGTATAAAAAACAAAAACGCTCTACGAAATCTGATTTTGGGGGTGGACGAGGTCTTAAAATCAACTCAAACTAATTAACACAAGTTCTTATTTGAAATTTTCAAGACACAGTTGTGTTACGTTTAAACTTGTTATAAGAATGACAATATTTTAGTAGGAAGTATCATAGTTATACATTAAAAAAAACGTTATAGAAAAGGGGTCTCTTGCCCAAAATAGTTTGGGGATCCCTGGTATAGACGCGCGTACCTGCGGTGCGCGGTAGCGGAATTTACGCGAAGAGGCGGTGGCAAATCAACATGGATATTTTCACCACTTATGGGGCGCCGAATATCATTTCGACGAAAGACCACCAAGTGTACTTACGGTCGTTTTCAGAATCTTTTGTTCCTTAATTCATTTCGAAGTAAATAAAATCAAGGGTCATCTATCAATTTTTATTTCAATTAAATGTGCCATAAGCCATATGGTATCTGCTTTTCTTATTTTTGGTTGTGCTCTTGAGGCCTTAAAAGGTAACAAATGAACTAATTTGAATGGACGACTTTCATCCCTCAAGAGGAAATTCACAAATTTATTAGGACCTTATGTTATAATCTATTTAAAAGGTTAATTTATTTCTGGTTTAATTTTTTTGTTAAAAAGTTTTTATTTTGTAATTTTTTGTGGCTATAATCTACTAATTACTACATGCTTAATGTTTGATTACTTTTATAATTTAATACACAACACACCATTAAAATCTATGAGTGAACAATAAATCACCCCTATTTTCCCACCCTTAGGGTAGGTATTTTTTATCCAAATTTATATGAGACCAACTTCAACTCTGTAAAAAATTATGCGTGATCATATATAAAAAAAAAAATATATAAACTTGTAAATGTAAATATGACTTGTAAACCTCCTCCGTTTTTCGTCGGTTAAAAAGAAAAGTTAGTTGGATGTGGATTAAAGAAATAATGGTTTCTTTATATTTTATGTCCTCCTGGTAATTGTATAAGTTTTTTTATCTACACCCATGCTATAAATCCTCTATAACAGTTCCTGAAACAGTTAGCTTATTGCCAACATTAAAACACTGGTTGTCATAGTAACCATTATATCATCCAAAACAGTGTTATAATGTTGTACTGAGTTGGGTATCTTTATGAATTTCAAAAAAAGAACATTTTCATTCAGGCGTTTTACACTATCACAGCACCGTAATAAAAAAAAAACTTTGAGGTTATTCGAATTCACGTCGTATGCCGCCATTTTGGTTCGATATTAGAATTGCAGAAATTTATTACTTTATTGTTTACAAAAATGATCATGTGTGTAGATATAGTCTTGTATGCAACTGTACATAATTAGGAATTAAAACCCTCATGTGATATTATTATCACACTCGCTTCGCTTCGTGTGATAAACCCACATTCGTGTTTTAATACCCCTTATTATACGACAGTTGCATAAATAACTAATAGGTTGTTCTCAATGATAGAAAACAAATTTAATTTATATGAAAATATATAGAATAAAATACAGTACCATGCTTATGTGATTTTTTATTTTAAGTGGTTTAAACTCCATAAATATTGGAATTAATTATTATTTTAAGTATTCTTGAAGAGCAAACTGCAGCAGCATGATAGTGTAAGTGGCGAGCACACCAAGTAAGCGCAGCGGTAACATGGCGTCCACAGTGAACAGACCGCACGCGCTCATCTTAGTAAACGATGCGCGGTTCACACGGCATATGTTTTTTAGAGTTTTTCTTTCAGCTGCTGCAAATTGAATGTTTATTAAACGTAAATATGATCAAAATAAGTACTAATGGTGGTCTAGTGGTATTTCAAATCCAGCGTTTCCGTGCTTCGGAAGGCTCGTAAAGCAGTTGGTCCCGGTTATCACGTCGTTAAGCTAGTTGGACGCCTCCTAGGCGGCTTGAAAAATTCCAACAGTAGGTTGACCACTAGCCTACCTCCACCGATCCGCAGTGGGCACGCGTGGTGGAGTATCTGCCCATTCCCTTTCACCCTCATATGTGAAAGGAGGCCTGTGTTCAGCAGTGGGACATTATAGGCTGATGATAATGAAGTACTAATTTCTTTACAACTGTAAATATATTATGTTGAATTAATTAATTACCAGAACTTCTATTTGAATTTACAAGCAAGGCACAAGCAGTTTGAGCATTTCTAACAGTACAATAAAATTTCTCACACTCCAAACAAAGAATGGTTTGTAGAAATAAATTCTTCAAAAACCAGATCAATATTGATACAGCTGACATAATAAAACCGGTCTGAAAGAAAACAACACCGTTACAAATTTATGCAAATTATGACGCACGGTAATAAAGTTACAGCATACTTACTTACATATTTTATTATTATTTGAACGTAAACTAAAGCGTGTACAAATGTATCTATCGTATAAAATGTTATCTGAAAAATTAAGTTTGTTATAGCAGCCTGTAATCAAAAAGTATTTTTAACCGACTACAAAATAATTGGACTGTTTTACAAAAAACTTAAACCGACTTCAAAGTACACTAAGAAGGAATCAAATCCTGATCTGATGACAATGGGACCAAACGGGAAGTGTACCCTTCCAGTCAAAAAAAGAATTTACCAAATCGAAAAAAAACAACAAAAAAAATACAACCGAATTGAGAACCTCCTCCTTTTTTTGAAGTTGGTTAAAAAGGAGGAGGTTCGCAATTCGGTTATATTTTTTTTTTATTATGTTTGTTACCTCATAACTCCGTCATTTATTAACCGATTTGGACAATTATTTTTTTATCTGGAAGGGTACACTTCCCGTTTGGAAATGAGATCAGGATTTGAATAGTTGTTAGTGTACTTTGAAGTTGGTTTAAGTTTTTGTAAGACAGTCCAATTATTATTATAAATAATAATTTTATCTTTACCTACCATCATCTGTGATACTACTTTAAAAATTTGATATCCCTTTAAAATGTGTGAATATGATTCAAACAGCTTTTCATATTGTGCATCTCCTACATGTCCTTCTTTGGTCATATCTTTTATTTTCTTTGTCCACGAATCGAGTTCCAATCTCATAAGAATAATAAGCCATTGAGCATACACAATATTTGAATCAAAGCTTATAACAATAAAAATCTGAATAACATCTTCTAAGCTAAAGTGTTTTAATATAACACTGAAAGTCAGTAGGGTATTTAGGTAAATAATCAATAATATTACGTTGCTTAACCAACTCCAAACGATAAAGCTTCTTATGACTCTCTTATCCAATCTTACAAATCTGTGGACTTCTTGTAAATGCAGGACGAGTACAACATTATGGTTGCTGTACAAATAATTTATATAGAAGTTCATGAAATAACCGAAAAAGTAAAACACAACATCAAAGTATACGTCGAATTGAGCGACGAAATTGCCTGTATCTTTTTTGATGTCCCTAACAAAACGATAAATATTAATTGCAATAAACACGCAAGTACCACAAAACGATATGAAATTAGTTAAAGGCCCATTGGATGTAATAAAGTTATCACGAATAATATATTTCGGGCAAAAGTTGATATACTGCATGCTGTTTAATGGCTGCAGCATGCGTTGAAAACCTTTATCAACAACATTATGGAGTAAAATTTCGACATTAGTCTGGCGTAAGTTGTCCGGTTGCTTTTTAAAAATATTCAATTTTGATAACTTCATCGGTCCACTTGGCGGTTCAGTAAGCTAGCAATTGTTAACTGAAGGTCTGTGTATACTTTTCACATTAATGGCGATTGCTATTGCAATAAGCAAAAATGTTTTAGTTGATTGCCGTCTTGATGAGACATACCTCCCTCACTTATAGAACTTCATCACTCAATATAGATACGAGCATTTAGAATCGTAATACCTACGTGTTTTTATCATTTGATATTATTTCTTTAGTTTTTATGCAAATGTTCTATATCATTTTTATTTACAACAAATATGTACAAAATACAATCTATATATAGAAAATTTCCTCAAGCCTGCCGCTGCTTCCGATTAACGGTAAATAGCCAAGCTGACGCGTTAGCGGAAAAAGCTCGCCGTTTTGCTTGCACGTCATGAAAATTGATCGACTACTCCGGAGACCAGGCCCCCTAAAAAGGAAGCTAAAGCAATATTGCTTCTGCAATTCATTTTTTCGAATTCTCGGCAGATCCTAAGTGATTCCAATATTTTTTGGTAAAATAGTTACTCATTATATACAATTCAATTCATTAAAAGATTTGGAATTGATGAATTGCATAAGATCTGCTTTAAAATCGAAAATATGAATTGCAGTAGCAATATTGCTTAGCTTCCTTTTTAGGGGGCCTGGTCTCCGGAGGTGTCGATCAATTTTCATGACTTGCAAGCAAATCGGCGAGCTTCGGGCTTTTATTCAAATTAAATTACTCCTTTAATGAATATTTTGTTGGAATGGGATAATAAAGCAGCAGCTCGATAGTAGGTGAGCGCACCAGTAACGAAGCAACCACGATACGCGTGTCTTGAATAGTAATAGACTAGCAGACCCCCGCGGTTTCACCCGCGTACGGTTTGAATTTTCTCCTTCGAAAACCAATGCACGCCACTGATTATTAGACACAACAAATCAAACACAGATCTATTTATAATTAAAACTAAAAACCTATAATATACCTACACTAAAAAATCGAACTCAAAGAATCTTATTTAATTATTATAAGAACAAATGAGAATGAAATTAAATTAACTACAATCAAAATATTCTAATGAAATAGAGAAAATGAACTTTTTTTTTTTCATTGGCTTCACGCGGGTGTATATTTTGCCAATTTCCAGTTATATTATATAAGTTCTAGTCACAATAAATCACTTTCACATAGTCCTCATGCAGTCAGTCACCGTCCATAAAAGTCATGTTATACTACAGTGGTGGTCATGTACTAAAACTCTTCACGGACTATTGAAAAGACACTGGTGCACATGGATTGACCTTTATTGGATAAAATACCACCGATGATGTGCAATAAAACTCAAAATATACAAATTTATGAATATAAAAATGAAAACGCAACGTCACTCTGCAAGTTCCCGCCAAAGAGTCCGAGGAAATTAACTTCCAAACAAATTTCGTATTCTAATCCGATTTAAATATTCTTTTATATTTGACATTCCAATTTTAAAGAGCATGACTGATTCCAGAACAAAAGGCAGATAGAGCGCGCGAAACACGGGAGTGAGGCCGCAAAAAAAGCAATTAGGTACAAATTTAAAAACACATACCTGGTATTCGCTTTTGAATTTATATATGCTATGTTTAAAAGCTGCTGTGTGCTAATTTATTAAAAAGAATGTGTTTTTCGTAAAATAATGTTTTTTAAACAAAGCAAATACAAATTCAAAAGCGAATAAAAGTACGTGGATTACGTAACTTTATTGCAAAGAAATTCCGATTGAAATAACCTCTGAATCGGTAGAAATATTACAAAATCGGAAATGGTTCCATTTCTAATGAACCACCGTTTGTATTTGCAGTTATCAGGACGTAAAAAAGTTATCAGAAAACCGCTATATTGAACCGATTTCAATTCGAAAATGATTAAAATTTAGTTACGTAATCGCCCCCCAGGTATGTGTTTTTCAATTTGTATTGCTTTTTTGGCCTCACTCCCGTGTTCCGTTTGCTCCATCTGCCTTATTCTGTAATCTGTGAAAATCGGATTGAGATTTCAAACATGTGTCAAAATAAAAAATGTTATTTAAAACAAAAGTACTAAGGAGTATTGATATCAACTTCGATGCAAATCACCCCTAAAATAACTTTCTACCCCTTTTTAGCCCCGTTTGACGATGAGTTTCAATAAAATATGAAACACGTCTTCCATCAATTCTGTTAAAGAATGTTTATGCAAAATTTTAAGTAGATCGGACCAAGGAATCACGTTGTCCCATACAAACTTTGCCCCCGTTTTTCACCCCCTTAGGGGTAGAATTTCGGAAAATCCTTTCTTATCTGATGCCTACGTTATACAAAGAACACACCCTCCAAGTTTCAGCTCTCTACGATCAGCGGTTTAGGCTGTGCGTTGATTGTCAGTCAGTCATTCAGGACAAAGCATTTTATATGTATAGACTAGCAGACCCCCGCGGTTTCACCCGCGTACGGTTTGAATTTTCTCCTTCGAAAACCAATGCACGCCACTGATTATTAGACACAACAAATAAAACACATAATTTTACAATTAAAACTAAAAACCTATATTATACACTCAATCAAACGCAAATAATCTTATTTAATTATTATAACAACAAATGAAAAAGAAATTAAATTAACTACAATCAAAATATTCTAATGAAATAGAGAAAATGAACTTTTTTATTTTCATTGGCATCACATGGCTTGTGTTTTTTGCCAACTTTCAGTTATATTACAAGTTCTAGTCACAATAAATCACTTTCACATAGTGCTCAGTCAGTCACCGTCCATAAAAGTTATGTTTTACTACAGTGGTGGTCATGTACTAAAACTCTTCACGGACTTTTGAAAAGACACGATACACATACCTAATTCATTTCACTTCACTGGTGCACATGGATTGATCTTTATTGGATAAAATACCACTGATAATATGCAATAAAACTCAAAATACACGAATTTATGAAAATAAAAATGAAACGCAACGTCACTTTGCAAGTTCCCGCCAAAAAGTCCAAGAAAATCAAGAAAATAAACTTTCGAATTCTAATCCGATTTAAATATTCTTTTATTTTTGACATTCCAATTTTAAAGAGCATTTCAGCATATTTGCATAGCAACAACTTTTCTTAATAAAATCGGCTCAGTTACAGAACAAAAGGCAGATAGAGCGCGCGAAACACGGGAGTGAGGCCAAGAAAAGTAATTAGGTACAAATTGAAAAACACATACCAGGTATTCGCTTTCGAATATGTATTTGCTATTTTTAAAAGCTGCTGTGTGCTAATTTATTCTAAAGAAAGTGTTTTTCGTTAAATAAAGTTTTTTAAACAAAGCAAATACAAATTCATAAGCGAATTCCAGGTATGTGTTTTTCAATTTGTATTTGCTTTTTTGGCCTCACTCCCGTGTTCCGTTAGCTCCATCTGCCTTATTCTGTAATCTGTGAAAATCGGATTGAGATTTCAAACATGTGTCAAAATAAAAAATGTTATTTAAATCAAAAGTACTAAAGAGTATTGATATCAACTTCGATGCAAATCACCCTTAAAATAATATTCTACCCCTTTTTGACCCCGTTAGGCGATGATTTTCAATAAAATACGAAACACATCTTCCATCAATTCTGTTAAGGAATGTTTATGCAAAATTTGAAATAGATCGGACCAAGGAATCACGTTGTCCCATACAAACTTTGCCCCCGTTTTTCACCCCCTTAGGGGTAGAATTTCGGAAAATCCTTTCTTATCTGATGCCTACGTGATACAAAGAACACACCCTCCAAGTTTCAGCTCTCTACGATCAGCGGTTTAGGCTGTGCGTTGATTGTCAGTCAGTCATTCAGGACAAAGCATTTTATATATATAGATTAGCGCTTGCGAATTATCGAACTATAAAAACAATATGAATATTTGGAACTAATTTTTTTAATCCATCAACATAATATAATACTACTACAGGATCTTATTAAAGAAATGCAAACTGAAGCAAAACAATTGTATACGTAGCGACTAGCTGAATGAACTTCAGAGGCATTGTGGCGTCGACTTGGAACATAGAGCAAGCGCTCAACTTGCAAAAATTTGTATCTATCAGACGAAGTAAACTTTTTCTGACTTTGCCAGTCTTTGCTGAAATAGAAAAATCATATAATGTTACAGTAGAAAATAGCATGGTGGTGGAGGAAAGTCGAAAACTACTTTATTTGTCTGATACTGATTGGTGTAGGTCGCGGAATGGGGGATTTAATTTAGTCGTATTAGATACCTCCGAACGTAGTCCGCGAAAAAAAGTTTGAAATACTCTTTCATTGTGGCAACACATTTGCAATCTTGAGCTTGAGCTTTCGGTGAAGGAAAACATCTTGAGGAAACCATAGCACGGTGGTAGGGTACTTTGAAGTACCCATCAGGCTGACTACCACCCTCAAGTTAAAAATCTGCCAAGCACCTATCGGTGTTTCGACAACTGCAATTGAGAGCCAGTTCCTTCTGAGCTTTGTGTACTTACAAAAACAGGCATTAATAAAACCGGCCAAGTGCGAGTCAGACTCGCGCACCGAGGGTTCCGTACAAACCTGTAGGTATATAAGTAAATGGTAGTATAGACCTGAGTATTTGATATTAATTTCAATTTATGACCTATTAAAAAAAAACTACTTACTAGATCTCGTTCAAACCAATTTTCAGTGGAAGTTTGCACCGTAATGTACATCATATATTTTTTATAGATTTATCATTCTCTTACTTTAGAAGTTACAGGGGGGGGACACACATTTTACCACTTTGGAAGTGTCTCTCGCGCAAACTATTCAGTTTAGAAAAAAATGATATTAGAAACCTCAATATCATTTTTGAAGACCTATCCATAGACACCCCACACTTATGGGTTTGATGAAAAAAAAAAATTTGAGTTTCAGTTCTAAGTATGGGGAACCCCCAAAATTTATTGTTTTTTTTCTATTTTTGTGTAAAAATCTTAATGCGGTTCACAGAATACATCTACTTACCAAGTTTCAACATTATAGTTCTTATAGTTTCGGAAATAAATGGCTGTGACATACACGGACAGACAGACAGACAGACAGACGTGACGAATCTATAAGGGTTCCGTTTTTTGCCATTTGGCTACGGAACCCTAAAAAACTAAAAAGTCAACCAAACTCACATCCATCTTCCTTACACGTTGCTAATACAATAGCAACTTGAGCAGATGCCATACGTCTGTACAGAGTGTCACAGGAGATACATAAAACTGTAGCACATATCATTCCCTTCGTTATCCAGAAGAGAACGCCAATTGTGTGGCTTATTATGATATTAATACCCACCTAAAAAATATAAGTAATTGGACTGTTTTACAAATAATTGGACTGTTTTACAAAAAACTTAAACCGACTTCAAAGTACACTAAGAAGTTATCAAATCCTGATCTGATGACAATGGGACCAAACAGGAAGTGTACCCTTCCAGACAAAAAAAGAATTTTCCAAATCGGTTGATAAATGACGAAGTTATGAGGTAACAAACATAAAAAAAAACATCCGAATTGAGAACCTCCTCCTTTTTTTGAAGTTGGTTAAAAATATGTAATTATCACTGCTACAACATTTTATCATGCATCGTCATAAGATTGGGGTTAGAGGCTATGGTTTTAATCATCAGCCTAAGGATGTCCACTGGTGAACATAGGCCTATCTCACCCATTGACTTCCACTTCGAGCGATTTTGGGCCGCTTGCATTCAACTGTGCCCAGCGACTCTGACCAGGTCGTTGGTCCACCTGGTGGGAGGTCTTCCATCACGGCGAACACCGGTACGTGGTCGCTACTCGAGAACCTTTCTTCCCCAACAGTTATCGGCTCTTCGAGCGATGTGGACTTGCCATTGCCACTTCAGCTTACTAACTCTATGAGGTATTTCCGTCGTTTTTGTTCTCCTACGAATGTCCTCATTTCGGACCCTGTCACGTAGAGACTCCGAGCATAGCTAATTCCATAGCCCGTTGAGTGACTCTGAGCTTATTTATGCACCCAGCAGTCACTGCTGGTTTAAAAAATATGAAACATCAATGTCGTATAGGCATTGGAAACTAACCTCACGTTTTGTTGACCACAGGATCAGAATTTCTATGTAAATCAATGATTGTGTAAATGTGGTAATGAAATTGAATAAAATCTGCAACATAATGATTACTAAGTAATGCAATAAAATTGAAAACATGCATGCATAGTTAATAAAAAAAAGTATTACTATCAATTGATATGCACTCCTTATTAAACGTAAATTTTCAACAACTGCTTCAAATATTATAAGTGTTTTCTTTGAGAATGTATCATCAATAAAATTACCAGATTCAGTTACGGTAAATTGTCTTGTCCACATACAAATTTTGCAGGATAAGAAATAAACAATAAAAGATACGTGTATCATTTCCAAATCTATTATCAGTGTTGTCCATATAAAGAACGCTCTTGCCCAATTCCAATTTTTATCCAAATATAACTTCAATGATACTAGGCACCCATAAAGTGTTAATAGCATAGCGCAAGATGCTCCTGTTATTATTTTAAATCTTCTCAAATCCTTTTCATTGGCGAGTACTCTTTCAAGCTCATGCAGTTTTAGTATCAACTTCACATTTCCAGAACTTTGTCCATAATTTAAAGATGCAACAACGACAAAATTAATAACATATTGAAAGTAAGTAAAATAGTATATTGAAACTGCGTTCGGTATGCCAAATTTAGTAATTTTTAAAGTAACACAGTACAGGATGAAGAAGAAGACGCAAGCAAATACAACACAAATCAAATTCTTTTTATTATTTTTAGATATAACATTTCCACTAATATTATATTTTCGCACGCCAAATATTGTGTTAACGTAATAAAATGGTCTGAATACGCTCAAAAAGCTGCTGCCTAACCTCATTTTTACTTTAACATAGTACTAAAAGGTCGATACTAAGTGATCTAAGTAATTTGTTTGCAATACATATGAGTACTAATCAACTTACAAAGTAAGTCAAATGTGCATTAGTGTGATTAAAACACGAAGCAAATATTGCTTCATGGATTAAAATGATCCTTGTTGTTATTACCTTCGACTGCAAAGGCCTTCCATTATGAAAATATTGTATACTGCATTATAACATCGTTTATGTATTCAAAATAAACATATATAAAAGCAGACAGCTTATTGAGCTCCTAATACGTAATAAGTCTGTCTATTTTTTAACCGACTTCAAAAAAAGGAGGAGGTTCTCAATTAGGTTCTGTTTTTTTTTTTTTTTTTTTATGTTATTACCTCATAACTCCGTCATTTATGAACCGATTTGGAAAATTCTTTTTTTGTCTGGAAGGGTACACTTCCCGTTCGGTCCCATTGTCATCAGATCAGGATTTGATTACTTGTTCGTGTACTTTGAAGTCGGTTTCAGTTTTTTGTAAAACAGTCCAATTATTGTACTAAATAAACCTTATAATATTAGAAGAGGATAAGCTCAGTGGTAGTGAGATAAAATCCAACCATGATCTTGAGCTCGAAGTGAAGGAAAACATCACGAGAAAATCATAGGTAAGGTGCTCAACATGTGCCCACATTCATTACGTTGAAAATCTTTCGCTGACCACCTATTCGACTTATACGATCGATGGACAGGGACATAAAGAGACTGAGAAAACAGGAAAATTTTGATTGACACCCGAGGCCTTGAAGATATAAATCGAAATTTAAATTTGTGTCAACAGTCAATGAAACTAAACAGCTTTCAGCTAATGACAAAACTAACCTAGACTATTTGACTCTTTTATTTTAACAAGTTACACACAATCGTCAACAGTGTCGAAAATGAAATGTATTAATTTCAAATCAAACGTAAAAAATATTCTGTTAAACGATAACGTAAGACATCGGCGAGTTGAGATCTTACTCAATAATCATCTTGATGATAACATTCAGAGGTTGCTTATGCCTCTAAACCTAATGCAAACTATTTATTTTTGTCCCAAGTACAAAATAAGTGATAGCTTCATCACGCCAAATAGTTCTTTGTCAAACTTCATATCTTTCTGTGGTACATGTATTTTCATTGGGCTATATATCTATCGAATAGTATCGGTAGCTTTGTATGGAACTCAAATCGAAAGTTCCTTGATTTATTTCATTTATTACTTTGAGTCTTCTTTCTTCTGTCTTGGGCACATGTTACATTATTTTATTACACTTGATAGCAGCGAGTCAAACGTTGAACTCGCTTCAAACATCCAAACCATCTACAGAACAATTAAAATCGACGACAAGAACTTCAAAATCCTTGTTTTATGGAACTGGTTAATTTTTTTAAATTTGTTTGCGACTTACTGTTTTCAAATTTTCTTGATTTTCGACTTAATTTTTCCACATTTTGATATTTTTCTACTAGTTTACTTTTTTATACCTTTATTATTTGACTTCAATATTATTTATGTGACGCGCATTTTGAAATTCTTAAGATATGAGTTGGAATTGTGGACTCAGATAGAATTTGAGGACGAAGGAAGCATTACAACTCGAGTTTTACAAAATGAAGTACAGTGGAGGATTACATTATTTGAAGCATACAAGAACATAATAGAGAGTTATAATTTATGTCAAAATCTTTTTGGACATATGGTGAGATTTAATAGCCTATTTGTATATCAATATCATAAAATATCATAATGGCCCTGATAATGTTGTTTACAACTAAACTAATTTTGATCTCACTATGTCTCTTTCTAACAAAGAACATAAGAAAAGGATGAAAAGAAAATTCATTATTCAAAAAATATGCATTGATTGGTCGAGACCTTGGGACCATGGGGGTCAGAAACCCGCCGTTTTGCTCGCACCTTGTCTTCAAAATTGATCGAGACCTCCAGAGACCAGCGGGCGGGGAGCTTTGTTCCGCCAACGCGTCAGCTTGGCTATCCAAAGAGGAAACGCTGCCAGCCTTCTGGGAACCTTGCCTTTAATCGGAAGCAGCGGCAGGCTGGAGGAAATTTTCTATATATAGATTGTATTTTGTACATATTTGTTGTTAATACACTTTTACTAAGTGTTAAAAAAAAAAAAAAGGATGTAAAAAATTTTTTCCTGTCAAATTAGTCCAATGCTTGTTTTCAATATAATTTTAGTCGCCATCTATCGCGGTTACGTCCACACGCAAAATAAGACAGCAAAGATTAATTTGACAGCTGTAAATATGTTCTATCTTTTTTCAATAATGTTCGTAAGAAAGAGGTGAGATGTGACTAAAATTAGTTTAGTGCGATTTACAACAGAATTCAAAATTCAAAATTCAATTCAAAATTCAAAATCATTTATTCAAATAGACCTTCGCAGGCACTTATGAAAAGTCTGACTCTAATACTCTAATACCGGTTCGGAAGGTTGCATTTGCTATTTGAATCGGCACCAATATGTTATTTTTTATCTACAAACAGACAATTTTATTTTATTTACAACAAATTACAATCTATTCAATTAATTCTAATATCTTTCAGATTACATTTCACACTTTTCAGACATTCTTACACGCTTTGATGCATGTTCAAATTATGATTGCAATAATGAAAGCTACTGAGAATACCCAAAGTGTACTTTCTACAATTTTGGATTTATTTTAAACTACATCAGTAATGTTTGCAATAGCAATTCTAACGTCGCTTTTATTCTTAGACTCCAAGAGACACTTAGAGTGTTTAAATTCAATAAAAAAGAGCTTAAAAACACATTATTTGGAATTGGATTCATTATTTGGATGTTTTTTTTTCTAATAAAAAATTCCAGAATATTATTAAAAGATTTTTTTTTCTAGTTTCTTATTTTAAGAAGATGTAAAATACAAAAAAAGCTTTTACAATTTCATTTCATATTCAGTATCGGCCAACTTCTCTTTTTTCGTTCGCATATCACTGTAAATATCTTCCAAACTTCTCATCTTAGTTTCTGGAACTACCAGGAGAACATAAACTGAAGCCATCAGACACACAATGCCAAAGAAGTAGAATGCTACGTGCACTCCCACTGAATTTGCAAGTGGCTTGAAGAACAGCATTTGGAGGAAGTCGGAGAAGGAAGCTAGGGACATTGTGATAGCCATCACTGTTCCTCGATACTGAAATTGTAATATTACATCTAAATTAATAGTTGTCCAATACATTTGTATATATGGCTTGAGTTTTTGGCGATGGAAAACACCGTGATATCGTGAGGTACCCATAGTATAAGCTCAGAGTATATATAAATACTGTACAGTATAAGGGTATCTTTGTATAACGCGACAATTTGTAAACCATCTACAAGCGTGTCCAGCAGTTACAATTGAGAACCACCTCTTTCATGATACTTTGTTTCACTTTGTACAATAATATAGGTTTGAATCCATACCTTAAAGGAGAATATCTCTCCAATAACCACAACAGATATAGGCTGGAGACCAGACGCATCGCAGAAGATACACACACATAACGCGGTTATTGGCAGCCAATCAGGCGTGTTGAATCCTTGATCACGCGCAACGAACCACGATGCCAATGTGCACATACTGAGCCCTGAGATCAGTGCTGTGATGAAGAGAAGGGGCTGAAAAGATTGCAGAACAGAAGGTTATTTTGATAGTCGATGGGGAAAGTAGAAACCTAACGTAAGAGACTTATTGACGCTTGCAACACCAGTGGTGCTAGTTGCTGAACCTGACCCAGATCTCACCTCTTCATCATCATATCGTCTCTCATCATCATCACAATTTAGCTCTATCAAGAAGACACAAGTACCAGGCAACTATAAAACAAAAGAGCTGTACCTTCCTGCCGGCCTTCTCAACGACGCTAGAAGCGACAGCCGCGCCGACTACCTGAACAGCACCAAGCATCATCGCTTGCTGGTTAGGAGTCAGCACCAGACCGGAACCATCGGAAGCTATCCTGAATATATCGCCGGCGAAGTTGATGACAGGAATCGCACCGCATACTTCTCTGGCAAGGGATATGATCAAGGCGATCCAGAATGCTCGGAGAAGTATTTTATCTGAAACTGTAAAAAAAAAGTTGAATCTTTTCATTTTAAGAATAAGAATAAAAATATGAGCAAGGTATAAGCTAGACTACCTATTACTTATTCTATAGCTAACTAATCCTACATCCTCACCTCAACTCGCGTAGAAGGTTTTTAATCTTAATTCATTTTTAGGGTTCCGTAGCCAAATGGCAAAAAACGGAACCCTTATGGATTCGTCATGTCTGTCTGTCTGTCCGTCCGTATGTCACAGCCACTTTTTTCCGAAACTATAAGAACTATACTGTTGAAACTTAGTAAGTAGATGTATTCTGTGAACCGCATTAAGATTTTCACACAAAAATTTAAAAAAACAATAAATTTTGAGGGTTCCCAAAACTTAGAACAAAACTCAACAATTTTTTTCATCAAACCCATACGTGTTGGGTGTGGATAGGTCTTCAAAAATTATATTGAGGTTTATAATATCATTTTTTTTCTGAACTGAATAGCTTGCGCGAGAGACACTACCAAAGTGGTAAAATGTGTGGCCCCTCCCTGTAACTTCTAAAATAAAAGAATAATAAAACACAGCACATGCACTGACACAACCCACTGACAGCCATACGGATGACGTACGGAGGGACAGACGGACGGACAGCGGAGGCTGACGGGCCAGGTGTGTGAGGAATGTCCCAGGATAATTATTTAAATATTTATAATTGGGTCCCGTTTGCACCTATACTGAAACTAAATGACTGTACCCTTGGTGGTCTTATCGCTAGGACGCGATCTCTTTCAGATAACCTTTACCTAGTTAACGCGTACAAATAAACGGCTTTTCCAAACGGAGAAAAAGATTCAAATAATGAAGATGTAGAATGTAGAGTAACAATCGCAGAAAGAATACTCGTTTTAAAAAAAAAACATGTTTTTACCAAGGTGTGCAAGTAAAGAAACATCATTTGGATGTAAAAAGCCGCCAAGACAGCCAAGCGAAGCGCAAGGGCACTAGCTACCTTTTCTCGAAACGCTTCGTCGTTTTCTTTAACCCTCATAACTTGGGTTTGGATTATGCCAGATACACAAAATGCTCCGGACATGATGTCCATAGTGAACTTATTACACATTAAGTTTCAATAACATAGCTCTTATACTATAGATTTTACTCATATGTAAAAAACCCCGATTTCGTCACTGACTCACTGATGATCATCAAAACTCTTAGGGTACTTCCTGAAGTCCTATAAAGCTGAAATTTGGTATGTAAGCTTGTATTCGTACATAATCAACAAAAAACAAAAAATATAAAACTTGCAAATTTCAAAAAGAAGTGAAATTCCACCAAAAAAAAATTTATGTAAAATATTGCCAAGACATATGGCTCGCATTGTCAAAAAGTCATGAGATCTCATGTAGAGCCAAGCTTATAACTCTACATGCCCTTACTCTACAAGCCCTAACTTCACAAACTGTACACACCGTAGTCAAAATATGTGGCTTTTTTCCAGAGACGAGTTCTGGCTTCTGGGTAGATCGATTTTTCGCCTCGAAAAACCCTCATATAGCAAACTTCATCGATATCTTTAGAACCGTTTTGGAGTCTATCTATGAATAGAATATGTAAATTATTACGAATTTAATTATCTTATGGTGCGTCCATGCTACGCGAATCGAGCACGAGCCGAGCCACGAACGAATCTACAACGAGCACGATGCGAATCCCTTTGTTCGTGAAAAAAGTGTCAATCGCGTTTGTTCGAGGCTCGCAAGTCCGTCCACGCTACGCGAATTGTGCTCGCAGTGTGCTCGTTCGTTGCTCGGCTCGTGCTCGATTCGCGTAGCATGGAAAAACCATAAGATTATCAAATTCGTAATAATTTACATATTCGGTTCGGTTCGCCGAGCATGGATGGACGCACCATTATAATTTATTGACTTTTTCGATCACTATTATAAAAATACAGGTTTTTTTTTTGCCCTACTTCTGTTTTATCTGTCTGTTAAAACTACATTATACTACTTTGTAAATATATAATGATATTCCCGCAATAGACTTCCAACTGAGTTGTAAGTGTCGTGTAAGAGTTTTACATTATTTTACGTGTATGACATAATTCTGTTTTTTTGAGACCTATAATCCTCTATGCCCAAAGAGTGCTCGTCTGTCCGTCTATCATAGGGTTGGTTCTTTTAATCGAATTAGGTAGCTAAATTAAATTCACGTCCGGATCTCTTCGGCTGACTCACCCTCTTTGCCCTAAATGTACATAACTATGGCTCAACCCGTCGCAGCATCCCCGCTCAAACTTTCTAGCAGCACTGGCATTAGCAGGCATTACTCAATGTCACTACAACCTCTGATCTAGGAAGGGAGTGATGTAGTGAACACCTACATAAAGCAGTTCATACGCAGATAAAATTAGATGGTGCCATCCTGCCTCGGGCTGCCGAACTTTGATCTATGATCTGCATAATGTACAACTGTCCAACATGTGCAGTTGGACCGCGGTCCTCAGGCACCCAACTTGGCGGAAGATCTTCCTGTTCTTCTAAGCGGTTGGTGGACGTCACACGGGACTTCAGAGCTGGTGGCTACTTAGCCCAAGAATAAGCCTCGTGAGGCAATACTTCCAGAATCCACGGTACTCTGCCACTAAGTACGCGGCGGCGGTGGCCGTGACTGTTTGTGGTCCCCCGCGCGAGGACTAATCTATTGGCAAACACGCCACTTGTTGTTGTACATTATTGTTATTTTGATTGTTTAAATGTTTCTATTATTAATTGCTATTGTTTTTTTCTTTTTTATCTGTTTTAATTTTCTTAATTTGTTATTCATATTCTTTGTTATTTTTTTTGTTTTCAATTTTATTTTAGTTAGGCTGTTCGTGACGTCACCTATGGCAGCGACTGAAAATCAGTGATGTAGCCCTGTACTGGGCTTGCAGTCTACAACTGAGTCGCTGTCCATTTTTGATGTCACACAAGTTCACACAACACAATTTATTATTACTTTTATTTTCTTTCTTACTGTCTTTTGTGTATGTTATACTATACCTATGTAACAGTGTATGTAATTGTGTTGTGTAAGTGTCAAAATAAATGTTTTTTCTTTCTTTCTTTCTTTCTTTCCTTCCACTAACAAGAATGTTGCATACACTAAATCTGTTTGTCGGGGAAATGGAGCTGTTCTCATGTTCAGCCAATGAATTTAGAAATTCAGTGTTGAGCATGTAGAATGTAGGTAATATTTTAAATTGTTTTTTGTGTCTTATTATAATAATTAATAATAATAATTATAATAATTCTTTATTCACATAACTAAAATGAACATAATTAAAACGAAGTCCCTGACTTCTGAGCTAGGTCTAAACCTGTGTTACAGAAGCCAGTACCCTCTCCTATGAATAGGATCAAATTTAAAATTTATGTTATAATGCAATAATAATAATAATTCAAATATTTAGTTATAATAACAAACGTGCGCATAAGCAGTGTGTGTGTGGGGGTGTGTGTGTGAGTGATGTGTAGTGTAGTGTAGTGTAATGTAGTGTAGAAGTGAGTGTATGTGAGGTAACATTATTAACTTACACTGTCGTATTAGGTAGACCTGTAATGATAGCTGTAATTTGTGTAAAATATATAAATAAATAAATAAAGTGAAGAGTTAGGGGAGGTTTTTTTATTTATAACTAGCTGCCCGGCGCGACTTCGTTCGCGCAATACTCTACCCTACATTTAAACCTTCCCCGGACTTTCACGAATATTTAAAACCCAAAATTAGCCAAATCGGTCCAGCCGTTCTCGAGTTTTAGCGAGACTAACGAACAGCAATTCATTTTTATATATATTGATTTAGTCTTTATATTTTATATTGAATATGTAAAATAAATATCGATAGGTAGTGTACACATTATATAAAACAAAATGATTATCTACACTTATCACTTTGTGTGATACCTCCAAAATGTAAGTAAATAATAAAGTGATATTTGTAGACTTTACATATTCATACATATTGAGTAAACCTGTAACAGCTTTATTTTTTGATGCTACAACAAATAATCTTGTTTATCTTACTAATATACCACGCGATTTTGATTGTATTGTACGTAGGTTGGTAAATATTAAATTTTAGTTTACCTATTACTTACTACTGAAAGATAATTGTCTAATAGATAACCTTCATTCGTACTTATAGGTACTATACAAACCAGCACGACTCGTGAGCACATTTTTAGACATAAAGTTTTCACGACTCACGCTTAGACCAATTCTAGTTCTGAGGATTAACGTGTTTTAATTTTCAATAAAGTGGACCAGATTCACTTTATAAAATAGAGCGATTATTTACAGTTTAAAGCGATGGTAGCTCAGTTGAAGTGAAGTCAGATGCCAAAACAAAGGTGTAAATTTTCGAAGGATTTCAATAATTTTTTAAATATTTTTTTTCATTTTTCTCGAGAAATCATGACCAGATCTAACCTCTGGTGGACTGTTATCGTTGAATTCTGGGACACGTTGTATATGGATTTTATACCTATTTCTGGTATACATTACACATTGATCATTATATGTCTCCCGATCAATTTTACCAGCACAAAACAATGCCTACTATCAATTGAGACCTCAACTAACAATACACTTTATTGCCTTGATTGAAGTTAATAATATCGTCCCCAAATACCATGGACATGGGTTCATTAAATATTATTATTAGTTCTAAGATCTATGTAGTATCAATGGTGTAAATTAGGCCTTTTTTTTATTTGCGTGGGGAAATCCTCATAGGATACCCGACCGCCCTGGGGGGTAGCGGCCAGGTTATGCCGGACTTTTACCGGCTAAAACCCCACGGTGGTCGCCATCTGCGCTATAGAGACGGGGCGGGCTCTCATGGGCGCTTTGATAGCTCGTCCCGGGGGAAGTCTGACTCCTCCCCCCAGCACCCTCGCTGTGCTATCGCACGATGAGTCGTGACCACATCGACCCATCGTCCTCCTTGGGGTCGCTTCTAGGCGCACAGAGCCCCCGCTCTGATTGCCCACGACCCCAAATAAGGCTTCTAATTTTATAAACGTGAAAATGCGAAACATGATGTATGGATTTGTTTGTTACTATCTCACGAAAAAAAACTACTGATAGATTTGGATGAAATTTGGCAAACATGTAGTATATTTACTGGATACATACGATACTTTTCATCTCAGAAAATGATGGGACTTTCACTAAGCTATGCCTACGAAACTGAACCTTTTTGTGGTAGGCTATTTTAATTTTCTATGAAGTGCACCTTCATACTCCAAAAGTTCAGATAACTATCTTATCAAGCTGTTCTCATTTATGTATATGTTGGACTCGTTTATTCGTCCAATAGGGAATATACCTGGAGTATATCAGGGCCGTTCTATCATCATCATCTGCCTGTCCAGTTCCCAATCATTTGGGGTCGGCGCCATTATGTACGCTCCTTCTTTTATCCGCCATTAAAGCATACACTCCTATCTTACCCATGTCATCTTTCACACAATCCATCCATTCTCTTCTCGGTCCTCCTCTTCATCTGTGCCGTTCTATATTTAATCTATTGCACCTATTTTAGTACTCACAGATAGCTTTGATGACAAATTTACTGCTTTCTTCATCTTTCTTCTGTTCTTTTTGTATGAGAGCAAGCTCTTGTTTTATAACATCATCGTTTTCTCCCCTGCATCGAAGCCAGGCCAAGACCCTTGCTGCTTCCTAGAAAAAATATATAACTCTTGAGATGTTCCAATTTAGTTTCGTGTGACGGATCGCTCACTTCTCTCCAATATGGCGAGGAGGGTGATGGCTGCCACACGCGTCATACTTGTGAACAGGTGCTGCTTGTGGGGGCTGGTCTGCTTAAGTTTGCTATTTATTTACTTATTAAACATTTATTCAGTCTACTTTGTAATTTTGCCGCCGCGTTGGGGCACGCAATTGTTTTCAGTGCGATTAGAATATAAATATTATGTAATGAATCTAAGCTTGTTTTGAAAAGAGTAATTGCTGAGTTTATTGCCGGCTCTTCTCAGCAAATGCAACCTTCCGAACCGGTATTAGAGTGTAAAGTGTGATAAGTGCCTGCGAAGGTCTATTTGAATAAATGATTTTGAATTTTGATTTTGAATTTAGTTATACATTTTGTGCCAGGTCCAGAAATTATCTTCATTTTAAATACTACATTAGTGAGTAACTTTTTAAATACTTACATCTATGTTACCATTCTTCACCAAATACGATGGTGACTCTGGCATCATCATGAACAGCACCAGATGGAACGTTGGCATCGCCAGACAAATCCATAATATCACGCGGTATTCCAATATATCCCCTATGACGTATAGGAGCAGGTTTCCCATTACGTGGAATAAGATCACCTGAAAGAATGGCAAAAATGTACCGAAATCAAATATTTAATCACATAATTGGACTGTTTTACAAAAAAATTAAACCGACTTCAAAGTACACTAAGAAGTATTCAAATCCTGATCTGATGATAATGGGACCAAACGGGAAGTGTACCATTCGAGACAAAAAAAGAATTTTCCAAATCGGTTAATAAATGACGGAGTTATGAGGTAACAAACATTAAAAAAAATACAACCGAATTGAGAACCTCCTCCTTTTTTTGAAGTCGGTTTAAAAAGTGAAAGATTCCATATAACATGTAGTGGCGCAAACCCTACATTTGGTGATCAAATAGATGTGAATATTGTACTCAGATTCAGCGTCGACTGATGCTATTTTCACGCTGATGATTATGACTAGTCTGATTGAAATAGGTGATGGATAAACCAATCTTAGAATGACACATAAAGATATTTTCTTTCTCCACCGAAACACAAGACGCAGGGAGAATTTCCACCCATACGTTGTCGACATCCCGCGTACCCGGACACAACGCTTCGCTTCATCGTTTCTTATACGAACATCAAAGGAGTGGAACTCTCTTCCGGGATCTGTGTTTCCCGACACCTACAACCTAGATGTATTCAAGGCCACAGTGAATAGGCTTTTTCTGGGTAAGCGTGCTACATCCTCGGCCTCGTCATAACTCCTCATGGGGTCAGTCGAAGGTCAAAGGCAAGCTCATTTAAAATAAAAAAATATAAAAAATTTAACAACTGTTCAGAATCAGAATGCTAGTAAAATTTAAGAATCACAAATAAACATACTCACCAAAGACCCCAAAACTCCTCTAACACTGTCCTCGCTGATCTCCTTAGTGTAAAGAGGACATACAACGTAGGCGCCGGCCATAGTGATCCCGACTAAAAACCTGGCGGTGATGAACGCCCACGTTTCCATTGATGATAGCTTTATCACCCAGCATGCCTGAACAAATACACAACTTTTAAAATTAGAAGGTTAGTTTCTCGTGAGCCGTAATGGCTAAGCAGATTGCGATGAACTTGGCATTAAAATAGACCATACCTTATCTTTATTCCAACAACCACAACAAACGCAAAGGTCGACTAGGGAAGTACCTCCACATTACAGAATACCGCAGCCAAATAACTTTATGTTGTGTAAAGTTGTGTTACTGCGCGTGAGTAAGGTCGCCAGAGCTCATAGGGGAGGGGGAAAAGGTCGGTAACGCGTGAGCGACGCTTCTTGTGTTGCAAGCGTCCATACGGCTACGGTAACCGCTTACCATCAGGTGGGCCGTATGCTTGTTTACCGACTAAATAGTATTAAAAAAAAATATGAAAAAGTAACTTACAGCACACATAGAAGAAATAAAAAGCAAAGTGAACTTCCTTCCAATCCTGTCTGCCATGAAAGCTACCAGAAAATCTGATGGTATACACGTGAAGTAGGCTGCTGCTCCCATCCATGATACCTGGAGAAACGATGTCAGCATCAGTATCAACACCTCATAATATACGCCTTAACTGAAGAAGGAGAGGGTTTTGACCACAAATCACCACGTGGCCATGCAGGTTGATAGGCTTCGTATGGCTTTAAGTTCCCCTGATGCAGATTTGCTTTTTACTTATTAAATATCGATTCAGTCTACTTTGTAGTTTTTGCCGCCGCGCCAAGGTACGCAATTATCAGTGCGATTAGAATGTAAATGTTATGTTGTTAGCTTGTTTTGAAAAGAGTAATTGCTGAGTTTATTGCCGGCTCTTCTCAGCAAATGCAACTTTCCGAACCGGTATTAGAGTATTAGAGTCAGACTTTTCATTAGTGCCTGCGAAAGTCTATTTGAATAAATGATTTTGAATTTATTTCTTTTCTCTATGTATGCTAACGCCCGAAACTAAGATTTTAAAGTTGTGGATTGATATTTTGACACTATTTACATGGAATGTCCCAGGATATTTATTATTTATGAAATATAATGGCAAATATAAATCAACAATCTCAAAATCAAGGAAAGATTGAATATTAATTTTGGGCATTAGTGTATTAATGCCGTAACGTAACGGCCTATACTCACAGACTTCAAAAATTGCATAGTAATAGAATGAGACAGGTACTTCAATCAACTTATTTGACGTCTCTGCGTGGGGTGGTTAGTGTGCGTATTCATATTTGTATACAGTACATTTAATAGTACGGTACGGTAATAACACAGAAGGTAAAGGCTCCTACAGACCACACGATTTGAAACCCGATATGTAGAGCCGATCGGTCTTCTCATACAAACTTTGCGTCGACTTGTCTACTGACATGCCAATTTTTCGGGCCCCTTCCCAATCGGCCCTGCATATCGGTTGTCAAATCGTGTCATCTGTAGACGCTTTAAGTAATGAAGTTAAGCACTAAAACATGTAGAGAGAAATATGGTGACATCGGGTCTCGAAGGTAACGTAGCCCATAGCTTTTCTATCTTCTTTTATAATCCTGCTCGGATTTTGACTGATCTTAGTAGTACAATAATATCTTATCCCAAAATGATATTTAATACTTATACATACTTCACTATCTGTAAGAGGTGTCCCTCTTGGTGAATCCTTGGACTGTAGAAGGAGAGTCATTGGTGACATCCAGCCTATGCATGCACCGTATGCGAGGACCGGAATATTTACTGGTGGACAGAGTAAAACATTATTATTTTCTGAAGTTCTACAAGAAATATATCTGTACTTTTAGAAAGAACTGATGCTGGTATTCAGTTATTAATGATGTCTATTGTAACACAAGAAAAATAAATATTCTTCATGTTTATGTATGGTGTATGCTATTTGCCGATGACATTGTTCTAGTCGGTGAAAATGGATTTGAAGTCCAGAGCAGGCTGGTCAAATGGCAGCAAGGGTTGGAGAGTGTTGGCTTGAAAATTAGCAGAACCAAAACTGAGCACATGTTCTGCGATTTCGGCGGTCTCTCCACGTTCATACCTATTTTGCTTGATGGAGTGTCAGTACCAGTCTGCTCCGACTTTCGGTAGCTTGGATCACAAATACAGAGCGATGGTAATATTGACCGTGATATAAAGCAGAGAATCAGCTCAGGTTGGATGAAATGGCGACAGGTAACAAGAACAACATGTGATCCACGGATGCCTTTAAAGCTGAAGGGGAAAATCTATAAGTCCGTGATGTGATGACCTGTCCTAATGTATGGTTCGGAATGCTGGGCAGTAAAGGGGACGGATGAAAGACGATTGCATGCAGCTGAGATGAGGATGTTGAGATGGATGTGTGGAGTGACAAGAATGGATAAGATAAGAAATGAGTACATAATGGGAAGCTTGAAATCAGCGCCAGTGACTGAAAAGTTGAGAGGGAACCGTTTATCATGGTATGGACATGTTATGAGGAGAAATTAAAGCCACGTCACTAAAAAAGTTATGAATATGAAAGTGGATGGATATACGGGAAGAGGAAGACCGGAAAAGAGATGGATGGATTGTGTGAAAGGTGATATGGGTAAGAAAGGAGTGGATACTAGTATGACGGATAGAAGAGACGAATGGAAGAAGCGTACATATTGCGCCGACCCCAATTGATTGGCAACAGGGCAGGCAGATATGTTTTTTATATGGAAGGATGCGTGCTATGGATGCGTGCTATGGATGTGTGCAATGGATGCGTGCTATGTGCAGTGCAGAGTACCTACAGTAGGCCCGCGTTTGTCCCTGAAAGTAGACATGCCATCGTGGAAACAAAAAGTTATACATCGCATAACTCGAGCTGCGCATCTTCCTCGCGCAGCTACTTTGCGGCGGCGCATCTTCATAGCACATCTTACTCGCACCGCTACATAGCTTAGTATCAGTGGAATCGATCACATAGTTTCACAGCTTAGCTATTACATCCTCGCAGCATAGCTGCATAGCACATCTCTGGTGGAAAAGCAGACTTAAATTCTACGATTGGTTACAGCTGATTTCATAATAAGAAACTTTCAAACGTGTTTACGCGTGAATTTACAAAAGGACTACATTTTCTATTATGATTCCATGTGTGACGGAGCGGCTAAAATAATGTAAATTTTACAGCGTCTCGTGTGAGAGCGAGAGAGCTGCAGGGTTCAATGAACACATCTTTTCGCGTTTTACGGTTTCTATTGTATTAATAAAATTGATTATGAAATTATATAGGAATACTCGTAGTCTCGTAGCTCGTACCATGTGTACTGAAATAAATTTGTAATTGAATTTATTTCATTGAAGCGGCCTTCAATATTATAATATTTGTACAGTTGAATCAATTGAATCGCAGTTGCTCGAATGATTATTTTTTCATATGTAGATAAATTCACTTAAATTCTTTGAGATCTATGTGATCCTAGTGCTCATGTTCACTATAAAGTCATTAAGAATTTTCTAGGCATTTCTAATTCTGTGTAGCATAACTAAGAAAGATGGCACTGATGTGCCAAACTAACATTATTAATGCGAAAGTGAGTTTGTTTGTTTGTTTATTACGCCTTAACGCCTCAACTACTCAACGGATCATCGGCTTGCCGATAGACTATGGTATGGAGAAGGACATAGGCTACTTTTTATCCCGGGAACGCGGGTGAAACCGCGGGGGACAGCTAGTTCTTTATACATATAAAAATAAACTGTCTCGTAGTATCATGAGTCCTTTTCTCTATGGTAATTAATAAGCGAAATTATATCGAAAAAGATACCCGTGAAAGTATTAAAAAAAAAACTTACTGAAAATAGCACATATTATTTGAGTTATTTTGCTCCCTTCAGTAAATAATAAATAATATCTCTTCATCACAACACTAACACACTAAATAACAAATTAATTAATAGAAGTGACTATAATAAAAGTACCAGGAGACCATACACGTATGGATGTAGCGGAAACTACTAATGTACTGATACATATCTGAGACTGATACATAATTGTCAAACATCGTGCTATTAGGTTTGTAAACGACTCACTTGATTGGACTTCTCGTGAACCGGTTTACGATGTCGCGTGCGGACTAGCCAGACTATTTGCTGTGCCAGAGTAACTCCCGAATCAGTATTCAGTCAGTAATACTCGAAAATTCACAACATCAAAAGAAGAAAAAACTAAGATAAACATAGAATTTTTAACCGACGAAAAAACGTATGAAAGCCTTACAAGTCGACGCGTATATATATTTTTATGTATGATCGCATTACTTTTTACAAAGTAGTCTGATTTTGATAATTCTTTTTTATTGTATAAAGTTATACCTGTGGTTATACCTCAAAGTTGGTCCCATATTTATTTTTTTCAGACCTTTGTCAATATTGACAGACCTATAAAAAATCAAAATGATATTTTGACATCTCTCACATGTTTCACGATTCACATAAAGTTATAGTTATTTTTCAATTTTCGTTTATACTTAAATTAATAGTGAACATAATCAAATGTGCGTACATATACGAAAAATACAACAGTTATTCAACTCATTATGATATATATAAATAATGGAAAGTCTACAAAATGAATACGATTAGTAAGGCTACCTACACACAGGCAGGCGGCTTGCTTAGCGCCTAGAGGCTAGCGAGTAACCTAGCGAGTAGCTTAGTAAAACGAACGTTCTAAAATGTTCGCGACCGGCCGCTCTGCGACACGCTAAGGACTAGCTAGGCGCCAAACGCACAGTGCAGCCGGTCGCGAACATTTTAGAACGTTCGTTTTACCAAGCTACTCGCTAGGGTAACCTAGCGGCTTGCTTAGCGCCTAGAGGCTAGCGACTCATCGCTAGCCTCTAGGCGCTAAGCAAGCCGCCTGCCTGTGCGTTTGAGGCCTTTGTACCTTTTTACATACCTCTCATCTCGAGATACCCTCTGTGCCATCTCAAACTTTTATATGCTTGAATTTTTGCATACAGGTTTTCTAACTCCTTCCTTCTTCTTCTTTCCTTTTATAACGTTCCGCCAATACCCCATCACGGACAATGCGCCCTGATTGGCTAATTCAAGGACTCACTAAACATATGCAGTGATTATTCGGTACTGTTATTCATCATTAGCAGCCTATAATGTCCCACTGCTGAGCAAATGCTTCCTTTCACAAATTAGGGTGAAAGTAGGCTAGTGGTCAACCTACTGTTAGGAGTTTTCAAACCACCTAGGAGGCCTCCAACTAGCTTAACGACTATCACAATTAAGTGATAACCGGGACGAACGGCTTTACGTGCCATTCGAAGCACGGAAACGCTCGATTTGAAATACCACTAGGCGGTCACCCATCCAGGTACCGTAATCGGTGCAAAAGCACTTAATAGTTGCGGGATTGGATTCATGGCTCAGTTTAACCTTTTTACTTTACTATTTTAACTGTCTCTTTCCAGTATGGATTTCGGACAAAAGTCCGTGTTAGAAATGGCCTGGAAATGGATATTGTCTTATCTTTCTACTGTTGGTAAGTACACCTTTTATTGCTAATCAGTTTTCTGAGAGCCTACCTGCCTACTGGACTTTTTGATCGATGATAGCTCAGATTACAGAACAAGACAGATGTAGCGCGCAGAACACGGGAGCGAGGCCAAAAAAGCAAATACAAATTGAAAAACACATACCTGGTATTCGTTTTTGAATTTGTATTTTCTTTGTTTCACAAACTTTATTTAACGAGAAACTATTTTTTTTAATAAACTTTATTTAAACAATACAAATACAAATTCAAAAGCGAATACCAGTCATGTGTTTTTCAATTTGTATTTGCTTTTTTGGCCTCACTCCCGTGTTCCGCGCGCTCTATCTGCCTTTTGTTCTGTAATCTGTAGATGATAGCTCAATGTCGTCGAATGCCTCGACAAATCACTTTTTTATATTTAAGGTAGCAAACAAGCATACCAACCACCTGATGGTAAGCGGTTACCGTACCTTATGACCGCTTGCAACACCAGGGGTATAATTCGCGCGTTGCCGACCCTGCAGAAATCAACAATGATTCATACTGAGCTCAAGTTTTCTGTGAAAGAATACATCGAGAGGATACTGTAGCGACATCTATCAGTTACACTGAGATATTTCACAAACAGAAAAATAGATGGCGTGGCGCCCCAACATCCTGCATCGCGCTTACGAAGTTTTCTCGGCAATCTGCATATATACAATTGTCCAACAAGTACAGTTGGACCGCGGTCCCCAGACATGATGACCCAGCCCCCCTTTTAAATGTAGGTGTCATGCAACCTTGCAAGAAAGTGAGAAGAGATTTTGCGGGGTCGGAATCGCGCTAGTTTCAGCGTCAAAAATATCAGCAAGCTACAATCTAGTCTTTGTTTATCACCAGACGACAAGGCAATGATAGGTTCGAACCCTAAAATGAGCTTGAGCTTTCGGTGAAGGAAAATATCCCACGCATAGCACGGTGGTAGGGTAGTTTGTAGTACTTACCCACCTGGGGCTCTACCGCGTAACTTTGGTGGTGATCGTAACGAACACCATTCATGAATTTCATCCAATCAGCGCCCACGAATGGTCATCGTCGCGTCATACCGCGTGCGCGTCATTGGATGAAATAATTAATGGTGTTCGTTACGATTACCACCAAAGTTACGCGGTAGAGCCCCTGGCTGGCTACCAACCTCAAAATGAAAATCTGTCACCAAGCAGTTGTCGGTGCATTCCGACAGCTACAATTTGAGAGCCAGTTCCTTCTAGGCTTTGTGTGCTTACCACCTTCGGCCACATCATCACTTACCATGGTGAGATTGCAGTCATACACAGGTCCTGATGATAGCTAGATGGTCAAACGCCTTGCTGAAGGCTTTTTTTATTACAGTCCTAATCCTGATGTGGAATGATGCCTTTAACATGGACACCCTTACGGATTTCTCTTACAAGTTCAAACAGCTGGTGGATGAACTGTCGTTGTACTTCCGACCCTGCGGCTTCCCCATCGAGCTGGTCACTAGGTTCTGTATGGACAAATTGCAGATAAACAGAATGGTATTTGCCTATACAGCGTGTAACGGGAGTAAAACGATACTTTCAGAGAATATACAAAAAAAATATCCTGGGAAATTCCTCACTCACAGTTATCTGATCAGAAATTAATCAGAGCTCATGGAAACCAGATAACTGATATACTACTTTTTATTTGTAAATAATAAATGTGTGCCCTGTGTGGGATCGAAACCACGACACCTGTGGCGTGATATGTGGAATCAACTGCGCCATCTGGCCTCATTGCAACAGTTTCAGAGAAAAAAACATTACGGATTTCATCATATTTTTATTTTTTCTCAGACTTTTATTTAAGCGACGGATCGAATTGATTTAGGCGATAAAGTCGGTAAACAAGCTTGCAGTCCACCTGATGGTAAGCGGTTACCGTAGCAGTTTTACCTTTCCCCTTCCCAATGAGCTCTGGCGACCCAACTCACACGCAGGAACACAACATAAAGTTATTTACTTATTTAGCTAAATGTCATTTATAGATTTTGAATCGGGTACATTAAAAGTTGGCAACAGATTGGCAATACCCCTGCCTCCCTAGACAAGATGATTGTCGACAATTGTAGTCGTTACTAAACGATCCACCTTTGTATAGGCACCCTGGGCTAGTAGACAAGATGGTTATCGACAATCGTCATAGTTAGTAAACGATCAATCCACGGAAAAGAGAATACACATATATATCACAATTAAATAAAGGTTTGTAGACTCATCGATGAAAGGAAATCCGTCCTTGAGTTACACTCCGAGTCCTCACTTCGTTTCCTACAGGAAATAATAGCGCATCACGACATAATTAAATATTTTTGGCGGAGCTACGCACCTCTGCTAAGAATGGCGGATACTACGAAGCGTTGACGCGTGTTTTGGTTGATATATGCCCATCTGATGTCATGTGAGGCGCGCGGGCTCCGCTAGCATAGCGTCTCTATTTATTTCTTTTCCTGTGGATCAACCTATTATGGGATTGACATTTCGAATCGAAATGCCTATCACGTGATTTTAACAATCTCTTATGTGAATCCCATACAAAGGTTGATCGTTTCCTAACTATGACGATTGTCGATAACCATCTTGTCTAGGGAGGCGGCTATACCTACTATTATTAATGCGAAAGTGAGTTTGTTTGTTTGTTAGGCCTTCACGCCTCAACATCAACATGAAATTTGGCATGCAGATAGCCTATGGTATGGAGAAGGACATAGGCTACTTTTTATCCCGGGAACGCAGGTGGAACCGCGGGGGACAGCTAGTTATTAATAAAATAGGCGGCTGTAGTAAATATAACACTGTGGGGTGGATTTTGGTGACATGGTAGCAAAAAAAGGCTCCTCATTGAGATCGATCTGAAATACTGGTCAAGTGTGTATCGTACTCGCATACACGGAAGGCTTGTACAAGAAAGTATAAACCCAAATCAACCTTACGTTGTAATTTTGCTATGATATTACTAGTAGGCGCAACAAATATATTAATTTTCTGACGTATACCTTTTTAGGGTTCCCTACCCGGAGTATGCCAAACGGGACTCTATTACTAAGACTCCGCTGTCCGTCCGTCCATCAGTCTGTCAGTGAGCTGTATCTCATGAACGGTAATAGGTAGACAGTGTGAAATTAAAGGGGGCGCTCATACAAGAAACGTCTTTTTTGGCGTTTTTTTTTTCATGGCAAAGTTGTAGTAGTTAATATTGTACGGAACACTCCGTGTGCGAGTCCGACTAGCACTTGGCCGGTTTTTTTATTTATTATATTTCACAATCTTTTTGTTGTTAAGGAACAGGAATTTAAATTATCGGTTTCTTACGTAGGTATAATAGACGTCTTTGAAATAGAGCCAGAACAAAAAACGTTGGAAAAAATGCAGTGTTAAACATGGGCGAACCAAGCCTTCTTTCTGTGGAATATTTTCATCCCGTTACAAGATTTTCTAAAGTTAAAATGTTGTACCAGGTCTCAAATTCAAGCTAGAAGACAGACCAGACCACATCCAGCATTCAATATGTTTTATTAAACTCCTTGAAGTCATGTGTTCCTGGTGCAATTTGTTACAAAATATTTGTAAAAAAAGTTTATTGAAAAAATGAAAGGCTTTTATTATTATTGTAAAATTGATTTTATTTTTATTTATTACATCTGCTAGCAGTATTATTGTTACATTATAATTATGGAAATGTAGAATATAATAAAATTATGTTCGTAAAATCTACGATACAATACATTGTTGGTAGAATTCCACCGTTTTTCTTCGGGTGACATTTGAATCACAATAGATTAATAACTACGTAGAAAATATTTTATATATAGGTATAACTACCTATGTACGTATAGCTCATTCATAAAATTTCATGGTCGATTTAAGGTCAAGAACCTGTGTGTGTGTGATCATAACCATACGAATTACCTTTTGGTTTTTGTCATTCAATTATTTGATAAAAATATACCGTACATTGTTTGCATTAATCTTATCGAACATGAAGAAAAACAACTTGAAAACTTATTATTTATTTATTAGGGTCATAAAAGCACCTAGATAATAAATTAGAATTAAGTCTTTCCGTATTAAATGCATCAAATCTAAGAAAATATTCAATAAATATTACTGACGAAGAATTCACTAATTATTTACAAAGATCACTTATTTCTACCATTGACAATAAATATTACAATAAATAAACAGTCAAAATTATGTATTAATGCTAAAAATCACTTATACGTAAATTGAATTATTGTTTTAAAAAAATCGGCCATTTTGTGTTCGCCATTTTAAGAGTCCAGATATTTTTGTACTGTTTTTTTCTTCCTTTTATTACAAAATTCTTATGAAGTGAAAGGTTTTTACAGTCTAATCGACTTTAGTTATATTTGAGCAACACAACAATGACCCAGGTTGAAATATTATTGATCCGATTTTTTACACATCGATATCGTTTAAACTTTCACAAACACATTCTTACGTTATGCTATAATCGATTATTGGAAGACAAATTTATATTATTTTACATTATTTTTACTTATTACAGAGATAGTTGGCACTAAACAGCGGGACTTCAGCTCCCAATAGTTGAGTATGATAATAATATTAGAAGGAAAGTGAGATAATATCGTAATTACTGGTGATTCGATATTCTATCACTTATCGGCGATATAGGTAGTTTTTGGGCTCTTCTGCGATTGGATCTGTGCATGTTCCCAGGTATTTCAATTGGACCAGGCTCCTGCAAACGAAATCAAAAAAGATATTTAGATCACTTGCTTTTTTACCTTTCCACCTTCTACGTACTTCAAGAGGCTACTATCAAGTACCAGGCACCCATAACCCGGCAACAACTCACCTAGATCGGCAGTTCTCCATTTCAAGGAAGCACTTGTTGGAATAAGTTTTGTTGTCAGTGCCACACACGGGGTCGTATTCCGGCGGGCACACGCGAGCACAGCCTGAGTATTGGAAGCGGGCGAGGCAGCGCTTCAGTGGTACCACGAACACGTGCTTGCTGCAATAATATAATCTTTTTAGGGTTCCGTAGCCAAATGGCAAAAAACGGAACCCTTATAGATTCGTCATGTCTGTCTGTCTGTCTGTCTGTCTGTCTGTCTGTCTGTCTGTCTGTCTGTCCGTGTATGTCACAGCCATTTATTTCCGAAACTATAAGAACTATAATGTTGAAACTTGGTAAGTACATGTATTCTGTGAACCGCATTAAGATTTTTACACAAAAATAGAAAAAAAACAATAAATTTTGGGGGTTCCCCATACTTAGAACTGAAACTCAAATTTTTTTTTTTCATCAAACCCATAAGTATGGGGTGTCTATGGATAGGTCTTCAAAAATGATATTGAGGTTTCTAATATCATTTTTTTCTAAACTGAATAGTTTGCGCGAGAGACACTTCCAAAGTGGTAAAATGTGTGTCCCCCCCCCTGTAACTTCTAAAATAAGAGAATGATAAATCTATAAAAAATATATGATGTACATTACGGTGCAAACTTCCACTGAAAATTGGTTTGAACGAGATCTAGTAAGTAGTTTTTTTTTAATAGGTCATAAATTGAAATTAATATCAAATACTCAGGTCTATACAACCATTTACTTATATACCTACAGGTTTGTACGGAACCCTCGGTGCGCGAGTCTGACTCGCACTTGGCCGTTTTTTTTACTAGTACTAGTCGTCTTGTAGACGATACTACCACAGTTTTAGCATTAATAGTACGAGACTGTGAAATCAGTAGACATTAATGTTGAATTTCTGTATGTTTGTAGATAATATTCAGGGATCTACCATTATTACCTAGTTCGGAAACTAAAAGACTGATTGGGCGTGATAAATTCCCTTGTAATTTTAGTCCTTGATCTAGAGCTGTAATTTTTTAGAACAACTGTTTTAATATCCTGTGCACTTTCGACAAGACATGGCGAAACTATAAGGATTGCTTGTTCGACTAGGGAACCCTAAAAAGTTGATAGTCTTCTAAATAAGAGTTAAAAGGTTAATGGTATAATTTAGTTTTATATTTCATTTATTTTATTTATATATTGGGGCAAACTGAAAATCAGCGCTGGGGTGGACAACAGTGCACCCTAGCATAATGCTGAGTTTGCTACCATTTGTCAGACATGTTTTTTATTTTTTTTATTTCTTTATGTTCTTGTATGTAATGGGTTTGACAATAAATTTATTCTTATTCTTCTTAAAAGGTGGTATTTTGGCAACATGGCCAGATTCCATGAGTAGGATTAATTTTGAAATTATCATCTTACCCGCAATTCTCTTTCTTCATCAAACACTCGTTCTTATAGAAGCGGTTATCAGAGCCGCAGACGAAGGCAGGAGTATCAGGACAGTCTTCGTGGCAGAGGGCGGTGGTGCGGCAGTGGGATGCTGCGACGGCTACCACGTGCTGGCCGCAGGTTAAACGACGGAGTTCGCATTCCGACCTGAAGATTTTAAATATAGCTTGTTGAATACCTCTCAAAACATAGATTAAAAATAAAATAAAGTAATAAGTTTAGTGTAGAATCTGTAACCTTCAAAGCCTCGAAAAAACATCACCATCATCCACACATTTCTTCCCAAATCTATGGAACCAGCATAGGGCCTACTAGGTTGTCAGCTGATCATGGAAGGTCTTAGCTGGTGCACTAACATACAGCGCAAGGTGATTTCGTTTCAATGCATTCCTTGACCTTATATAGTATTTGATAATAATGACAGCTGGAGAAGAGGCTGTATGGGTTGTGCTTTGGTCTGTTATGTGAGAAAAGGAATTTGGAGATGTAAAGAGTTCAAGTACAGACAGAAGTATGAGCTTTAGGAGAAGCCAGAAGAAGTAATACAAGTATTCGCGCCTGGATTGACACTAGAATGATGTGAGAGTGATCTGGGATGGCTAAAAGGGGAGGTGGTGGCCATAAAGGGGAAAGCCTGAATAACCAGCATGGATACAAGCTGTAGGATTTAACATGTATAAGGAAAACATCGTTAATTTAAATTTTCTTCTGAGATGGTAGCAGCACATAATATTATGTTGAGATTATCCTTACCTGTAGACATTTCCATCAGATCCGCAGACGGGTTGCTCAACAGCATTGTCACAGTTGTCTGGGCAGTCGATTTCGAGGCGGGGTAACAGCGTGCAGTTACCAAAGTGCGCTAGTTGTACCCCTTTTCTGTAATTTTGGATTATGAAAATAATTTTATTTTTAATTCTGTTGGATCTCCGTTTGTGCTAGCGATCGATGGGTTTCAGGCTCATTGTTTTTGCAAAGTAACAAGTTATCATAGCAGAGCTGATGCTAAGAGAGAATAAAAATATATAAAAAACAAGATTTTGTAAAAACACAGATGAAATAAAACATAGCCTTCTGTGAGACGACGCGTAGACGGGATAAACTAAAAACTTCAGTACCAAGATAATTATCATAACTTCTAAAAAGTAGTGTTATTCAATAGGAAAGAGTTGGGTGGATGCTGGTTCTACTACGTAGTACTATTAAATATTCTGTGGTTCTACTACGTAGTACTATTAAATATTCTGTGGTTCTACCTAGACTAGGTTCTATAACGGTGTTCTCGGAGAGTAAATAGACTATTGGCATCGGGATATCAGGACATTAAGGGGTTTGTATTAATTCGACAGAATTTGCGATTGTTTTTCGGTTTTTAACTTAAGACCAACTAAAACTGCATGCACCAAGATACCATACGTTTAAAAGAGTTGCCTTATTAACTAGAAAAGAGTTGGGTGGATGCTGGTTCTACTACGTAGTACTATTAAATATTCTGTGGTTCTACGTGGTTCTACCTAGACTAGGTTCTATAACGGTGTTCTCGGAGAGTAAATAGACTATTGGTATCGGGATATCAGGACATTAAGGGGTTTGTATTAATTCGACAGAATTTGCGATTGTTTTTCGGTTTTTAACTTAAGACCAACTAAAACTGCATGCACCAAGATACCATACGTTTAAAAGAGTTGCCTTATTAACTAGAAAAGAGTTGGGTGGATGCTGGTTCTACTACGTAGTACTATTAAATATTCTGTGGTTCTACGTGGTTCTACCTAGACTAGGTTCTATAACGGTGTTCTCGGAGAGTAAATAGACTATTGGTATCGGGATATCAGGACATTAAGGGGTTTGTATTAATTCGACAGAATTTGCGATTGTTTTTCGGTTTTTAACTTAAGACCAACTAAAACTGCATGCACCAAGATACCATACGTTTAAAAGAGTGGGTGGATGATGGGTTCTTCTATAACGGTGTTCCCGGAGAGTAAAAGCCGTAACGCACCTTCCGACCGCGTCGGTCTCCTAGGAGGTCTGTTGTCCTACCGCGTCGGTCTCCTAGGAGGTCTGTTGTCCTACCGCGCTGTTGCGAACGGCAGGACGCGCTACGTACGCCCGCTCCGACGCGTCGGGTCTTGCGTCACAGAGGATTGAAGTCTGTGCTTGCGTAGCGCGGCAGGACCGACATAATTATTATTAATACTGGTTGGCTCGCCCTCGGATTGGTCGGTATCGAACTTAGGTATTAAGTAGGTAGGTAAGTAGGAGTCCGACCGTCGGAATGTGGTCGGAAGGTGCGTTACGGCTTTAAATGGACTATTTGCACCAGTATATCAAACATTAAAAGAGTTGTATTATGCCCGGTTTCTATAAACAAATACGAATCGTATTGCTTACCAATGGTAGGTTTTTTTATTGCCAACCAAACTGAGCAAATAGATAATTTCGCAAGCTAATTTTATCTGTGATAGCTACTTCCATATGGTAGGGTCTGCTATGCAAAGCTTTGAGGTATTTGCTTCATTATTGGTAAAGATTTTAATTTTAACCGATAACGGTCCGTAAATTATAGGAATCGGCCATTATCCGATAGCATTATTTTGCGACAAACTAGCAACTGTTACGACAAACTAAAACTGTATGTACCAAGATATCATAAGTTTAAAAGAGTTTTCTTATTAAATAGGAAAGAGTTTGGGTTGGCTGGGGTGGTTCTATAACGGTGTTCTCGGAGAGTAAATGGACTATTGGCACCAGGATATCAGAACATTAAAGGAGTTTGTATTAATTTGATAGAATTTGCGATTCGTTGTTTGTTGATTCGGTTTTTATCTAAAGGCCAAAAAACTGCATGGACCAAGATGGGTACCATTACTATTATTTATTCTGTGACCATACGTTCAAAAGAGTTGACTTTGAATAATATAATAATATAATATAATATTATTATATTATATTATAGGAAAGAGTTGGTTGGATGATGCCGATGATGGGTTCTAATAACGGTGTTCTCGGAGAGTAATTGGACTATTGGCACCAGGATATCAGAATATCAAAGGAGTTTGTATTAATCTCATAGAACCACAAAAAGCACAGATTACCATTGAATTATCAGATTACTAAATAAATAGCTACGCCACAAGACAAGACAGAATTTGCGATTCCTTTAGCGTTTTTTTTTTATTCAAGAGTGTTTTAACGTAGAGCGCAGCACAGTCTCTATTTGTCTTGCTTGGTAGGTTTGATTTGTGACTGATATAGGTATTTCTGTACCAGTCGAATTTTGCTTGCCACTTGCCACTGCGTACGTGTCAAATATAAAAAAAATATGATGAATTTTATTTTTTAGGCTTCTGCTTATTCTGCTAACATAAAAATATTGGAAACTGATCAAATTACAATAATACGGAACAGAGTGACTTACAAGCAAGTAGCGACTTTCAAGTGACAAGAGTTGGTGTAAACATTGGCATCAGTACCGCAGACAGGGTCGGGGTCGCTGGGGCACTTCACTTTCAGGCACTTGTTCATTTTGGCACGACATTTCTCCATATCCATCTTTTTGACTATTTTTCTGTTGCTTACTCTGAAAGTGCAAAAGAATTTCGGTAAAATATCATAATGATGTGATTGCCTTATTTGGTTGTATTTTTTTGAACTAACAGTTTGGTTTTTTACAATCAATCGAATCAAACAAAAATTAAACTATACTGAAGGTACTAGGAGAAAAGCCCAATACAAGAGTTCAACTCACCCGCAGTTCAGCATCCTCATTTCGCAGTCGTTTCTATAGACCATCTCATCTGAACCGCAGACAAGCTTCTCCTTCTGCCCAGAACAGTCAGTTGCACAGGATTCGCCGCCAGATGTCCTCTCTTGGGAAGAACAGAACGCCATCGGCACTTCGAATACGTGTTTGCTGTAAGAAAAGGGATGAACATAACTTAATAGTATCAAAAATACCCTTTTTATGTTGCTTTTTTAAATATCTTATTATAATCTTACCCGCAATTAGTTGCCTTCATTCTGCAGGCATTGGCATAGAGTTTGCCATCGGAGCCACAAGTAGGTCTCGCGACTCGCCAGCAGGACTCGCGACAGTGTCTTGTGGTCTGACAATGCTTCTTGCTTGTTCTCACTACACCTTGTCTGGAAATAAAACATAGGTATTTTATTTTTTCGAGGGCCGATTAGATTATCTCTAGTGGCTTTGTGAGCTGTAGACCTCGCCGAGTCTCGATAATTATATGAAATTCTCAGCAGTGACGTACACGTCTTTTATCTGTGACTATACTATTAATATCCCTAAAAAAAATGCATAAAAAAACGTCTGTGACGGACGGACGGACCCAAGTGCGATCATAAATTATAAGGGTTCTGTTTAATCCTCCTAAGATTTATATAATATCATTTGTACGTACGTAGCATTTATATACTCTGAGCTATCCATAAACCCTTATAAACAATTTTTACTTGAATTTATTAACCCAAGAGAACTTGAGACTGGATTGTTTTCTAAACGGCCTTCGAATTTCGAGTACCAGGTTGTCATAACTTTTCAAGAGTTAAAGCACGGTAAAAAAAGTGTTGATACATTAACCGTGGTTAAAGTCATCCCAATAATGCAAATCAACCAACCAGGCGAACCAAACAATTCTCCAGCAGAATAAGCAAAAAGTACCAGGCAATCATAAATACCGAATAACTTACCCGCAAGTAAGCAGCTTCATCTGACAAGTGCTCTTGTACACGTTACCATCTGACCCACAAATGGGGCCATCCAGAGGTGCTTGGGAACAGTTCACAGGACAATTCTCCCGATGGGCGCTTATATTATTGCAAGCACCTAAGTGAGATAAACCGATGCCAACTCTGTAAGAGAAAAGGAGATACGTACTTACTATATTATTAATGACTCACTCGTATACGGGAAAAGTATCTGATAATTTAGTGGAAAGGTTGCGGTGGTACTCGAGAGAATTTTCTTTTTCCTTTTTTTTATTACGGGCCAGTTGGCGCAGTGGGACTCCACCTATCGCACCGCAGGTCGTGGGTTCGATTCCCGCACATGAAATGCATTTATATGCATGAACATGTCTGTATGTCCTGAGTCCTCATAATTATGTATATTTTTTACAAACAAAAAGAACTATATGTATTATATCAGTGATCTGGTTTCCATAGTATAAGCTCTGCTTAGTTTCGGATTAGATGACCGTGTGTGATGAACACGGAAAAGAGAATCTTTCTCTGTGGTGATGAATGTCCCAGGATATTATTTATTTATTTATTAGTAAAATCGTCTGTATGGATTATAAAATACTCAAACCTTTTTAATTTTTGGTGTAAATTGTGGTAAGAAAATAATTAAAATATCTCGTCAAAGGAGGTTTTTATTTTAGGGACTATTTATCCTACCTGCAAATCTCAACCTGCAGCATACATCTATTCAGGTAGGTCCTTCCATTGGTCCCGCAGACAGGGTCCCTCTCGGAGGTGCACCGGTGATCGCACTTAGAACCTTGGGCCCGGGAACAGGTCCCTTGATCTGGGGCTAGTCTTACACCTGAAATTGATTGACGATAGAATTTAGTTGGTGTAATGCCTCTTGAGGTATTGGATAACATTAGCAATAGATAAAAAATGTATTCCTTTATAGGTCATTCGTCACGATATATATTTTATATCATCTCTGTCACTGATCACGTGAATTCATCATCATCATCCATTCAGTTAAGAGGTAAATTAGATCAACTGCCTTGTTGCTATACAACTACTATCTACCAGGCTTTCAGTTAATGTAAGAGTTAGTTCGACGTAATAACCCGAGTTTCTATCGTCAGCATCCTGTCAGTTTCTAAGAATTCAACGTACCTTTCCCGCAAGTCTTCTTTCTCATTTCACAAAGAGAAGGATAGATGTATCCATCTGTCGCGCACACAGGCTCTCCTTGCAGGGCGGGCCCGCAAATCCGCGGGCAAGTCGCGTCACGCGCACACTCACACCATGAAGCCACTGGAATGAACGAAAACCGAATGAATAAATGTTTGAAATCTACTTATACGTTTGTTGTGTACTTTGATGTATGCGAGAGAGGTAGCAATCACCAAACCATACAATACAGATATAATAAATAGCGCCGTAAAAGTATGAGAACATGCAGCTTGCCATTGTCCTTCAATACTCGTGAGTAAATATTTCAATAATACAGATTGAAATTGAAAGCTAAGTTAGAACGAAATAAAGATTTTTATTCAGTTGGCAAAAATATTGATATATTGATATAATCCTATTCGCAATTCGAATAAGATTATACAAATATAGGTAGTAAGTAGGTGGTAAGTCTGAAAATTACCACTATAAATCACAGTATACCTACAAGAACACACTGAAACTTTATAGATAACTAACCACAAGTACATTTAAAACAAAGGGGCAATGCGATAGGTGGCGATAGTGTGAACGAAAAACCTTGTACATTATTGGAGCCACGAAACGAGCGAGTAAAGATCTCAATAACAGAGAGTTATTGTACTTGAAGCGCTCGTGGTGTAGCATGATAAGCCGTTATTAATCAATCGGCAAGTTAAGCTACCACCGTCGTAGTCAGTACCTGGATGGGTGACCGCCAAGTGGTAATTCAAATCGAGCGTTTCCGTGCTTCGGAAAGCACGTAAAGCCGTTGGTCCCGGTTATCACTTAATTGTGATAGTCTTTAAGCTAGCCTTCTAGGCGGCTTGAAAACTCCAACAGTAGGTTGACCACTAGCCTACCTCCACCGATCAGCAGTGGGCACGCGTGGTGGAGTATCTGCCCATTCCCTTTCGCCCTGATTTGTGAAAGGAGGCCTGTGCTCAGCAGTGGGACATTATAGACTGATGATGATGATGACGATGATATGTACTTGGATTGAAGCAATTAATGTTTTTGTTCATTTAAAAAATAGCGCATTGTATAATAATATTTCTGATTTTTTTTACTCTGATCTTATCAGTACACTTTCTATTGTGAAATTGTGGACGAAAACAACCAACCATACAAAAAAAGCTGAAGTTTTTGTAATTTAATATCATTAATTTCATCATGATTACGGAGTAGCCTCCATGGAGTTCTGACGATTATTACAGAGAGAGTGAACAACTTTTTAATGAGGAGGTACACCGAAGTATTCGATAATTCTATGCCAAAATCTCAGGCTCTTTCACAAAAACGCTCCGCTTAATAAAACGCGCTTTTCGAAACCTCAACTCGACTAACACTATGTCCTGAGGCCGCAAGCTCGACTAGGAAAGTGCATTAGCACAAAACTAAAAGTTCTACCAATATCTTATCTTCCAGATTAAATATGCGATAAAAAGCAAACCCTTTAATGAAACGGCTTCAGCCATTAAAAACCAAGTGAGGTGGCAATTTTCGTATATTCGCTTGAATATAATAATAAATTGCGCAGTGTATTTAGTAATTAAGATTTAATAGCTACAATTAATTGAGTGGCGCCTAGAACCTAATGAAAGTCTTGTAACTTCTTTTTTAGCTAAGTTCGCTATTTAAATTGCATTTTTGTAAGTCTTCATCTATATGTGAATAAAAGGAATAAAAGATGATTGACTAGTAAAACCGCAAGTCTAGAAACTTTAAGTTTGCACCCATCCAATAAGGAAGGGATTTTCATATATAGGTCGCTCTATTATTATTCTATCTCTATGGTTTTTCAAAATTCGGAGGAAATCGGAAATTAGAAGACTTTTCACCGTCTTTTCGTCAAAGGAATCCAGCAATATCAAATTCAATATGTCTGTCCGTCAATCCGCAATATGTACGCATCTTCGGGGCTCATCCCTAGCATTGGTGACTTGTGTTAGGGAATGTTTAATAAAGTTCCTAAAACCCCTGTATTGTTATTTTGTTTCAAGTTCGTTTTGTCCGTGAGTTTGATGACTCACACGCTTGCAGCTCAGTTACTGCAGAGATAATATCAAAGATGGAGTTTCTGAATTCCTTCGGTTCACAAGATTTCTCTGCATCGTTATAATTATTTAGTGACGCTATATTTTTGTGGAATCTACGGAGCTACCTTTTATTTTCTTGCTCTAGTTTTCTTGTAAGTTTTTATTTAATTCGTCACACAAACTAAAACATAAAATATTGGAGAGTCAAGTATTAATTAAAACGTCCTATGAGAATATATCAAAGCCTCATCCATTCCAAAAAAAACACATTCCTTTTAAAATATATATTGTAATGATATGGCTGATGGTTTCACATAAAGAACTCGCTGTCGATAAAATTTGTGTAGCGTAGATATTTCCTTCAGTAAAAGTACTATATATAAGATTTGAACCCACGACCTTGGCTGCGCCTTCCGAGACGTCAAATCTGAGTATCATATCAAAATTAATAAAATATGTCATGATAATAATTCAATCGACATTCCAGCAACAATTGAAGTTACTTAACCTCAGTTACATACATACAAACTACTAGGGCAACATAAGGTCAATAGCGGTCATTATAAAGCAGAGGTATGCGCGATCCCTCCTGGCCTTGAGCTGTCTTCTATGTAGGCCATATCCCTATTGGGACCTCCTTTGTTGCATTGATGCAGCTGCATGACGACGTAGGCCACATGTAGGCCTAGATTGAATTTATATTTTAATTCATATCGATCGAAATTTTCGAGTTTCGAAAGTGATAGTTTACACGTATAAGTCTCGTTTGATCCTTTGAAATCCCTTGACCCTTGATTACTGTCCAAACTTCGAGATTTAATTTTCAACTTCAGTGAATTGGCCTGATAGTGGAATGTGTTATTTTTTTAATCGTTTAGTTGAGGTTATAGTTATTGCGCAAATAATTAATCAAAACATCGCTTTTAATTTATAACGTTTTACTGGTTTTACCCAAAGAATTTGAAGCGTAGCCAAATCCTAAGTCTATGGTTTTTTTACCAGTCATCATCATAAAACATGTTATTTTTTTCATTTTATGTGTTTTATCCTCATCCAGTCGTATATCAATTAAAATGTACCAGGCTACCATCAAACTCGAGCGTTCCCGTATTATGACGTGTAATCAAAACAAATTGTGAGCAGTTATCACTGAGCTAAAGCAGTGGACACACAAATGCAAAACCAGGTACCAATAACCCGTATTATTTTACTCCATTTTTTGTTAAAAAATGTCACGTTTGAGTGATCTGTTTTTTAAGAGCTCAGTCTTAAAGGTTTATGCTCATAATAAGTACGTGCAATCGATCTACGGTTCTTCAACCAATCAGTGTCAGTTACAAAGTAACATAATTTAGAAAGGTATTTAGTTATTTACTATGTTATTGAGCTCGCTATTTCTGAAGGCTAGTTAGAAAGATTTCACGTGAGCAGGTAAAAGCTAGCAGATTTATAGTAAAATAAGGTTGACGTATATGCACCGGACCGGACGATGCATGGTTGACGGCCAATTACTCGCCAGAATCTAGTTTTTTAATCATCGATACATAGATAGTGTTGACGTGTAGTAATTAATGGAGTTAATAACTTGCCAGTTGAATTGAGTGATTTTTGTGTCTAGGAAATATAAAATGTTATATATATTTTGGTTGCCTGACCCAGTGTAAACTAAGCCTTACAGTAATTATGAAATCGTAAAACATAAATTGCTTCCGAAATTAAAACTCTCATTACACGATATTTAAACTAACAACTTTCAGTTGGTTTGGCAGCCGTTTTTTTTTATTGTAATTTATTTTCTTCATTCCCATTTTAAGAAGGTTTTTTAAGGCATTGTTTTTTGAACTGGTTTGAAACCCGGTATACATCGAACTGGACTAACAAATATAATAACATATCAATTCTTCAATTACAAAGATTTCTTTAGTGTCTGGTGGCCTGGTACATTAATTTGATGATCGACTATCTTGTTTGTAGTTTTCTTTAATTAACTGTTTTCTTTTTTAACACGCATTACTATATCATAATAGTAATGACATAAATATTGCCCCCCCCCCCCCTCCGGCTCTCTCCACCACGGCTAGCCTCTCATCGGAGCCTAAGTTAAGCCTGAGCTTGTCTTATTACTTGACCCACCGCGCGTCAAGTGTTGACACAAAGATTTCTATTTTACTCTTACATGGAAAGTCTTTAGTGATGGATGAGACAAGCATAACGGCATGGGGTTCTACAAAGAGGGTGTGAAGAGATTTCTTCATGGTCGGCAACGCGCGATTGATACCCCTGGTGTTGCAAGCGTCCATAGGCTACGGTAACTGCTTACCATCAGGCGGGCCGTATGCTTGCTTGCCACCTTAGTGGTATAAAAAATATATATATATATATATATAAATAAATATTCGTTACTGTGACATAGTTTTACTTTTTTTATTTTCATGTGCAGAAGATGTAACAAAAATTGTAAAGTTCGTTACCGACTCTTCTCAGCAAATGCGACCTTCCAAACTGGAAAAACATTCAGAAAGCACTTGCGTACGGCATCTTTGAATAAAAAAAATGTTTCGACTTTTCTAGTATTTTGTAATATAGTGATGTGCTTATTAGTTTACATTCCATACGAAACTAAAAAAAAATTAAATATAAATCTTCATCGTATCCCATCACTTATAATAAACGTATAGACAGGTACTATAATTTTACGCCTTGGCTGTAAGTAGGGCAGCCTGCGTAAATCTTAACTTAACTAGATAATATGGTCTAGTTATTGTGCCATTATTTATATTACATAATTGTATAACTATTATAAAAGCAGTCTCTATTGTTTCTTCTTATGCTAGCTCATGTTTTTTTAAATAATTTGTTTTAATATACAGTACCTAACCTATCCTTTCAAGTTTCATATAAATTAATCACAAAAATCATAACCCTCCTTCCGGGTCAGTCGGGTAAAAAGACTATCAGCATGGCCAGGCTTCGAGTTCGAATCAAACTACGGTAGAGTAATAAAAAAAAAAGGAAATTCCAGAATCAAACATACTTTTTTAGTTATTTTTTATATTACGAATACTATTCAGACTTTCTATGCTAAAGAGTATTCGAAATGTACCAACACTCTAAAATCAAATAAAATATGTAGCACAACTGCAAAACTTTTTTTACAATTCCAATTTTAAAAGTTGTACAAGGTGCGAAACAAAAGATTTAGTTACGAAAAGGAAGGCGTTGCGCGTTGTTTCGACAGGCTACACGGTGGGGGTACAGGCTACAGCTTATGTCTACAACAAAGCTCGTTTAAACTATATCGGACTTTGATAAAAGATAAACTGCACTGAATAATGAGCTAGTCGTAGCCTAGGTTGTAGGGTTGGCACGTTATTCTAAATTTGTATTTTTTTGTAAGTTGAAATTATCTATACGTTCCAAATGTATTTAAATGAAACTTATTTAAAACAAAATAATATATATTTATTTATCCCACTCAGTCCATTTCTCAAAATGTAATGGAAAAAACATGCAAACGTGCCGTTAAAGGCCTAAACTGCTATATCTTAAGGTGAATGGTAACGTGGTAACTCTTTTAATATCTAATACAATTTTATCCATATAATCAATCTATCTTTCTATAAAAGGAGAATCCAAAAATCATCCAATAAGGAATTGTTTTTCAAAATTCAACCCCTATGGGGGTAAAAGAGCAGATCGCGAGTGAAACCGTTGGGCGGAAAGGTAGTTAGTCTATAAGAGTTAAAAGTGAGTGAGTATAGGTTATTATAATAAGATCAATAAGATCCGTTGGAAAGTAAAGCTCATAATCATTATGCTGAACAGGTCTCTCTGGTCTAGATCTCGATTAAATTACCTAGTACATGTTTGTAATAATAATAAGCAATTTGATGAGAGAAGATCTCAGAACTAAATAAAACTATAATTGATTACTTCTTTTGTTTCTCCTGGAAAAGAAAGGTCCTCTAAATCTGCTCTAAGCCTCCACGTGGTATTGGATTGGTTTTCTTTTAAAGTCAGAAGCTAAGGGCTTTTTGAGCGTATGCCAAACACATTTACGCGACGGGCCAGTTGGCGCAGTTGGTTAAGGTTCACCTTACGCGCCGCAGGTCGTGGGTTCGATTCCCACACAGGACATGCATTTGTGTGCATGAACATGTCTGTATGTCCTGAGTCTGGGTGTAATTATGTATATTAAGTATGTATTTACAAACAAAAAGTATGTATATGTATTATATCAGTTATCTGGTTTCCATAGTACAAGCTCTGCTTAGTTTGGGATCAGATGACCGTGTGTGAGGAATGTCCCAGGATATATTATATTATTATAGGATATATTATTTACTCTCTGCTATTGAATCAGATTATGTGGATGACCATCACTTAAATCTACCAAATCTACAGAGAACATAAGTTTTTCTAGAAATTGGCAACCCCGACCAATCGTCATTGTGTGCACGATCCGTGGGCGAAGACATGCGCGTGCGCAGCCTTCGCCTTCGGATCTAAATTCACTCTAAATTCACTCCCACTTGTTTCGTATGAGACGCACGCGTCGGGTGAGGGACCTCATTGTCCGCAAATGTTCATTTACGCTAAGGATTGAGGATTTCTATTTTGATATTGCTTTTTTTTTTAGATAAGCTTTCGTGTGTCTTTATAATTTCGATTGATGATGGGGACGAAGATGGTGCAGTCATAAGGGCATAAGATCAAATACTGTCATTTTCTAAAAAATCTGCGAATAAAAAAGAAGCGCTTATCCTATGTAATTAATCTTTCAAATATATATAATATAGGTAATTTATCATTGCAATCTAAAACTAAGATATTAAGAATCATTCCGATTGCAATTAATTAACTACCTCCTACCAAAGGATGATCCTGAAAATAAGCCTCCAGAATATTGCACTCAACACTTTTGTAAAAATCCAAGGTTCTGTAGCAAAATCCTTATCCACACATCCTGAAACTTAATTGGCAGTAAGATTTACAATTGTAAAAGTGAAATCACCATAACGACCATCCGTGTTTGTATCCTTTATTCATGGGGTTTGGTTTGTCCACTTTCAATCTTGTTGATAGCCCATAGACGTGTGGTGCATGGTGAGCGGTAATTTCACTTTTAGCTCCATTACCTGTGAGAAAAAATCTTGGCAGTAGAGTAGACATTTCAATTAGAGTGCCATTAGAATTTTTATTGGTTTCTTGTTTTTTTTTTATTGTTTTTCTGAAGATTTTCAGCCTTTTAACAGTAATAATACTCCAAATCCGACACAAATTGAAACCAGAACTGCTTCGAACTGTGCGGGCTAAAAGGATTTTTCTTCTGCGGACGCTCGGACTGTGGAATGAGCTCCCCGCCGTGGTGCACCCAATGGAGTACAGCATGGGGTTCTTCAAAAAGGGTGTGAAGTGGTTTCTACAGGGTCGGCAACGCGCGAGTGATACCCCCGGTGTTGCAAGCGTCCATAGGCTACGGTAACTGCTTACCATCAGGCGGGCCGTATGCTTGTTTGCCACCTCAGTGGTATAAAAAATAATAATTATAACATGCTTGATCTTGTAGTATGTGATATGGACAAACGTGGTAGGATTAATACTAGAAAAGTACTAGCAGAATCAGTACTTGCTAGTTTTATTTTCATTTCTTTGACTGCTGTTGGAGTAAATTTTATGATTACGGAAAGTACTTATTTTAGAGGCTATAAGTTTAGATTTAGTTCTCTGACTTGCATTAGAGTCTGACAATACATGTGCCCTTGTCTATTTGAAGAAAAAAAAAGAAACATTTTCGAGAGTTTATGTGTCTCTAGTCTCTACTAATTCTTTGTCTATATTGATGACTTTGGAGAAATTCACAGCTTTCCAAATAATTTCTCGAAACACTAGAATACGAAAGGTAATTTCAAAATACGAATAAAGCCCTTCGGCTGCACTCGCATTGACACATTTACATACACTTGTTAATTTTGTAAAAGTATTATCACTTTGTTTCTAAAGTCACACCTTTATTCATTGAGGTTTATTGTGGGTTCGATTACAATACATAACAAATATGTATAGTGTAGCTTCCTAGTAAAAGAATTTTGAAATTACCTCAGAAGTTACGGAGATTACTTCCAACATCGAAACTAACGAACATACTTTACCTCTCTATAATATTAACACAGAATAAGGAATGGTACTACATTAGTAAAGACTAGTTTTCCCCGCGGTTTCACCTGCGTTCCCGTGAGATCTATTGTTTATCCAGGATAAAAAGTACCTAATGTACATCAATCCAGGACATATTCCATCTGTGTGCCAAATATCATCCAAATCCGTTTAGCAGTTTTTGAATGAAAGAGAAACAAACAAACATCCATCAAACTTTCCCGTTATAGGATAGGAGCGTTTATATGTTACTTCTAACAACAACTACTATACTATACATAGCTTATTACTGTCTTTTATATATAAGTAAGTTTATCGAAAACATTTCTCCCGTTAAACTAACAGTGATTACAAAGTTTCACTATATCGGTGGCACTCGTGCTACTTGAAGATAATTACCTATTTGAAATGATATATAATAGAGGTATTCTACGTTCAATTAAAATGAATAGGTTCATAATACTGTCTATTTAATATAATTTTGCACCAATGTAATATATTTTGAGTCGATTTTTTTTACATGACATAATAATATAACTAATAAAAACATAGTAAGTTTTTTGACAACCCTAATTTTAATTAATAATAATGGAACAGTTTTTATGATACGGGCAAAGTGTTGTAATTTCTACAATATCTTCTGAGCATAAGTTTAGGTCTTGAATGAACCGGCATAATAATAGGATCAACCCATATCATACTTTATTGTGAATCAAAAGGTTGGCATACGGGCTTTTCGTGTGATAAAATAATAATGTACTAGGTTCCGACTTGCAGATTTTATCGCATTCAGGGTGTTCTCTTGGTCAGACTAACAATTACCTACCTACCACGTTATTGAACATAAACATGAAGCCTCTATTTGGATAGCTGACAAAAGTGACCATTTTGATCACGATCGAATTTTGGGGAATACCCGATTAAAAAATCTATTAGGAAAACTAATTTCTGTAAATCTATGCATTTTTTTTATCTACAAGTACCAGGAGATCATAAAGTTAAGGAGCTTTTATAACAGAATCTTGAAGGGCTTACCCAACACTTCTGCAAATTTCTGCCTTCCTGGTAGGTACCTATTTATATAAAATTGATTTTACGGAGAAAACGTTTTGAATTTGGAGCGTACGGTACATGTTCCTGCCTCTTTTACTCATTATGGTGTCCCTTTCGTGTGTCGAAGTTATGTTAACCGCATAATATCATGCTGTTTGTATTGAACTGATTTTATGGTGTGGTTAGGTGACTATGATTGATTGTGGTTAGATGGATTTCTACAATAACGGTTTATCTAAAATTAAATACTAATATAAAAAAATTATAAATTATTAAAAATGGGTGTCGTATAATCAAAGATGGATAAAATAAACTTATTTTGATTGAATATAGCTTAAGCTTGTAGTATTATTTATTAACTCTGAGATGAGGATTGTGATTTTGTTTTAATCTTGAATAATTCTAGCTTGATTGATTCTACGTCTAGTCTAACTTAACCTCCGAGGCATCCCTCATATCGTAGATAAAAATATCATCATGTCCAAAAATAAAACGAAGAGTAATTTTTATTTTATAAAATCACAGACGGAAGCTAATTGTATATAAATAGCTGAACAGGCTTAGAGATAATCCCTAATTTTCCATCCCTTTCCCAAACCTAACTTGCATATTTAAATTTCGCGCCTAAACCCCACAAACTAAAACCAATCAACGGTGTCGCCCTCTCACGGCGAAGGACATACGTGTGAGAAAAAAGAACACGGTGCAGCGGACATCTTTATTCAAAACCGAACCGAAGCGGCCGCTATCTCGTGAAAATTATAAATCTATCAAAAATATCAGTGTTGTGGTGGTACGTGAAACCTTGTAAGTACCTAACCTACTCATTTTCCTATTATCTCCATCTTTAGCCTGGTGCGATTCAAATCTTTGAGTTGACCAGCCAGACAAATCTATTCACAAAAAACTTTACTTTATTAGTTCAAAACATAAAGTTGGTCCATTACGAGCGCGAATACCTATGGAAAAAATAGTATTTTGTTAATCTCAGGTTCAATTTCGATCGAAAACTCTGAGAAATTAGCAAAATTACGCATTTCATTGTAAAACTAGGTATAACCTTATAAAATTGTGTTGGTTATACGTACAGTTATACTACACGGATTCACAAGTCATTTACAATTTAGTAGCATTACATCTTCATTACATTTTGTTCGAGTCTTCATATAAGATTGGAACCTACCTCCATTATATTTATAAATTTTATAAATCCGTAACAATATTTTATGGTATTTATGTTACATTTACATTGTAAAACTTATATATGTATGTAGGTACTTACATACTCCACCTCAAATCTACACCTAGATTGATTTCATGTACCTTCATACACCTACCTAACATTATTTCATTTTTATCTTCGAACTAAACATGGAAGCAAGTAAACTTAAAATACTTCAATCACAACGCGAATATGTATTCCGAGCTATGCAAATCCTTTACGACTTATCTAACGAAATGGTTCAAGATCGTTCAAAGGTATCGGCGTTCAAGTCCAGATACTCTCGAGTTCATTCAATTCGCGAAGAATTTGGTTCGTTGTGTAAGGAAATACAAACTTTAGAGGTAACAATCAAACCCGATGTACAAATAAACCAAAATTCTATGGTTTCATTTGACGAATTGTATTATGCGGTGATCGCAGCGGGTAGCACGTTGCCGATATGCGAGAAGAGCTTCAACGTCACCGGATCGCCAGCGGACGGCTCGGGCGGCGCGTCCGGGTCGCCGGCGCGGGTCGACTCCGATCTCACGCATTCCGGGAATTCCAAAGTCAATGCGCGTTTACCTAAATTTGATTTACCTAAATTTGATAGCAATATCGAAAACTGGCAAACGTTTTACGATACGTTTGTTCATTTAATTCATGAGAATAATTCTATATCACAAATAGAAAAATACCATTACCTTGTGTCGTGTTTACGCGGACCCGCCCTATCGATTGTAAAAGGGATTCCAATGACGGCAAATAATTATGAAGTTGTTTTCGATGCCTTGATCGAACGTTACCAAAACAAACGTATCTTAGCTTTGACATATTTAGAAAAATTCTTAAATTATCCAGCAGTTAAATCTGGTAACTTCGAAGAACTACAAGTATTAACAAACGTGTTTTATGAATCATATCATGCGCTCCAATCTTTAAATATCAAAAACTTTGGTGATTTTATTTTATTTCATTTAGCCTCTCGTACCCTCGATTCGGATACACGCAAACGGTTCGAAACTCAGAACAGTTCACAAATACCTTCATTTTGTGAACTATTAAAGTTTCTTCATGACTACGTAAAGATCTTAGAAACTAGTCAACTATCTTTGAGTTCTACCAATTCTACCCGTACCATTGAAAGAAAACAATTGCCAGCGAGTAATCGGCAGAATAGCAGCGGATCAAAACGCTCATCTTATCTTACTAAATCTCAACCTACGACATCATTCACTTGTTCTTGTTGTAATGAAGCGCACTCAATCTATAGGTGCCCGACTTTTCAATCTTTAGACTCTGGTGCAAGACTCACTTTAATTGAAAATAAAAAAATGTGCACCAACTGTTTACGTACTAATCATGTCGTAGATAAATGCTTTTCTAAAGTATTTTGTACTTTATGCGGATTACGTCATCATACCTTACTACATACTGAGCAAACGCAGCCCAGCTCTAGCGCTGCCACTCAAGCGAGCACCGGTGCTCATGTCGGAAGCAGTAGCGGTATAGTACTACTAGGTACGTGTCAGCTGCGCGTGTGCAACCCTGTCGCCGGCACACAGCGCACCGTGCGCGCATTGGTGGACAGCGGCGCGCAGGATTGTTTTATCACTACGACTTGCGCCAGGGCTCTCGGTTTAAAGCTCCGCCGGTGTAATCTTACAGTCGCTGGCTTAGGACAAAACACAGTATTTCAAGTTAGGGGTGTGACGGAATGCGTTTTAAAACCGCTCGATAGTAACGATCCGCAGTTTAACATTAAGCCGATCGTGTTAGATCATATCACAGCTCAGATGCCTAGCAGTAAAGTACCGTCAGTCGTTCGTGAATATTGCAAGCATTTAATATTAGCCGATCGCGATTATGATGTTCCCGCGGAAGTCGACATATTAATAGGGGCAGAACTATTCCATGAAATATATGATGGTCAACGTATCAAGCTGGGGCCCGGCCTGCCGGCCGCTCTGCATAGCATTTTCGGTTGGATACTTACCGGTGCTATCGATGCTGATTTATCGTTACCTCCTATTGCAACGTCTTCCCTATTAGTCACTACATGCAGCCTCGATGAACAAGTTCGGCAGTTCTGGGAAGTCGAGGAACCACCGCGCCTACCTATTACTGTACCCGAGGATGATGTCTGTGAGCATTTATATACTAGTTTAACTTATAGAGAATCTAATGGTCGCTACGTCGTACCACTCCTCTTAAAGGATCGCGATGGCCAGTTAGGTACTTCATATAACAGTTCTTTGTCGCGTTTAACTCATCTCGAAAAAAAGCTTAGCCGTCAAAGTCAACTTAAAATTGATTATATTAATTTCATGCGCGAGTACGAAAGTCTAGATCACATGTATCCTGTACCTAATGCTTCCTTACAAACGGAAAAGCGTTACCTCATCCCGCATCATTGCGTCCTTCGCCCTGAGAGCACAACTACCAAGCTGCGAGTAGTGTTCGACGCAAGCTGCAAAACCACAAACGGTTTATCTTTAAACGACATTGTATTTACTGGACCTAAGCTGCAAGTTGATATCATAGACATTATTACTGGCTTCAGACTACATACGGTAGTATTCACGTGTGACATATCAAAAATGTACCGAGGAATTTTGGTTAGGCCTGAGGATCGCAACTATCAGCACGTGCTATGGCGAGAATCTCCTAGTGATCCCGTAAATGAGTACGAACTCGCGACTGTCACCTACGGAGTTAGTAGTTCACCTTACCTCGCCATCCGTACTCTCCATCAGCTAGCTAATGATCATGGCGTTGAGTATCCACTCGCCGCTGAGGCTCTCCGTCATGAAACGTTTGTCGATGACGTCACTACCGGGGCACCCTCATTAGAGCAAGCTATCGAACTAAAAAATCAACTTGTAAATCTATTAGGATGTGCTCAACTTGAACTTCGCAAATGGAGCAGTAATTCTAAATCTTTTCTTACCACCTTACCAGTAGATCATTGTCAAATTCCAAAGCCTTTCTCAGAAGAAAGCAACAAATCTACGCTTAAAATCTTAGGAGTCCAATATGACCCCGTAGGTGATAACTTTACCTATTCACAATCTCCGATCGAGGATGGCAATGTCACTAAGCGTTATATTTTATCCAACGTGGCTAGAATCTTTGATCCACTTGGATGGCTTACACCATTCATTCTCAAAGCAAAATTGCTCCTTCAAGATATATGGCGTCTCAATCTTTCCTGGGATGAACTTGTGCCTAGAGACATATCCCATGATTGGCAAAATTTCATCTCAGATCTTTACAACTTAAAACATATCGAAATTCCGCGTCGAGTCATACCATGTCAGTCAAATGAATTCCAACTTATTGGATTTTGTGATGGATCCACAAAAGCATATGGATGTTGTGTCTATCTGCGCGTTGTTACTCATAGTGAAGTTCAAATCCATCTTCTTATTGCTAAGTCTAAGGTAGCACCTTTAAAGGTTCTTACCGTTAACCGTTTGGAACTCTGCGGCGCGGTATTACTCACCAAAGTAGTAAATCGTATCCACGCCTTACTTAGTAAAAAACTTAATCTTAATCAAACAGTGTTATTCTCAGACAGTTCGACTGTGTTGTCATGGTTGAGCACGGAACCACACAAACTTAAAACTTTTGTAGCACATCGCGTAGTGCAAATTAATGATTCTATCGTTCCAACTGTGTGGCGACATGTTTCCACTCATGACAACCCAGCCGACATCTGTAGTCGCGGTTTATCATGTTTACAGTTGGCTACTTGTGAAAACTGGTGGTCAGGTCCTAAGTGGCTGACTAGCGAGTCAACTAACTGGCCTGTGTCAGTAGTTGAAAGGCTCGACAACGTCGAAGAGCTTAAGTCGTCGTCACACTTGTGTCATGCCGCTGAAGTGACACCAGATGCTGACGTTCTTGACAACCTCCTGGAACGGTCCTCCACTCTTTTACGTGTAAAAAGAGTAGTAGCTTGGATTTATCGTTTCATTAATAACGCGAAAGTTACACGTTCCGAGCGTAACCTTTCATCTTTTCTAACCGCCACAGAATACGATCAATCTTTACAATGTTTAGTTAAACATGTTCAGCGTCAACATTTTGATGAAGTCATACTTCATCTTAAATCTAATAATCATAAACTACTTCCAAAACATTTATTGAAGCTTTCTCCATTCATTGATTCTCGCGAAGCCTTGCGAGTGGGGGGGCGACTCAAACACACAGACTTACCTGAAAGTGTCAAACATCCATATCTCTTGCCAAAATTATCTCGTTTAAGTACTCTCCTGGTAGATCACTATCATGCAACTTACCTTCATTGTGGGCCCCGCCTACTGCAATCTTTAATTCAACGTCGATTTTGGATACTCGGCATTCGAAATCTTATCAGATCGCGATTATCTAAATGTGTAATTTGCTTTAAAGTAAAACCTAAATCTCTTCAGCCTGTCATGGGCGATCTTCCACCTTCCCGATTGAAATCAGGTCACTGCTTTCAAACAGTTGGAATCGACTTCGGAGGTCCGTTCATGATTAAAGAGAGTAAGCGACGTAACGCTAGAGCTTATAAGGGATATTTGTGCCTCATAGTATGCCACGCAATCAAAGCCGTTCATCTTGAGTTGGTCACCGAATTGACCACCGAAGCCTTTATTGCAGCTTTAGACCGTTTTGTATCTAGGAGAGGCCTTTGTAAATTTATAGTTACTGACGGAGGAACCAATTTTGTAGGCGCCAAGCGCTATCTGTCTGAAGTTTCTGAAATGCTTAGCAAAGAAAGCGATCATATTTCTAATCAACTTTCATCTCGCGGTATAACTTGGAAGATTAATCCACCATCGGGACCTCACTTCGGAGGTATATTTGAAAGTGGTATAAAATCAACCAAATATCATTTAAAACGGATTATCGGATCCCAAATTCTTACATTTGAAGAGTTTTATACTATTTTGACGAAGGTGGAAGCCATGTTGAACTCTAGACCTCTGGTAGAAATCTCATCCGATCCCGGTGAAGTTGACGCTCTTACAGCAGGCCATTTTCTGATAGGCCGACCGTTGGTATCGTTGCCGGAACCGGTATATTCCGAAAACGAAACTCTACGATCTCGATGGCAACTGTTACAGAGACTATCTCAAAGTTTCTGGCGAACTTGGCAAAGAGATTATTTGCATACGTTGCAACAACGAATGAAATGGTTTAAAAGCGATAACCGTCAACCAAAACTAAACGATCTTGTTACCATTTACGAACCTAACTTACCAGCTAACGAATGGCGACTAGGTCGCGTAGTACAGCTTCATCCAGGTAGAGACAATATCATTCGTGTTGTGACGGTTAAGACTTCAAAAGGTTTACTTGTGAGGCCTGCTATCAAAATCTGTCCACTTCCGATAGATTAAATAATTAACATTACATTCCTAACTCAACTTTTTATCTTATACTTAACATAGCTTTTATTCAACACAATTATTGTTATAACTAATACACTTAAGTAAATATAAAATGACTATATGAATCCGCATAGTAGTAGTCTCTATCTTTTTATTTATCTTTTGAAATACTCGGTTTATTTCAAGTGGGGGGATATGAACAGGCTTAGAGATAATCCCTAATTTTCCATCCCTTTCCCAAACCTAACTTGCATATTTAAATTTCGCGCCTAAACCCCACAAACTAAAACCAATCAACGGTGTCGCCCTCTCACGGCGAAGGACATACGTGTGAGAAAAAAGAACACGGTGCAGCGGACATCTTTATTCAAAACCGAACCGAAGCGGCCGCTATCTCGTGAAAATTATAAATCTATCAAAAATATCAGTGTTGTGGTGGTACGTGAAACCTTGTAAGTACCTAACCTACTCATTTTCCTATTATCTCCATCTTTAGCCTGGTGCGATTCAAATCTTTGAGTTGACCAGCCAGACAAATCTATTCACAAAAAACTTTACTTTATTAGTTCAAAACAATAGCTTTAAAATGATTATAATTTGTCGCTGCCCACGTATTCATACGCATATAAGGTACAAATACAGACAGAATTTTAAATAAGGCATCATGCCTTATCTATCTAATCATCTTAATTGGTCTCGTTTTAATATAAAACTTAGTTAAAGTTAACTAAGTTAAAAAAAGCGTTTTAACTTATTATGCTTTTGCATTATGCAGCGTGGTGGTTAATATAATAGGTTAGTGATACAACAGTGCGGCCGCCGAAAGAATTCGTTTCTGAGGGTCTACTACGAAAAACACGATAGTCCGATCATCGTTGTCCAATAGAATTACAGCAAAACTGACGAGACGTAAATTTTGTGAAATTCTATAGGCTAATTGATTGACAACGATGATCGGACTATCGTGTATCGTTTTTCGTAGTATAGGCCCTGATACCTGTATTAGCGAAATCAAGGAAACGGCTAATTTGATTATGGTGGGCCTTTCACTAAGCTATGCCTAAAAAATATTGATCCTTCCTGTAAAAGTCCCATCGTAACAGGATTAGCAGTTTCCGAGAACAGCCCAATATTAACAAGTGTCAGCAACGCATCTTCTCGGCACTGTAGTTATTTTATAACATCCGATTAGATATTTATCCGATTTTCAACAAAATAAAATAATATATCCAATCTAATTTTTTTTAAATTAACGATGAATGTAAGACGACAAATCGTTTCCTTAGGCAATTAACGATTTAATTATCATTTAGATATAAAATCAATTTATAATATTTATTTTGTCGTTAAATAAAATGGTGTTAGAAAGTATACTCACATTATGGCTGTATTTAACTGTTATTACTTTAACACTACTTAGGACCGATAATTCTTTATCTAATCTATAATTATGTTACTTTAAGATGCCGATCCCACAGGGAGAGTTCTAGAGTTCCGCGTTCACTAGGTACCTACTGTACACACGGCTACAGATCAAGCTATACATTTCTAGTATAAGCTGACCTCCAATTGTACGGAAATCCTATACAAAGCGAGATCAGCTTATACTGGAAATGTATAGCTTGATCTGTTGCCGTGTGTACATGCAGCGAGCGAGCAGTCTAGCTAGAGTTCTAAAGGTAAATGGGAAACTCGTATGGAGCTTGTCCCATTGGCGGCCTGCAATAATGTCTATGTTTTCCATTATTTTATTCCATTATTACTGTGGTGGCCCCCAAGATATATAACAAAATTCCCATAGATATAAAGCTAAAGGATGATTACAATTCTTTTAAAAAAACATTAAGCAATTTTCTTATAGGTGGGGCATATTATTCAATTAATGAGTACCTCACAGAGGGTGAGACATTTTTCTGACATTATATTTTTTGTTGTTGTTAATCTTATTTCATTGTAATTGTATTAATAGTATTTTTTGTATTGAATTGTTCTTCTCATAATTAATTTATATTTAGTGTACTAATTTTATTGTCGGCAGCGACAACTTGCACGCCACACATGGCGAATACAGTGATACCTACCTTTTAACTTGTACCACCTTTTATATTGTACCTGTATTGCAAATAAAGATTTTGAATTTGAATTTGAATTTGGTGTATTCAGAAAAAAAAATATAAAGTAGGTATTGGAGATTTAAGAAATTGCATCGTGTTGGATTAAATGTAATTAATATCCCGTACCAAAAGGTATAATTACATTACTACATACAGCAAGCAAAAGTTTGTTTACATTCTTTATATCGTCTCATTGGCCTTACTTTAGTTTCATTAGTGGCCACTAATTGAGCGGCCCCATGGGCATTCTACCCATTGGCTTTTCTGCTTTGTGTCACTCAATAATTTTGACAGTGATAGCTCAGACGTGTCACCTCAACTGCCAGCTTTAGAGAATGGAACTCCGACAGAACGCGATCTCTTTGTGCAATGATCAAAGGTGCGGAAGGCGCCACATAGATACAATTGAACGCGAAACTCAAACTCTGAACTCGGAACTCTAGAACTCTCTCTGTGGGATCGGCGCCTTAAAGCTGGAACGTCGGTATGTCCTAAGATTTACGAACTGTTTTGTGATCATCGTTAATTTTGGACTTTTACTAGCACTTACTCAGTACTTAAATCTTAGGTTTTACCTCGGAGACATGGTTAAATTGGTAAACGATGAAAAATAGTTTACTAATTAAACACGTTCGTCGTTTTATGCCCGGTTTCAATAAACGCTATTCGCTCAAAGAGCAGCTCGACTGGGGAAGTACCTCCACCTTACAGAATACCGCAGCCAAATAACTTTATGTTGTGTAAAGTTGTGTTCCTGCGCGTGAGTAAGGTTGCCAGAGCTCATAGGGGAGGGGGGATGGGTCGATAACGAGTGTGCGATGCTTCGTGTGTTGCAAGCGTCTATATGGCTACGGTAACCGCTTACCATCAAGCGGGCCGTATGCTTGTTTATGGATTAAGTTTTATAAAAAAAAAAATATAGAAACGAATCGTATTGCTTACCAATGGTAGGTTTTTTTATTGCCAAACTGGGCATATAGATCATTTCGTAAGCAAATTTTACCAGTGATAGCTACTTCCACATGGGAGGGTCTGCTATCCAAAGCTTTGAGGTCTTTACTAAATTATTAGTAAAGATATAACAGTCTTAATTTAAATAAATCTTAACCGATAACGGTCCGTAAATTATTGAAACCGGGCATTATCGAACTCCTGCGGTTACCGTAGCATAAAAGAGAAATACCACGACTACCTAAACATTAGCAAGGGACGCAAAATCATAATGACCATTATGATCATGGGGCTGGGGCTCTACCGCGTAACTTTGGTGGTAATCGTAACGAACACCATTAATTATTTCATCCAATGACGCGCACGCGGTATGACGCGACGATGACCATTCGTGGGCCCTGGTTTTGATGAAATTCATTAATGGTGTTCTTAGTAGTGTTTAATAACAGTTTTCCTTTGTTTTTTTTTTATATTCATCAAAGTTCGCTGGACGTCTGATAAGGGCGTTAAAAATGGTAAGTTTTTGTGATTTTAGCAGGCTCCTAATTTTTATAATAATTACTTTATGGAGAAATACACAACAAATTAAAAAAAAAAACAAATTCAAAAAGTATTTATTCCATTTAGGCCCTGATAAGGCACTTATTAACGTTAACAAATGACTCTACAACAACCGAGGGACATACAGTGGTACCTATAGATTGCATGGTAAAATTATCATTGCTCTAGTGTCATTATCCAGAGAGGAAACTGAGGATTACGTTTGTATGGAACAATAACATCAATTGTTATAATAAGACGCGCGTCCCTCGCGAGAAACAACGGGTTAACTGTAGAAAATCAAGAAATCTAAGACAAAAGTCACGTGAAAGTCCTAAAATGAAGAGATAAAACCGAGGCTAGTACTTTCGCGTGTTTTAACATAAATGCAACGTCCATGCTAAAGGATAAATCAGATAAAAAACGAGTTATTTAGGTTGGCGCTTACTTGACTATGTAAAACGCGTTCCGTGCTATACAGCATGTTTTTTAGTATTTTTAGTTAAGTCTAACAGTGAAATGCGTTTGCAGTGAGTTTAATTGCATTTTCTTGTTACATTGTTAAACTGTTTTATTTTCAATAAAAGTGTTTTAGCTTTAGATTCATATACACATGGTTCATGGTTTTAGGTTAGGGTCTATGTGGTCACGACTCATCTTGTGATAGTACAGCGAGGGGGCTGAGGGGAGGTGAACTTCCCCCGGGACGAGCTATCAAAGCGCCACGCTTGGAGGGGTGAGCAGGTACGCGTTCAACACGATAGCCCGCCCCCCTCTCTATAGCGCAGATGACGACCACCGTGGAGTTTTAGCCAGTACAAGTCCGGCATTACCTGGCCGCTACCCCTGGGGCGGTCGGGTATCCTATGAGGATTTCCCAACGCAAAAAAAAAAACCGGCCAAGTGCGAGTCAGACACGCGCACAGAGGGTTCCGTACAAACCTGTAGGTATATAAGTAAATGGTAGTATAGACATGATAATTTGATATGGATTTCAATTTATCACGTATTAAAAAAAAACTACTTACTAGATCTCGTTCAAACCAATTTTCGTTGGTAGTTTGCATAGTAATGTACATCATATATTTTTTATAGATTTATCATTCTCTTATTTTAGAAGTTACAGGGGGGGGGGACACACATTTTACCACTTTGGAAGTGTCTCTCGCGCAAACTATTCAGTTTAGAAAAAAATGATATTAGAAACCTCAATATCATTTTTGAAGACCTATCCATAGACAACCCACAATTATGGGTTTGATGAAAAAAAATTTTTTGAGTTTCAGTTCTAAGTATGGGGAACCCCCAAAATTTATTGTTTTTTTTCTATTTTTGTGTGAAAATCTTAATGCGGTTCACAGAATACATCTACTTACCAAGTTTCAACATTATAGTTCTTATAGTTTCGGAAATAAATGGCTGTGACATACGGACGGACAGACAGACAGACAGACAGACAGACATGACGAATCTGTAAGGGTTCCGTTTTTTGCCATTTGGCTACGGAACCCTAAAAAATTCATATACAATGTGTAAAGTCCAATAAACGTACGCGACTTCTTTGGAACTAGGCTCACATAAGTGACATCATAAGAAAAGGACCCTCATTGAGCGGTGAAACGTTGAGTATGATTTTAATTCAACAAACCTGGAAGCAAACATTTGGTATTACTTTTTGAGCATTTTATTTTGAGCTGATGAATATGTTAGTGAGATATTCTGTGAAAAAAGCATTTTTATCTAACGGTAAAATACTTATTTGAAATTTGAAATTGCATTTTTATAGTTTATCTCCTAACGACAGGTATGAGAACTACTTTAGCCATTCGACTGTGAAATTGGAAACATAATCAAAATTACTTTTACGCTTCATTTATAGTAATCCGCCAATTCATTGCATAGTTACGTTAACTTTGATTTACGCATTTTAGATGTTTCCAACTTGTAACCAAATCATGTCCCGAGTTTAATTTACGTAAAACCATGGGGAAAATATCACAAGATTGCAATTACGTTGTACTTTGTTATGCCATCCTTATGTTGAAAATGTGACATTTTAGACAAAAAAAAACTGTTTCATCCTATAACTAATAGGTATTATAAATATAAAAGTGTTTTTTTTTTGTTAGCTCTTGACATCCCAAAAAGCAAGAAGGTAGACTATGGGCATCGTACAATAAACCCAATGACGTACATTTTATTTGAAATCTATTCCGCGAATATATACCAACGACAATGCGCTCTGATTGGCTAAGTCAAGGACACTAAACATTTAGATGCAGTTATTAGTCGGTACTGTTATTAATCGAATTTGATTACTATGTACTCGGGACAAAAACTAAACTAATAAATACATAATAAAACAGCCATTCAATTTTAGCACAATTTAGTTAAATCGAAACAATAAAGCACCCTCTACATATCTCGAATTTACAGTTAAGTTTTATTTGCTTGCAAAAAAATCAAGTTCAGTGTAACACAGCCAACAGATACGTGTTGCTATGTGTTCACTCACTTAACCGACTCTTTTGCTAAACTGTACTTACTTTTTAATACCGTTTACAATGCCCGGACAATACTTGCGCAAAAAGTTATGGGCGAATCACACGCGATTGAAGTATTGTTGGCATAATGATTTGGCTTTAAGTATTGAAAATAAAAACTTTGCTAGTGTGTCAGTGATTTATTATTAGGTTAGTAGTATCTCAGGTTTTAGTTTTTTTTTTGGGTTCCGTAGTCATCCGAACCCTTTATAAAGGAGATAGAGTAAAGCAAGTCTAGCAAACCCCAGGTTTTAAATATATCCGTCACTTTCTTACGTCATATAACAAAGAGAGCCAGGAATATCTAAAAACCTGAGTTTTACTAGACTTGGCTAAAACCATCTCATACAATAAGACAGTTAATAGTTTCGTCTTGTCATGTCCGTCCGTCTATCTGTATGTCACGGAAATTTTACTTTAAAACGATGTCGCTCTAATTTGGTAAAAAAATGATGATAGTTAAAAGCACAACTAAGTTACGAACACACATTTATGAGAGAAAGTATTTTACTAGTTTGCCGAACACAACAGTTTTTTTGGGCTATCGTTGCATAGGTATTTACCTGTTTTCTATTCCAAAACTTAAGAGCTAAAGTGTCTCCACTCCTTATAGCTGGAATTGTATTTATGAAATATGTAAAAACATTGACAGCGCTTCAGGGCCAATTTATCACGCTCAATGAACGTCTCGAAGACTCAACGAAGTTCACGAGCTTTACGGAACCCTATCGTATACATGATCGTACACGCACTTGACCAGTTTTTCACATCATAATTCTTCTATTTAATAAAAAGATCCTTCATTATTTTATTTATTAAAATATCAATTGATTAATTCCAATTAAAAACCTACATACATTTTTTTTACCACAAAAAATAATGACATTCTAGATTAAAACAAGTGTCGTATTTAACGGTAATCGACAGGCGATCGAGCGCCGGCGCACGCGTCATCAATCACGATCTATAGATCATTGATCTAACAGACGCTGAATAACATTAGATGTGCCATTAATATACAATGTGGTGCGTAAAATGAACTATAATTGTATTTAGTATAATTATGTTTGAGACCTGGTTTTATTAGATTAAACTTGTGTATAGATCAATTTATGATTGAGCAAACTGTAAAAGGAGCAATGTGTGTTATTTTAAATTTTAATGTATAAAGATATCAATATTTTCGCTTTGAATATTAATTTTTAATAATATTAGTTCAGTACAGTAGTTTTCGGCAGCGACTGAAAATCAGTACCGCAGTTTAGCCCGGTCCTACTACTAGGCTACCAGGGGGCCTACCACAAGCTCTTAAAACAAGGTTAAAATAACCTTATTTGTCTTTTGTCCCTCTTTGACATCCGGCGTCAAAACAAGACAAAACACAAATAAGGTTATTTTAACCTTGTTTTAAGAGCTTGTGGTAGGCCCCCTGATCACAAAAGAGTTAGAGCATAGCGTTTATTAATTCAAAGAGAGAGCTCGACTGGTGAAGTACCTCCAACTTACAGAATACCGCAGCTAAATAACTTTATATTGGTTCCTGGGCGTGGGGAGTGGGGAAGGTTTGGTAACGCATGAGTGATGCCTCGAAGTCCCAATAATATTATAAATGCGAAAGTAACTCTCTCTGGTATGTCTATTTGTTACCTTATCACTGAAGTCACTGAAAAATATCTGATAAATACAGTATATACGTCGCAAAAAAGCAATAAATAAAATTCAATCATTAGAAATGACAGCTTGCCCATTATAAATTACTCTTGCCTAAAGTAAGGGGCACGAGTTTTGAGCATAGATTGACACCTGCGACCATCGGTCTGTTTGGCGGAATGAAGAAGGGGGTAGCGCCGAGCTGCACACGATTGGTTCGTCAGTCGATGCTCGTCGTCTATTGGATTCTCGCGTGTCATTTGGCTACTGTGATTTGGCCAAAAGTGCACATGCGCGAGCTTGCCCCCACTACTGCTCACCATTCGTTGCCTCATACTGTACCTATGTACTGTACCGGGCATATTTCATTTTATTTATAAAATATTTCTTAAGCTCGATAACAACATACAACGAAACAGGAAAACATACAAAAAATTATAGTGACATACCGAGATGTAATCGTGGCTTAATTAAGTACAGTTAAAATACGAGTGTGACCGTGGCCTTATTTTAATGTTGGGAAAAAACTGATAATTGCTCCGAACATACATATTTCGCGTACAGTTTTTTTTATTTAACCGGTTTTAAGTAATTAATTAATGCTCTGCTTTTGAATTGGTGCTAATTATAATACATCCTTTATTTTATGTGGAACTGTCAGTTTGATCGTTAATATCAATTTTCTTTAGAATAAGATCGATATTAATAATCATGAGCGTATTTTATTATTTATGTCACTTTTTCGTAACCACGTTGGAATATAATTTGAAAGACGTTCTAATATTTCATTAGTATACGATAGTAAAAGGCGGTTGCGGGAAAATACCTTAAGTTATGCTTGCTTACCTTACCCGACATAAAGATAATATTATATGCGTAAAATTATGCCTTTGTGTGTATTGTGTTTTTTATACCTTAATTTAAACATATAAAGTAGGTACCTTATCTTTCTGCTGTCGTAACAAAAAACTTACCAATGATCAAAAACGCAACCGCAGCAAGAAAATTTGTCTTGGACTCCATTTTGTTTGTTTCACTTAAAATTGTTAATCACTTAAGTCTTGTATCACTTAATAATAAACTGTATCACTTCACGGTCTACTCAGTCGTCCATGGTGTTGGGATTCTGAAACAAAAAACGCATAAATGAATACTTATTTTTTAGAGGCAACTATAACTATAAAGAGCCTGTAACTATACACACTATACCTACTATATAACAAACAAAATACCAAAGAATGTCTTGTACTTATGTACCCTTCGTTAACATAAGTATTTACTTAAAAGTTCTTACTTTCTCTAAGTGTTCCCTTGCCCTTTTGTGTTCAACAGTCACGACTTAAGATTTATAAATGCCTTGTATAGTTAAAATTGTCTAAACTTGACAACCCTGTCTACTTTGCTTTATTTACTTCTTTACGAACTGCTTATTTCTTTGTAACGTTTCTTTTATGTTAAAACTTGACAGAAAGAATGCTGCATAGTAATCATGTTCTTTTATTTTAGAATGCTGGTATTTCTGTAATGTAATAGTAGTAATCTGAACTTGCCTCGGGCTAAAAAGATTTAAAACTTATACTTTAAGCCAAGTATTTCGAAGTATAACGATGTTTAAGATAATGATAATATTATGAAGATTCTCTCGTAATTATAACGTTGGTACATGTGCTGGGAAATTGGTTACTCTACTGTATTGGATTTTTTATTCCTTTTACACTAATCAATAGTTTACAAGAAGGAGCGAGACGTTCGTCCATAATGGACGTTGGTATTATACCAACGACAGAAATAAGAAAGGGTTTAAAGCAGTTCCTTTGATTAATGGAATGGGTAGTAATAGTAACTAATAAGTAACCTGTGGTCATAGTACCAGGGTAACATAAATCCAAACACACTTTTAATTGGTACCACACAAATGCAGGAAAGGAGAGCAGCAAGAAAACAAGGAAAATAAAGATTCTCATCTACTTTCTTCAGTCTCTATGCTCGCCTGGTAATTGCAAACGATCTTCATGTCATTATCAGAAAGCAATAATCATCTAATCTCTACATCTCAACACTTTCGCTGTGTCTGTCAGTCTTTTCATCACTCACTTTCTACGAACAAACCAACGGCGCATAAGTAAATGTTAATTATCGTACGGCTAATATAGTGACGGAATTATAACAAGAAAAAATATTACGAAATAAATCAAATTGCAATTTAAGTAATTGGGATTCATTTGTTTGACTGCTTTCTACGGCATCCTTGCCTGCTACTTTCAGATGCGTATTTAGTGGGTTCCCACGGTGCGCGTTTTCACGTACGCACACGCCAATTTCAAAAGCAAATTAACATCGTATTGCTAATAACATAGAAATCGAAATTGAACATCTGCGAGCTTCTTTTGTTTAGAGGTTCACGTCCCACTATTAATTAGTATTTGTATTTCTATGTGTATATTGACTCCTGAAATGGTTCCATTTTAGGTAAAAGTTAGCCAATGTGTATTTAATGTAGAAGTTTCTACATTAATAAAAGATACACGCAATTTGAAAATATAACCAGCTATTATTTCCACAACTTTCTAGGTTATACCCGATGTAAAGTATAACCCTATCGCGGATAAAATCCCCATTCACAGTACATTGTGTTCGACAATAGTACCATCTATATGTGGGTCGGTGAAACACCTTCCGCGGTATATAATAACATAAACAATGCTCGTTTAACTTGTTTATTAATTAAACAGTTGAAAACGAATGTTATTATGTTTTTTTTTGATCGATTGTATAAATAGGGTCTATGTATACATAATATACTGTATTGTGTTATGTTGTGTAGGTACATTGTGCAATAAAGAATAAATAAATAAATAGATTATTTGACCAGGAGTGGAGAATTGACAACGAGTAGATCCCGTAGACACCGTGGGAATTAGCGGTTGCAACTAGCACTCCATGACTAGGCCAACAAGTGGTGTGATAATGAAGCTTTTTAGTAGTGATAAGAAAGGAATTTATTCGATCGTAAATGCAGCTAATGTGGTGTAGTGATATTACTAGAGTCCAAAGTGGCTCTCCAGCGGAGTAACAGAAACATCTACTGGAATTAGGGATCCACAAAGATCAAATAAAAGTAAATGAAAGATGCTTTGACCAAACTCACCCCCCATAATGGAGCTTACCTGAGATGATCATGATGAAAGATAAGTACCAGGAATGTATAAAGCCATATGAGTCTTTGGCAAACAAATTGCACATTAAATATCCGTTATAAAGCCAAACCGCGGAAACCGAACGCTTAAAACAAACGAGGCCCATCGTGATTGGCGGACAGTTAACACTGCGCGTGCGCCGGCCGACTGACACACTGCCGAGTAGGGTAACATGCAGTGTCGCCGATCAACCGGTATCTTGTTTCTGTCGGATCTATGTTTGTTTCCCATAATTTAATGGGGGTGTTTAAATTGTGGTTTTGATTGGATGTAGACACTAGCAGCACTAGTCTTGTGAAGATTATTTAATTGCCTTGTATATCGTACTAACCTATTTGCGATATTTTCGCGTCCTCTTATCTCTCAAATTGTATTCTCAAGCTGCAGTCGAAAAAGTCTTACCATACTTAACACAAACAGTTTTTTTTTTTTACTAAGTAAGTGATGATTTGGCCGAAAGTAGTAAGCACACAAAATCTAGAAAGAACTGGCTCTCAAGTGCAGCTGTCGGAACACACCGATATGTACTTGGCGACAGATTTTCATCATGAGGGTGGTAGCCAGCCAGATGGGTACTACAAAATACCCTACCTAAGTGCTATGGTTACCTCACGATGTTTTCCTTCACTGAAAACTCAAGCTCATCGTAGTATTCGAACCCGGGACACTACCACTGAGCTATCATCGCCTTGAGTGGCTTTCCGCCATATATGGGTCAGTAGAGAAGTCATTCAATCCGCTATAAGATGGAATTTAAGCGATGGAATAGGTACATTCCTCGCTAAGCATCCCTGGTAGAAAGGGAACCAAAAATCTAAAACCTACTTTTTTAAAGCCGTTTCCAAAATTCTTTTAAATTTTACTAAAATCCAAAGAAAGGCAGGCCCTTGTTACATCAAAGAAATAAACATCTTTAATACCTCTATTAATTAAATTGGGACTTATTTGCGCCATGTGTGGTTACTTGACAAGTCGAAGCTACCAGGAATTCATGAATGAATAGAAATGAGCACCACCATTAATTAAAAATTGCAATCTTTAATAATATGTTTATAGTAGAGTTATCTAAGAGCTACATTTACAGTACCCGTAAAAGTTTTTAATTATCTTAATTATTGCCAAAACGGAAAATAACTTTTTAGCCGACACTTGATCGAACATTGCCACAGTTTAACAATTGCATTGATGGTAATACCACAGTCTATGCTTTAATAGACTGTGGTAATACTGTGACATTGCCGTCAAGATAAATTTCTCAAGACAGCAAACTGACTATCGACCTAAATAAACTACCAGGCTATCATAAAATCAAAGATATCGATGCACCGGGCGGTCAACCTTGAGTCTGTGGGGCGTGACCTTTGACCCGGAAGAGTGCATGCTTGCAAACGAAAGTAGTACTAGTTAGCACAATCAGCACAATGCCTTGTTGAAGTTGTTGGAAGACTTTCACAATGCCCATGTTTGCCTGGTACATAGCTGACAGTTGTTTTTTTTGGCTGCCAATAAAGCCTATCTCTAAAATGTTAGACTGCGAAGATTAGGTATGTGTTAAATCAAGGAATACGGGCAACTAGCGAACTCGCGCTTTTGTAAACCCAATTATCTATTTTCCTCAACATAAACACTTCCTTCCAACTTAAAGCTTGATGCAAAAAAGACATCGGATGATCTATTCTATCACCAAATGATACAAAAAACGGGGATAGTAAATAACAATTCAGAGTCATCTAATTTGATATACGAGTAAGTAGTAGTCAAAAAAATTGCCAACCGTTTTTCATTCCAAAGCAAAAACGCACCTAATTCATAGAGCGAACAATTTGTAAGTTTTCTTTCCAATATATTTAATAGGATTTGTTTAACCGGTTAACTGTAAACGGTTTTTACTACAAGCCGATCTGCCATTCAAGGGGGAACCGGTTTTTTTATTCACAATCTGTATTTAACGCCTGAATAAGTGTGTCAAATCGTAAACGTTTAGCGTCGGTAAATAAATAATGGTGATTAAGTTTATGATAAGTGACGATCGTCGCAGCAATCGGACAGATGACCGCTTTACTTAAAAACAAATTATCACGTTTGGGATCAATCACTGGAAAGAAAATAACTTGTTTATTATAATCAAAAAACACCATAGGTACGTCTCGATTGAGGTCGGATTTCTGCCCCAATTTTCATTTTATGAGGACGCCTTGTTATTTTTCCAATTAGGATTGAGTTTGCTTCATCGTGATAGATTAAAAGAAAAAAACAGACTAGTATTTTTTAAAGTAGATTTTTTGATAATAAACAATGAGAACGTCAACAAATATGGCGCGCAAGATTTTTTTCTTGACAGCGGTGCGTTGTCAAACTGTTTTACCCGTTCAAATTAAGAATTATTGGGTCTTCACACATATCACTTGAGGTACAAAATTATCATAATCGGGATTATACCTATACCTATCATTAAACTGTGTGTTAATGTAAACTAAAAAGCACTAGTGCGTAATAAGCTACATTAAGATTTTAAAAACGGTGCAATAAATGTCACTTTATGAGCAAGTAAGTGTGTAGAAAAAATTATTAAAAACCCTCCCTCTCGATCAACTTAAAAACCGTTACGACAATATACCCTGTATTTTATGAAATTGCACAATCGTCAAGACGATGGACAATGGTCACCATTAAATAACCATTACATAAATGACAGTTACCAATACCGTGAGACGCTGGGATAACTGCATAAATGAATTTATTTAACTTTTATTTAAATTCAAAATAATGGCCGCATGCTCTATAAAGCAATTCAAAGTACAATGATCTATTTATATGTATATTGTAGAAGTTTAAGGTCATTTTAATTGGAAGTTTTTTTTCCTTTTTGCAGAAATTACAGCTTTTTTAAATAAGGACATATAGAATTATGAATGACGCTTATACAAAACTTATTTTGATGTTTGATTGAAAGTCATACTCCAACTCAAAACGTTTTTCCACTTCCATTTTACAAAATTATGTTTATTTCACATACGCTTGATGTCCATAGACATATAAAAGATGTACTTATTTATTACATCGGCATTCGGCACATTTAGGTTTGGGTCTGCAGTCACAATTCAAATTATTATTCTGCAATATGACTTGAACTACATTTGCTTCTGCAGTTGTGATAGTTGAGAAATATATTTTTATTTGTATATATCCCCATTTTCAGGGTTCCGTAGCCAAATGGCAAAAAACGGAACCCTTATAGATTCGTCATGTCTGTCTGTCTGTCTGTCCGTCCGTATGTCACAGCCATTTATTTCCGAAACTATAAGAACTATAATGTTGAAACTTGGTAAGTTGATGTATTCTGTGAACCGCATTAAGATTTTCACACAAAAATAGAAAAAAAACAATAAATTTTGGGGGTTCCCCATACTTAGAACTGAAACTCAATTTTTTTTTTCATCAAACCCCTAAGTGTGTGGTGTCTGTGTCTATGGATAGTTCTTCAAAAATTATATTGAGGTTTCTAATATCATTTTTTTCTAAACTTAATAGTTTGCGCGAGAGACACTTCCAAAGGGGTAAAATGTGTGTCCCCCCGCTGTAACTTCTAAAATAAGAGAATGATAAATCTATAAAAAATATATGATGTACATTACGGTGCAAACTTCCACCGAAAATTGGTTTGAACGAGATCTAGTAAGTAGTTTTTTTTTTTAATACGTCATAAATTTAAATTAATATCAAATACTCAGGTATATACTACCATTTACTTATATACCTACAGGTTTGTACGGAACCCTCGGTGCGCGAGTCTGACTCGCCCTTGGCCGGTTTTTTTATTACTATTTCAAAGCATTGGGACCACACATTTTCGGCCATTTCGTAGTTTTTTTTTTTATACAACTTTGTCGCTAAACAAGCATACGGCCCGCCTGATGGTAAGCGGTTATCGTAGCCATATAGACGCTTGCAACACACGAAGCATCGCTCACACGTTACCGACCCTTCCCCCCTCCCTGATGAGCTCTGGCAACCTTACTCACGCGCAGGAACACAACTTTACACAACATAAAGTTATTTGGCTGCGGTATTCTGTAAGGTGGAGGTACTTCTCCAGTCGAGCTGCTCTTTGAGCAAATAAACGCTATGCTCTACTTCTGTAATTTTTTTTAAGATTGAGTTGCCAGGAATAGTATGCCGTTTATCATAGCCTGGTGCAATCTATAATAATAATAAAGCGGAAGCTGGAACTACAAGTCGGAATCGAAAAATTGTTTCATCTCTCCTCTTTATCCCGAGAAAACGGGTGAAACCGCGAGTTGGGAAATTTAGCGAATAATATTGCTAATATAAAATTTCAGTAGAAAGGAGCTGTCGGAGCACATCGGTAGATTCAGCGAAATATTTTCAAACATCTACCTCCTATCGAGCTATGTTTTCCTGCCTCTTCCACTCGTGTTACTTGTTAATTTCGATCACAATATTCAGTTATTTCATAACGCTACTTACTCCATTTACCGGTTACCGAATAGGACATTAATATTGTTATACAATTGTTGGATCGGATTATGAAATAATCAACCGTTATTCAGAGTCAACGGCTTTTCGGTTAACTGAAGTTAACGTTAACCGCTAACGGTTAACTTTTAACTTAATGCTCTACGCTAATTGAACACGTATTTACGTTTACCATTGGTTAATTATTGAATTGTTTTGTTCTGAATAACGCCACCCTATTAGAAATGCAAATACCTCGGATTACTTATTAGATGAACCTTATTATAAAGACTTTAGATTAATTTTACTTTGACATTCTCATCGAGGAAATATCCCTATAGAGTAGTAATACTGAACAATCAAATTCCGAAACTAGTCAGTGATTTGTCACTGAATTTGAACATTAAGGACCACTCGCTGCATCGTGCGTTTGTGACTTGGCCAATGAGAGCGCATGTGTCCTTGGCTTAACCAATCAGAGCGCGTTGTCGGCGGTGGGAAATTGGCGGAATATATTTCAACCAAAATGAACGTCATTGCGCTTCTTTGGGTTAATTATTCGATGGACATTCTTAAACTCACCCGGGGCTTTGTACTTCGAATAGAAAGCATAAAGATTTAAGGCAATGATAGCTCATATTATTAAAAAAAACACTCAGAAGTCCTTTAACAAAAGTTACATTTTTGACCCAAATAAAACCACTCCAATATAGATTCTTGGGGTCACGTACCAATCACCTTTCATTGCAAAGATACAGAATATAAATTACCATTTTTGTAAGTATATTTTCTGCCATAATGACAGAGCGATTTACAAATAAGGCTGATTGAACAAAGACTTCTTGATTGCGACAAAAAGGTTTGCGATTTTGTTTGCACGCGGCGATGCTTGCTGAGCGCTTTTGGAACACTTTCTTACAGTGCGAAAAAAATATCATTCACTAGCTGCCCGGCGCGACTTCGTTCGCGTAATACCCTACCCTACATTTAAACCTTCCCCGGACATCCACGAATATTTAAAACCCAAAATTAGCCAAATCGGTCCAGCCGTTCTCGAGTTTTAGCGAGACTAACGAACAGCAATTCATTTTTATATATATAGATAATTTGCAGTTTCATCTATATGCCTTTTTAACTTTAGATTTTTTTACGGGACATAATATGTAAAATATGATATAAAAACTTATTCTTTACTTTTTATTTCTAATTCAGAAGATTTTCGAAAATCCGTTGAATTTTAAATCGATTAGACGAAATTGCAATCAGTTATCTATGAGAGATCAATTCGAAAGTATTTATATCTGGAATTTGGAACAGTATGGGGTATGATTATGTCTTTATGAGGATTTTTTTTTTATTTAGAAGTAAAGTTCTTTGAATAAAAAAAATAGTAAGGTAGTATGTAAGTAAGTGTTTTACCAATAAACTTGTATAATGTCGTAATTGTTTTTCCAAAAACCTAGGCATCACAGAAATATACGGGGCGGATACGACAATACGACACTAAATGAAACCAGATAAAGTACTCATGTTTACAATCTACTTGTACTATGGGACTAACTTCGAAATCGCAAAAAAAATACAGCTTTTCATACAAAAGGTACATGTCTCGTCGGCAAAAATATATGGTCCCATAGTAAAAGCTGATCGTATTTATGAGTACTTTACGTGGTTTCATTTATTGTCGTATCCACCCGTATAAAGAAGTCTTACATTTGTAGCAAGCTTAATTTTTATTTATTTTTAAACACAACTCATTTGAAAGCGAAAGATGTTCCAAAAGAAATCAAATAAGTACATAATAAGTGCCACTTTAATAAAATAGCATGCAGTAATTTTTATTCGATTGATACACACTGTCATGACGCCTGACGCACATTCTCACAGACAAAGAAATTGAAAGTCATCCCAAAACTTAAGGCTTAAAGTGATTTTAGGTCACGATTAAAGTTATTTATTGGCTTTCAATTATGAGCACGTCAGATCTGAAACGGCTCCACCATCAACCTATATTTTTCTTTTGTGTTTTCCAAAGAACTGTACATTTATCGCTGAGATCATGACAGTCTGCTGAATGCTGCATTCGTCTTACGCCAATGACCGTTTCCTACATTTTGACAAATGACTAAATGATGGGACCATAATGATCGGATAATGGTGTAACGACCACACAAATTCCACTGACCTTAAACTGCTTAAGATCGATTTTGAGTACTTTACTAGTCGTATTTTAGAGATTTTATTTTGGACTAGTTTTGGCCCACGGTTTCACCTGCGTTCCCGGGAAACGTAATAAAATCTGTTAATCCAGAAAATATTATTTAATAAAACTATCTGTGTGCTAAATTTCATTCAAATCTATTTAGTAGTTTTTGCGTGAAAGACATACATCGTCATAAAATTTCGCGTCGACTTAGTTATTATTATTATTTATTATTAGTTGACTTTTTACCGTTTGCAAAAGACACATTATGAAATGTCTGTCAGTCCAATATTAAAGTGCATAATTGGACTGTTTTACAAAAAACTTAAACCGACTTCAAAGTACACTAAGAATAATCAAATCCTGATCTGATGACAATGGGACCAAACGGGAAGTGTACCCTTCCAGACAAAAAAATAATTTTCCAAATCGGTTAATAAATGACGGAGTTACGAGGTAAAATATAAAAAAAAAAAACAATCGAATTGAGAAGGCTCCTCCTTTTTTTGAAGTCGGTTAATAAAAATATCAGTCAAAAAAATTAGTTCGTAAAAATATTTTGGTTATGTACGTTATATACTGGACATTAATCTACATTATTATACAATATACATAACTATTGTTTAATAAGTGTATTTTTTTAATTTACCGTTTTCAACTACATAGCAGAATTTAGAAACCACAAAGGTTTAGAATTTGCCTTAGGCATTAGAATGTGCCTGCGGTTATTTTCTCGAGCGTTAGCTTATCTAGGTTTTTTTTCAAGGGGCGCACGAGCCTCGAGCGGAAAGAATTGACGTCAGTAAACGCTTACTAACGCGTTTTCGTTTACCACATTTCTTTATAGGAATTGGCACAGCGCCTCTAGCGGAATACTCATGGTACTGTCTCCTCTAATGTCTCCCATAATAATTATAGTTAACTCAAACGCGACAGTATGCGTTTTTTAACGTTAATTCTTTACACGGGATACAGGCCCCTTAAAGCCGATGCAATGTACGCGATAGTTATTTCAATTTGAGGTTATAATTCGGCCATAGATTTTTGGATTGTAGAATTTTTGGTAACCCAATATCCTAGGATAGGATTCTCGGGTGGGCACGGTAGTTCTTAGCACAGTCAACTGACGGTTTAGAATTCTTTATTTTTTTACAAATTTTCATGTGGTAGTATCTGTTGACCAGGAGTTCCGTTCCTGGAATTACCTAGATATTTTTTTCTAATAGGTCGCGCGACCCTTCTGCGAGCCAACGGAAGCCAAACTACTGCTCCTGAGTATTAATTTGGGAGTCAGAGATAGATAGATATATCTTTAGATTATTAATTGTTTCAACAAATTATGTCAATCTCAATAATTTTTTCTTGTTCATACCATTAATTTTAAAATAAATACACACACAATTATCGCAGTTTTGTTAAAATCAAAACCAACATTTACTCTCTTCACTTAGCAACCGTGTGTAGGGCCCACCTGTCAGTGTAAAGTGTAGACAAATAGACAACAAGTTTATCGTATTCATAATAACGATTGTTTTGACAGCTAGTAATCATAGAGGGAACAGTGAAAGCTGTTATACTTTTTTATTACTGTTATTTTTGCATTACTTTCCGTTTCATTGGGAATTGGGCCTTTTAATCTGTCCTAAAGTGTGCCTATAACTCGGACGGTACTACACAGATTTTGATGTGGTTTTCACTGTTATCTAATGGTGCGTCCATGCTACGCGAAGCGAACACGAGACGAGCCTCGAACTAACATGATTCATTCGTTGCTCGCGATTTCGCGTGGACGTACTTAACGAGCCTTCAACGAGCCTACAACGAGCGCGATGCGAAATCCCTGTGTTCGTGAAAAAACTGACATTCGGGCGGAGCGCAGTCAAGCACGCTACGAATGCTCGTTCGAGGCTCGCAAGCCCGTCCACGCTACGCGAATCGTGCTCGCAGTGTGTTCGTGGCTCGGCTCGTGCTCGGTTCGCCAAGCATGGACGCACCATAAGGTTTTCCTTAAAGAAAAATCCACGTATTTATTATTGCACTGTGACTAAAGGGAACTGAGTAGTAACCCTTTTGTGTAACGAGGTTTTAAGAGAGGTAGAGCATAGCGTTTATTCGCTCAAAGAGCAGCTCGACTGGGGAAGTACCTCCACCTTACAGAATACCGCAGCCAAATAACTTTATGTTGTGTAAAGTTGTGTTCCTGCGCGAGAGTAAGGTTGCCAGAGCTCATAGGGGAGGGGGTCTATATGGCTACGGTAACCGCTTACCATCAGGCGGGCCGTATGCTTGTTTATCGACTAAGTTGTATAAAAAAAAACGAGGTGTGTCTCGTATTTACACCAGAGAACACACGACATCTTTGGATATTTAATCCCATGTACGTATGACGCTCTTCAGCAACCAAGGCGCGACATAGCTTCAGTTGTCAAGCTATAGTAGATACACTTCTAGCTGAGCTTCTAGCCATACCCGAAAAATAATGAATTTCTCTCCCATACAAGTAAAACCATAGAATAAAGCTACTCTCAATCTAAATTGAACCTACACACATACTATAAAAGCTTGTAATAAAACACACGGAGAAAAGTAATCTGTGTCCGTCTAAAAAAGGTGAAAAACATAGTTAATGATAGGCAGGGAGTACGAAAAAAAAACAAAATGGCGGACAAAAGCAGGAAGTAAGGACAATGATAGTTTTACCAGACCGTGAACCGGCTTCACGTCGGTGTTTTGTGAAATAAAACTACTCGTAGGTACCGCGCTTTAAAATTGTACAGTCAGTTTGTGAAATACTTGCGTTTATCATTTACTATTTATCGCATATAGTAGAATAATTAATAGAGATAGCCACAGACATATATATCATTAACAATGATACTTGGTGCGAAGTGTGAGCAATTTAAATATATCGTACACTAAGGATCTACTGTCAGAAAAAAATCTAAAAATCTGTGCCAGTAGAATCATCGTAATATTTTTCCTATAATATTTTATATCAATGTTTATTAACTTTAATTATTTAAAATTTATCGCTTTGCGAACTTCGGAGATGATGGGGGAGACTGGTACTTTTTTGTAATTTTTCATCATATGTCAAAATTAAAGTATCGTTAAAGAAAATAAAATCCTGTTTTGGAATGTACAATGAAAGCCTTTCATAAACTTTCACTTACACCTACTTTGAATATTCGGGTCCCCATTTAGGCCCCGTTTGCAAATAAAATAATAATGTTTAAAAAAAAGGTCATTGGTTTATATGTTTGGGTAGAGTCATTTGTTAACTTTCACAAGTGCCCAATAAGGGCCTAATATGAATAAATGAATTTTTGATTTTTTGATTTTGGGTATATTAAATAGCTTTCACATTCAGCCGTCTATTCTATCCATATATAATAGGATAGAATTAAGTAACTTGAATATTTCAGGGAACCCCTAAGGAAGTTTTTCAAAATTCCACCGATAGGGGATCGCGAGTGAAGCCGTAAGGAAAACTAGTTCAAAATAAAGAGAACAGAAGTAATGTAAAGTTTTTTTATACAGTACATCATCTTTATTCATAATAGCTGTAGCTAAATCAATGTTAGTGTCTTCCGTCTCACTCTTTCGATCTCTATACGCCACGTATCAGATAAAGACTTCGCAATTTCAACTATTTAATTCTTAAAAAATATTCTTTAACAAATGTGTCACAAATTCAATAAGTAACTTATTTACGTGGCGGACAGTACTTTAATTATTTTTAATGAATGTAGTCATTCGTTTCACAATAGCTGGTTGTGACTTTTATGTCGTTTTGGAGAGCTATTGTTTAAAATATCGGTTAATTTATTTATTTGATGGCATTTTCCGAGATTTATGTCGTCACTGTGGCGGCGGAATCTATTTTACCCAAGTTCTTATCTAGACTATATTCTATCTGTGAGTATCTGTCTAATAATAATAAAAGAAAAAAGTTATCGTCTTATTTAGTTTTTTGTCCAATATTTTGTTCTTTCGATAGTCTTCCTAAAATAAATCAATATAAATTTTAATCTGAAAGCCTCTACAACGGATCCTACGTTTTCTACAGCGGATGCTAAGTGTTAAAATATGGGGCTAGGTCATTCAACCATCAGACTTATAACAGGTACATACAGCTACCTTACCCATCATAAATATTATAAATTAATCGCATTATAAACCTGACATCATAGCAGCAACGCCAATTTAACCGGGATCGCAAAGAATCGTAAATTATTTGATATCGTAAACATATCGTAATTTATCGGCAGGTATAGAAAACTTTTTGATGCTGCTGGCTTAGCTTGCCAATATCATTATTAGCTCTTTTTTAGGATACCTCAAAAGGATATGGATACAATATATTAATTTTGTCCGTCCGTCTGTCAAGAGGAGGCACGGGTTAAGGTACCTTGGTTTCTACGATCCCTTAGGGGTACAATTCTAATGGCCGATTTCAATAATTTGCGGACCGTTATCGGTTAAAATTAAGACTATCTTTACTAATAATGAAGCAAAGACCTCAAAGCTTTACATAGCAGACACTCCCATTTGGAAGTAGCTATCACAGGTAAAATTAGCTTACGAAATGATCTACAAGCCCAGTTTGGCAATAAAAAAACTACCGGGCATAAATCAACGCAATTGAAAGATACGGCCGTTTATGTCATATATCCATATATCACAAGTATCAACAAAACATAGAGTTCAAAAACCTTTTGGAAAAATAGAGTGGCGCTTTTCAAATCCGTTTTTCAATAAACCCCTTCAATCCACTGGAATCCCAGATATTTCCATCATAGTACTAGGATCTCATGATACGGAGGGAGTTATCTTTGATATTGGCAGTAAGTCTTTCAAAGCCTGACAACAATGGTACCCAGTATATTAGCACAGATAGCTGCGACCAGCTTAGTGTGAGCTTCCTCGCTGCCCTTATATACTACTGGATTGGTTCAGAGAGGAAGATGTGGGGTGGATGGTATGGGTTTAAATAAAGTGGTCGGTTTATATAAATGGATGGCAGATGCCACAAGTATTGGAATACGCCGTGGCATTCTTGTGAGGATGCATTGACTGATGTAGGGTTGTAAATTCAAGATTTTTATTACTTCTCTAAAGATATCTAAAATAATTATTCATTGCTAAGTGATTTATATAGAGTCGTTCACTCCAAATTTAAAACCTATAAATTAAAGAGAGATTATTGTAATAAAAATAAAGAATTGGCTGTCGAATGTTTTCCGTAACAAATAAGTAGGTACATACGTTTAGTATGAAAACAATTGTTTTTTTTTGTGACTTGGTTAAATTATAATATGTAGCAGAGTTATTACACTTTTTTTTTTTTATACAACTTTGTCGGTAAACAAGCATACGGCCCACCTGATGTTAAGCGGTTACCGTAGCCATATGGACGCTTGCAACACAAGAAGAATCACTCGCGCGTTAACCTTTCCCCCCCCCCCCCACCCCTATGAGCTCTGGCGACCTTACTAAATAAATATCCTGGGACATTCCTAACACACGGTCATCTGATCCCAAACTAAGCAGAGCTTGTACTATGGAAACCAGATAACTGATATAATACATATACTACTTTTTGTTTGTAAATACATACTTAATATAAATAATTACACCCAGACTCAGGACATACAGACATGTTCATGCACACAAATGCATGAACCCACGACCAGCGGCGCGATAGGTGGATTCTTGACCAGAGTCTTAACCAACCGCGCCAGCTGGCCCGTTACTCACGCGCAGGAACACAACTTTACACAACATAAAGTTATTTGGCTGCGCTATTCAAAAAAACACATACAAGTGGAGTACACAGTGGAAGACATGGTCAAAAAACCATTAAACCAATTAGAGGGAAAGGCTCTCATAATAAAAAAAAGTATAGCAACTCTTACTACCGAAAATAAAACAATACCTACTCAGAAGTATTTTTTAAACTCTGCAGTTTTTTATTTTTATAACTTTATTTAGCTCACCCCTAGTGTAGCATTTCTCAGCTGACGCAATACGGTGAAGACTATTTACTGGACCGCTTGGAAAAATCTATTTCTATTTTTCATGACTTTATTGATGAAAAGTTAAACCAAACAAGTCAGGAATAACATGACGGATGGTAGGCCTAAAGATTTTAATAATATAGAGTACTAGTTACGTCCCGCGGTTTTATCCGCATACACAGGGGAGATAATTCGTCAAGTGATCTTTAAACATTTATACAATAATTTTTAGTTGATACCTATAGTAGATTTGAAAATATAGCATGAGTTCGGTGACACATGGTATTCTCATTACATTAGATTTCTCAATACTATAATAGAGCGAGGTTTCATGAAATATTGGGAGTACTTTTCAGATGGAATTTCACTAGATATTGGTAAAAAAACCCTTGACTTTGACGACACATCTTATGCGAAATAGAGTAAGTCTCAATAAAAAAAAAAACTCACCTACCTAGTTCCAAGTTATATCATGATTATTCATCGGAACAAAAGCCTTTATCAATATTTACTTTTGTTGTCGGTGGTTATGCCAAAGAAAATAGTAAAAGAAGCATGATAAAAACCAGCCTTATATAAAAGCTAAATTGATTTCTTGGCGCCGCAAAAAATGCCTTCTTTTTAATTTCAAAGACTACGTATCAATTTTTAGCTAGAATTGAATATTGGTCTTTATTATCTGGCAGGTGAATTCAATTTATTTATTTATTGAATAAGACACATTACAGACAGCCATTAGCCAAAGATACTGTCGTACCTATTACCTATAGTACTAAGTAGTATAATTAATTCTCTTACATCTAGAGAAGATACATATAATTTATTTTATCGTCTTCACTTTTAATCACTTTTCTCAAATCACATTTTTCAATTAAATAGAAATAAAGCTTTCATTATAATCTATAAAAGTAACTACATCCAAAATGTAAGCAAAGTGAATTTATAAATCTGAAACCTTGACGATAACTTGTCCACTAAAACAGTAAAAACAGTATACTTTATCTCGAGGATAATATAAAATTGTAATGGCAAAATAAACGGCAGAAGCAGGCAGAAGTAAAGAAAATTAAATTTTAACGCACAGTTTTAAGACCTATAATTGATAACTCAGTTCTAGTTTTATTTAAAACTGAGAGAAAAATGACTATCTATAAAGATTGTGCCGTAAAGATGCACTTTTTAAAAGGCTGGGCAAAAATCTAGAGTTCCATGACTTTTTACTATACTAGAATTTGTAATTATAGCTGCTTTTGGCATCTTTTTCTAGAAAATAGTGGATTTATTAATCACTAGCTTCCGCCATGTAGGTTTACCTCAGTTTCCAGGATAAAAAGTAGCCTCCATCCCATCACCTCATCTTACCTGTTCTTCTCAGTTGAAGGCCGACTTACGAACTGGTGGTAACTTCAGTAGCTTTGGCCTTCATAAGTGCCCTACTAAGGCCTCAATTGATTGTCTTTGACTTTGACTTTTACTATGCAATAATCGTGCAGATCCGTTGCTCCATTGCTGCATGAAACGAGGACCAATCAACAAACAGACTTACGCTTTTTTTCCCATTTTATTTAGATTTATATCATCATCACCATCAGCCTATAACGGTCCCACTGCTGAGCACAGGCCTCCTTTCACAAGTATGCAATTAAACCTGAACTTTACTTTTAAAAGTTACTATTGCATCAATACGACTTTTACTATCAATCATCGTATAAATTAATTGTACTTCTACCTTGTCTGCCCTTTTTATATCTCTGGCCTTCGTTATCTCAGTCTAACATCTAACATACTACTTCTAACACTGTCACGTTCATCTGATCTCGTTTATTGCTTAGGTTTTACTGATATAAGACTTGTAACCGGCTTTTTAAAGCCATGTATTCACTGAGAAACAATTGTTTATAAACACTGTTTCAGAAACAAAATCTAAGTGTTTCTGAAAAAATAAAAGTTTTCGAAACACGTAGATTTTTGATCGAGGAGCACAGAAACATGATAGAAACACGTAGGTGTTCCTCGATGGATTTGGAGAGCACCGAAACAAATCAGTTTCGCTTGAGTTTCGCAACAGCTGTATACAAGTGTGGACGTGTGTTTCAGTTGTTTATAAACATGGCGGTAGTGTGGGACGCGGCACCCAACAACACTACCTCCTCAGGCGATATATTTGAAACAACTGAGATGTGGACGGCTAAGACCCCGAAACACTGTTTCTGTAAACATCTACGTGTTGTTCCAGAAACTTTGTATCTGAAACATGTTTCTCAGTGAATACATGGCTTTACATTTACTTTATAAAGAGTAGTGATGCGTTATACATTAGTCTTCCTGTTTTCTTTAACGTTAGTCATATTAACTATGTATCCGGCTGTAATTGGGTTACGATAATTATCAGTTTATGATGAGATCAGATAAATGTTAACATTAAGAAAAATCAACATCCTAGTATAATATAAATGCAGCATAGCACTCTCACACATATCTCCCTTTTTGGTACCTATGTATTTTTTTGGTTTTCACGGATTCCTTTTGATTGTTCCATAACAAATTTATTAGGTCTTAATAAAAAAAAATGTGTTTTGGGTAAAGAGGAAAAACTTCTTAAGCTACAAAATACAGAATAAATATTGACAGTTTGGCCATCGAGATTCCAGCAATGGGAAATATTTCTCACCTCACGATCCATGCAGTCGCAACTCACTGATATTTAACAATGGAAATTTAAATTCACAAATAAGTACAGATGTTTGTAAATGGTCGAAATTATAGTGTCACAGACTCTATTGTCATATATCGTCCCCGTAGCGCGAGAATTAACTAACTCGAGTTAAGTAATTCTTTTTTTATTGTATAATATGAATCAGCTTTTCAAGCTCTTTATTTCTGTCTAACTCTCATTTTTGTAGGTGTGTTTTTGAGTTATAAAATTCGAAAATTCACTAAGTTATGATTATGGACAATATCACGTAAAGAGAAAATTACCTAATTAAGTTAGTTATTTTACATTTCAAATTAAATTACATAAATAGGAATTAAAATCAATTAATTAGTTTTTCCCTGATTTTTTTGTTGTATATATTGCTCTCATAAATCATTAAACAGATTTAGATAGTTTGGAAATCAGTAATTCGGTTCAACATTTGAATGCGAAAATTAACTAACTTGGTTTGTTGATTTCTCTTTCTCAATTGAAATATAATTCATACAAAAACAAAAATGCGAAAATCCCTTACACAGTTTTAATTATTTTTATTCTAGTAAAATGGGTGACATTGCTTCTGTTTCAAATAGTAATGATATTATTTTAGTTAATATTTGTAAGAATTTGGTGTTGATTTAGTAGTTTAGGTATTTTTCACGCGCGACTTGGTTACTTTATGTGTGCAGTGCGGCGTGAAGGCAGCAGTTGGTGACTTTCATTTTTCACGTATGTGTTGAAGTGTGCGTACGCGTTTCTTTTGCCGCCACACGAATTAGTCATTTTATGAATACAGTCGAGCCAAATTTTATTCAAATATAATAAATGGACTTGCGTTTGGCCACTGACTTACCCATAAAGGACGATTAAGATGCCTAAGATGGAGCACGCTTACCCAGAAGAAACCTATTCACTCTGACCTTGAAAGTCTCTAGATTTTAAGAGTCAGGAAACAAAGCCGGAAGCAAGTTCCACACCCTTGGTGTCTGCAATAAATGAGGATGCAAAACGTTACGTCTGTAGCTTTAGTATGTCAACAACGTACGGGTAAAAAAAAACCCGGCGTCTTGTTGTTCGGTGTAAAAAAGGGATGGTGGAATAAGATTGAATAATTCCTGCGCACATTCTCCAAAATATATCCTCTAGCTAGAATCTCTAGAAATCTCTAGGCAAGCAACATTTCTTCAAGCAACATTTCTTCGATAGTCAAGGCTCCGATGAGTCTCTTGACATGGCGATCTTTTAAATCAATGGTGTCAAGCTGGTGCTTAGCGGATCCATCACAGAGATGGCATCAGTACTCCATGTACGATCGTACTTTTGCTTGATAAAGTTGTAGCAAATTTTCAGGCATTAAGTACCAAAGGAAATTAGACAGAATACCCAGCATCCTAGCAGCTGTTTCTGCCTTTGACTCAATAGAATAGCTAAAGCTAAATTTGGCCGTAAAGGTCAAGCCGATCACTTAAAGGTAAGGATATATTTTGAATTGTAGAGGCTGTTTGAAAGGACTCCATTGGCGGTGTAAATTCTTGGTGGAGTTAAAAATTACCAGATTGGCTTTGCCCTAATTGGAGGCTGCCTATAAGGTCATATCCAAACGCTCTACCATGGCCTCTTGCAACAATTGGATCTTGTGCATCAGTGCTGTCGTACTCAACAGATCGTTAATCTGAAGCATAAATAAAGTTGCAGAGAGAACTGAACCCGGGATTGATTGCCAAAAGGTCCGACAGGCACCCGTCTATCTATAGACTGTTAACTCAGGAAATCGGAAATCCAATCGCACAGGCCACCAGGAACTCCATATGAAGGAAGCTTACTTAGAGGGCTGGTGTGGTATCTTTCGAAAGCCGTAAGTGATAAATCAAATCAGATCAAGCGAAGGATATTTATTTCAAATAGACCTTCGCAGGGACTTATGAATAATCTGACTCTAATACTCTTATACCGGTTCGGAAGGTTGCATTTGTTGAGAAGAGCCGGGAATAAACTCAGCAATTACTCTTTTCAAAACAAGCTTAGATTCATAAAATAATATTTACATTCTAATCGCACTGACAACAATTGCGTGCCCCGGCGGAAAAACTACAAATTAGATTGTATTGATATTTAATAAGTAAATAGCAAACTTAAGTAGACCAGCCTCTAAAAGCAGCACCTGTTCAAGTTAAGTTGATGGAGCTTTAAAAATCTAAGAGATAATACCTTGATAGCAAGCTTACAATAACAACAACAACTTAAGCTTTAAATTTAGGAGCTTTATAAAGAGCAACTAACAATATTTATAGGAAGATATTTGGCAGCTAATTGAAATGCAAGAAAAATGAGTGTATGATCAGCACTCACTATGATGGAGCTGATCGACCAGAACAAAAGAGTAATATGAAATGCATATTTTAATAAAAATGCGGCACGAGACTTAGGAATCTGACTAACTGCGGTCTATTTCTGATAACGTAACATAATCAACGATTTTTTACAAACTATACCATCTTTAAGGTTTACGCTTAGGCTTACCAGAGGTATCCGAGGCAAAAAGAAAGATCTTTTGAATAACTGCTTATCTTGAGGCTGGTCATACGCTTGTTTGCCACCTTGGTAGTATAAAAATCTATCTCAAAGGGGGTAATTCCCCAGGAGCTTCATCCATGGTACGAATTTTACCTTCATGTAATGATTTTGTGGAGATGATTTCAGAGCCTGATGGCGAGGAAGAAGAATAGGACCCCTCTGCTAAAGTTTGATGGTCTTTTTAGGCTTCAGCACATAAACGGTGCCAACGGGACCCTATTACTAGGCCTACGCTGTCTGTCGGCCGTTCCGTCCGTCGTCGTACCTTCAGTGGGCTATATCTCATGAACCATGATAGATAGACAATAAAAAATTTCACAGAATGTGTATTTCTATTGCCGCTTAAACAATAAATAATAAAAATGAAATAAAACTTCAAATTAAAGGGGGGCACCATACAAGATACGTCTTTACGGAACCCTATGTGTGCGAGTCTGACTTGCACTTGGCTGGTATTTTATATTTGATTAATTTTATGCATCAGGGTTTGTCTAGTTTATGTATTGATTGCTCAATTGTGGTATCGATTTGTTGATTTTACTATTTTCGTTCATTTATGTGATTATTAATGGAGATTTTTAAATATAGGTAACTGCAAAGGTATTTGCAAACGAAAAAGACTTTGTTTTATTTTAATTTCCTATAAAATAATAAGTTATAATTAAATTACAGTAATGTGATACAAGTTAGGTAATATTCACCGAACGTAGCTGGTGTGTCTAATGGTAAGCTCTAGTTTACTTAACTCAAGTTAATTTCTTTAATATTAGCCTATTGCCGTGAGAAAAATCACTAACTCAGGTCGATGATTAACTAACTCGAAGTTATGGCAATAGATAAGTAGAGTAAAATTCATTAAATGTTTATTTTATTTATACCTAATTAAGTTACGGGTTTTTACCCACCATTTTTATTTAGTCAAAAACTTTACAATATTTCCTTCAAAACGAGAAAAGAATTTCGAAAATCTGTAATACCTGTAAAAAGTTAGGGCCATTTCAATTTTCTAAACTTTCAAACGCGATTATCTCAAAACACACTTTTTAGACTTAGTTAATTCTCGCGCTACGGGGACGATATTTAAAGCTAAACTTGCAAAGCAGTACACAAATCAAACCATTAGCAGTACAAAAGCCAACGTAACGTCGGTTGCACTCGCGACTGACAATAAAAGGAACTTCAATTCAATGCTAATTCATAGGATTGTGGATTTTATTATTGAACTAAATAAACTTGAAGGTAATGACATAAAATTACTAAAGCTTGTTGGGGGTTCGTTACGAGCTGATCGGATTGTCGCAGTTTATATTATGGCAAGAGGAGAAATACTGTTGCCTTAGGATCTATTGACTGGGAAATTCTTGGGACTTAGAGTAAATATTCGTATTGTAACTAGTATCGATATTTTTTCACATTTTTTGTCACGAAGAAAAATCTTTGAACGTGTTAATTTTGAACTTCAAAACAATTTGCTTTTGAACATTTGATTTTGATCATAAATCTGACAACTTATTTATTGGACTCTTAGTTTTTGGTCAGTTGGATCACTTTTGTTTTCAATTCATTTTATACAATTGAACAAAATAAGTATTGATATTGAGGAGAACATTTATCTCACTTTGAATACAGAATACCTAGATTAGCAACCCAATGGACTGATTTTTAAATAAATACAACTAAATTCTAGAAATTTGGTGAAAGGTAACACATTAATACGTCATCACCGAAACATTTGTAAGCTTTCTACACTAATCTGACACACGTTTTTGCACTTTATCACCCCGGAATAAGATCAAAAACGCATTTTATAGTCTCATATTGTTCTAAATGTACTCGGAAGACATTTCGAGGTAGCATTTAAGATTCTGATCTCGTCTCCATTGAATATAGGAGCGGTGTGCCGCAAGGCGATGTTCTAGGCCCACTTGCGTTTGTTTGTTTCAAATAAAGCTAACAATAAACGGTTTTGTTCAATGCCAGCGGATTGTACGCTTTATTGTGCTGATTTAGCGCTTGGATAAGTTTGTGTTTGAATTCAATTATGCTGGAGATCACTGACCCTAACGCAGTATGCACTGAGCGGTGTATCGGCCGATCGAGAGGTTTCATATTTAATTATGTTATTATTATGAATTTACCGTTGCAACGTTAATTATGTTACCTAATTGGTTCCGCTCATTTATATTTACTGTACAATGATTTGTATTAGTTGGACTCTTTTGTTTATTTGTTTTACATATTTATGATGGCTTGTCAATAAATTTAGGCTAATTAGTTTATTGACATTTTAAGCAACTATTAAAGTCTTTTTAATATCTCAGCTTTAGAATAAGAAATTGAGAAAGCTTGGTATGAAAATAAGCACAAGAGCAAAATTAAGAATACCATTAAGTGAACGCAATATCGTCTTATCACAATTTAAATGCATTTATTTGATTGTTTTGAATTTAATTAAAATTTTACTTCGTTCATTTTTAAATTGCTTTAAGAAAGTAATATTCCAAAAGTGCCTTTTACTTTTTCTCTCTTTTCAATACTCAATTCTCCAACGTTCGCAAGCTAATCTTCAAATTATGTTTTATATTTCACTAAACCATCATCGGACATCTTTGTTGCAAATATATTCTCGAGAAATATTACCTTTTTAATACCTCGATTAATGAGTTTAAGTAAGATTTATGTTAGTTAATTTATCTTTATGACGAGTACAAACGTTGTTAAGTTTTAAATGATAATTGTGAATTGATGAAGAACAAATCATTTAAAAATATAACTAATATTAGACTTTTGTTGTAACTCATTTTATTTATTAGTATATGGCATAATTTTGTCATAAAGAATCACTATATGTGATCACTGAAATAAATTGTTTACTCTTGCATATTTACGTTTGAAAAGCTTAAAAAATTACTATTACTACTGCCTACTAACTTTTAACGTCCAGCCATTTAATTGATCTTAACAATGGCTACCTTTCCAATAAAAAAGAGAACAAATATATTTTATCGAATTAAAAATAATGTATAAAAAGTTTCACCAAAATGAATGAATTAATTTTACAGTTGATTATGTGAATTATAGCGATTGGTCACGGAACCTAAAACGCGGTTTGTCTTCAAATGCAAGACCATTGACCTCTTAGTTAGATAACCAGAATTATAAGTTATAAAATGAAGAGTTATGAGCTTTTTAAATTAAGATTGCAAATTAAATTAGCATTTCTCATAATGAATTAATGAAGTTACGTATTTTCTCACGATTAGATTTATTATAAAAAATATCAAAGCTCAATCCGAACTAAAAACCATTTTAAGCCTTGCTTACTTATTCAGATTTGTAGGTTTACATTCTATAGCCTCATTTACCGAAACTTGTTTATTTACAAATTGCGACTGCAACTTGAAATTAAATCCAAAGTGGTATCAGCAGCTCTATATCATATTACAAATGGTCGCATTCCGTTCAGAAATCTCAGCTGTATGACCGTAGGGCAGGTTGAACTCGACGCCTGTCGTCCACTCATGCATGATAGCCTAGTACTATAGATATTTAAATTTGTAGCAACTATAGGGATTTTGGGATCTGTGTAACCAACCACAGAGCATAAGAATACTTATAACCTATGCTTATAACCCATAAAATAGATATTATGCGAAAGATAATCTTGTAAAATTATACGATATGACAGCCCAAATATTAAAAATAAACTTGGTACCTAATGAATGTAAAGTAATAAGTAGTATTTATCTACTCTGAGGTCATAATAATTATAAACAGTACCGTACCAATGTTTTTAATCGCGGAAAGAAATCAACGGCATGTTGAAAAAACTATGAAACCGTATGAAGAAATGTTAACTATTTTGTCAGGCATGCTGAGATAATAATGCATGTAACGTGACCATACGTTTTAATATAATAGGTTAGTCTTTATCTTTGATGTGATGTAGATTTCTTTCTAGACATTTTTTTTTCCAATTTGTGATATAGTTTTCACGGACCATCTAACTATTCACAGTCGGTCTTTAAGCTGATCAAGATCCCCAATTTATTACCGTCATATTATGCATGCATGCAAGTATTGCTCGCGAATAACGGAATATGAAATATGCAGGTCTAAATATAGGTATATCAGAACAGGAAATAAGACGCGTTGAGAGCAGTCATCATAAATATTGCTAAATATGCATAGCTGTTTTTCTTATAAACTTAACAGGATTTTTCCCATTTAACATGTTTTCTTGAGAAATTTTGAGGATCTTTATAACCTCTTTACAGTTTTTTGGTATCGCGAGTCATCTGTTTTGACATTATGATCTCCTGGTAGTTCAAAATGTAAATGGCATAGTTTTATGATCTTTGTGCACCCTCTCTGTGGCAAACTTGTCTATTTGTCCGTAAACTATGATCTCCTGGTAGATTATGTAGAAAAGTTATATTTTCTTTAATACTTTTTGGTATTTTGTATATATATTAATTTCGCATGATCTTGATAAACCATTACTGCCGTGCTTGAGACCCTGGTACATCAATATTTTAACAACACCATTACTCCGACTTCATGACGTCAAAACGTCTTTTCAGATCATTTGTCTTATAGATTAATCATTCAATACGAAAAGCAATAAATAAACAATATTATTTATTAATTAAGTGTAACATTCAAACAATTTATTCCTGGTAAATATTTTCTCTACCGAATACAGAACACAAATTCTCTGCAATGGCATTCCTAAATAAATGCGGTCAAAGACACAAACAAAATGTAATAAAAATGTAACATAACATAATAAATTACTTGTAAGATAACGTAATTGTAACATGCGATGTACGGATTGTAACATTAGCTGCGCATGAGTTGGTTCCATAACGTGCCATAACGATGACGCGTTATGAATGCATTTACATTATTTACGTATAATCTTTTCCTTTTTCTTATCTGCAGTAATAATGTGAAACTCAGCTTCTATCTGATAAGTTGTAAATCAATTTTATCTGGAAAGATTTTGATCACATTTTTAGAAAATATATAGGAAAGAATCGCTTTTAATTTGCAGGTATTCATATCGAATCACGCCAAGAAGACGCTAGGCAACAAGTTTAGAATACATTTTATGCAAGACTGCAGGAAAGCCGAATAGAATCTCTACCTACTTTCTGAATCAGTGGAATTACCTCACCCGGTCAATTTCACTAGACATGCTCCAATTCGGTATTCAATTGATAGTAAAGTATTTAAATTAACTCTTAACAAGGCGGTGTGAGAAATTATTTGTACGTCTCGGCCCCGTTGTATCTAGTCAATGGTGCGATTAAGGTCGACCATTCTATCATCTGATCGTGTTCTTATTGGACGTCCATTTTATTATATTTCCGTCGATACATGTGAGCTTTCTACATATTTTTACAGCTAATAGGTCAAATAATGTGTTTGGTCGATTTTGGATTTCATGTTTCGAATTTCGTGATTGATGAAAAAATCCAAAATTTATATACTACTCATTGAAGAACATCATCTAAATATTAGATGGCATATTTTCGAAACCCATGTTGGATTAGTCATGCTGAACAACTTTTAATATAGGATCAACACTTAATTCTCAAATTTTTTGTTTACTTTTCATACATTACTATCGAGCAAAGTTGACGTTTTTTTTTTTTTTTTATACAACTTAGTCGGTAAACAAGCATACGGCCCACCTGATGGTAAGCGGTTACCGTAACCATATGGACGCTTGCAACACACGAAGCATCGCTCACGCGTTACCGACCTTTCCCCCCCCACCCCTATGAGCTCTGGAAATGACGTTCTGTAAGAAAAGTAAAAAAAAAATTTGAGAATTCGCTATTGGTCCCATAGTAAAAGTTGTTCAGCGTAACTAACCCAACGATATTCCAGGTTTCGATAATATGCCATCTCGAAATCTCCAACTGTTATAATGTCAAAATAACTACATATAAGGTTCAACTAACGTAACATTAAAACCGTTGATTTTACATTTGTGCGGTAAAAGTAAGTAAAACTAAACAGTATGAAAGCTTTAATTCCGCATTGAGTAAATATTTGGGTAAGCTGGGAATGATGCAGCATAAAGTATGTAACGGGTTGGACTTAATCTGCAACTTGGACAGTAAATACTGAGGAGAATCGATTGCCATGTTTTTTGTAAAAAAAGATTTAAAGAAGTCTTCGTTAAAAAATCGACTAGAAAAAAATGTCCCAAAAACAATCAGAAATCTATCACCTTATTGAAGTTTAAAATAAAAAAATCTCATCAATGCTGTTCGTAATAATTTATAATCACTAAATTGAATTCTTGTATTTAAAAATTCTTCTTTCTATCCTTCTCACAATCTATATCCATCTTTTTTTTACAAGCTTTTTATAAACTTGCAATGTATGTATGTTGGGGTCAAATCTTGCAAGTCGAATTTCACCCACTTCCAGTGTCGGATCGACTTGATATTTGTTTTTTTTTTAACAAAATCTTATTTACTCTCCCATAAATTCATCTAAAATTTTGGTAAATCAGATTTTTGCTTTTTTTATCCCACTTTATTTATTTTTTATTGGTTACCTTTACCTATGAACGCTTGCAATACAACCCCTTGTAACGTGCAAATGATCCCCCGATCATTTGCACGTTGCCGACCTTGCGGAAATATCTTCACACACTTTTGGAAGAACCCCATACTTTACTCTTTTGGGAAACCACAGCTGTTTTTATTTACTTCTGCTGGAGCCTGCGGGAATATCTTCACTCCCTTTTTGAAGAACCCCATGCTGTACTCTTTTGGGAAACCACGGCAGTTTTTATTTACTTCGGCTGTTGAATTTCGATAATTAGCAACTATTATCATGATAGCGTTTTAATTTGAATTATATTTGATATTACACCTAAATCTTCGGAATATTATCAAACCATAGTCATAATAAATAGTTGTACGTAGTATATTTATATACTCTGAGGTAATAGAGTCACAAAAAAGAAACAATAGATACGAGTATAATTAAACGAATTCAGAATTAGAACCGAATGATATAAAATGAAGAAGCACCGTTGCAACCCAACCTTTACTGTTTTTTTATCAACATAAGGATCTTCAATTCAAAGCAATTGATCACAACAGTAACCCCGCACCGTTACACGCAGCGGGTGTTAGATAACGCCCAGAAATTCAATTTGCTTATAAAAGTGTGCCAGAAAGCATTTGGCCCAAATCTGTTCCTTGCTTGATGATTTAATTGTGATTTTTTGATCGTCCGAGTATTGTCAGGTTAAACGGTACTGTTGTCAGACACGACGTTTGCTGATCTTCAGTTTGAATGAGGAAAATTTAAGAGTAATGATGTATAGTTGATTCAATTCAATTAAGTCCTCGAGACCTTATAAAGGTTGTTGAGTGACATCTAATGTAGAACAATCAGGAATCATGATTTGGGTGTTTTATACTGTATCTGAGGAGGATATATCTTCTATAGAGTTCCATTTGGACAGTTGATTTTAAAACGATGTATCAATCCCAATAGGAAAGAAAGAAAATATTCATTTATTTATCAAAAATTTACGTATAAAAATATAGTTAAAAAGATATAAATAATCAGCATATAACAGCATCAGCTAATGTGTAATTCAAGCTGTAATACACTAAATATAACGGTGCGTCTAATTTGCTCTGCAGTTATGTGATTTACAAATAAGTGCATGTTTTTTTTTCTTAATCAAACTAGTTTTTCAAGAGATTCAAATGAATTCACAGTAGTTAGACTACACTACTGATTGAAGGCTTTTTCTGTTAAGTTCGTTCTAGTGAATCGTAGTTTTGGAAATCACAGAACCTGAAATGAAACTGGGTGAGGTTGGGCCTCAAGGTAAAAGACGGACAACCTTCTCACTTATATATAACGATTTTAATGTATGTCATCGCATACTGCTAATATATTCATATTTATTCAGGTGCTTATAGAGACAATAAATTCCTTATACATTTACCAAAGACAGTTAGCTGTAGTATTATAAATAACATTATCCTATGTATAATGTTCGTTATTATTAACAACATCACTATCATGACGGATTTCTTCAAGTCTTAAATTTGATCCAGGGATTCTACTTGCCATCTCATAAAATAATCTCTAGTTTACCTGGGGTTGTTTCCAATGTAGTCTTTATTACTGGTACAATTATGAAGTACATACAATCTTTCTTTTTACTACCTTATAGTAAACTCAAATTAGCTAACATTTTACCAGCTTTTCATAATCTACCGGCCATTTCCTAAATCAGCATTGATCGCGCTTTTTTTCTTTCTGAACGCTTTATAATTTTATATAGACTTTTATTATTCGAATTTTGGATCCTTTGTTTCATTGTTCTACTAGGGAGCTTTGTGTCTTGATGACTGTTTCCTCACACTTTGCATATCCTTAAGAGCTTGAGAAACCATTGAATTAGGATATTTCGAAATTCTCAATTCACTTAACTTACTGATAGACTTCGCTTTCCAGTGCTTGGTCTCCATTCGAAAACTTGTCTACATAAATAACGGTTATGGGAACTATAATGCCATGGATTTGGTTCTAGAATCAGAACTTGCTGTAATCTAAAGTGTTGTATTATTTCAGATTACATCTGAGAAAGCTTAGTAGTAGTGCGGTAAAGTTATTCAGGATTTACTGGAGTTCAAAAGCAGTTGTGTTTTAGTTTTTGGAATAAGCACTTGTATAGTTTAGTTTACTAGTCATTTAATATATGTAAAGATAGCATTGTTGCAAACACCCGCATTCATAATTGGTCAAATTACGTAAGACTTTCTGACATGTGACGTTTTATAAATGAGAGAATGAGACAGGCCGCTATAAAACTGATGTAGTTATTTACCGTTCATATTTTATTTCATTATAAATTATGCATCTACTAGCTATCCTCCCAGTGATTACATACGTAATTTCCAATTTTAATCCCACGGGAGACGAATTTTGAAAAATCATTCCTTTGTACGCTTACCGTTTTAACCTGTATGTTGTCTGCCAGTCAGACAGTTGCGGCATTGTTTTACTGGTAAATAATGGTAAAAATGAGACAGACTTTTGTTCTATTCGTGCGAAATTTATTTTACTAGTTATTGAAGTCAAAAGAAGTAGTATGGATTCTTCTTTTATAGTTGCAATCTTCTCTCGAAAATTGACAGCTTAATTCATATAAAGCTATTGTTTAGCATTCATTATTTTCTCGCATTTGATTGGGTACCATTTCATTTTTGACTTTTATGGGTGCTATTGACAATCAGCACTTTAGAGAATGAAGTACTGATAGCTGGATTCATATATCAAACTATTGTCTTTTACCAAACATATCTTCTAGGATCTGGGTACCATTTCAAAATGTATGCGAATGTTTTTAGGGTTCCGTACCTCAAAAGGTAAAAAAAAGGAACCCTTAAAAGACATAACGGACAGACTGACAAGAGAATCTTTTCTCCGTCTGTCTGTCTGTCCGTGTGTCACCACCGATTTTCTCAGGAACGGGTGGACCTAGCAAGTTGAAATTTATACCAGATACTGAGGTCTATAGTCCCTATTTTGGTATAAAAATCAAGGATTTTCGCGAAAACTTGTAAGTACCAAAATTTACCTTAATTTTCAACTTTTTTTATTTGCGCCTATTATTCATTTCACAGTCAATCAAACTTACTCAAAGTTAACATTATTATTATTAATGTACGGAACCCCCCGTGTGCGAGTCCGACTCGTACTTGGCCGTTTTTTTTTAATCAGATAGAGGACCCCAATCTCACTAAAGCCAGTGATGATGTGGCCAAAGGTGGCAAGCACCTACACGTGACACACATCCTTGAAAAGACAAGCTCTCAAGTACAGTAGCACACCGGTGGGGTCAGATTTTCAACTCAAGGGTGGCAAACAGCAATCATGTTTGACTTTATCCACCAAATTCATTCGAAAATAGAAAGTGAAAATTTCTTATCGATTTTTAATCGTAATTGTAATCCAATCTAGATTCCTATGTTCCCATTCCGGTGATAATTAAGTTGGTGTGAAATGAACTGTCTGTATTATTTTAAGCTGTGTTCCCACGGTTGACTCTTCGTACCTAATGATGCGGGTTGGTTCAACATAGATTTTTTAAGGCATTTAATTTTATCAAATGGACGTCATGGGGAATTGGTACTTATATTTCGGGGATATTTAATCGCAATTTTTCTGCTGTCTTATCTTTTTCACATATTTTTATAGTATTTTTTGTATAAGAATTAATAGGGTTTAAGTTGGTTGAACGCAATTTTTTTCAATTAAATATTTAGTTCTATAAATATGACTTATTGATTTATTTAAGCTTAATATTAATATATTATGGTATGGTAAAACTGTTGCTAAAGTTACCATTATTTAATTTATTACAATTAATAAAATAACTTACTCAAAAAAGTTCCCAAACTATTTTCTTCACCGCTCAACACAAGCACTGGCAACTTGGTAGAGAATAAAATATTAATTCAAAAATGGAACGATTGTAAAAGTTCTTTCGACCGGCGTGAAATGTGAATTCGAAAATGGAATAAGGGTCGGTGCACACGTACGGCCTTGACGGCGATCGCGACGCAACTGGGTGCGAGCTGAGTCCACCACCGGCTAATATATCTCGTATACTAGTTTTCATCGTCTTTCACTGGTTTAAGCCGCGAGTCGATGGCCAGCATTTTCTGGGTTAATGAGGAGCCTGACGCAGCCGCCGCGCTCGCCGTTTTCTACGCGTTTTCGAATTGACGCGTTGGGTGCCGAGTGGCGATTTCGAGAGTTGCTGTGTTGTTATGCGTTCCTGGTACTTTTTAGAGATTACGCATACGTTTTTTTTTTAAATATTTCTTTTATAAACAAGCTTTTCTCACCTTCACAGCTACAAATGACTTTTTAACAGCTCTACCAAATTATAAAATCTATGATATATTTTTATAAATTGCAATAATTTTTCATACACTTATATTTTAAAATTAAGCAGCATTTTAGGTTTATCTCCCGTGGAAACGCACCTCTCACCATTCACAACACAGTAAGAGTACTAGCGTGATCGCAATAGTAATAGTACATTACAATGTGATAAGAATCAGGCAGGAAAACCCCATAGCAATTAGCAGTGTCTGCCTGCCAACTCGAGAAAACTAATGTCAAATAAATAAACATTGTAGCTTTCCAATATTATAGGAGGTAATCGTTTCTATTTTTGAATAAGGCTTGAAATAATTGAATCCAAAGGTTTTTTATGATTATAAGCTTACCTTGTATTGTAAGTATGGGTCAAATCTTGCAACTGAATTTTCAAACAGTTATCCCAACCGATTGAGCTGTTTTTAATACACGTTTAGTTTGGATGACAATGCATGTTTATATAAAAAGCTTGTTTTTAAAAAGTTTGTTTTTTATGAATAACTAGCGACCCGCCCCTGCTTCACACGGGTGCAATGTCGAAATATGGTGTCAGTGGAGCGATTTGCGCGCCGCCCCAGATCCTCGCCCGGTCACGGTATCGCGGATACTGTTTCTTGCTAATTTTAAATCTGTGATTATCGCTTAAAATATTTATCATAATAAATAGTTTACTGTAGAGAATAATTTTATCTACATTGAATGCCGGTCGGTCGTAACTAACTTATTTAATTAGATAAGGATTAATATTATATCAGTCAAAATAACTTCGCAAGTATAACCCACATTCGCATAAAAATGGTTATTGTGGGTTATCCGTAGGATATAGATATATACTATCGCGGACTTTTTTGTAGGTATTTTTAAGATACACAATTCCGTAGTACATCATTTTGATAAATCTCGTAAATTTTTGATTTTGATTTTCAACTTGATGACTGAGGAAAAAAGTCTCGACAGACGGACAGACGCGAGACGTGTGGAAAAGATTTATCCTACAAGGTTCCCTTTTTTTCCTTTTGATTTACGTAATAAATAAAACCACTAAGCTCTTGAACATTCTCGAATGGTCAAGCAAACACTAATTATTTTAAACTCAATTATTAACTATTGCAAAACCAAAACTAGTAACTAGCTTAACCGAGCTTAAACTATTCGGGGTTAATCGAAATCCCGCTAACTTGCCGACGTTTAACTAAATCCAATTAAAGTTAACCAAACAACGATACATTGGACATACCAGGGTTGCAGCGGACTAAAGAGGTCGATAGCTAACATATTCCTGGTAATTAGTTTTAGGAATAAAATAAAATTTGAATTCGAAATTTAAAATCCTATGCGGTTCAATTCGAGTAAAGCAAAGAATTTAAAACGTCCAGAAGGATAGTCGCCTCTATGGGAACATGAAATAAACAAGCCAGAATTGACAGTATTTGACAGCCGTGCGCAGTACGAACTGAGAGCGATTTGCTCAGGGAGCCCCTCAAGCGGAGTGAAATTAAATGTCATGCTTTAGTAAGGCGGATTATCCATCTGGGTAGAGGCACGATGCCCTATGAAAATCTTTGGAGTAAAGTAAAGCCAGCGAGACCAGATAAAGAATGTGAGCAACCTGACCTCTACTGAGTTACATTACGATAGCGAGCGATTTTTTGTAGTAAATAAAGTTTCATATTGTATCGCGAGCTTAAAAAGTGCGTCTCGGTGTGAACTGATTATTTTCTATTATTATTATTATAATTATTCAGGCTCTTTTGGATTCTCTAGCAATTTACGAGATTTGGTGTTGGTCAGATTCTACCCGATAAGAAGCGCTCGTGGTGCATGATTAGCCGCTCTTAATGGATCGGCAAAGTTAAGTTACCACCGTCGTGACCGGTACCTGGATGGGTGACCGCCTACTGATATTTCAAATTCAGCGTTTCCTTGCTTTAAAAGGCACGTAAAGCCGTTGGTCCCGGTTGTCACTTAATTGTGATAGTCGTTAAGCTAGTTGGATGCCTCCTAGGCGGCTTGAAAAATTCCAACAGTAGGTTGACCACTAGCCTACCTTCACCAATCCGCAGTGAGCACGCGTGGTGGAGTATCGCCCAGTCCCTTTCACCTTCATATGTGAAAGGAGGCCTGTGCTCAGCAGTGGGACATTATTGGCTGATGATGATGAATATTCTACGCAGGTAGGTCTATAACGCCACATTTTTGAGCATGAACATGTCTGTTTTTGAGTCTGGGTGTAATATTTTTAAGAAAGGTAGATCATACCATGTTTTCGCTCAAAGAGCAGCTCGACTGGGGAAGTACCTCCGCCTTACAGAACACCGCAGTCAAATAACTTTATGTTGTGTTTCTGCGCGTGAGTAAGGTTTCCAGAGCTCACCTGTGAGGGGTCGTTATTTATTCTGTGTCCGTGTGGTGCAAGTCCTAATGGAGTACAGCATGGAGTTCTTCAAGAAGGGTGTGAAGAGGTTTCGTCAGGGTCGGCAACGCGCGAGTGATACCCCTGGTGTTGCAAGCGTCCATTGGCTACGGTAAGCGCTTACCATCAGGCGGGCCGTATGCTTGACCGCCACCTTAGTGGTATAAAAAAAAAATTCTTCATCGAAAGCTCCAGCTCATAGTAAGATTCGAACCCGCAACCTTCGCTATTAAATAAAACTTAATCTAAAAACCGGTAAAGAGCATATCCGGCTTTCAGTTACGGTTCCGTACTATAACTACAAAAAAATATCGGCTCGGAGTGTTAGACACCATGGATGGGGCAAGGAAAAGAAATTTTAATCGGGCCCCGATCGGAATCTGTGCCGTTGTTTCTCGCGAGGGACACGCGTCCTATTATAACAATTGTTGTCTTGGTTATTTTTTAACCGCGAGCCAAAGTACGTTCATAAGCGCCTTACCAGAGCCTAAACTGAATAAATGACTTTTTGATTTTGAATATAAAGAAAGAAAAAAACTAGATACTTATTCGTGACAAGATAAAAAACACATAAAAGTTAACATTATTTACTAAAGAATTAACTATCTTAACTATCAATATGGTGCGTCCATGCTTAGCGAACTGAGCACGAGCCGAGCCTACAACGAGCACGATGCGAATCCTTTTGTACGTAAAAAAACTGACAATCGCGCTCGTTCGAGGCTCGCGAGCCCGTCCACGCTACGCGAATCATGCTCGCAGTGTGCTCGTTCGAGGCTCGGCTCGTGCTCGGTTCGCCAAGCATGGACGCACCATTATATGCCATGCCATATTTACAGTTTCTGATATTTTTTTTGATCTTTATTTTTGCTTTTATACTTATTAGTATTTCAAAATTGATTTATTTATTGGGTTGTACAAATCAGCAATAAAAAAAATATTATCACATAAAAACAAAAGTTTCTTCCAGTCTTCGACAAAAACGTCTGTGACAGACTAACGGACACCAGAGTGATCTCTTAGAAGGGTTCCGTTTATATCCTCTTAAGATCCGGAACCCTAAACCACTGGAGTATTTAGATGATATGCCATTTTAAACATAATTGTTGCTTGTGGAAAGTCTGTATGGATCACGTTTGGATACGCAAAGCAAAACAGCAATTTCTTGTCCTATGGACGATTTGTGAGATGCCTTCCAAGAACAAAATTGAGGATAGTAGGCCAGTGGGTGCAGGGGTCCATTGTTCAGATTATCGAGCTTCGCTTTGTGTGCTTTATGGTTGTAGAAATGGGCCGACCATAAACGTGCGTGTAAATTTTGCATGTTGAAGATTTGATAACAAAATACTGGTTACTTTGAAGGGTTTTTATATTGGTGTGATTTTAAATATGTAGTTTGGCGATGATGATTGATAGCAGTGGTAACGTTGAAGGTAAGTTTGAATTCAGTGAACTTGAGTTGTCGGTAAAAGAACGAGAGCGTAGGGGCCTTTTTAGGGTTCCGTAACCAAATGGGAAAAAACGGAACCCTTATAGATTCATCATGTCTGTCTGCCTGTCTGTCCGTCCGTATGTCACAGCCACTTTTTTCCGAAACTGTAAGAAGCAATCAATTTTCTGGGTTCCCCTACTTAGAACTGAAACTCAATTTTTTTTCTATGGATAGGTCTTCAAAAATGATAATAATATTGAGGTTTCTAATATAACCCGTAACTTCTAAAATAAGAGAATGATAAAACTAAAAAAATATATGATGTACATTAATTACGATGCAAACTTCCACCGAAAATTGGTTTGAACGAGATAGTTTTTTTAATACGTCATAAATTGAAATTCATATCAAATACAACTATAAATAAAATCTATACTACCATTTACTTATATACCTAATAAGGTTTGTACGGAACCCTCGGTTTGCGAGTCTGACTCGCACTTGGCCGGGTTTTTATTAACTACTCTGCAAGTCTGCTCTGCACCCTATTTTGAACTCTTCAGCGGAATTTATGTACAAAACAAACACATTGCAGACTGAAGAATGAAAGCGTGGAGTGTGAGCATTGAAAAGTACGGAGTCAAGATTTTCTATACTTTTTAAATAATCTGCAATCTAAGTTTACACACTGCATACTTACTATTTTTTTCATTGACTTCTTCACTCTTTCAATAAATAAATCTGCTCTCTGCCAAACATGCGAACATGAAACAGGTACCTACTCCATGCAGGTTCAAAATTGCTGTTTATTACTTTCTTCACATTTTGCAATATTAAAAAAGTGAATATTGAAGACAGCAGAGTGCAGACTCGCAGATAGATATAGAGAGTAGATATATAAAATGGGCCCCAGGTCGTCATGTGTATTTCTTGCTTATAATAAACTAGCTGCCCGGCGCGACTTCGTTCGCGTGGTGCTACCCTACCCTACCCTACCCTACCCTTCCCTTCCCTACCCTACCCTACCCTGACAGCAAAATCCCCATTTTAACAAAATGATCCGCCATTTATTGAATTTATTTGTTACAAAAAATGTGATAAATGAAGAACCGCTCGACCGTTTTTGTGCAAAATTCACATAAACCATCTACTAAATAGTCCAAACAAAGCCTAAACATTTGGTTTGGATAGGTGAGCCCGTTCTTGAGTTATAAAATTACAACGAAAAGTGGCATTGATTTTTATATATATAGATATGTTATTCTGATTAAAAGCTTAATTAAATATTCTTATACCTAAATTTAAATAAATTTATCCAGTTAAAGCCCTGGTAAGGCACTTATGAATGTTACAATCGACGATCACTCCGACAGAGCTCACTTTCAATAAATCATCTACATAGGTATTTACCAAATTAAAATTCATATTGATAGTCTATCACGGTTAAAATAAAATGATTGCAAATGTCAGTTTTTGGATATACGTTGACCTTAAGATGACGAGGGAAAAAGCTTTGTTCTACTTAATAACGGTAGCGACATCTAGCGGCCTCTTTAAAACGATCGTGGTTGGTTTCTGTTTGGGCACCGACTACTAGCGACATCTAGCGGCTTGCAGAAGCAATTAACAGCGGACAAGAGTTTGAATTAGTGCATTACATTTTTATTACTATTTATTTATTCTTAGTTTTGGTTTTATTGTACACCCCCGTCTTTACAGTTTGTTTTAACTCCTCTCCATCCAAAGGTTGCCTGGTAGACCACTTTTAGTGATAAGGCCGCCCATTGTAACACTTTATTATTTTTATGTTTTGTATGTTAATTGTTTCTTTTTGTTTTTTGGTGTAACAATAAAGTATTATCTATCTATCTATCTATCTATCTATTACCAGCCCCCCTAGACAAGATGGCTGTCGAAAACCGTCATCGTTACTAAACGATCAATCTTTGTATGGAATTGACATAAGAGCTTGTTACAAATCACGTGACATTTCGATTTGAAATATCAATCCCATACGAAGGTTGATCGTTTACTAACGATGACGATTGTCGACAACCATCTTGTCTAGGGGTCTCTGCCGAGAATTCGAAAAAATGAATTAAGTAGCAATATTGCTTTAGCTTCCTTTTTAGCCCCCCTGGTGGCGAGGATTTTTTCAGTTGTAATCTTTCTAATTATTTCGAGCCTTCTTATTTTTTAGTGTATTTAGACTAGTGTAAGTTTAAATTGAGTTCAAAGTAAAGTAAATCCTGGGATATTTAGATACATATTTGATTTTTTTAACTTGCTTCTTGGAGAAGTATCGCAGTTTGCAAAATCGGATGTGGATGTATTAATACAACGCTTTTTTGGACTTGACAGGATAGCGACAATCGGAAGGCTACTAAAGTTAAGAAACACAGTGCAAAATTTATATGTATTTCATAGATTTGCAATATTATCTATAGTAAATCTTGTTTTTGGATCATACATATTGTTTGTATTAAAGCTCTTACATACATCTCTTTAACAGTTAATGAATGATTTTATTTTAACGCCTGTGATACATCTAAGTAAGTATGATACAAATTGCGGCTTCTAAGGTGTCATGTAGATTAATAAAAATGCAAAAATTATTAATAATATCATATGTATAGACAAATAATAAACACTGACATTTAATTTCACTAAATTCTAATTAATATTAGATATATAATGACTAGCATTACAAAGATAAAGTTGAGCATCAGATCACCTAACCAACATACTTATATTTCAAATAATAATTTGAAACTTCAAAGGTTTTAGGAACTTCATAAGGTTGTGAAATAAAATGAGGTAACAAATTAGGCAAGTAAACACCTAATCCATGAAAATATTCATCTAGCCCGCGAATAACCCGGCGCAAACATTAATACATATTGCTTTCAATACCTATTTACCCAATCGTACCATGAATTTAAAAAATAAATGAAAAGAGAAAAATAACAATCAAGAAATTTCATCTGTAAAAAAATGCTTTCTCTTTCTAACTTACAGCTATATCCTTTTCGTTCAATAAATTACATAATACAAGTGATTCTAGATAAGTAGTTCGTGAACCTAGTTAGGTACCTATCTATTTTTTATTATTTAATAATACACCATTATCTATAACCCTTATTAAGAGTCTTTTCAAGAAACTATTATCTTATAAATTCAATATACTTATACCTAGTTATATTAAATTTAGAACATTTCGTGATAAAAATATACAATATATAAAATCAAACGTCAACAAATAATAATAACCTTTTGATTGTGTCTGATACTATAGCTATAAAGACAGTGACGTCATTCTTCTAAATACAATAAAATCAGTAATCATCGGCAAATAACAATCAACAGATTTAGTTAATAGGTTGGAGTGCATATGAGGTAAGGGTCCTGACGTCACAGCCAATTTATACTCCTACGTCTGCGTAATAACATTTAAGATATTCATATTTTTCACTTAACACTAATAATATTTGAGTAACTTCACATTTATTTGCAATAAATATATATCTATATCAATACACTTGAGTGCTATAATTTTAATCGCTGTTCGATGCATTTTAACATCATAATTTACAGCCTAAATATGTATAATTTCTATTATATTTACAAGTATATTTAATTTAATTAGTATCTCTAAACTAAAACCTTTTTCTTTTTTATCTTGTGGGTAATTTTACATTCCATCTAACTTACTAAGTAACATCTCTATGTGAAATTTTATATCAGTAGTTTCTATATTTTGATGGTTGATCAGTCAGTGAAATAGATTTGTTATCTTCTAATTAATAGATTGTATTCCTCAAGTACTCAATTAACACTTATAAACATCCATTTTTAGAATTGATATCATCAACATTGTCAAAATTAATATTTTCTGTTCCAAAATATGTAAATACTGTGTATATTATAATAGATATAATACAGGTTTTACTTCCATTTATGTTTTTATCAATTAAGACTACAATGTCTTATTTGGTATTGAAATTTCTTGTATTTAGGAAAAAAAACTTTTCACGATAATGCAAATGCAACAACTGATAAGCCAGGTGAACTGAACAATAAAGTAAAAATTAACAATAATAAAATGTGTCTGTAAGCACTCAAAGGTGAAAAACCAGACACTGTTTTCTTAATTGATTTTGAAATAATCGAATCTCGTCTCGACGTAGAGGTTGCTCTGTTTAAGGCCGATTTTCATATCATAAACAACAAAACCCCTATAAACGTACAATAAACAGTAATAGTATATAAAGATGATAAAAATCGACCTTAAAACAATATGATTAAAGCTTTCGTTCGACCATAATGTGTTCAGTTGGTCTTTAGGAACCTCTACACTTAAACCAAGTCGGACGGAGTTACGATATGCATTAAGTTATCTTCATTATTCAGTTTTCACTTTATAGAAGATACGTACACGAAACTAATGAGTCAGATTCCGGATTTTAACTGCCTAGATTAAATTAAGTATATTATTTGAGCCTTGAGAAGGAAAATCTTATATTATTCTTCCAGTCTGTGCCAGAAAGTTGTCTAAAAGCAGATTATGTGCAAATATTATTAATGAGAGCAATTCATTTATTATTTTACAATTCAGTCGACTAAATGCCAGACTTATCTACAGCATTCTATACAGTCTTAATAATTATGCGTTCACGAAATACGATTTATGCGTGACATTAATATTATTTGCAAGCAGAATAAGCCCCCCTGCATCGTGTGATAAATGCTTTGCTAATTTTATCAAATAAAATTACAATTACATTTTATTTACATAATTAACGTTTGGCGTACCACAAGGATTTATCCTCGGTCCGAAACTATTCATATCTTAAATTGACGAATTACCCAGAACAAATATCGTGAAATTACATTTAAATTTAGAATTATCCATTTCCTTATATAACTATGTGAATCATAATAATGTTCTAAGTTCCTAAAATGTCCACAAATACATTTAAGTACATTTGACGTGTAGAGTTTAGAAAATTAAGGTGTTGCTACAAATTCGATTCAAAAATTGTCTTATATGATTAATTGTTTTGATCGGATAACATCAATATTCCGCATGTCTGTTTCAAATTATTATTTGACAATAGTGTATAACTACAAGTCTATTTGTCTTCTTCTAGGAGTACCAGGTCATCAGCAACGACATCTGAGACGTGGAGGTATACTATCCAGTACATGAGGTTAAAGCACACGAAACAGACTGGGAACACGATGCGGGAGTACTTGTCGATGTCTGATGGTGTCATGCCGAGGAGTTTGCTGATATCCTGTAAATTAAGTAATTTGTTGTCTTAGCTTTAAAATAAAGACTTATGAGTAAGGCAAGGCCTGTTTATCAAATAACTCTAAAGAAATACTACTATTCAAATTACATTCAGAGTGAAAATATTCTTCTGCAGATAAGAAGTATGAAATATTCCTAATGAACCTTCAATTATGTTAAACATAGGGCTTCTTTACTTACTTATCTTTAAGAATGCTTAGCTGACTTTGCTACATTATGTTAACTTTGCCTTTGGGCTAAATTAAAAGTATTCTTACTTTTCCAGGCTGCAAGACATTAGGCAGTGGTGCAGCAGCGTCCCTCTCCGATCCACTCCTGCCGTTTATTGTGTTCTCCAGTGTTCCTCCTCTTGAGTGCGCCTTAGGGTCATGAACTTTGTATCGGACCTCCTGAAAAATATGTTTTAGCATTTAAGCAAGAGATGTTTTAATATAACTCGGTTCCAGAAAATTTAAAATCTAGCATTAAAAACTAATCTTCCACTAGACTGTTGCACAAACAGCCATTCGACTGATATTTAAATGTAAACTAATCAAGTGTCAAAAGATTCTTTAAAACTTTAAAATTTTACTAAATAAGCATCGTAATTTCTACGTGGAACTAAGGATGATCAGTTCGATAATAAAACCTCAATACACTCAATACCTTTAAATATTAGATTTTTTTACGGTTTTGTAATATATAAAGTATCACCTAGATAAAAATACCGAAGCAGTTATCGAGCTGATCATCTTTAGTTCCACGTAGAAATTATGATGCTTATTTAGTAAAATTGTGTGTTGTGAATTCCCATATATTAAAATTGAATTGATCGAAGAATGGAATGGATTAATTCGACAGCTTTAAATATTTGCTATCCTTTTTTTGATTCTAACCAAACCTAACCTAACTCCGTCATTTATTAACCGATCTTTAAAATAACTGATATAAAATACTCAAATAGTGCAAGACTCACCGAAGGCCGCCCTGGGGGTCCTCGGCTTAAAGTCCCCATCTTTGATAATGAGTGGGGTTCGCCTGGTGGGCATTCAGCTGGCAACTTCTTCTCTGACACTATCTTCTGGATAGCCACGAACCTTTGCTTCCTCATCTGTATCCTTTTGGCCATGTAGCCGACTGTTGCATATTCTGTAAAAAGGCATTTAATAGCTAATTTAAAAAAAAAGTGTAACGGCAAAGTTAGCAAACATCATGAAATGGTAAAATTCTGATTAAACCTACTTATAGAGCAAGTCGATTTTCTAGTCATAATTAAAACCAAAAATACTGTAATATCATATAGCAGCAAAATCTAAAAACTTACCAAGCAAGCTCGTGAATACCATCACGAAGCAAGTACCCAGGTATACATCAATAGACTTCACGTAAGAAATCTTTGGCAAAGCTGCATTTGTTGATGACATCAGAGTTGTCATCGTCAACACTGTGGTGACACCAAGCGAGACCCTAGCAGGTGTCGCGTTACGATTCAGCCAGAAGGATACCCAAGATATGATGACGATCAGACCCGAAGGTATGTAAATCTGAATGAGGTAGTACCCCATTGAGCGCACAAATTGAATCTCACAAGCCAGACGGGAGTAGTTTCCTGAAAATATTAATAATGGTTATGTAGAATAAATTATTTTTAACTAATATTTTCTCGAATAAATGTATTTCTTAGGTTATAAAACAAAGATTATTCTAAACAAATTCACACCAGTTTTTGGGTATTGAAAACAAAAAGCAGGACATAGTGGCTCTGTTTCTTTTCAGTGTTCCACAAGACGTTCATTCTGACGTTACGTTACTCGTACCAAGAGTGATAAGTATCCATCGAACCTGTCGTCAAGGAGATCTCCATTGCGCGCTGGCGATGTCCCAGCACTTTGAACTGCGGGAGCGACACCTCGTTGGAAACACCCACGGAGTTGGGGCCCTCGTTCCATTTGTATCTGATGTCCCGCATGGTGTAGCCGACTGTGCGCAGTGGATATCATGAATGGTATAGCCCCGGACCCGTCTCATTGGGTTTTTTGAGTATGGTTTCGGGGTGCGAGCAGAGGCTTCGCGTGGTTCACGTGGCACAATTGTCGCGGGTTAGTGCGCACGGGCCGAAGGAGTCAGACGCGGAGCGTACAGTACAGGTTACCTGTCGACAGTGTTACGACCGTTGAGCGTTGCCGGTGTCCGATCACCCTGAACTGAGGCAGCTCGACCTCGCTGCTCATCCCGACGCTGGTGGCTCCGTCCTTCCAATAGTACAGTATGTCGGTCATCGTGTATCCGACTCCGGAGACATGCCGAACACACAAAACGCTATCACTTACGCTGCGCGCTCACTGTGCGCTCGGGCTGAACCGTTTCATACGGATGGATGATAGAAAAATATGAAATATCTACTAAAGAATAGTGAAGAGGTTAGAAGAGTCATATAGGCAGCAAGCACGCGACATACATTAAGCGGATTATTTGATTGTTCTACCAAAATACATGGTGCAACTGCAATGTTGGTGTAACAACAATGTGATACAAAAAACGATGGCCTTTCCAACCTCTTCAATTCCATTCTACTTGTGATAGCAACAGAAAACACACAGAATAAAAGAACTTTAAAGAACACAGGTACAAAACATAAAAGAAGCAGTTTGAAGCATGCGTAGTGATGAGCAAAAGCTGCAGAATTTTTGTGTCGTGGCTTGTCACTCAAAAGTGGACCATCGGTTATGGGTGCTACCGCTCTTTCTCCTTTGGCCAGGTGCTGGATCATATTCGGTATTTCAGTGCTCACGGAACATACGTGTCTGCCTTCTGCTTATGTGATTTATGGAAGTACACATTGATTATAAGGTAAATTATGTGCTGATGTGTCCGGGGTGGCTATACAAACGGGTGGTCACACACTTGAAGCTCTGTGAGTTTGCAATGTGGGTAGTATCTATTGCTTCTCATTTTTAAGATAAAATTTTTCTATCATCGTTTTTTGGACACAGCTTAAGTGATCAGGTAAGGTTAAATATTATCTTAAAATAAAGGGGGATCAAAACTAGCAAGCTTTTATAGGTTTAAAAATTTATACAAATTGGTCAGGAACGTATCGTATTCACAAAATAGTCTCATGGATTTCTCTTTAACCATGAGTTCCACATATAAGAAAAGGGCCTAAATTGAAATTGAGGATTTATCTCATTTTTAAATTATTTAATTAAACTCACAACTCTCGATCTCAATATGGCACAGCTGTCGATCCATCGGGAAGTACTGTAGGTTCATGGGACAAGACGCTGTGATAGTCAGTCTGAAAATATAAATGATCAACGAAAAGAAAAACAGCCACAGTTTTCATAATCATGATCATATTCGTTGTCTACTATTAAATAGGTATTATGGATTTATGGATGATATACTAATATTTGAAACAATTCTGTAAGGTCACAATGTTGTTAGTGTTAGCTTTTAACATTACCATCCTGAATTCGAAAAGTCGTTTAAGCGAGTATTTTGACAGTCAAAATGATTTAAATGTAAATGCAAAATCATACTTATAAGAGACAAAAGAGGAGTGAAAATACCTTATACTCCTAGTAATAGATCCAGAATAATGGATACGAATAAATTCGTTGCTGGTCGTAGCTATATGGAAGTAAGACTGCTTCTCATTCACGAAGAATGTGTCTGGAACCCAAATGTTCTTAATGAACTCCGAACCAACAGACAGCGTCTCTACGCCAGTCCTTTTCTTATAGGCCAATCGGGGATCTGTCCAAAATTGTCTGAAGTAGAAATCCAGTGTGAAATCCTGCGGAGATGGAGCATATTTTACTTCAAGAACGTTGGATGTTTTATGAACAGATCTATAGAATATTTATAATAATTTAGAATATATAGATGATTGAAAAGATGAAGGAGTCGGTCAACAAAACTTGTTTATGGTTTCTAGATTTTAGATATTAAATAATTCAATAGCAAAATCATCGGGGAACATCATATAAAAGTCCAGATGTTTCTGTAAGCCTGTATCAATGTGAAATAGATGCACCACATTGAACAATGAAACAAACAACAAAGAGGAAAAGCTTATCTGCACAGATGAGACATTTGATTGCTGAGTGATATTGCAAAGTGTAATAAATAAAGCTGGCAACGCAATTGTTGGATGAAAAATATGTTTATAGTGCTCAGTTGAAAATTACACATAGAAAATGCAGAGAAAACCGCAAACTGTTTTTGTATTCATTGAAATAGGATGGTATTTTATCGCATCGCGAGTTTCCACGTCTGTGCAAACTAGCGCGAGGTTTAATCAATAAGTTTCAATAAGTTACATGGACACAACCACAGAAATACTGTAGATTAGCTCTTATTACTTGAAACGGAAAAGAAAACAATACTTATTAAGACATTAATGGAAATTAAAAGAATTATTATGGTACTCTACTAATAAAAAACATATTTTACACGTATATTGCGTTTTTCTGTGCTTTTATGATGTATTTTTCAAATCAATGACAATAGAAAAGAAAAGATATAAAAGGTATTGACGGTGTAGTAAATCAGGGTAAGTAAAGAAATGTTGTTCATCAGAAAGACCAGTTTCTTGAAACAGAATCAGAAGATCAATATAATATTTTTGCTAACATTTCTTTAACTACACCAAATGCTGTAAATTGTAACAATAATAAGATACGGTCACATAGATTTAATTCCAGGTCCTTTGATGCCTTCAATAGGATAAACATGGTCATTTTATTTACCAGTGCGTGCAATACAAGATTTATAGTGGTAGCTTTTGTGTTTAGAGTTTGGTGGCGAATCACAACATTTTAATCACAGATCCAACTCAAAAGAAAGGCCCATCTATAAGATGTTCGTATCCTTGAAACTTGAGCCCTCCAGTGGTATTCTCCAAGAACCATAATTGAATTACACAACGACATTAAAAAGCGAAAGACCGAAAGTCCACCACATGCTCGCAGCCATGTATTCAGGACTGCTTGGCCAAACTTGGCTGATATACCATGAGCACTTCGGAGACAGAGCTGATCGAGAGCACATACATGGTGACGCCCACTTCAACTGGAGGACCTGCAATCAAGTCCAACTGTGAGACCGTATCTTGGTGGAAAATAGAGGATGGGGAGCCTAAAGGGAGAAGAGTGTCAGAGAATTGTCGATTTGTTGTTACATTTAGAAGATGTATAGCATAATATCTGTACATGTAAAACTATCAAGGTTGAAGAAGTTAGTTTCTCAGGGTATTGGAATATAGCATCAAGGCTTTTGTCTGAGGATAAAAAATATGTTGTAGAAAGAAAACCCTTACAATAGCTGGTTTCATTCTAGTTAAAGATTGAACTATGATTGATACACATCATAAAACTGGTCATGTTAATGATATTCTTGAAATCAATACAAAATACACTTCTGTAACGCCTCCAATTGAAATTGTTAACTAACTTGAAACATCTGAGGAGAAAAAAAAAGTTTTTGATAAAAGTAAAACTCCAGGTGAGACAAAATTACTATTAAAGCTATCGTCTTTTAGTTCTCCTCGACGTAACTATTAGTAATAATCTATAGTATTTGGATTTCGATATCTGACAGAAATTGCCACCATGCAGCGCCGCAAGTTACTATTGACATGAGAACTATCTGACAAGCAGTTTGCGGAAACTTTAAACTTCAGAAACATTATTCTATAGCAAAGCAAATTTAATCCCTTTACTTATGTAATGCAATTTAACCATAGAATACAATTAACAATAAATACAATATTGTACATAATACAATCTATATGTATATAGAAAATGAGTCCTCTTGTACACGACAGAGGCGTTGGTTTGAGAATTAAATAAAAGATGAGACTTTTTCGGTTAAATTGGATCGCTAGTCGAACAGCGTGTAGCTTTTAGAGCGGTGTGCAGACGACTAAACGGCTAACGTCCACCCATTTATTTCCATGTAAGTATGTAGGTAGATACATACACTGATATAATATAAGCAAAAAAGGTAAGTACTTACAAAATATTATTTTATACATATTTCTTAGTTTAAGTTCATACAATAGATAGTTTTAAGGTATTAATTTATATGTTTATTTATTTTTCAGGTTTCCATCATCAACATTCTCCCCCCCAGTGTCAGGAAGCTGACACTCATCATCGAATAGTATAGCAGCCACGCGAGTGGCTGGTCGCTTCATCACACCTGTCTTAGTCTTAATATCAACAACTCTTACCCGTCCATCGCGTCCAGGGTAAACAGCTTGTATCATTCCCTTCGGCCAGCTGTTACGCGGCGATGATGGGTCTACTACCACTACGAAATCACCTACTTTCAAAACCGCTCCTTCCTGATTCCATTTACGACGAGGTATGAGGGTTGGCAAGATCTCCTTCATCCAGCGGTTCCAGAAAAGGTCAGCTAAGCGCTGAGCAGCACGCCACTGCCAACGTAGGTACAGATCTCCGTCATCGAATACTCCAGACACAGGTAAGTTTGAAGACGAGCCTATAAAGAAATGGTTAGGGGTCAAAGATTCTGGACTACGAGGGTCCACAGACATATGAGTAAGAGGTCTACTATTAATTATATTTTTCCTTGATGTATGGTGATTTCCATCTAAAATAATTGGGTTCTTGGTTTCCATGGTAACGCTAGTAGCCGCTCCAATCCGACCACCAACGCGAAGCAAATCATCTTTATCTAAATAAGGCGTCAAGGTAAGTAATCGACTGTTGCGTTCAATTTCTTTGCCTTGCTTATGAAGATTTATTGCTTGTTGAAAGGTTTGTAATTGTGAATGGCGAAGCATTAAGATTTCGGATTTTCTCATTAACTCTTCATTAATGCATGTATTTCTTTTCTTTTTCAGTTTCTCTACACTCAAGAGGAGAGTGGCAGTACAAGGTAGCAGTCGCAGCCAGCTTGAAAAACGAATAGCATCAGATACAGGGAGGTCCTGTATTTTGACATAAATTAAATTGGTATTGTGTATTGTTTCCAACAGCTCCTCATCAATTATTTCCTGATACCATTGTAATTTACTTTTCCAAGTGTATCTCATTACGATTTTTGCTTTAATTGTGAACGGACCGAGAAATCCAAGTACATCATATATTGACATTATAATTCTTAACAATTCTCGTTTGGTGGATTTCCGCTTGCATTGTAATATATCACTAAGAATACGTTTCAGAGATAGGTCGAATGCCAAGATATCTTTTGCCGGATACCAGAGTAATCCAAATGTACGTTCCGGTTGACTTAAAATCTTGAATGTTAAGGCATTTTCACTTAAGGTTTCTTGTGGCATATTATGTAGTACAGTCGAACTATTGTTCATCCAGTTTCGCATTTTAAAACCTGCTTTCTTATGAACAAAGGTTATTTGTTCTATTCTGTTCTTAGCTGAGATCTCACCATCCAGGCCATCGATATAGTCATCCATGTACTGCGAGTTTCGTATAGCAGCGACGGCTTCTGGAGTCTGATCCTGGAATCGGGAGACATTTATAGTTTGATTAATATACTGGGCTATAAACGGAGAACAGTTAGCTCCAAATATTAATGAAATCATTTTTTTATTAGGATTATCCACTCCGAAATGTGGTAAGTACCAAGTAAGTTGACTGTACTCATCTTTCGTTAACTCTCGTGCGTAATCATTACTAAGTACTCTCTCGCGGTAACGTGTTGCGCTATCTGAATTTTTTAATATTTTTCGTTCTAGCCTTTCAAACATATCATACTTCAACGGCAAACCCACGGACCACTGACCGTCTACAAACTTTGAGTCCTTATCTAAGATGGAAACAGCTCGTATCTCGTCAGGATGTTGGCGTGGCTTATTAGAAACTCCAATTGAATCAATCGCAAACACGCGGCGAAGTTCCTCGTGCAACTTGGAGTCGCATTCATAGCAATATTTACTTATTTTTCTATAATTATTATGTTGTTTATTATCATGCCTACCTGCAGGGAATACGGTGGGTAGCGCGGTTGTCGAGGGCTCGCTGCACTGGATAGTAAACAAGTGTGAAGTTTCCGCGGGTCCGGCCCGCAGATCGGCCGCAATGCTATGAGCGGCGCGAGCGCTAACTTCACAGCACGATGAGTGTGCGATGAAGCGATCAGCCAATTTGTTTTTACACACCGTACTAAACATCCCATGCATACACCAGCCAAGTGGTGTCTTTGTGATGAATGGTTCACCTGTTTTACCCCCAATACAAATTAAAGGTGTAATCAAATGATAGTTATCCTGACCAATTAATATCTTAGGCCGTGCATTACAATAACAAAACTTATATTTATCATTATTAGGTTTAGCGAAAGTCTTAGACGGAAATCGCTGGGTAGGCAAATTCAGTTCATTTAATTTCCGAGCTTGTAATGGGTATCGTTCACCATCACTGTTACTCACAAGGCAGTTTATGTTTTCAGTTTGGCACACAAGCTCACCTGAGTCCCATGCACTGCGTGCACGCATTGTAATGCTTTTGCCGTGCACTCCAATCTTTTCACAGATGTCACTCGCGATAAGAGTGACGGTTGCACCGTCATCGAGTAACGCATGAGTATGAACACTACCACTAGGACCGAACACGGTAACGGGCACTATTTTTAGGAACACTTGTTGGGAAACTGATGCACTCGCATGCGCTACAGTGACGTTGTTGTCGGAGCCTGCATCGGCACCAGTATCGGTGTCGCTATCGCCGTCGTAGTCGTCGTCCTCAGCGGCGCCGGCGCGGGCGTCGGCGCGGCACGGCTCGGAAGGCGGCGCCAGCGCGGACACGCTAGCGGGCTGCCCGCGCGCTTCGGTGTGTAGCACGGCCTGCTCCTTGCGCTGTACCCAGTGCAACAGGCGGTGGTGCGGCTGCCCGCACCCGTCCACGTCACACTCATCAGCTGTACACACTGACACTGAGGGCTCGCTATGACGCGCGCCCAGGCACTTGTAGCATAAGTTATTAGTGCGTACAAAACGCCAGCGATCTCTTCTCATTGCTCGTTTGAAAGCACTGCAATTTTCTAGATTATGATTTAGTTTTTTCTTACAGAATTTACAGTTTTCTTTGCTCTCGGTGTCTTTATGTAGAAATACGTATTGATTTTTACGCTCCTCAGGTTTTTTGCGATCAGACTGGCTGTAAATGTGACTTACACCTGATTTTGCAGTTTTTATTGCTTCGTCGTGTAAAAACTCTGCTAGCAATTCTAGTTTTGGTTTACTGTCTTTATCGTGAGAGTAATCAGCCCACTTTGATATCAATGTAGTTGGCAACTTGGACACAATCACACTGAACATTTCCGGGCTATGCAAATAATTAATTTGTTTCAGTGCTACTGTAGCAGCCACATAATTTTTAATTTTTGTTGAAAATGTGACAATTTCGCTATGGTAGGCTGATGGCAATGGTAGTAATTTCTTTAACTGTGACATTATTTTGAACATGATGTACTCTGGTCTGCCGAACCTCAGTTCAAGTGTGGCGATTATAGCATCAGGCTTTGTATCGCCTATCAAAAGTGAAGTGACGGCATCTTTAGCATCACCTCGTAAACATTTGCGTAAACGCCACATGTTTTCAGTATCACTGTACTTGCAAAGTTTTGTTGATTCATGTTAAGCTTCCTTGAATTGTAACCACTCCATTGGTTCGCCAAAATACACAGGTAAGTCTTTCGATGTGGCAAGCCTAGTCAACAATTCTTTATTTTCGCTTCTAGAAGACGAAGCATTAATGGCATCACGAATTGCATTAGCTAAGTTATCTATATCACTTTTCTGCTTTCTAGAAGTTTCGTGAACATCATAATGCTGAGCCTTGCAGTCATCACGACTACCACCGTTGGCGTCGCCTGATTGGTGGAGGACTTCTGGGCGGTCAACGTGAGGTTTATCGTTACTGCAGGCGGCTTGTTCATTACCACGATGCGATTGCATTTGTAACACTTCTTCGCTTTGCTTATTCTCTTCTTGGTTAGAATGATATAACCAGTTTTCTACTTTTTGTACGCCGCTTACTGATGATTTTTCAGAGCGTCGTGATTCCAACTCGGCCATTTCCACTTCTAATTTCTTTTCAAGCAATTCGGTTTCGAGTCGTGCTTTAGTTTGAGCTACCTTTAATTTTGCTTCAGCTTCAGCTTCAACGGCTTCCAACTGGATACGCATTTTCGATTGGGCAGCTCGAAGTTCAAGTTGCATCCTTCGTACGGCACTAGACGACGCACTTTGAGTGACACTTTTATCGACTAATTTCGCACTTGGTGCACTGCTATTTTTACACACTGTTTTATCCATGACTTCCGACTTCGTTTCAAGTGTCTCTTCTTTTTCTTGGTTAGCCAGTAACTCGCGTTTCAATGCGCCACGTGTGTAGGGTTTGCGCGGCGTGCGGAGGAATGACATCCTGCTTACAGGTTTGGATTTAACTCTCAACAACGAAGATCCGGCTCGAAGGACCAGCTTTGTACACGACAGAGGCGTTGGTTTGAGAATTAAATAAAAGATGAGACTTTTTCGGTTAAATTGGATCGCTAGTCGAACAGCGTGTAGCTTTTAGAGCGGTGTGCAGACGACTAAACGGCTAACGTCCACCCATTTATTTCCATGTAAGTATGTAGGTAGATACATACACTGATATAATATAAGCAAAAAAGGTAAGTACTTACAAAATATTATTTTATACATATTTCTTAGTTTAAGTTCATACAATAGATAGTTTTAAGGTATTAATTTATATGTTTATTTATTTTTCAGGTTTCCATCATCAACACCTCTAGTCTGCTGTAAGCTGTTGCTACCGATCCCAGCAGGCTTGCGACGTTTAATTTTTTGATAGCCAATCTGGTTGGCCGAATAAGATCCTCGCAGATACTCGTGAAATTTTGTGAGCAGGTTCGACAATTATGTGGAATTTGATGTTGAGTCAGTTTTTGGTTTCAGTCATAAGAATAATAACAGCCATCGTGGATGCACAAGAATAATCGCAGGTACCTAGTATTTAGTCGATGGTGGGCGTGCCGTTACAAGCTAACCTGTCGCTCGATATTTGCTGACTCTTTATCTAAAGATTGTTTTAAAGGTGTTGGGTTTGAAAACTTTTTGGAGAAATAGTTATTAAAAAAATCATTCAGGGAACTACCTATTTTTTTATCCTTTATTTATTATTATTAATTTGTATAATGTTTATTATAAGATATTAATTTATAACTTTCTTCACTTTAGAAGCCTCTACAATTCTCTGACATTCTATACACATGTGCAAAAAAGTTATGAGTAGGTATAACAACGTTAGTTGCTACATATCAAATACCATTTGGACTTCAGATAGCGAGCTGATGGACAGCACGTACATCGTGACGCCAACTTCCACTGGTGGTCCTGAAAATCATACAATAAGGATTTGAAGTAATGATGATGAGTGACGTCAGCATATTAGTACCAGGCTTCCAGAAAATAGTAGGAGCGTTACCGGCGTGGGCAGTAAATTTAAAAACATAGGTTATTGTTGTTAGTGGCAAATCTGAAAAGGAATGTGATTTTAATTTACTGTGTGCTATTTTTATCTGTTAAATTGACTCAGTTCCAGAGTGCAGCGAAAAGAATAGATCTATCTCGTTAGGAAACGTGCGAGCTCTTCGAAGACGTGTTAAATCTGCCTATTCACACTGGGCTTGTGTTACAACTATAATTTCTGAAGTTAATGTGCTTCTCGTTTTAACACAGAAGATATCCAAATGCTTTAGAGAAGTGCGCGAGTTATGTATAGTTTATTGCAAGATATACTTTGATATGGGAAGTAGATCTAAAAGAATTATTTCTTTACAGAAATTAGTTATCTTTTGCTAAAAAAAACGGTTTTTTAATTATATTTTTCAGTATTTTTTGCCATTTGAAAAAGGAATAGAATTTTGTAAAAAGATGTAAATCTTCTTTCAGGTCGTATTCCTGTTTAATCCATCCTACAACGGATTTGACGAAAGGAATCGATTCAAAACGGCAAGTCAAGGTAATAACGTACTCGGAGCACCAGGAATCCATAAAATGAATGAGGTTCTTACAGAAATTGAGTTGGAAACCAAAACTTTTGTGTGGATAATAAGCCTGGCAGCTCTTGGCTTGGATATGACATGATGTGAAGAATCTACAGTTTCCACAGTGACTTCACTCACAGTGACTCATTGAGCGCGATAGCCAAATCTGAGAGCCTGAAAATCTTGAACAGTAATAAGTGTAGTAATAAGAAAGAAATATTCTCAATTGCGCCGAGCAGAAATTGCTTACCAAGATGAACTGTCAGTTTTCCTGCTATGAGCTACTGGATGCATTTCGTATATAAAACAACCGAATTCACGGTTTCATATTTCAGTTTTACAAAACCAATTGCGGGTATTTGGAGACAACTCTCGCCCATCAATATGCTGATACCCGCTGTTTCCAGTCCGCTCTTGCGTGACTTCGGGCAATGCATTTTCATCGAAACGTCGAGGTTAGCCAAAATAATATTTCTTCTAGTTGTCTCTAGCCATACTCTAGCACTCTTCAGCTTTATGGTATTATATTTTATTTTTTTATGAACCGACTTCAAGAAAAGGACGAGGTGTTTCTTTTTTTATGTATGTTTGGGCATAACGCCGTCATATATGGACGGTTTTTTTTTTTTTTTTGAATTTGTTATTTGTTCGAAAGGGGTTTATTCCGAAATGGTCCCATATAAATTTCATATAGATCTGATGATGAGTTTCGGAGACAGACAACGGAACTCTTAAAAAAATGACAGCAAATCAACCGCGATTGTTGCTATCGCATAAATATGTAAAATGAAAGTATTTAAGTATATATGAAACTATTAGTTTTAGTATTAAGTATTATTATTATTATTATTATTATATATGAAACTAAAAATTCAAAAATAAATTAACTTTATAACAAAAAAAAAACCGCCTTCAAAGTACACTAAAAAGTAAGAAATAACTCTTATCTGACACTGTTTTGAAGTCAGCGAAATATTTTCTACAGAACCCGTCATGCGATTCCGCTCACTTATTTTTATTGCTCAGTTATTTCTTACTTTTTAGTCAAAGAATTTAAAACGTCCAGAAGGATAGTCGCCTCTATGGGAACATGAAATAAACAAGCCAGAATTGACATTATTTGACAGCCGTGCGCAGTACGAACTGAGAGCGATTTGCTCAGGGAGCCCCTCAAGCGGAGTGAAATTAAATGTCATGCTGTAGTAAGGCGGATTATCCATCTGGGTAGAGGCACGATGCCCTGTGAAAATCTTTGTTTTTAGTATACTTTGAAGGCGGTTTATTTTTTTGTTAAAAAGTTAATTTTTAACAAATTACAATCTAGAACATAGAACATAAGAAAATTTCCTCATTTCAGATTTATTATATAAGTACCTATAGATAGAATAGGTACCTATCATCACAGATCACATTTATTAATAACTTATTCACGGTATGCAATTATTTTGGTAGTATTTTTACCGTCAGTAACATTCTCCCAAGTGCTAACAATACTGTACAAAGTTTTCAAATAATCGGAATAAATTTGCACGGTGGTAGGGTACTTTGTAGTACCCGTCTGGCTGGCTATCACCCTCAAGTTGAAAATCTGTCGCCAAGCACCTATCGGTGTGTTCCGTCAGCTGCACTTGAGAGCCAGTTCCTTCTAGGCTTTGTGTGCTTACCACCTTCGACCACATAATCACTTACCATAGTGAGATTGTGGTCAAACACAGGCCTATACACAATAAAAAAAAAAAAAACGATGGGCGAACGCAGAGTAAACAAACAGAAGTAGGTATTAATTTTATGAGAGATATCCTTTATCCTTCTAATAACCTGATACTTTAAATTTTAATTTGTTTTTTTTTTTTTTATTGTGGGCTGATTTGCCTAAAGACAATTTATGTACCAGGCTGGCAGATAATTGTAAGAGTTCATCTATTATTAGAAACATCAAAGAATCTTAAAAATACCAGCTTATTTGAATCCACTCCATCACAAGTGGCGGTTCAAAAGGGCAAGACAAGAAGGCTAGTAGACTCTTGCTTCAAAGATATCACGAGTAGGTATCGAGGAGTTGTTGGCTGTGAAGTGTAGTGTAGGGTGTCAAGTGTGAGGACTTGATTGGCTATTAGCGAGGGAAATCGAGTGAACTTTATGTTGAGTGACTTTAGGTATAGGTTCGTGTAGCTAGTTATATTTTTAATATTCTGGGGAATTCTTCATACACGGCTGTCTAAGATAACGTGATTCCATTTCAATATTCTTACAAAAACTCCTCAAGGATCAGGGCCCAAGTCTGTTATTACAAAATTGACATAATATTATCGGTATATTGTATAAGTATTTGGAAAAAAGCTCTAATATGAAAAGATCTTCGACGACAAAAAAAAAAGCCTTGCTGAGTTCCTTGCCGGAGTCTTCTCTGTTTAAGTGTATTCCGAACCAGTGGTAAATTCAACTGTACAGAGGCCGGCAAACCAGTGTTGCCAACTGCTAGCTTTACTGAGTAGCTAGACATCTTGCAAAAAGTTGCTAGATTGCCAGATTTTGATACCCAAAAAAGTTGCTAGAAGTAGCTAAATGTTTCTAAGTAGGTAGATAACAATAACATTGTTAAAGAGAATTAAAAATCAGTAAATTAAATACGTTTTTTTTTTCAATGGTAATTAATTTTCACAATATATTTAACAGCGATCATTAGTTTTAAATGAGGAGATTTCTTATGATACCATGTATTTTGACCACAAAGGTTCAAATTGGATCCAAATATCAACATTTTGACAGGTATTTTGACAATAAAGTATCATAAGAAAACTCCTTATTCCCGGCCACCGACATCTAGGCCAATAGCGTCACGTTTAGTCTTTTTCTATCGAGACCCAGTGCCCTATTACGAACTTTCGAAAGTATTGAAAAGAAGCTAGAAAAAGTAGCTAAATAAATTTAGCTACAAGTTTCATTAAATTGTAGCTGCCTAACACCAAAAAATTGCTAGATCTAGCTATAAAGTAGCTAAGTTGGCATCACTGCGGCAAACAACTTGAGCCAAAGTCGACGTAGTGGGGGTAAGTTCGCGCATGTACACTCATGCTCGGCCAATAGCGTGGACGCGTGCCGACAGAATGCCCCCGCGCACCTCTCTTTCCACCAACGACGCCTTAAAATCGTCTACTGCGCACTCAAGGTCATGGCTCAAGTTGTTTGCCGGCCACTGTATGTAACGTTCATAAGTACCTTACCAGGGCATAAACTGTTTTTTTTTTTGTAATTTTTTACAGTTTTGCTAGTCTACTAACACAATAGCGTGATGATGGCGCCATAATAACTTTCCGATGATTTTCAACTGAAACTACAATCGTGCCACAATGATCTTTTAGTTGATCTTGGGTAGGGACCTTTGACCCCCCACGTAAGTATTTCAAAAAGAAAACGAAATATACCTTCTCACCAATCATCCAAATACGTACCCTAATCCTTATGCATTTAGATATACATTTCAATATAGGCAGGTAGAACTAAACGTGATAACTACACGACCCAGAAACAACGATAAGGCATTGCCAAAACTGTGTTCCGCTTCAAAGGTATGCAACTAAATATTAGTTTCAAGCGTTTGTGGGATGAGCGGAATAGAGATTCCAGTATAAACGTAGAATTTAACTATATCATAAATAATTGACTGTTTTACATCATCATCATCATCATCATTTCAGCCTATTGCAGTCCACTGCTGGACGTAAGCCTCCCCCAGGGTTCGCCACATGGCCCTATCTCCCGTTTTCGCCATCCAGTCACCACCAGCCACTTTTTTCAGGTCGTCGGTCCATCTGGCCGGAGGGCGTCCTACACTACGCTTGCCGAGTCGTGGTCTCCACTCGAGAACCCGTCTACTCCACCGATCATCGGTTCTGCGACAGATGTGACCAGCCCACTGCTACTTCAGTCTGCTACACTTCTGTACTACGTCAGAGACTTTGGTTTTTTGTCGGATAATCTCGTTCCGGACTTTGTCCCTTAACGAGATTCCGAGCATACCCCTTTCCATAGCTCGCTGTGTGACGTGTAGTCGGTGGGCTAGTTTCACTGTCAGGTTCCACGTCTCGGCTCCGTATGTCATGACCGGCAGGACGCACTGATTGAATACCTTGGTCTTCAGGCATTGTGGCAAGGGTGACTCGAAGATGTGACGCAGCTTTCCAAATGCTGCCCAGCCAAGCTGCACTCTTCTGGTGATTTCACTCTCAAAGTTGTCTCTACCCAGCTGTAACTTTTGTCCTAGGTAGACGTACTCCTGGACAACTTCAATGGCTACACCTTCGACGGAAACGGGTACAGGGACGATGTGCTCGTTGAACATGACCTTAGTCTTGTCCAAGTTCATCCCTAGCCCAACGCGTCTCGAGGCAGCATTAGGACCGGACTGTTTTACAAAAAACTCAAACCGACTTCAAAGTACACTAATAAGTTATCAAATTCTGATGTGATGACAATGGGACCAAACGGGAAGTGTACCCTTCCAGACAAAAAAATGATTTTCCAAATCGGTTAATAAATGACGGAGTTATGAGGAAACAAACATAAAAAAAAAACAACCTAATTGAGAACCTCCTCCTTTTTTGAAGTCGGTTAAAAACATAAATAAACGTGATTAATTTTTAAAGAATTTCTTATGCATATACTCTTCATGTATTTACCGACCGAGGATTTGCATTGGTGCCGATTCTGTTGCAATTCGCAATAAACTAATTTTAATCACCTCTAATATCATACACATTTCTTTCTTACAAACATTTATTGAAAGAGGATAAATCTTATTTAATGCTGTCAAATTAGTCTTTGCCATTTGCGGGTAAATAGACGTAACCAATTTTGATGGCGAATAAATTGTTGAAAACGAGCAATTGGACTAATTTGACAGGACTACATTTCTTACATCCTTTTCTTATGTTCTTTGTTAGAAAGAGACATAGTGAGACTCAATTTGTTTAGTTGCAAACAACAGAAGCAGCACTATTAAATAAAATGCTTAAATCGCGAACGCGATATTCGTGCTTTTACCGGTTGAGGAATTCCATCATTTCATCTTCGAAGTCCGTGGTCATATCAAGATAAAAACCTCTGGATCAACCTACAATACAGTTTAAACCATACTGATGTGCCGTTAATAAATCGCCTAACATAAACACAAAAAAATTAGAGCCTCCTTTTTTGAAGTCCGTTACAAATTGTCTTAAAGACACAAAAGAGAAAATCAACGAAATGAGCAATACAATTAACGTTGAATTATTAAAATTGTGATAAAAAGAATAAATGCAAATTTCCTTACGGAATACCGCAATTAAGGAAATTTTTGGAATCGCCAGTAACTCCTGTGATACATATCATTAAAATTTCACGAACGACCGTGTTTTTAAGGGTCCAGCGATTCCATCTTTTACACTCGTTTAATATTTAAAACTACTTTCATATGGGGAAGCGTGTGAAATGTTTACGGTATGTATGCTGGATTGCTGAGCTTCTTTTTATCAGGTTTATTTATTGAGTCTACGAGTATTTGAACTGAATTACTTCATGTTTTAGGGTCTATTGGAAGATTCTTTTTTCACTATCATTTAATAGAATTCTGAAAATCATTATTGAGCGAGTCTCTTTACTTAACTAATACAGGTCCAGAAACATTATTTTTCGCACACTAGTTCCTCAAGGCAGGCCTCCACTAAAGAAGGGGTTTTCAAAATCCAGCTCCTAAGGAGGTAAAAGCTTATTTAATTTAAGCCACTAACCTCCATAGTTTGGTCTGACTCTCTTGTCGTAGCTGATGCTGAACGAGTCCAAAATGGCGGAAATATTGACGTCTCCAAACATTCCCCCGCTGCCTGAGCCCCTGGAAATAAAGTAAACGTTAACATCGATAAGATCACCAGCTGCCTAAGCTGGTCTCAATATAGAGCGGTGTGTATCTGTAAACTTGTATTGCCAGGCCATAGGCGACAGACAAATTGTAGTCTCAGTATTGAATAAAAATAGAATTCATTTTATATTATCTCTATTAGATCTAATGGTGCGTCCATGCTACGCGAACCGAGCACGAGCCGACCCGAACATAAGCCGTTTGCTCGGTCGGTGGTGGCTGATCGTGTCCTAACTGCAAGTCCACTGATTATCAACATGCTAAGAAATTACTGAGGATTCAAGTTATTTTGTACCAATTATTTTAATTTCAAAATCAAATAAACCGACTATGACATCAAACATTTCCAGCAAAAGCTTTATAAACACAAATGATTTCAGTGTATCCATTAAGCTTAACCATGGAACGACCAAGAAATAAGTGTGCATCACGATTCAAGCAAAATTGGATTTCATGGAATTTCATAGTTTGACGGAATATTGAAACTGCATCTCTTTTCATGTCTAAGAAACAGAGTGGAATGAAAATATTTTTCGCGAATTGGTATACCGAAGAAGATATTGATAGTATGAAGAATTTTGGGATTTTTAATCAAAATCTATAAGTAATTTATTCAGGCTCTGATATGGCACTAATGGAATTTATGGTGCATCTACGCTCCGCGAACAGAGCACGAGCTGAGCCTCTATTCGTTCTTTGCTCGCGATGTCAAGTGTGGTCGTACAAAGAGACTTCAGCACGAGCGCGATTCGAATCCCTGTGTTCGTCAAAGAACTGTCAATTGGTGGAGCGCAGTCGAGCGCGAGCCGAACACTCGTTCGAGGCTCGCAAGTGCTCCACGTGTGCTTGGCTCCTGCTCGGATCGCGTAGCATAGACGCAGCTTCACAGTTGACTCTACAACCGGTTCGGAATGCACTTAAATTGAGAAGTCTCCGGCAATAAACTCAGCAAGGCATTTATTTGTGGATAATTCTTTTAATATTACAATTTTGTTGCAAGTATACATAATATGCTTATTCATAAAGTAGTAATTCAATTCCGCAATTAGTCAGTGCTTTTGCACTGATTTTGAACAGTAAAGACCAATCACTGAATCGTGTTTTCTTGACTTGGCCAATCAGAGCGCATTGTCGGTGGTGGGAAATTGGCGGAATAAACAAGCAATAAATACTAGATCATAGTTAGAATATTAATAGAGTGATATCGTTAACAACATCACAGTATTACCCAACTAATAAGGCGCGTCGTGAATCTTCGTTCGCACAGAAAAGAAAGTATGGCCCGAATGCTTAAAACTTACAATCAACCTTAGGTCACTACTATAAGGTAAATAATACACTGTAGCTGTTAGTTCCGTCTCACTCGCACGTCACGCCCCTCCGCACACATGGCGGCAGCTGCCGGCCATATAGATGCATTCATAGATATATCGTAACCTAGTGATTTACCGTCAGAAAAAAATTCGATATGAGTTCCTTGTCATTTTGTTCTCGGTAAATTTAGTGATAATAATTGGACTGTTTTACAAAAAACTTAAACCGACTTCAAAGTACACTAAGAAGTAATCAAATCCTGATCTGATGGCAATGGGACCAAACGAGAAGGGGTACACTTCTCGTTTGGTCCCATTGCCATCAAAGACAAAAAAATAATTTTCCAAATCGGTTAATAAATGACGGAGTTATGAGGTAACAAACATAAAAAAAAGAAAGAAAAAATACAACCGAATTTATTAACCGATTTGGAAAATTATTAAAGTATTTTATTAAGTAAAACAGTCCAATTATTTTGAAGTCGTTTAAAAAACGAATCGATTTGCTTACCAATAGTAGGTTTTTTTATTGCCAAACTGAAGATAATTTCGCAAGCTAATTTTACCTGTGATTGCTACTTCCATATGGGAGGGTCTATGCAAAGCTTTGAGGTCTTTGCCTCATTATTGGTAAAGATATAAGAGTCTTAATTTTAACAGATGACGGTCCGTAAATTTGAGCCATAAATTCATAATAGTTTTTGACACTATTGAATTAGTAAGACTACAAAAACTGTCAAGTCTGTTAATTTTGAAATCACTGATTACTGGAACATAAGTGTAAAAGCAGACTGGGGACCTAAATAAGATGATTGAGGTCATAATAAAGCGAGGCAGTTTAAGTAATCACCATCTGTGTGCCAGGCAATGACAGTTCTTCTTCTAACTGTTCGAAGCGCAATCACAGAGGACGAGTCTAATCAATTGTTATTGGCTTTTATAAAGGTAGATTTGTTTATTTAAAACAAAGAAAGTGTGAACTATCCTTGGCTAAAGCATAAATGTTACAATATTGTCCGTTTTCATACTTCAAAATCTTCGCAAGAGACTATTTCTATGTAATTTTGAAGGCTGTTGATGTAATTCCATTACGGACCTAAATATCTAATAGAGCTAAAAAAGGCTTGGCTGCAACGCAGGAGTCCACAACTCAACACCCTTTACATAAAGGCAGAAAGCAAAACCCTGTCTCAATCCGGATTTACATGTAAGGAAAAACTAGCTCTATAACGTCGGTTATTAAGTATATATTTGTATAATATTGGATTATACTGTACTATATAAAGGATTTGTTGTGACATGCGTAATAATATCCTGTCGAATATAAATATTTTATATTTAAACTACGCCATTTTCTGTTTATTTGGATATAGGAAAACGCCCTTTGCTAACTTCGACATATAGCGATCTTTGACACTTTAATAGTTGAAACACACATCCGACACGTATTGCTAATCAAATCAGGCAGGCGTTACCATTTAAATACCTTTAATATTAATATCAAAGCTAGAGCTGTAACCGATGACCTGCGAGCAAATGCCCGGGAGACTGGGTTGACGCACTATATAGAAAATTGAGCTACTTACACCACATGGTAAGTGTGTGGCAGAAACACAGCTGTGAGAGCGATGAGGAGCGGGCAGGTCCGAAACCTCCTAGGGTTCATATCACGGGGTTAGGGTGCGCGACGCACTAGCGGCGTCATCCGCCGCCGTCCGATGTCGACTGGCGGCCGGGGTTGCTCCGCGCAAGTCTATCGATCGAGTGTGGGTATAGCCTTTACGTTGATTGTTGAATATCTGATGGTTGTGATTGTGCGATTGTTGTTGGAGGTTTTGATTGAGATGCTGATGCAGTGAAAGATCGCTGTTTTATTTTTGTCGTTTGTCGACCACAATCTCACCATAGTTAATGATGCTATCTAGTAGGGAATTACTGGCTGTCATATTATCTGTAATGACAGATTTTCTTTAATTTAGTATGGTTAACTTTAAAAAAAACAACGGAGACCAGCGGGCGGGAGCTTTTTCCGCCAACGCGTCAGCTTGGCTATCCAAAGAGGAAACGCTGCCAGCCTTCTGGGAACCTTGCCGTTAATCGGAAGCAGCGGCAGGCTTGAGGTTTTTTTTTTGGAATCAATTCAATCTATTCTTCACAACTAATAGTGTCCTACTAGGGTCTAATAAATGGATTTGACTTTGATGAACACTGTCCGTGCATTAGGTAATATTTTAATCCTGAGCTGTAACACTTTTTTCATCGAGATAATTCGTAGTTTGCAATCGATTGCCGGTTGCTGATTTCAAACAGTAACACATTCTCGCGCGCCGTCCTACATACAATGCAAAGGTGCAAATTTATACAAACAGTAGGTAAGTTTGGTCTGTCCTTGAAAATACAACTTGGAACTATCATTTTTATGATAATCTTAATTAAAATACACTTTAGTTAACTTACTTTAAAGTACATAATCGTATAGACACATTTTACAATTTCCAGATTTTCACTGCGTGGTTTCTCTATGTTTTGAAAAACCCTTACCACAGAGCTAGAGTTAATAATATACTAGGTATGTACAACATATAAGGAAACTGTCTGAGCTGTGCGTGCATCAGTCAGACAGTTTTTCCTTAATACTAGCTGTCCACCGCGGTTTCACCCGCGTTCCCGGGATAAAAAGCCTATAACACTCGGGGCTAACGTAGCTTCCTATTACTGAAAGAATTTTCAGAATCGCATCAGAAGTTCCGGAGATAGCTACATCCAAACATACAAACTTTACCGCTTTATAACCCGTACTATAAGATTCTTTTTCACCAATCTCAGTAATGAAAATGTGTTTGTTACTAATATTAGCTCGGGACTGTCGTTGTGACGTCATAAGGCAATCGGTCATTTCCCCCCACCCCCCAACCCCTGCCAAATTCGAGTAACACTTCTAAATATAGAATGGAAGGCTTGGCTGGTTGAAGATAACAATTTTGATTGGAATGTGCCAACTGTTTCCAAAATAACCACGATACTTATTTTTGCTTTTTTATGGTGCGTCCATGCTACGCGAATCGAGCACGAGCCGAGACACGAACTAACGTACAACGAGCCTACAACGAGCACGATGCGAATCCCTTTGTTCGTGAAAAAAACTGACAATCGCGCTCGTTCGAGGCTCGCGAGCCCGTCCACGCTACGCGAATCGTGCTCGCAGTGTGCTCCTTCGTGGCTCGGCTCGTGCTCGGTTCGCCAAGCATTGACTCACCAAAACAACGAGAGAGTAAGAATATGAATAGAGATGAGACCTATGTCGTACATAGTGGAATTTTATGTAGTGACGTCAGATGCGGAGAGAAAGGTCCCGGGTTCGAATCTTACAATGAGCTAGTGTTTTCGGTGAAGGAAAACAGCGCGAGGAAATCATAGCACGTTGGTAGGGTACTTTGTAGTACCCTACCCCTCCTAAGTTGAAAGCCTGTCGCCAAGCACCTATCGGTGGGTTTCGACGGGTACACTTGAGAGCCAGTTCCTTCCAGCTTTGTGGGCTTACCACTTTCGGTCACAACATCACTTAACATGTAAAAATACAGTAAAAATTAACTTTTAAATAAAAAAATTACAGGTTGAAATTTTCACAGAACACGAGCCTCTATCATGGCAATTCATTAAAAAATCAACAAGACTAAACCCAACGGGACTCTCATAAAGAAACTTTGTAAATTAGCAGTTGTTCAACGTTTTTGTTCATGCCCTATTTTAACTGATACCTTTTTTAAACGACGAATTCGGTAAACCAGCGTACGGCCCGCCTGATGGTAAGCGGTTACCGTTGCCATATGGACGCTTGCAACACACGAGGTTTCACTCACGCGCATGAAGACAAGATAAAGTTACTTGGCTGCGGTATTCTGTAAGGTGGAGGTACTTCTCCAGTCGAGCTGCACGCCGAGCGAATAAACGCTACGACCTAGTACTGACCTGATCGTGATGATCATAGGTAGATCATGAGAGAGGTAGAGCATAGCGTTTATTCGCTCAAAGAGCGGCTCGACTGGGGAAGTACCTCCACCTTACAGAATACCGCAGCTAAATAACTTTATGTAGTGTAAAGTTGTGTTCCTGCGCGTGAGTAAGGTCTCCAGATCTCATAGGGGAGGGGGGAAAGATCGGTAACGCGTGAGCAATGCTTTTTGTGTTGCAAGCGTCCATATGGCTACGGTAACCGCTTACCATCAGGCGGGCCGTATGCTTGTTTACCGACTTAGTAGTATAAAAAAAAATGACCTGGATTAACATATCGACACGTCCTACGTTAACCAATGTATGTGCCTGTTACACCAAAGTGTTTTTATTGCATTTTGGAGCTCTACGTATCCGAATCTACAAGACGTATTAATTATTTTTTTAATTTTCCTATCAGAACATACTTTTTTCTCAAACGTATAAGTATTTATCTGCATTAGCGGTTCAAAACGCACAGCGAATAAGCGTGTGAGATCCAGTTAAACACTTTAACGTGGGGGGAACGCGGTGCGGTACGTGGTCAACTGCCACTCCCTCACTTCTTCTACGGACAGCGAGTGAGGTGCGCGTACGTTTCGTAATAATATTTATATCGCTGCAAATATTTCTAAACCACATACGGATAGAAATATTTAAATGTATGGAATGAAGAAATTAAAACCACAATAGCGCTGTAATACAAATATTTAAAACACGGTACCTACATAGAAGTAGTAAAAAGTTCATGAAGTTTTTTTTTTGTATATTTTGTTTTGTCCACGTACAACAGTGTAACTACGTAGGTACACACTTATTCAATGTGATTCAGTATGGTTGCAAATTCCATCTAGGCACTTATACACTTGTTCATTGGAAAGTTGTTCAATCGAAATTAATTATCTAGACACTTACTCACTTGTACATTGAAAAGTTGTTAGATCGAAATAAGTTATTTAGCACTTACATAATTGTACATTAGAAAGATATCAAGACTTTATAAGATTTAAAGGCGATGATAGCTCAGTGGTAGTGACGTCGGATACCGACGGTGGTAGGGTACTTTGTAGTACCCGTCTGGCTGGCTACCACCCTCAAGTTGAAAATCTGTCGCCAAGCACCTATCGGTGTGTTCCGTCAGCTGCACTTGAGAGCCAGTTCCTTCTAGGCTTTGTGTGCTTACCACCTTCGACCACATCATCACTTACCATAGTGAGATTGTGGTCAAACACAGGCCTATACACAGTAAAAAAAAAAAAAAAAAAAAAAAATCTAGTCATAGTTTTATATCTGTTCACTTAGACAGTTATACAATATTTAAAATCATGTTATTGTTAACCGACTGCAAAAAAAGGATGTTCTATGTTTTATTATACCACTAAGATAGCAAATAAACATACAGCCCGCCTGATGGTAAGCGGTTACCTTAGCCTATGGATGCTTCCAACACGGGTATCAATCACGCGTTGCGACCCTGCAAAAATCTCTTCACACCCTTTTCGAAGAGCCCCATGCTGAATTCTCTTGGGAAAACCAAGGCGGGGAGCTCATTCCACAACCTGAGTGTCTGTGGTAGGATGCTCCGTTGAAAGAACATAGTACGAAACCATTTCGGTTCCAATGTATGAGGTTGGAGAACCCGTCGATGGCGAGAGTTGCGAAGGTAGAAGCTAGCTGTGGCCATCAGTTAAAAAAAAAAAAACTGAACACTATCGGTTGTATAAGCGGTATAATACACATAAGGAGGCAAAGTCTCTCCTAAGTCTAAATCATTTGTGAGCTCGGGATCGTCGACAATACTAATGGCACACTGCTGACTGAGTCTACAGGCCCAAGCTGGTATCCAAGTACTCCGTATGAGGTCGGACTTGCGGCTTGTAAAGTTGCAGACTTTGCCCCTATGAGAAGAACTGCTTCGCTCTATTAAGCACTCACGAGTTTTTTGGATGCCAGTTTGACTTTGTCTACGAGACGACTATGGAACGGAACGTCGTTACAAATATCGACGCCAAGGATTCCGATACTTTTTGTGATGTCGGAGACGTGTTCTGGAATTGAGAGCTACAGCAAATAGGGTTTTTTTTGTGGTGAACGCGCAGGCTTGTGTGTTAGTGGAGTTAAAATGCACTACGTTCAGGCACACCCAATCGGAGACACTAGTTAGTGTATTCTCGATTTCAGACAAAAGTCGTTCGTGGTTTTCCTCCACTATGGAACGAGGAATATTTGCACAGCTTGTTTAAAAAGCTGTACATTCGATTACGTTCGCATAACAATTAATACTATCAATAGACAGTATAACATTCATTGACATGCAGCAGGAACAGTGTTGGGGAAAGCACAAGTTTTTGTAGGACGCTGGCATTTATGTACATGCTGTCAGAGAAGCTACCATCAACGACGGCTCTTATGCATCTACAGAAAGCTGGCGACCCATTTGCATAATCACTCGGGAAACCCTGTATGATGGTTGTTTAGTTAGAGGACCCTGTTGCCAGACCCGATCGAATGCTTTGGCCACATCTAGGCTCAACGCCAATGCCTCACACTAAGTCTCAATGGCGATTGATGAACAACGTGTGAGATAAACTACAAGGTCACCAGCCTAGTGACTATGGTGGAAGCCGTATATTCAGTCGCTCAGGAGTAGGTATCTCAAGAGTTGCGTGTTGTCACTCGTTTCATCATTTTGGAGAGAAAGGAGGTGATAGTGATAGGTCTGTAATTAGCACATCTGATTTGTCGCTTTTTTTGAGCACACAAGGTGTAAGAAAGAAATAAGATTTATTCTGGACAATACACAACATTACATTAAAGACTGTAGAAATTACAAAAAACAAGAATTAAAGAAAAGTCTTCCACGAAGACGGGACTTTTTCAAGTAGGAAAGCGCAAAAAGGCGCGTTAGGACACAGTTCAGGAGCACACTGTCGATATGCTATGTCTAGAGAAAGCAACTCCTGCAGGACTTTGAGTTATACGAATCTCCGGCATGGAACTGTCACACTACGGGATGGTAGGCAGTGTGGCACCCCCGTCACCTGAAGTCAAGTTCGAGCAAAGAGGCCTAAAAGGCCAGCCTTCTCCTTAGCCTAAGGGCCAAATTTCCGTTCAGCTTACATAGTGGTAGCAAGGATGACAGGAAATTTTTTCCTTCAGCAGCTTTGGTAAGACACTCAAAAGCCTAACTCCCAGAAGGATCGCTCATGCAGTCTCTTGCCAATTCTGATGGCGAAATCGAACTTAGCCCTGGCAATCATTCGCTTACTAAACCTCGAGGCTACGTTAAGCTTGTACGTAGTATTTATCTACTCTGAGGTTAAGCGCTACGCATAAAAGGTGTTTGGATGTTATCCTGATTGCTTCTTGATTGTTTGATGCGAAGCAGAGCTGCATCTACGGGTACGATGCAAAGAATTCACGCAATCCATCCCAGTCTGCTGACATATAGAACCACATGGGCTGAGCACAGGCACCTGTTTTCGGACGAGAAAGTGGTCTGATGAGCCAAGTGGCGGGTCCACTGTCCTGAAATTTCCGTCAAGTCACGCCTTCAGCAAAAGGTCCAGATAGGAGCTAATATGGCTCTTAATGTCTGTTATTCTCGTGGGATAATCATAGCTCCTTGCTCAAGCTTCCATAGGTTATCATCATTATCAGCCTATAATGTCCCACTGCTGAGCACAGGCCTCCTTTCACAAAAATGATGACAGGGAATGGGCAGATACTCCACCACGCGTGCCCACAGCGGATTGGTGGAGGTAGGCTAGTAGTCAACCTACTGTTGGAATTTTTAAAGCCGCCTAGTAGGCATCAAACTAGCTTAATGACTATCACAATTAAGTGATAACCGGGACCAACGGCTTTACGTGCCTTCCGAAGCACGGAAACGCTCGATTTGAAATACCAATAGACGGTCACCCATCCATGTACCGACCATGACAGACGTAGCTTAATTTTGCCGATCGATTAAGAAAGGCCACACTACGAGCGCTTCTACCATAGGTTATGGTAACCGCTTATTCTCAGGCGGACCCCGTATGCTTGTTGGCTACTTTAGCAGTCAAGAACCCTTATTAATTTCATTCAATTAAAGGCTAAGTAGGTAGATATAGGAGATTTTGATAATATAGAAATGCAGATACACATGCGTCAATAATTAAATTTCCGATGAGAAATTATGTAACTAACAGTTAGGTACAGTATGACCAATTAGTTAACTAAGAACAAACATGTATCTAGACAGTTACGCAATACTAGGTTTTTCGAATTCCCTTGAATAAATATGTATCTGACACATACTTTATTACTCTGGGATAATAAAACCAAGTACACGTATGTATGTGTAATAAAACAAAAGTGGGAAGATTTGCAAACAAAATTTAAGCTGTAACATAGTCTGGTAAGAGCCTTTTGCCAAGTTTCAAAGTCAGAGCCCTTTGAGAGACGGAGTAATGGCGAAAAGAAATTTTTAAAATTTTAAAAACGCTCTCCTGTAAAATTTGCTTTTTGCAGTTACTTAGTTTGACGTAGGACGTGTCGATATAGGGTCTGTTTATCCCGGGAAAATGTTTATGCACTGATTACCTGGTACCCTACCGACCAATCACTACTAAGTGTAGGCTTAGCCAATCAGAGCGCAATGTCGATAGCGGGGAATTAGCGGAACAGATAAAAAAAAAACATTATTGCGCTTCTTTGGGTTTATTGTTCAATCTAAGTACTCTTTAGTTAAGGCTTAAAATAGAAAACTTGGGAATTGTTATTAAAAATATACAGCCAATTTTTTTAGTGCAAGACCTTCCCCCACAATTTTCTTCTAGGCTGTATGTTGCTTTCGATTACATCACCAGATCATTATGATCAGCCTATAATGTCCAACTGCTGAGCACAGCCTCCTTTCACGATTCCTTTTTTCAAATGACAGGTGTAACAGGAGAATGCAAACACGCGTGCTCACTGCGGATCGGTAGAGGTAGGCTAGTGGTCAACCTACTGTTGGAATTTCAAGCCACCTATGAGGCCTCCAACTAGCTTAACGACTATTACCGGGAGCAACGGCTTTACGTGCCTTCGGAAGCATGGAAACCGCTCGAGTTTCAATACCACCATCGCCACCCATCCAGGTACCAGCCGCAGCGGTGGTAGCTTACTTTATCCATCGTGGGAACGGCTAATCATGCTACACCGCACATCTCACAACATACCATAGGGATATTGTACCCTTACCACGTAATAAAATAATTCGCCTACAGTTGTGCCAGAATTTTTCAATCTGAGAATTTTCTCAGTTAAATTAAATAGCACGCATATGTGAACGTTCCACGGCGTCGTGTGGTGATGCCACACACAATGCACGGTATTTTTTTAAATATTTGAGACCGGACATGCGAATCCGACGATACATGTTTTTATGAGATTATGTTCTTATTTGAAGAAGTTGGTATGAAGCTTATGGCAAGCGGTTTCCGTAGCCATATGGAATGATAAGCCGTTCTTAATCGATCGGCAAGTTAAGCTACCACCGTTGTGGTCGGTACCTGGATGTGTGACCGCCTAGTGGTATTTCAAATCGAGCGTTTCCGTGCTTCGGAAGGCACGTAAAGCCGATGGTCCCGGTTATCACTTAATTGTGATAGTCGTTAAGCTAGTTGGAGGCCTTCTAGGCGGCTTGAAAACTCCAACAGTAGGTTGACCACTAGCCTACATCCACCGATCCGCAGTGGGCACGCGTGGTGGAGTATCTGCCCATTCCCTTTCACCCTGATTTGTGAAAGGTGCCCGAGCAGTGGTTCATTATAGGCTGATCATCATGATGATGATGGACGCTCAAACATGGCGCATCACTCACGCGTTACCTACCCTATATAGTCTTTTTAACCGACTTCAAAAAAAGGAGGAGGTTCTCAATTCGGCTGTAAGTTTTTTTTTTTTTATGTTTTTTACCTCTTTACTCCGTCACTTATTCACCGATTTGGAAAATTCTTTTTTTAACTGGAAGGGTATACTTCCCGTTTGGTCCCATTAACACCAGATCAGGATTTGATTACTTCTTAGTGTACTCTGAAGTCGGTTTAAGTTTTTTGTAAAACAGTCCAATTATTGTGATTAGTCACAAAATTGCAATTTCCAGACTTATGACGCAAATACTGAAAAGCCACTTAAGATATGGGAGCCATTTCTTCTTATCCCCTATCAACGACAATTGAACAATTAAATGTTGATAATGATAACTACTTTTATATGAGTGGTAAACGTCATATACTAATATGTTAAATATGTATGTTTGTGTGAAAGTTTGACTCGTTTTTTTTTTGATATACACAAAATAATTCATACGTCATACTTGTTAACAGGTGTGCTATTTATTTACTTATTAAATATTTGGGCACGCAATTGTTATCAGTGCGATTAGAATGTAAATATTATGTAATTAATCTAAGCTTGTTTTGAAAAGAATAATTGCTGAGTTTATTGCCGGCTCTTCTCAGCAAATGCAACCTTCCGAACCGGTATTAGAGTATTAGAGTCAGACTTTTCATAAGTGCCTGCGTAGGTCTATTTGAATAAATGATTTTGAATTTTGAATATATAGGAATAAAAAAATTTTTTTAGGTGTTCGGAAATTCAGATATAAATATTAAGTTTTTCAGTCTAGGGTTGATCATCACCTCATAACTTCTATAACAAACGGTATTATATCAAGGGAGGGTACTTAAACCATTACTGAAATGAGTTAATAGATTGATATGCCCCAAAAATAACTGATAAACTACTTCAAAGGGAAAATAACAGGGTATTCCCAAATAACAATCAAGTAATTTCCCGATGATAAAGATCTCGGCGGATGTTGTTTTGATAATTGATAGGTTATAAAACATGATAAAGCTTTATTTATGATGGAAAGGTACTTGATAATGACGGTAGAAAGATATATTATCCTAACTTAATATTATAAATGCGAAAGTCTGTTTGTTTGTTACGCCTTCACGCATCAACTAATCAACGGATCAACATGAAATTTGGCATGCAGGTACCCTATGGAATGGAGAAGGACATAGGCCACTTTTTATACCGGGATCGCGGGTGAAACCGACTCAGCACATACAGACATGTTCATGCATACAAATGTATGCCCTGTGTGGGAATCGAATTCACGTCTTACCAACTACGCCAACAGACCCGTAGATGATATCGAATAAAATAATTTCAGAGGAGACTAAACATTAATCAGTTGACTCGTCACTCGTAGTTCCTGTAAATAATTTTCACATTAGACGCGGGTCTCATCTGCGACCGGCCTAGTGCGAGTAACCGTGAATCGCTCACCAAGGGTTTCGATATTCCTTAGATGACTTTTATTTCTAGATTTGGACAATAACTGTAGAAAAAATCTGGCCAAGCTTCAACCAACGTGATTGTAGGCACATTGATACAAGACCTATCCTATGCTATCCTAGGTCAGCATCTCATGTTAGCATGAGTTTTGTGGAGTTATCCACCATTTGATTTTGTGTGATGTTGAAGCGCTCGTGGTGCAGCATGATAAGCCGTTCTTAATCGATCGGCAAGTAAAGCTACCACCGTCCTGGTCGGTACCTGGATGAGTAACCGCCTAGTGGTATTTCAAATCGAGCGTTTCCGTGCTTCGGAAGGCACGTAAAGCCGTTGGTCCCGGTTATCACTTAATTGCGATAGTCGTTAAGCTAGTTGGGGGTCTTCTAGGCGGCTTGAAAATTCCAACAGTAGATGGACCACTAGCCTACCTCCACCGATCCGCAGTGGGCACGCGTGGTGGAGTATCTGCCCACCCTGATTTGTGAAAGGAGGCCTGTGCTCAGCAGTGGGACATTATAGGCTGATGATGATGATGATGATGATCCATCATGTACGCCTCTGATTGACCGACACTGTTCAGAAGTGAGACGAATCATGTCGAGATGCACAGAGCTGATATACAGATGACAAGACCGTAGTGTCAAAAAATAGCTGATGGCTCATTCACGGAATAAAGAATAGTAAGTATGTCAAATGTCGTTCGAATCCCACACTGAGCTTGAGCTTTCGTTGAAGGAAAACATCATGAGGAAACCATAGCACGGTGGTAGAGAACGGTTTTCTCGCTTATCCGGCTACCAACCCTTGAAGTTGAAAAAAGGTCGCCAGGCACCGAAGTACATATGTGCCACAGAGCCAGTTCCTTCTAGGCTTTGTGTGCTTACCACTTTTGGTCACATCATCACTGCAAGAAAATTGAAAGATTATTCATAAATTCAAAATCATTTATTCAAATAGACCTTCGCAGGCACTTATGAAAAGTCTGACTCTAATACTCTAATACCGGTTCGGAAGGTTGCATTTGCTGAGAAGAGCCGGCAATAAACTCAGCAATTACTCTTTTCAAAACAAGCTTAGATTCATTACATAATATTTACATTCTAATCGCACTGAAAACAATTGCGCGCACCGGCGCGGCGGCTAAATTACAAAGTAGACTGAATAAATATTTAATAAGTAAATAAATAGCAAACTTAACAGACCAGCCCACAAGCAGCACCTGTTCATTATAATGAAACACAACCCTATCAATATAATAGAAACAGAAGACCTGCTTTGTCTCTTACCTAACACTTATTTATTAGATTAGATATTAAATGAATACGGTGACAACACAGATAAAAGTAATTAGTTTAAGAAATAATGTGTAGTTACATCACAAATTGTTGGCAAGGCAAGATGAAGTGGTATTTATTGGGTCTGGTCCTGGTGGTGATGGTGGCAGGTGATGATGGGCTGAAGTTAGCCGAATCGTGTGATGAAGTATTATGTAAGCTACCCGACTGTAGATGTTCCAGTACTGATATCCCTGGGGGGCTGGCTGCGAGGGATACTCCCCAGGTTAGTTCATAGCGTAAGGGTTCAAATGTTTTGAGAACACCTAGAATGAAGAACGTAGTAGAAAAGCTAAGTTGGCTGAATCCACACGCCAAAAATATGTTAGGCCTTATAGTTTTCATCATCGATCAACAATAACTAGCTATGGGGTCACATACGAAATCAAAGTTAAATGCTGTCCGCGTGAATATACAGCTACATTTGCGACGAAAGTTTTAATACAGTTTTAAGTTCAAATTTATCACGACAGCACCTAGTAATAATGAGACAAATCTTCAAAGTCAAAATCACTGGTAGTTCCAGAGATTAGCCCGTTTAAACAAACATAAGCGTTTTTTATATAATTGTATAATAATAATACACACATACAATACATTGGTGGTAACTTCAGTAAATGTGACCTTCATAAGTGCCCTTCTGGGGTCTAAATTGAATAAATGGCTTTGACATTGACTTTATATAAGTACTAGCTGCCCGCTACAACTTCGTTCGCGTGGCGTCCTAACTGGGTATTCCTTCCCTTTGTTCATATTCAGAGGTGCCTTGGGCAATAGGACTATTCACCTAATTTTGCTTCTATTATCCCCAGTTCGTCCTCCTCACGTTCGATGATGCAGTGAACGTGAACAACATCCTCACCTACCGCGAGGTCCTCTACAACCGCGTCAACTCCAACAGTTGTCCAGCTGGGGCCACCTTCTACGTCATTCATGAGTGGAACAACTATGTGCTCGTCAATGAGCTCTTTAATCGAGGTTATTTATTTCTTGGCTTCTGTGTGATCGTGTGGGTAAAGATGGTCAAAGCCTAGAAGGAAACTCGTTCTCCAGTGCAGCTGGCGGAATACACAGATAGGTGATTGGCGACAACTTTTCAATATAAGGGGCTTACCAGTCAGGTGCAAAAAATATCCTACCCCGGTGATATGGTTTCCTGATTTCCTCACGATGTTTTCTTTATCGAAAGCTCAAGCTCATTGTAGAATTCGAAGCTATGACTGCCATGACCTTCATTATGTATGATATTTGACATCAACATGGTTACCGTGCGATGATCGTGCAAAAAAATAATTATTTCCTTCTTGAAGAACCCTATGCTATACTCCACTGAGAAAACCACCGGGGTAGCAATAGCCTGAGTGTCCGCTGTTGAAAACTCCTTTGAAAGCATAATTCGAGACCATTTTGGTTCCAGGATTTGAGATTGCACTGCACTCGATCACTCATCAGGAAACACAGACCTATTGGTCTGAAGCTACGTACGAAGACATGAAGATGGAGTTCGCTGATCAGAAAGTGCTGATGGCACATTATGCTAATATTCCTTTTGATGATATTAAAGGTAAAGCTATCAATTCCAAACCAGTGTAACATCAGTAGCTTTGACCTTCATGAGTTTTGTAGAGCCTAAATTGAATAATTGCCAATGACTTTGATATCTCTTTAAATTCCAGGAATCCGAATCCCCTACCTCCAAATGACAGGCAACGCCACCTTCCAGGTCATGCGTGACTACGACATTCAATACGATTGCTCCTGGCCAACCATCACGTACAACAACCCTGGTCTCTGGCCTTATACCTTGGACTATGCGTCAACTCAGGACTGTGTGTTGCCACCTTGTCCTACTGCCTCTATTCCTGGTACCTGGGTACTGCCTATGGTTACCTGGATAGACCTCAATGGAATACCTTGCTCGATGGCTGATTACTGCTCCTTTACGTGAGTTAGCTTTCAGCTCTTCAAAAACATTACCATCACTAATGCGGTTATCGGTAATCGGTTCCTATAAGCAAAAACTAATGGTTTTTCTTACCAAATGGCAGCATTTTTTATTGCCAAATCGGGTATATAAATAGATTCTATACCTGTGGTAGCTTTCACGATGTCCATATGTGAGGATGGAGGGTCTACTATGCAAAGCTAGGAGGTCTTTGCTTCATTATTGGTAAAGATGCAAGAGTCTTAATATTAACCAATAACATTCCGTTAATTATAGAAATCGGCCATAAGGCAACTTCATTCTCCTCCAAAGACCTCCTTTTACCTTCCAGCCCACAATTAGATGATGAAGAAGGATGGTACCGGTTCATTGTGATGAACTTCGAGAGGCATTATTTCGGCAACCGCTCACCCTTCGGCTTCTACGTCCACGAGACGTACCTCAGCGCCAATCCTGCTGTTAAAAGAGCTCTGATAAGGTTCTTGGATCTTGTGAATAACCTGCAGGATGCTTTTATGGTGTGTTATTTTATAATTATGTTAACCAAAACGTCTTAGGGACTGAATTTTGTATAATGCTTAATTGAGCTGTGCGTGCATCTGTCAGTCACACAGTGTCTCCTTTTACAGGCTTTTTATGGCCCGCCCGGTGTCTGACTGTCCGTAATCAAATCTTGCAAGTAAAATTTGACGCACTTCTTGATTTCCGATTGATCTGAAACGCATTTTTTTTTTTTTTTTTTATTATGTATAGGCATGTGTTTGACCACAATCTCACCATGGTAAGTGATGATGTGGCCGAAGGTGGTAAGCACACAAAACCTAGAAGGAACTGGCTCTCAAGTGCAGCTGTCGGAACACACCGATAGGTGCTTGGCGACAGATTTTCAACTTGAGGGTGGTAGCCAGCCACATGGGTACTACAAAGTACCCTACCACCGTGCTATGGTTTCCTCACGATGTTTTCCTTCACCGAAAGCTCAAGCTCATTGTAGGATTCGAACCCGGGACCTTCGTCTCGGTATCCGACGTCACTACCACTGAGCTATCATCGCCTTAAAATAATAATATGTAAATCGAATAACAATGTGATATTATTATGACATGGAGCTGATCTGATGATGGAGCCGGAAGGTGGCCATGGGAACTCTGTAATAAAATGTCGCAACCCCATCGAGTTTGGGCTCGTTTGATTCGTCTTGACAAGAACTCTGGTTCTAGGGTCTGATGATTAAGTTGGTCGACTATTACAAAAAAAAAACTACCAAGCACTTACAAAATTTATTGATTAATACCAGTACTAAAGTATGAACATTTTTAGGTAAACTCTGCAGATGTGATCGACTGGGTCAAGAATCCAATACCCCTGAGTGAATACACCAAGGCCCCATGTAAACTGAACACCCCTACGCAGTGCCCTGTGTCTAATAATTGTGGACCTTTAAGCGCTGAGCACACAGAAGTAAGTATATATCTCATATGCAACGTGTCCCAAAATCCAACGAGAAAATCATTTTTTTTAGTTACAAAAAGAACCTCTGAAAATTTACACCCCATAAGATATTTTTGACCACAATTTTTCAAATATTTTTGTTTTGTTTTTGTATCGGCAACCTAAGTAGCACTGCTATCTACCACAACCCTTAAAACATCCCAGGATGCCTGTAGTTTTTACACAAAAATCTTTTTTTTTTCTTCTTTTTTTCTCGAGTAGTCATAGGGCCACGTCTAGTCACGGTAAAACTCTAGTGCCCGCTTATCCTTAAATTTTGGGACACGTATTTATTTGATGATAGAAAAGGTACCTATAGTAAATATTTCAGGCTGTCATTTAGATACTAAATAAATTTACGGCAAATTAATAGTGACCATTTTAATGGCAACTAAATTCACATTAAAACAAGTACTTGGTCTTATTTGACAGGACCAAAAAGTGAGTTTGGATAGAGTCTGATGGCGAAGGAAAGTAAACTCTAGTGAGTTAACTGTAAAAGACGAAATCACATGCATGAAAACACAATGAAATTTATTTGATATCAATGTGCTATATTGTTTGCACGCATGTGATATAATGTCATCGCAAAATCATAGCTACTGAAGTCAGCAGTGTGTCACGACAAAACGATAATTTGTTGATAATATTTCAACCAATTATTATTTAGCTTTTGGTGAAGGAAAAAAAAAGTAAACCGTAGTGGTAGGTACTACGTAGTAAGTACCCCAAGACGGCTATTCTTCCAACCTCGAGTTGAAAACCTGTCACCATGCATACGTCCCCCCTGGTGATAAGCCGCTACCGTAGCCTGTGGACGTAACGCCCGAGGCATCACTCACGCGCTACCAATCTTTCCCCCTCTTAATGAGCTCTGGCGACCTTACTCACGCGCATTAATACAACATTAAGTTATTTGGCTGCGGTATTCTGTAAGGTACTACTTCTCCAGTCAAGCTGCTGTTCGAGCGAAATAACGCTATAAGTACTAATTGTATAATATTTCAAATTATCTCCATATTTTCAGATGCAGTATTGGATGCCAGCATGCAACGTGTGCCCGAGTGTCTATCCATGGCTGGGAAACCCTCTTGGACAGGTTGTTTAGGTATTAAAATCTGTCGACTGATTGTTGCCAAAATAAATAGAAAAAAAAAAGGAATGGGTTTTAATTTTGACTCTGTTCTTGACTGATATCAGTACTCCGTGCACATAAAGACCGTACTCTGGGTCCTACGAGATAGTCTGGTTCTTGGCATTGGATGAATTTGGCTCTAAATTGGGTGTAACGAAAAGGGTATTTTTTTTTTACTGTGAATAGGCCTGTGTTTGAACTCAATCTCACTATGGTAAGTGATGATGTGGTCGAAGGTGGTAAGCACACAAAGCCTAGAAGGAAAAACACATTACACCGATTTAGTTAAAAAGCGATTATGAATAAGGGGGTAAATGTTTACCAAGTTTATTGAATTAAAATAATAACCAACATGTCAGAGCGCCCCAATTCAACACCTAACTAGTACAATGGTTTAAGTAGCAGTCCCAGATATATCCACATAGAGTCAAATCTTATTGGCTGTATATCGCAGTTCGCTGCGGTGGTAGCTTTACTTTATCCATCGATTAAGAACAGCTAATCATGCTACACCTCGAGCACATCTCACCACATACCATAGTGATATTGTACCCTAACCACGTAATAAAATAATTCGCCTGCAGTTGTGCCAGAATTTTTCAATCTGAGAATTTTCTCAGATCAATGAAATAACACACAATGCACGGTATTTTTTATTCGACTTCAAAAAAGGAGATTATCAATTCGACACGTATGTATGTAATATATTGGAACTGCATTATATTCACATATAATAATCTGTTAGGGCTCCCAAACAAATATACAAAATTTCATAGGTGTATGTATATATGTATGTATGTTTGTCCACGCATATCTCCGAAGATGTTGATCGGATTGTAACCAGTCTTTTTTTATTGGTTTACATTTACTTCAACTTAGGGAACAGTGCAAGTTTCATCGAAATCGATTCAGTAGCTTTCAAGATATGGACTAATATGTGCGACGGCCTGGCTTATTGATACGAGCTACGGGTGTGGTGTCAAAAGAAAAACATCTCAAAACATTGGGCTAATTCTAGTTCATTTAAGAAAAACTAAAAATATCGAAATAAAAAAGTAGAAAATTGAAAGATTTTAATGAAACACAAACCTATCAATATAAAAGAGACAGAAGACCTGCTTTGTCTCTTACCTAACACTTCTTTATTAGATTAGATATTAAATGAATAAGGTGATAACACAGTTAAAAGTAATTAGTATATGAAATAATACGTAGTTACACCAAAAAATTTTGGCAAGGCAAGATGAAGTGGTATTTATTGGGTCTAGTCCTGGTGGTGATGGTGGCAGGTGATGATGAGTTGAAGTTAGCCGAGTCGTGTGATGAAGATTTATGTAAGCTACCCGACTGTAGATGTTCCAGTACTGATATCCCTGGGGGGCTGGCTGCGAGGGATACTCCTCAGGTTAGTACAAAGCGTAAGGGTTCAAATGTTTTGAGAAGACCTAGAATGAAGAATTTAGTTGAAAAGCTAAGTTGGCGGAATCCACACGCCAAAAAATGTACGGACATAACTCGTAGTTTTCATCTTCGATCAACAATAACTAGATGTCACATACGAAATCGAAGCTAAATGTTGTCCGCGTGAATATATTATAAGTATACATTTGCTTACAAACGGACAGACAAAAGTTTTAATACAGTTTTAAGTTCAACCTAATCACGTCCATAGATAGCACCTAGTAATAATGAGACAAATCTTCTAAATATTAGGTCGACAAGAAGTAGGAGGAAGATCAATGAGAGAGAATGAAATGCAATTATGTCAGTGAAATCTGAATTAAAATGTTATGTAATGCATCTAAGCAAATTTTCAATAGAGTTAAAAAAATTGCTGAGTTTATTGCCGGCTCTTCTCAACAAATGCCACCTTCCGAACCGGTAGAGGTCTATTTGAATATTTGTTTTTGAATTTAGAGTATATAAGTATGGATTCTTTGAAGCATTCACTAATACAGTTATGACGGATAAATATAAATATGGAATAATAATAATAATAATACTATTTCCAATTATATAGGCATGGCTTTATGTAATTGGAAACAGTACTTAGAAAAACTACTTCGAAAAAGAACACAAGATTGCACAAAATTCACGTCACTTAAACTTACAGCTCAATTCTATTGGTTGATACTTCAATCTGCTTACTCTAAGAATTATCGTATTTCTTTGTTCAGATTCAGAGGTGCCTTGGGCAACAGGACTATTGACCTAATTTTGCTTCTATTATCCCCAGTTCGTTCTTGTCACGTTCGATGATGCAGTGAACGTGAACAACATCCTCACCTACCGCGAAGTCCTCTATAATCGCGTCAACTCCAACAGGTGTCCAGCTGGGGCCACCTTCTATGTCAGCCATGAGTGGAGCAACTATGTGCTCGTCAATGAGCTCTATAATCGAGGTTATTTATTTCTTGGCTTCTGTGTGATCGTGTGGGTAAAGATGGTCAAAGCCTAGAAGGAAACTCGTTCTCCAGTGCAGTTGACAGAATACACAGATTGGAGATTGGCGAAATTTTTTTTATATAAGGGGGTTGCCAGTCAGGTGTTAAAAAATATCGTACACCCGTGATATGGTTTCCTCACGATGTTTTTCTTTATCGAAGGCTCAAGCTTATTGTAGAATTCGAATCTATGACTGCCATAATATTTGACATCAACATGGTTACCGTAACTTATAGATGCATACATCACTCGTGCGATGATCGTCCAAAATAATCATTATTTCCTTATTGAAGAACCCCATGCTATACTCCACTGAGAAAACCACCGGGGTAGCAATAGCCTGAGTGTCCGCTGTTGAAAACTCCTTTGAAACCATAATGCGAGACCATTTTGGTTCCAGGATTTGAGATTGCACTACACTCGATCACTCATCAGGAAACACAGACCTATTGGTCTGAAGCTACGTACGAAGACATGAAGATGGAGTTCGTTGATCAGAAAGTGCTGATGGCACATTATGCTAATATTCCTTTTGATGATATTAAAGGTAAAGTTGTGAATATTTAGGGATCATGATATAAGTCTATGAACATCAGTTTATTAAATGGTAATCATATCACATTTCACACACTTTATCCATCAGTTTTTCGGTCTTCCTCTTAACGTATATTCATTATTCATACTTTCATATCAGGTCATCTTTGAGATTGAAATTAATTAATTGGACTAAGTTTACTTTAATGTCATAAAAGCAGTAGGCACATAATCTAGAATATCAGCAGTTCCAAACCGGTGGTAACTTCAGAAGCTTTGACCTTCATAAGTGTTGTAGTTGTAGAGCCTAAATTAAATAATTGACATTGACTTTGATATTTAATTAAATTCCAGGAATCCGAATCCCCTACCTCCAAATGACAGGCAACGCCACCTTCCAGGTCATGCGTGACTACGACATTCAATACGATTGCTCCTGGCCGACGATCACCTACAACAACCCTGGTCTCTGGCCTTACACCTTGGACTATGCGTCAACTCAGGACTGTGTGTTACCACCTTGTCCTACTGCCTCTATACCTGGTACCTGGGTACTACCTATGGTTACCTGGATAGACCTTAATGGAATACCATGCTCGATGGCTGATTACTGCTCCTTTACGTGAGTTAGCTTTCAGCTCTTCAAAAACATTACCATAACTTTAGGTTTTTCTTACCAAATAGCAGCATTGTTTATTGTCAAATCGGGTTTATAAATAGATTCTATACCTGTGGTAATTATAGGTATTGGCCATAAGCCAACTTCATTCTCCTCCAAAGACCTGCTTATACCTTCCAGCCCACCATTAGATGATGAAGAAGGATGGTACCGGTTCATTGTGATGAACTTCGAGAGGCAGTACTTGAGCAACCGCTCACCCTTCGGCTTCTACGTCCACGAGACGTACCTCAGCGCCAATCCTGCTGTTAAAAGAGCTCTGATAAGGTTCTTGGATCTTGTAAATAACCTGCACGATGCTTTTATGGTATGTTCTTTTTTAATTAATAATAATAATAATAATAACTACAGGACAGGACAGGACTATTGTTGCCAATAAGCCTGACATAGTAGTGATAGACCGATTAGCAAGCCGCGCAATGATAGTCGATGTTACCATTCCGCATGACGAGAACCTCGTGAAAGCTGAGAAAGAGAAACAAATAAAGTATCTCGACTTAGCACACGAGGTTGTCGACATGTGGAATGTGAGCTCGGCTATCATTGTGCCGATTGTCGTAACGGCCAATGGCCTGATGGCCGAAAGCCTCGACCAACATCTCTCGAGGCTCTCGTTAGGCGGTTGGATCAAGAGCCTGATTCAGAAGGCAGTTCTCCTCGACACGGCTCGTATAGTGAGGAGGTTCCTGTCTCTGCAGCCCTAACCACCGGTAGCTTGGACCTTGTTCCCGACACCGGCGGAAAACTTTTCTATTTTTTATATTTTTAAATGTTTTTATTTTATTATTTTTATAAAAATATTTAAAAATGAATTAAATATGTAAAAATTATAAATAAACGAAATAATAATAATGTTAACCAAAACCTCTTAGGGACTGAATTTTGTATAATGCTTAATTTAGCTGTGCGTGCATCTGTCAGTCACACAGTGTCTCCTTTTACAGGCTTTTTATGTCCCGCCCGGTGTCTGACTGTCCGTAATCAAATCTTGCAAGTAAAATTTGACGCACTTCTTGATTTTCGATTGAGCTGAAACGCATAATAATATGTAAATCGAATAACAATGCAACATTATTATCACATGGAGCTGATCTGATGATTGAGCCGGAAGGTGGCCATAGGAACTCTGTAATAAAATGTCGCAACCCCATCGAGTTTGGGCTCGTTTGATTCGTCTTGACAAGAACTCTGGTTCTAGGGTCTGATGATTAAGTTGGTCGACTATTATAAAAAAAAAACTACCAAACACTTACAAAATTTATTGATTAATACCAGTACTAAAGTATGAACATTTGTAGGTAAACTCTGCAGATGTGATCGACTGGGTCAAGAATCCAATACCCCTGAGTGAATACACCAAGGCCCCATGTAAACTGAACACCCCTACGCAGTGCCCTGTGTCTAATAATTGTGGACCTTTGAGCGCTGAGCACACAGAAGTAAGTATATATCTCATATGCAACGTGTCCCAAAATCCCACAATAAGCGGGCACCAGAGGGTGATGGACCTGCTCATGGTCATCATGGAGAAAAATCTTGTTTTTATCTTTTTTTTGGCCCCATGGCTTCATGGGGCCACCTTCTAGTCACGGTAATGCTCTAGTGCCCACTTATCCTAAAATTTTGGGACACGTATATATTTCTCAGAAAACACTCATATGTGTGTTTTCAGTGCGATTAGAATGTAAATATTATGTAATGAATCTAAGCCTGTTTTGAAAAGAGTAATTGCTGAGTTTATTGCCGGCTCTTCTCAGCAAATGCAACCTTCCGAACCGGTATTAGAGTATTAGAGTCAGACTTTTCATAAGTGCCTGCGAAGGTCTATTTGAATAAATGATTTTGAATTTTGAATTATGCCACTGTCATTTACTGCAAAATAATCGTGACCATTTTGATGACAACTAAATTCACATTAAAACAAGTACTTGGTCTTATTTGACAGGACCAAAAAGTGAGTTATAGTAGAAAAGAGTAGTAGGATAGAGTAGGAAAGTAAACTGTAAAAGACGAAAACATATACAAATGATAACACAATGAAAGATATCAATGCGCTGTATTGTTTGCATTATATCGATGATTAAATCCGGTGATTGCATCGCTACTGCAGTCAGCAGTGTGTCACGACAAAACGATAATTTGTTGATAATATTTCAACCTATTTTTATCGAGCTTTTGGTGATGGAAAAAAATTTAAGTAATCCACGGTAGTAGGTACCACGTAGTAGGTAGACAGTTTTTCTCCCAATCTCAAGTTGAAAACCTGTCACCATGCATACGTCCCGCGTGGCGATAAGCGGTTACCGTAGCCTGTGGACGCAACGCCCGAGGCATCACTCACGCGCTACCAATCCTTCCCGCTCTTAATGAGCTCTATGGCGACCTTACTCACGCGCAGGAATACAACATTGGCTGCGGTATTCTGTAAGTGCGGTATTCTACTTCTCCAGTCAAGCTGCTGTTCGAGCGAAATGACGCTATAGGTACACACGGCTCCACATCAAACTATACATTTCCAGTATAAGCAGATCTCGCATTGTATAGGATTTCCTTACGATGAGAGGTCAGCTTATATTGGAAATGTACAGATTGATCTGTAGCCGTGCGTATTAATTGTATAATATTTCAAATTATCTCCATATTTTCAGATGCAGTATTGGATGCCAGCATGCAACGTGTGCCCGAGTGTCTATCCATGGCTGGGAAACCCTCTCGGAGAGGCTGTATAGTTATTAATATATTACAATTCATGATTTAATTAAAGTATTTATTTGTATTATATTTGGGTTTTATTTTTAACCGACTTCAAAAAAAGGAGGAGGTTCTCAATTCGGTCGTATGTTTTTTTTTTTTTAATGTTTGTTACCTCATAATTCCGTCATTTATTGACCGATTTGGAAAATTCTTTTTTTGTCTGGAAGGGTACACTTCCCGTTTGGTCCCTTTGTTGTCATCAGATCAGGATTTGATTACTTCTTAGTGTACTTTGAAGTCGGTTTAAGTTTTTTGTAAAAAAGTCCAATTATTGTTCCTGTTCTTGATTGATATTAGTACTCTGGGCACATAAAGACCGTACTCTGGGTCCTACGAGATAAGCTGGTTCTAGTCACTACCTATTGTGAAAAATTGGACTCTATATTGGGTGTAACGGAAAGTGTACAGCCAATCCATCTGAAAAGTTAAAAGGGTCACGTAAATGACGTCACTCTATTGTCATTGTCAAATAATGTGACATTATTTACTTGACTATTTAAACAGTACATTAGTTAAATAGCGCTTTATGAGTAAGGGGGTAAATGTTTGCCAAGTTTATTGAATTAAAATACATGTCACCGTCATTATCATTTTGCGTCAATTGCATTAGCAAAATGTTCTCTTCCACGATCTGTGCGCCTAGTACCAAAAATGTGGATTACTGTAGGGTATATACACTTTCCGTTACACCCAGTATAGGCGCGTTGGACTCCTTGCTCTATAGTGGTAGCCAACCAGACCGGTACATAAAGCTTACCGCCATGCTTTTTCCTCACGATGTTTTCTTTCACCGAAAGCTAGATGAGCTTGCACCTGACCACAATCCCGCCTGATGGTAAGCGAAGATGTAATCTAGGGTGGACCACGCGTGCCCATAAGATGCCTGTTCATTCTGGTATTGAAAACCCATGTTGTATGTGTCTGGAAACATGTTGTCCGGGAGATAATTCCACAGCTTGGCCGTGCAACGGAAAGTGGAACCTACTGTAATTATTTGTGGCGAGTATCAGTTATCAGCTTCTGATAGGTATTTTCTAAGATTATCTGGTGGTAACTTCAGTAAATTTGACCTACATATGGCCATTTATTCAATATAAGCCCAGGAGGGGGCTTCTTGGGCCTTAATTGAATAAATGACTTGATTACAAGTTGTGTAAAGGAGAATTTTGATCTGTACTTATTTACTAAAATGTATAATTGAATAAAGATCAATATTATATCGACCAAAATTGTCACATTTAAATACCTATTTTATTTTATATTTAATTACTTTTTAAAGACTAAATTAGTGGTTCTTGGTCATCCATAGAATATACACATACACACATAGACATTATGCTATAGGGCAGGGCTTCCCAAACTGTACGTCGTGACGCCCTGAGGCGCCCGCGCCGCGGCATTATCCCAGGGGCGTCGTGAGGCGATCTAAAACCAATGACGTAATTTTTTTCATTTCATGTTATAGAATGTTATACCATGGTCTGAACAACGTTTGTTCTAGCGAAAAATAGATCAAAAAGTCACCGTGTAAGTGATTTTCCAAGGCTTTTCACTATCTTTCGATACTTTGGGTATTGCTCATCGTCATATCCAACATTATTGTGATAAACTTCAAAGATACAAATCTTATCGTGATAATTGTTACTATTCTCAGAATTCTATATCTGCAATCGTTGCTGCTACTGTTTTATTATTTATTTTTTAACCCACTTCCGTTTGATCAATCAAATTACTTAGAAATGAAAACATATTTATTCGCATAATATTATTTTAGATATTCCTTCCCCTCTCCAATGAGCATTGGTGTTTTTTTTTATACTACTAAGTCGATAAACAAGCATACGGCCCGCCTGATGGTAAGCGGTTACCGTAGCCATATGGACGCTTGCAACACACGAAGCATCGCTCACGCGTTACCGACCTTTCCCCCCTCCCCTATGAGCTCTGGCGACCTTACTCACGCGCAGGAACACAACTTTACACAACATAAAGTTATTTGGCTGCGGTATTCTGTAAGGTGGAGGTACTTCCCCAGTCAAGCTGCTCTTTGAGTGAATAAACGCTATGCTCTACCTCTCTTGAATGACGGTCAAGAAATCTTGGTGCCCAGGGAATCGTTGTATTTAGGACTTAGCTTGATGCTGAAATAGATGAAATTCTAATATTATCTGTAGGTATGTCTATCTAAATAAGATCAATGTTAGCAATAAAATGTTCAGTAGGTTTATATGTATATTTCATGTGGCTGGTAATTATACACATAAAAAAAAACCGGTCAAGTGCGAGTCAGACTCGCGCACCGAGGGTTCCGTACAAACCTGTATATAAGTAAATGGTAGTATAGGTATAAACCTGAGTAATTCATATCAAATACTCAGGGTATTAATATGTCAATTTATGACGTATTAAAAAAAAACTACTTAATAGATCTCGTTCAAACCAATTTTCGTTGTAAGTTTGCATCGTAAAGTATTGTACATCATATATTTTTTATAGATTTATCATCCTCTTATTTTAGAAGTTACAGGGGGGGGGACACACATGTTACCACTTTGAAAGTGTCTCTCGCGCAAACTATTCAGTTACCGCAATATCATTTTACACATATGGGTATTATTAAAAAAAAAAAAAGAGTTTCAGTTCTAAGTATGGGGAACCCCCAAAATTTATTGTTTTTTTTCTAATTTTGTGTGAAAATCCTAATGCGGTTCACAGAATACATCTAAGTAGATGTATTCTTAGTAGTAAACTTGGTAAGTACCAAGTTTTAACATTATACTTAGTTCTTATAGTTTCGGAAAAAAGTGGCTGTGACATACGGACGGACAGACAGACAGACAGACATGACGAATCTATAAGGGTTCCGTTTTTTGCCATTTGGCTACGGAACCCTAAAAATAGGGTCAAGTTGAAAAGCAATTGACGACCATTGACGGGCCAGCTGGCGCGGTTGGTTAAGACTGGTCAAGATTCCACCTATCGCGCCGCTGGTCGTGGGTTCGATTCCCACACAGGGCATTTGTGTGCATGAACATGTCTGTATGTCCTGAGTCTGGGTGTAATTAGGTATGTATATTAAATATGTATTACAAAAAAAAAGTAGTATATGTATTATATCAGTTATCTGGTTTCCATAGTACAAGTTCTGCTTAGTTTGGGATCAGATGACCGTGTGTGAGGAATGTCCCAGGATATTCAGGATATTAATTCAAATGTTCTCGATAGACACCAGCGGGGGCTACCGCGTAAGTTAATGTCACGACCTTCATTGGCCTGGGCCTCATTGGTATCCCATTATCTGGAGTTCTGAGACATTTATACCTCAATCGGTTCACTGGACGAGTCATTGGACTTTCTTGACTCATTCGAGCCGAAGCCATATGGACGTTTGCAACAAACGGGGCATCACTCACGCGCTACCTATATTTTCCCGCTCTCTGATGAGCTCTGGCGACCTTATGCTCACGCGCAGGAATATCAACATAAAGTCATTTGGCTGTAGTATTCTGGAGGTATACTTACCGATGATCGAAAAAACGCTACAATCTACCTACCTTAATACAGAACAGTCCCTCTAGACAAGATGGTTATCGACAATCGTCATCGTTAGTAAACGATCAACCTTTGTATGGGATTGACATAAGAGATTGTTAAAAATCACGTGATATTTCGATTTGAAATGTCGAACCCATACAAAGGTTGATCGTTTACTAACGATGACGATTGTCAATACCCATTTTGTCTACTTTGTTTGAACACTAGAAATAAGCACAAACTTTCTGTACCTTTAACTCGGCTCAGCAAAGTCCTTAACTCTTTCAAGGGGCAATGTATACGTTTCTATAATAAAGTACCCAAAGAAATCCAAGAGCTACCTATACATAGATTCAAAAAGATAGTAAAACAGAAGTTATGCAAGAAGGATATTTCTACAAAATTAGAAACTTTATAGTAATAAAGTTTCTAATTTTGTAGATGACAAGAATGCATTTGAATGAATTGTTCGCTTCGCACGCTATTGTTAAATATATTTTGTAAATTGTAATATTTATAAGTACACATTTAAAAAAAAAAAAATACTTGCTGAGTTTCTTGCCGGAGTCTTCAAGTTGTATTTGGAACCGGTGTAGAGTCATTTGTTAACATTCATAAGAGCCCTTCTGGGCCTAACTTGAATAAATGAATTTTGATTTGATTTGATTTGATAAATGGCCAGAGGCAGCTATACACAACATTTTCATAGTTACCCCCCTTGGAAATGTTCGGTCAAGATTATATCAACAGCCCATTGATTACTATCATCGCTTCCAAAAAGTATATTATCCACTATCATTACGCGCAAGATAAAATAAAGCGCATAAGAATCGCATAAATCGAAGAAAGATAATTATCGGTAATTAATTGATAAAATTTCGTATAAATTGGTCGGATCATTCTGTTACCAGGTTTATCGACGGTGTAAAAATGAGGTGGTCATTTCTTTTGCTCGCTTTGGTTGTGTTAGTTAAGGCTGACGATGAAGAAGTACCCGAGTTAGCTCTGGCCGAGGCATGTGATGAAGAAGCTTGCAAGTTACCGGATTGTCGATGCTCTTCGACTGACATTCCTGGTGGTTTAGCGCCGAGAGATACTCCTCAGGTTAGATTGGTTTACTTGTTTTAAGGTTCACTCGCAAAAAGTGAAAGTGAAAGAAATTATGATAATGATTAGCTACTTCTGAGTCTTCTGACGTTTCAGAAGTGTTCATGACCAGGGACTCAAAAATAGAAAGAAATATTTTCTTTTTTTATGTCAACATGTCTACACTCAGGTTCCTCCCAGTTATTTGAAATTAATTCAAAGTCAAAGTCAAAGCCATTTATTCAATTTAGGCCCAGAAGGGCACTTATGAAGGTCACATTTACTGACGTTACCACCGGTTCGGAACTCGGCCTTCAACTGAGAAGAATCCGGCAAATTATGAGAGTTAGAGGATATTTTTTGAATCGTTTACTCCCTCTTTGGCCATAAATGGTCAAACCTAAGAACAGTCAAGTTCGTTACCAATCCCTTTAGCGGAACAGGCTTAGATCCTCAATCTTTAAGTCGATTAAGTACCCAGAAACTATTAATCTTGAAAATAAGTTAATGTTAAGGACTCTCACTTAAAAGTTTCGCCATTTCGGAACCCATTGTCAATTCGTTTTATGGGTATATTTTCTTAATAAATTGCCTTTGTTACTGTAACCCGAGTGTAAAGACGTTTGACGTTTGCAAACGCTAACTAATTAGTTTTCGTTTACGACACTTCTCTATATGAATTGGCACAGCGCCTCTAGCGGAATACTCATGGTACTAATTTCTCCCATACAAATTTATAGTTAACGCAAACAAATTAATAAGCGTTTATTAACGTCAATTCTTGGGGTCAATTCAACACTCGGGGTACTGTATGTTTTACTCAGTAAAGTTTGTGATAACAGATCTCAGTTTTTTTTTAAGTTGAGAACCGTCAAATCCCAAAGCGTTTATATCATTAGTTGGCATCAAAGGCATATCTAATTTAATTCTTTAAATAATAATGTCAATTATTGGGCAGAAAATTTACACAACGTAATTTACGGTAATAAAAGTTCCATCAGAAAAAATACTACTAGGTAACTACAGGCGGATTTGGAAATATTAATATATTATGTGAAATCAATTGACGAGCAAGTGAAATGGTTTCATCTTCGGTAGTAGTACCTATAAATTAAGTTGTTTTGTTCATGACTTCATAACTTCATGGTTTCCGGGTAAAACCGACAAAAAAAATCAATGCCAGATATCTCAAAGATATAAATAATAATCAACTCGATAAGCCTATACCTATACCTACGTTACTGTTGAAACTAGATTATATTACGGAGGCTTATCGTAAAATCAGTTATTTTTTATTTTTATCTATTTATTAGACACACCAACAGTTTACATATTTACACATTCATTAACATAATAATACACAATTTAAATCCTGATACATAAACCTATGACAGGCATGTTACAACGTTCACAAAAACACAATAACATAAAATAAAACGGTACAATTAAATTAAAAACAAAATGATATCAAAAAAACCAGGAAAAACAAAAAAAATAATAAGTTAAATAAGTTAAGTTAAAAGAAGTGTCGTATCATAATGCTGAGTTTCTTGCCGGAGTCTTTTCAGTTTAAGTGTATTCCGAACCGGTGGTAAATTCAACTGTATGTACCAATTTAACGTTCATAAGTGCCTTACCAGGGCTTAAACTGAATCAATGACTTTTTGATTTTGAATAAATCTTTTTTTGTTTTTTTTTTTTTATCGGGTGTACAGTTTTTATATTTATTTATTATGTTGGCCAAGATTGCAAAATACACGTCTTTCATAAATATCTAGTTTTCCACATTTTATTTCATAAATTGTTTAGGCTACTTTTATTTTTGTTCTTTTTAGGAATTTTTGAGCTTTGAGCCGCTTGTATATCTTTTTCTTTTTTTATACTACTTAGGTAGCAAACAAGCATACGGCCCGCCTAATGCTAAGCGGTTACCGTAGCCTATGGACGCTTGCAACACCAGGGGCGTCACTCGCGCGTTGCCGACCCTGCAGAAATCTCTTCACACCCTTTTTGAAGAACCCTATGCTCTATAGCGATCTTCTAAAGCTATCGTAACATCAATAAGTTTTTTTCCGTTCCACAGTTCGTGACAGTAACCTTCGACGATGGTGTGAACATTAACAACATCCTGACCTACCGCAACATCCTCTACAACCGCGTTAACTCCAACGGCTGTCCAGCCGGCTCCACCTTCTACATCAACCATGAGTACACCAACTACGCGCTGGTCAACGAACTTTACAACAATGGCATGGAAATCGCGTTGCACTCCATCAGTCATCAAACCCCGCAGACTTATTGGGCTCAAGCAGATTACAAGATCATGAAGGAGGAATTTGGTGACCAGAAAATGCAGATGGCACACTTTGCTAATATTCCTTATGAGGAGATTAAGGGTGAGATTTATGTTTTTAGATAGAGAATTAAGAGTAGGTTGCAATTGTTTAAAAAAAAAACAAAATCATTTATTCAAATAGACCTTCGCAGGCACTTATGAAAAGTCTGACTCTAATACTCTAATACCGGTTCGGAAGGTTGCATTTGCTGAGAAGAGCCGGCATTAAACACAGCAATTATTCTTTTCAAACAAAAAAAACAAGCTTAGATTCATTACATAATATTTACATTCTAATCGCACTGAAAACAATTGCGTGCCCCGACGCGGCGGCAAAATTACAAAGTAGACTGAATAAATATTTAATAAGTAAATAAATAGTAAACTTAAGCAGACCAGCCCCCACAAGCAGCATCTGTTCACAAGTATGACGCGTGTGGAAGCCATCGCCCTCTTCTGCTTATCATTCCCAGGTACCTATGAGGCTCTTCTTTGCTAGAAGGTATTAGGGCCTCGAATAGAATCCTCTAATAATAATAGATCCACCGCCATTAGCAGACTCTCAAAATTCAACCCTTAAAATACAGAATCACAAATCTGCCTGTGGAATATGGACTCCCTGAATACTTCCACGACTACAGACAGAATTTACAACCAGACTCGGGACATACAGATATGTCTTGGACGGGCCAGTTGGCGCGGTTGGTTAAGACTCTGGTAAAGATTCCACGCATCGCGCCGCAGGTCGTGGTTTCGATTCCTACACAGCACATGCATTTGTGTCTGTATGTCCTGAGTCTGGGTGTAATTAAGTATGTATTTACAAAAAAAAAGTAGTATATGTATTATATCAAATATCTGGTTTCCATATTACAAGCTCTGCTTAGTTTGGGATCAATTAGCCGTGTGTGAGGGCGTAAATTCCTTGAGTGCTCTGCTGCTGTTGTCAGGGTATCTAACTTGTACGCCAACAACCCGTCTCCATTAGCAACATATGTAACTAGCAACTTTGCTTGAAGTACAAATCTTATGGTGCGTCCATGCTTGGCGAACCGAGCACGAGCCTAGCCACGAACGCGAACACTGCGAGCACGATTCGCGTAGCGTGGATGGGCTTGCGAGCCACAGGGATTCGCATCGCGGTCGTTTTAGGCTCGTTGAAGGCTCGGCTCGTGCTCGCTTCGCGCACCATTAAATAACCTCATTCTCACCCCCAGGAGTTCGCATCCCCTTCCTCCAGATGACCGGCAACGCCAGCTTCCAAGTGATGGCTGACTACGACCTGGACTACGACTGCTCCTGGCCAACAATTACGTACATAGAGCCAGCTCTCTGGCCTTACACCCTGCACTACGCGTCCACTCAGGACTGCGTGATTCCTCCGTGCCCCACGGCGTCAATCCCTGGCCCCTGGGTCCACCCTATGGTTTCGTGGAGAGATCTGAATAATACCCCGTGTTCCATGGTCGATTCTTGCTTTTGGATGTAAGTTTAATAATCCCAAACTAAGCACACCACCCATAGACTTAGGATATTTTCGTTACGACCTCCGAACTATGGAAAAGAGATATTCAAATCCTTATGAACACTTTGCGAGAGAGATAGAGACTTATGATTTGGTAAAGCAAAAAATACGTATCCAATATTTTTTGCTAAACTAACTGAGGGACTAATTAGATATTTTTTATCTAGGATTTTTTATATTTAATTTTTCATCCATATTCAAATAATTAAAAACGTGCAAATAAAGCTACAAAAGTGTATCTTAACATACGAGATGTTTGACAACACCACATTCAACATTTTCGTAATCTTTTACGTTTATTAATTTTGTTTATTTCAGTCCATCCCTAACCGACGAGGACGCCTGGTACCAGTTCATTCTTACCAACTTCGAGAGGCACTACATGGGTAACCGAGCACCCTTCGGCTTCTACATACACGAGTGGTACATCAGCGCCTACCCTGCTGTGCAGCGGGCGTTAGTCCGGTTTATGGACCTGGTTAATGAACTAAACGACTCCTTTTTGGTGAGTTGTATTACTTTAGTTAACAGATGTTCCGAGAAACACATGAATGTGCTAAAATTTTTTGAAAAACAATTAAGTTTTTTGTATTTTCTGCTGCTGAAAAATATGTATTTCGACATACAAACAACATTACAGAACAAACATGAACAAATATGAACACATACAGCGTTCCTTTTTATACCCATAAGGTGGCAAACAAGCATAATACCCACCTGATGGTAAGCGGTTACCGTAGCCTACAGCGACATGCGGTGCGACCACCATAACCAACGAGAAAGGAACTCTGAAGAGTGATCTCAAAATATATCAAAATGTTTGGATTTTTAGAAGTTTGTGATTGGGTCACGAACTTGAAGTTTATTTCTCCAGGGAAAACATAAGTCACATCAGGTATGCAGGTAAAACCACAGGGTTTAAACTAGTGCTATATAATCGTCGTCATCTTACGAAGTTATCTTCCAATTGTTTCAGGTGACGACATCAGAAGTGGCAGCCTGGGTAAAGGACCCAATTCCACTCACTGAGTACCGCCAGAAACCATGCAGGTCTTTCATCCCGACCAACTGCCCAGCCAACAGCTGCGGACCTTTGGTTGCTGAACATACTTCGGTAAAATTAATTTCTAAGTATAGAAGAATGATGTGGCAATGACCAGAGGGGTCAATTTAGGGCCTCGTAAGCTTTCAAGTTGCAATCACGGGCAGTAGCAATGATTTAAAAATTAAGGATAAGCCCAACGAAACATTTTGCAAAAAACATCTTCATACAAGTACCGCCATCTGTTTAAAATCGTAACCTTGTATTTAACGTACAATGCACAATACAAGAAAAAAAACATTATACGAACGAACTGTTCCGCGGACCGCGGACCGCACAACTGAGTCGCGTTGGTCCTAAACTGACTTTTTAGGGCCAGCGCTTTGCTGCAATTTCGCCGCGCGGTTGGCCTGGTCCTTACGACAGTTATATGTAAGTCAATGGGTAATAGTCAAGTTAAGACCCTAACGGGAGAAATGGAGGGTCAGTGGTAGTGACGTCAACTGTCGTTACAAAGGTTGTATAAGTTCAGATCCTACAGATGACATGAGCTTTCGGTGAAGGAAAACATCGTGAGAATATCATAGTACCATTGTAGCCTGGTGGCTACCGATTTCAAGGAGAACATCAATCGGTGTTTTCCGACAGCTGCACACCAGAGCCAGTTACTTTCTAGGCTTTGTGTGCTTCACCATCGGACACATCATCACTGACCATGGTGATAAACTAGTCAAACACAAGCTACGATTTAAAGGAACTGAAACTAAAGCATATAGTGGCAATGGGCAGGCCACATCGCTCGAAGAGCCGATAACCGATGGGGAAGAAAGGTTCTCGAGTGGCGACAACGTGCGCGCCGAGCGGGACGACCTCCCACCAGGTGGACGGACGACCTGGTCAGAGTCGCTGGGCGCCGCTGGATGCAAGCGGCCCAGAACCGTTCGAAGTGGAAATCAATGGGGGAGGCCTATGTTCAGCAGTGGACATCCATGGACTGATATGATAATGATGATGATGATGAAACTATAGCACGTTTGAAAGAACCCTGAGAGGTCAATCATAGCGAAAATACTACTATAGAGCTACTCTACTTGGGAATTAGGTATCTCGACCTAACAGAATACCGCAGTCAAATAACTCAATGTTGTGTTCCTTCCTGCGCGTGAGTAAGGTCGCCAGAGCATTGGGAAGGAGGAAAGGGCTGGTAACGCGTGAGCGATGCCTTGAGATACAAGCGTCACTATGGTAAACGCTTATCACCAGAGGGCCTGGTATAGGCCCCAGAGCCATGGTTGTATAAAATACTGCAGTGCCCGCCTGACTGGCTTTCATCCTCAAATTGAAACTTTATCGCCAAGCACTTACCGTATTGTCAATTTCTTTATTATTTACAGATGCAGTACTGGATGCAAGTATGCAACGTCTGTCCAGCTGTGTACCCCTGGCTCGGGAACCCTCTGGGAATCGCTCAGTAATTGTTTAGTTTATAAATTATATTTTTTTTTATTATAGGTACCTATTAGTTTTATTTTCGTATATGATGATAAATAAATAGTTTTTTTATTAAAAAAAAAAACTTATGGACTTATAGAATCCGGAATAGAAATAAAAAAAAATTTACTAAAGCAAAATACTTGATAAATAATAAATTAAACCACATTTTATTATATAAACTATATTTTATTTTAGATCCCCTCTCTTATAACAAGATGTGATTTAATTATGGAGACCTTTGAGATTCTCTTCAAAAAATCCTATGTCAATAAACTTATTTGGCTACTATTCAGGGTGTCCGAAGTCACCATCAAGTGGGTAAGGGGCAAAAGCCTTTTTTTATTATTTTGGGGAAATCCTCGTAGGATACCCGTCCGGCCCGGGGAGAGCAGGTTATTCCGGACTCGTAACAAAAAAGCGAAAAAAAGAACTAATTCTCTTTCAAGTGGTTACATTTCAGGAAATCTATTCTTAAAGTCTAGCCTATACCTACCTACCCTATGAGGCTTCACAGACGGGCCAGTTGGCGCAGTTGGTTAAGAGTCTGGTAAAGATTCCACCTATTGCGCCGCAGGTCATGGGTTCGATTCCCGCACAGGACATGCATTTGTGTGCATTTCCTGCCGTAATTATGTATATTAAGTATGTATTTACAAACAAAAAGTAGTATATGTATTATATCAGTTATCTGGTTTCCATAGTACAAGCTCTGCTTAGTTTGGGATCAGATGACCGTGTGTGAGGAATGTCCCAGGATATTTATTTATGAAAATAATTTGTAGTATAGTTCCTAAGATATCGTTATTAGTGTGTGGTATTCCGTTATAATTAGGTTCCGAAGTAAAGTTAAACGGTTAAATGTCAGCAACCACTAATGCTGTTGATTTGAATGGAATTCTTGCTTACCCAACCTAATTGCAAAAATGTTTTTTTTTAGTTTCATTACAAACGGGTCCAGAATGGGGCCTGAAATTTCAAAGTAGGGCTACATTTTAAATGGGGTATCATATGAAAGGGCTTTATTTGTGCATTCTAAATCAGGTTTCTATTTAGTTTCTAAGTTATGCGGTCCAGTTTTTAACAACAGTGATGGCCAAAACCAATAAATATAAAAATAAATAAAAAAATAAAAAAGCCTTTATTTCCATATCCTTATTTTACATATAATTTTTTTAATTAGTTTCAGTTTAGTAACTAGTTGTTAGTATGGTTAGTTTTCTGCTTTTGGATATGGATCCCTCTTTGGGTGAAGGCCTCCTCCAAATTCTTCCAAGACTCTCTATTCCGCCTTGGATTACCCAATTTCTGCCGGCATTTTCTACTATGTCATCAGCCCACCGTCTATTTGGCCTGCCAACTTTTCTTTTCCCTATTGGTCCTTTCCACCGTGTTGTAACAAACCAATAAATATACGTCCAAGGAAGGTCAGAGCACTCGGTTAGACTAACCGCTTATTAGCTAGCGCGAGTTAGACTAAGACTTGGGCGGCTTTGTATAAAAGATTACTTATTTAAATGTCCTGGCTGACTGATTGATTGATGGGCGAGGTCCTTCACCAGCCGCTGGCGCGAGGCGACCCCATCCTTGCACCGGCCGGGGACCGAGAGAGGGAGGGTGCTGAGGCTGAGAAAAATAAGCCTGCCACTGTGTAAACTTTTATGTATTTGTTTTTTTTTTTTTTTATTTTTTTTTTTTTTTTTTTTACTTAAAAAAAGAAAAATAATAGATTGGCCGATCTTTTAAAATAGTTTTTTTTTTTCAACGTTTGTCATATACTGAGAGGAGATTTTGTGATGGCATATTTTCTAAACCTATGTTGGAATAGTCAAGTAAAACAATAATAAAAATCGACTGCAAAATACAAATATATTGTTTTATTACATAACAATAATTATTAACTATCAAGTTCAGCTTGAGTTTCCAAAAGCAGCTGTGCTAGGCTATGCTTCGCGCCTAGATCTAACGATGCGAAATCCTCATCGCGAAGTCTTGCGAGACATTCCTGCCGTTCTTCCTTGTCCCCATCCAGTTTGCAAGGGTTGGGTCTTGGGGACAAAACGAGCCCCGGTTCTGGGGCACGGATGCACCGCAGTGGGGAATGAGCTAAGATGTCACCCACTGAAGCGTGCGATGTTCCTCGCCATTGTGTGAATGCTGAAAAGTGATATTTTTTATTTATTTTGTGTTGTCTTTTATTATACTTAGGCTTGTTATTTATGGCAAAATTGTCCAAAAAATTTAACCTTGCTGAGTTTTCTCTAAAAAAGATGGTTGTCGACAATCTTCATCTAAAGAATCAACCTTTTTATGTTATTGACATAAGAGATTGTTAAAACTCTCTTGATATTTCGATTTATATAATTTATTGTTTTTTTTTCCAGTAGTTACTTATAATTTCCTTTATAACTTGTTTTTAACCGACGAAAAAACGAAGGAGATTTACAAGTCGACGCGTAATATTATTTTAGTAGTCCGGTTTAGATAATTCTTTTTTTTTTAATTTATAACTTTCCCCTCTTTCAAAAGTCAAAATCATTTATTCAAATAGACGAAAATAGACGCAGGCACTTATGAAAAGCCTGACTCTAATACTCTAATACCGGTTCGGAAGGTTGCATTTGCTGAGAAGAGCCGGCAATAAACTCAGCAATTACTCTTTTCAAAACAAGTTTAGATTCATTACATTATATTTACATTCTAATCGCACTGACAACAATTGCGTTCTTTGGAAATCATATTTTGTATACGATTGAGGTTGCCCGCGATACAGGATTATCCTAGTGCAGGGACCATTTCTTAATTATCTGTGTAAATTTTTACTTTTTAAAATAATTGATTTGATTTGAAATGTCAATCCCGTACAAAGGTGGATTGTTTACTAACGATGACGATTGTCGATAACCATCTTGTCTACTGGCCCTGTTCTTCGCAGTTAAAGGCCGACTTACGAACTTCATAAGTGCTCTCTACAAGAGCCTATATTGGATGAATATCTTTGACTTAAATAAAAAAAACATTGGAGTTATTGCCAGAGTCTTGCCAGTTAAAATGTTTGAACAGGCGGTAGAGTCAACTGTAAGCTTGCAAGGTAGGCTTGCAAATGTATTGGAGATTCTAAATAACTAACTTTTTTTTCACAAAGTTTTAACTTTTTTCACAAGAGGTATACTCCTGGATCAAGTTTATGATATGCGAAATCATGAATGACGATAGGTCGTCATTCATGATTTCGCATATCATAAAACTTCGAAGCGGCCGCGAGTGATCAGCGGAACATACCGACTGATAACCGACGGCTCTAATGCTGTCTCTCTTTTTTCGCAGTCAAACATTACGTTGGCCATGAAGGGCCCCCTAAAAAAAAGACCAGGCCAACTGGCCCGTCAAAATACCACCGTGTTAAACTCACCAGCATCATAGTCGGGAGCATAGAAGGCGAGCACGTGTCGGCTCATCAAGTTGAACCGGCCCGTGTTGGTCTGCGGCTTGGCGCCCGCCGCCGTCACGAAGCGCGGGTGCTCGTACTGCGAGTGCCGCGCGAAAGGCGTCGGCAGGTACCACTGCGACCCCGATATTGTGTTCATGCGGACCTGAACACAGTTTTAAAGATAATCACTAACGATACTTTAAAGATAAGCCACACTCGTGACGCGGGGCGCAGACACGCACGCACATGGCAGAGCAATTTCTACCTTATTATTCTTTCAATGCGATTCAAAAGTGTAAAGCCATGTCTTTCGTCCACAGCCGTCGCGCGTTGTTTGTATCCTAGTATAATTGGACAGAAGCGCTCGTGGTGTAGCATGATTAGCCGTTCTTAATCGATCGGCAAAGTTAAGCTACGTCTGTCTTGGTCGGTACCTGGATGGGTGACCGCCTATTACCGACCGTATTTCAAATCGAGCGTTTCCGTGCTTCGGAAGGCACGTAAAGTCGTTGGTCGCGGTTATCACTTAATTGTGATAGTCGTTAAGCTAGTTGGATGCCTCCTAGGCAGCTTGAAAAATTCCAACAGTAGGTTGACCACTAGCCTACCTCCACCAATCCGCAGTGGGCACGCGTGGTGGAGTATCGCCCAGTCCCTTTCACCCTCATTTGTGAAAGGAGGCCTGTTCTCAGCAGTGGGACATTATAGGCTGATGACGATGATGATGATGATGATAATCTATTTTTCTAACTATAAAACAGTACCGTGATTGACTGACTGACAGACGATACACAGCATAAGCCAGTATAATGGTAGACCTAGAGAGCAGCACAAAAGAGCTTCCTTCTGCGGACGCTCAGACTGTGGAACGAGCTCCCCGCCGTGGTGCACCCAATGGAAAACAGCATGGGGTTCTTCAAAAAGGGTGTGAAGAGCTTTCTGCAGGGTCGACAAATAGCGATTGATACCCCTGGTGGTACAAGCGTCCATAGGCTACGGTAACCGCTTACCATCAGGCAGGCCGTATGCTTGCATGCCAACTTAGTGGTATAAAAAAAAGATACGTTGGAGGATGCGAAACGATACTTTCATCTTTTTTTTTTACAAATATGCACGACATAGTAATTAGACAGTTTTTGGCAGGGTTCCGTAGTGAGACAAGAAATCCGTGCCACCTTATTATAAGATGGTTTAAAGCAAATTTTGCAAAACCTAGCTTAAATGATAGCACCGGCTCTTCTTGTTATATGACGTTAGAAAGTGATGATATAGTTTCGCCCTTCCGTCTGTCTGTATGTCACAGCCATTTTATTAGTAAAATCGGACTAGTTTTTATCAAAATCATCGCATCGAGACTCGCTTATTTTTCGCTGTTACATTAGGGTTTGGCCACCCATGGCCGCATGAAAAATTCCCTGTTTATCGTTATATTATAAACACCCAACCGATCCGTGATTGCTTTTACAAAAAGTCCTAAGTATATGTCTTAATCATATTATTCCAGGTTATGATCTATTTGCGTGCTACAATTCATCACGATTGATTGTGCCATTGAGGTCTCAAGAACAAACAAACAGACTCACTTAGTAGGATATTAGGATTAGTACGAAATAAAATGTTATTGAAACTGTATGACACATGGATTTAACATAGGAGGTAAATAAGAGGAAAATCCGAAATCAGGTCAGTGATTCAGTACAACACTTTCAGCCTATTCATGTATCGGGTCTATTCGCGCACAAATTATTATCAAAATTAAATTTTGATACATTAATATAACAATGAATTTAGTTCGCGACAGCTTAAAAAGTACTACACTGGCCCTGATTCTGTTGTTGACAACTAATTTTAATCTCTGTCTCTTTCTAACAAAGAACATAAGAAAAGGATGTAAGAAATGTAGTCCTGTCAAATTAGTCCAATGCTTGTTTTCAATATAAATTTAGTCGCCATCTATCGCGGTTACGCCTAAATAAGACGGCAAAGATTAATACTATTACTTATTATATTACTACTTTTTACTCATCTGGGGAAACCCTTGTTACACCTAGATGAATTCAAATCCACTCCTGCCAATAATATTGGTCTGCTTAAGTTTGCTATTTATTTACTTATTAAATATTTATTCAGTCTTCTTTGTAATTTTGCCGCCGCGCCGGGGCACGCAATTGTTTTCAGTGCGATTAGAATGTAAATAGTATGTAATGAATCTAAGCTTGTTTTGAAAAGAGTAATTGCTGAGTTTATAGCCGGCTCTTCTCAGCAAATGCAACCTTCCGAACCGGTATTAGAGTCAGACTTTTCATAAGTGCCTGCGAAGGTCTATTTGAATAAATGATTTTGAATCGAATTGAATTTTGAATTGAATTGATTGTGCAGTTTATTATAGTTGCAGGTCTTGGCAGTGAAATTTAATTAATGTGGCGATCACAATAGATCTTTTCTGATCGCAGTGATAAAAAAAAAGCTCTGGAAAGACTCGAAACAGCCACTTAACCCAAATAATAATAATACTATTTTTCAGGTTATTATTTTTTATTTATTATTTGTATCTATGATTAGGTATATGTTATTTTTATTTGGAAGAAAAGCCAAATATAGTTAGCCCAAAAATATTTCAAAAATATAGCTTTGCTGAGTTTCTTGCCGGATTCTTCTTCTTCCGGAGTTTAAGTTCTAAGTATGGGGAACCCCCAACATTTATTGTTTTTTTTCTATTTTTGTGTGAAAATCTTAATACGGTTCACAGAATACATCTACTTACCAAGTTTCAACAGTATAGTTCTTATAGTGTCTGAAAAAACAGACGGACGGAGTGGACAGACAGACAGACAGACAGATGTCATTTGGCTACGGAACCCTAAAAACGTAGCCACATCGGACCAGCCATTTTGAAGTGATGAATGTTTATTTATAGTTTTCTTATAAGTTTATTTTGCTTTTCACCCTCGACCACATCGTTGCTACCATGGTGAGACAGAAGTGACACATTTAAACAACAAGTGAAGATTCCGTGACGTATTCCGTCATAATAAAATATCAGAATGCCGCTATGACACAGAATAATTTGTTTACTATTTTATTTCCCATTACATATTACTTTATATTTGGATTTACCGTCATCAAAGCTTATATATTGAATAAGACGTGTTTCTTAGTGCACACTTTAGTCGTTTTCCTCCTAGAGGTCAGTACAAGACATTTTTTATTCCAAGTGATGGACAAGGCAATATTTTTAATACTGTTAATTTGTATCCATACTATCAACTGTAAAGATGGTGATGGTAAGTTCGATTCTATTTCATTGACATTAAAGTGTATTTTCATTTACTAATGTTCGTGCGCGGCGTCGCTCGGGTGAAATTCATGTCTCTATGGTAGTTGTTGAAGCTGTGCGTTGTCTCTGTTAGTGAGATAGTTGAGATGGGATGGGACTTCAAAAAAAGGAGGAGGTTCTCAATTCGAATGTTTATATTATTATTATTTTTTATGTATGTTCGGGCATAACTCCGTCGTATGTAGACGGATTTTCAAAATTATTTTTTTGTTCGAAAGGGGTTTATTTCGAAATGGTCCCATATAAATTTCATATAGATCTGATGATGACTTTCGGAGACAGACAACGGAACTCTTAAAAAAATGGCAGCAAATCAACCGCGATTGCTGCTATCGCATAAATATGCATTGTTTACCGCAAGCCTTTACACGCGAAAGTATTTAGTATATACGAAACTAAAAATTCAAAAATAAATTAACTTTTTAACAAAAAAATAAACCGCCTTCAAAGTACACTAAAAAGTAAGAAATAACTCTTATGTGAATGAAGTCAGCGAAATATTTTCTACAGAACACGTCATGCGACATGCTGACTTCTGTTAATTTATTATTGAGATTTTCATACCACAATACTGTACTAATTTTCGCTTATTTGCCCATTCCCTTTTACTCTCATTGGTGATAAGAGGCCCGTGGGACATTATAGATGACGATGATCTAAAAACGTACTGAAGATTCGGGAAAAAGCTTGTGATTTACGATAAGGATGTTTTGTAATGCGCATCAAAAGAATATAGGAAATATTTATGTTTTCTACATTATATTTATAATACCTAAATTCCACCGCAAGTCCGAGCACAAACCGGTTGTATCGCCTCATATACAGGCTGTTTATTTTCCAGCCAGTGAGGGCAACTTCTGAACAGATCTTATAGGAAAGCGCTGAAAGGAACCCCGACCTGAATTATGAAAAAAATAAAAATGCCATTAAAAAAAAAAATTTTTTTTGTTTAAAAAAAAAAATCTGCTTTTACTTCACAATACGAACAAAATTATGTATGACAATCTTGGTCACGAGTTGCTAGAAGTTATCGAAATTGACCTCTAATTGTTTGTCAGAATGCTAAGAGCTAATTCTTTATGGCTAAACATAGTGAGGTCCCTGCGAGATCTGCTCCACCTCGTCAAACTTTACGCAGGATAAAACCATGGTCAAGGAAAATATAAAATAATATTTAGAATAACTTCTAGCAACTTGTGAGCAAGATTGTCAAAAATAATTTTGTTAATATTATGACGTAGAAGCAGAATTTTGAAAAAAAAAAAATTTGAAAGATGTCCATATCGCCGAAAATCGTTTTTTTTTTAAATAAATTTTATTTTCTTCAAAATTCAGCTCGGAGTTCGTTTCAGCGTTTTTCTCTAAGACCTGTAGTTCAGAGGTTGCCCACACTGGCTAGAAAAAAAAAACATCCTGTATGTTAGCGATATTCGAAGTACAGTAAGACACAAAATATTGCCTCAAAATTCTTCGTTCGCGCATAAACCAAAATACCTACTTCGACGTAAACACCCGCAATATAAGCAACCTTATTGAAAGTATGTTATGTGCCAACATTTATTGCATTACTTTTTCTATTTCGCTCACACGATGTTGTATACTGCGTGGACTTTTGGCGGGCAGTAGGTGCTTTCTGATTGGTTGATGAATTAGCCGCGTGTTTAAATTGGTCAACTGTGCAGGTACATACATCGGTAGGCCATAAAAAATGTGTACAACTGTACAAATTGACGCGTGTGTGAGTCCTCATTTAAAATACTACTCACCCGGTCGGTTCATCGGAGTAAGCATACATTATATCGGGCACAGATTAACTTACACCACAGAGAACTCGTTTTTATAAGATAAATAACTAACCGTCCCCCGCGGCTTCACCCGCGTTCTCGGGAAGAGTATCCTATAGCAGTCTGTGATGATGTAGAATCCTATAGAAAGAATCGGATTTGTAGTTCTGGAGATTTCCCCCCACATCCAAACTTTACTTACACTTATTTATAATAATAATGTAGATTGAAGTGCAAAATAGCACCTTCGATAAATGTGACTAATAGCAGAGATATGGTGACATGAGTAGGTATATTCGGATCTCTTATTGAGAAAGTCACTTTATGTGACGTTTCGTTAAAAAACTGAGCAAATACAAATAAATCTGAGGCAGTAAATCCGATGGAATGTTACAAGATTATTTCGGTAAAAATTTTAAAGATGTCACGAAACATCGCAAAGAATTTTGTCAACGAAAAATAATTCACAAATCAACTCGCTTGTCGCAGCGGGTTTAATTAATGAGTGGCATTAAAGTATATTTTACCTTGTTTTATTTATTGGACTAATTACAGACAAGTTTTTCTGATCAATCAAACCTTTCCTGTATACAGCGTTTCCTTTACAACAAAATGTCACAATAACAGCTGGAATTTCGAGATCTCCACCTGTTATAGTGACATTTTGTTTTTTTTTTGTAATTCATGTAATATACAAAAAAGTATGATCAGCGATAAATGCACGCACAGCTCAAACCGCAGGGTTCACAAACTTTTAACATTTCACTCGATACTTATAAAACGATTTTTCAAAATGCAATACCTAAGTACGGGGCTATTAGGGGACTGCTGGGCGTAGAGCTAGTTTAATTACATAATATAAAACTAATTCCCAGTGCCGCGTCTGTCTGTCTGGACGCGATAAACTCAAAAGCTACTGCACGGATTTTCATACGGTTTTCACCGATAGATGTATTGATTTATGAGGAAGGTGGTGTATAATTCATTAGGGGTTTGTGTTAATTGGCTGAAATATGACGATGATTATTGAAGATCATATAGAATTACTCTGCTACCTGTGCGAAGCCGGGGCGTGTCGCTAGTAATTAAATAAATGTTGTTTTAGGTGGAGGTATACTGCCATTGAAACGATTGCGATACTATTATGGGCATGGAGGAGGTGAGGGTGGAGGCGGAGGGGGAGGAGGGGGCGGCGGGGGAGGCGGCGGCGGAGGGGGCGGCGGTGGCGGCGGGGGCGGAGGAGGGTGCGGAGGGGGAGGGAGAGGAGGAGGGTGCTGAAGCTAATAAAGAAGCTTACCACAGAACTTTAATGATAGTAAATTAAAAACAGAAAAATAATAAATAGATTGGCCGATATTTTTAAATTTATTTTTTCATCGTTTGTCATATTTTTATTTTTTTTATTTTATTTCATTTTTAACCGACTTCAAAAAAAGGAGGTTCTCAATTCGGTTGTATGTTTTTTTTTTTATGTTTGTTACCTCATATCTCCGTCATTTATGAACCGAATTGGAAAATTCTTTTTTTATCTGGAAGAGTACACTTTCCGTTTGGTCCCATTGTCATCAGATCAGGATTTGATTACTTCTTAGTGTACTTTGAAGTCGGTTTAAGTTTTTTGTAAAACAACACAGTAATAGATGGTACAGTACCGTACATCCTATATATGGTGACTGGTAATTAGTAAACGATACTTAGACAAATGTTTGTAAATAGGGATAAGTAACTAAATTAAATAGAAGCTGATGTTGTATTCTTATTCTTGTTAGTTACTAAATATTATGGGGTCAGGTGCTAAGAAAATTAAAAACCCTTTCTGTACAGTCGAGGACATAAATATGTATACACTTTTTGAAATTCAAAAGCGATTTTCTCGCATGTTTAACATTTAAGTGTTAAACTATTACACAAATCATAATAGTATATGTCAGAAGATTCTGCCTTTATAATATCTCATAATTTCAATCAGTAGTTTAAGAGGAAACCGTTGTTGAATTTTACTAAGTGTATACATATTTATGTCCTCGACTGTACCTGTGGCCACAATTAAGGGCGAAAGGGAATGGGCAGATACACCACCACGCGTGCCCACTACGGATCAGTGGAGGCTAGTGGTCAACCTACTGTTGGAGTTTTCAAGCCACCTAGAAGACCTCCAACTAGCTTAACGAGTATCACTAAGTGATACCCGAGAACAACGGCTTAACGTGCCTTCCGAAGCACGGAAACGCTCGAGTATCATACTACATAGGTATTTAAATTGTTAATTCCCATACGAGTTTTAGTATTTATCAAAATTGGCCTCGAGTATCCTTTTTTTCACGATATTGCTACTAATCAGTCATTCAATTCTAGCTGACGAATGCAAAAAATACCACTCTTTAGAGCCGTAGCAAAAGCAAAACAATAACTGTCTTCTTCATACTCATAAGCTTGCCCGCGTGCGAGAGAGACGGACAGAGTTAATGATGCGCATGTGCGACGTCACGCCGCACGATTATTCACAGACACTACACAATTGCGACGTGTAAATCTAGAAAAAAATCTATGCTTTGTAAAGATCGTCAACATTTTAGCAAGCCTCCTGTTAACGCCTTCTGACATAAATAAACAATAATGAACCGTACATACCCTGTTAATAAAGTCCTGATTGAAGTCCATATGTGGCACAGCTAGTAACACCAAGGAATCTGGAGTGAGTTTCTGCAGGGCTGCAGTTAGGGCTATTTTCCCAGCTCGCAGCAACAAGCCTGCCTCAGTCTTGCCTGAGTTCGGGCCTGCGTCTTTGTCTAGGACGTCGTCTAAGATGTCTAATTGTGCTCCTTTGTGTCGGGACGCTAGTGCGGTTATGCTCTCGCGCAGGGGCGCTGAGAATGTTGTGTTCTCATTAGCTGAGCGAAGTATCACCTAAAGTAGGAAGAAACAGATGATTTAAGAGCAGTCAATCCGCCATACTTTTCATACAAAAGCTCTGTAATTATGATGGCGTTGTTAAACATTTTTCGTTAGATGTTTTAAACAAATTGGTATCTTGTGCACTAGATCTATAGTCGAGTAATGGAGGTAAAAAGGTACTTACAACAACAAGTGCCGTATTCTTATCCTGTCCGAGACAAACCGCTTCGTATCGTTGCATAAACGTTTCTGCCTCCTCCATGTGTTCTGTAGAGTCTATAAGTGGCAACACCATCGCCACTTTAGCGCTTTCAGTGACATAGCGAACTGGGACCAGTCGAGCTGCCCCCAGCGGCCTTACTACTTCTATTTGACGGAGGGTCTGTGGAAAATTGTCGGTGGTTTTTTTTAATCGACTTCAAAATAAAAAAGTAATATAAAAAAAAAACGCCTTCAAAATACACTAAAAAGTATGAAATTATTCTAATCTGAAACTGATTTGAAGTCAGCGGTTTTTAATCGACTTCAAAAATAAGAGATTATCACTTCGACACGTATGTATGTAATATTATTGGAACTGCAATATATTCACATATGATAATCTATTAGGGCTTCCAGACGAATATACAAAATTTCAAAGGTGTATGTATGTTTGTCCACGCATATCTCCGATATTAATCGGATTGTAACTATTCTTTTTTTATTGACACATCCTCTACTGACGTGTGTTGTGTTGTGTTGTGTTGATACTGACATGTGTGTTAGCTCCCCCGGTGGGTGTCAGTTTGATCGTGAGCCGGTATCTCAGCGCTATGGCGGGCTGCCAGCACCACGCTCCCTCCACCAGCGACACATCCTCTACTGACGTGTGTTGTGTTGTGTTGATACTGACATGTGTGTTAGCTCCCCCGGTGGGTGTCAGTTTGATCGTGAGCCGGTATCTCAGCGCTATGGCGGGCTGCCAGCACCACGCTCCCTCCACCAGCGACACATCCTCTACTGACGTGTGTTGTGTTGTGTTGTGTTGATACTGACATGTGTGTTAGCTCCCCCGGTGGGTGTCAGTTTGATCGTGAGCCGGTATCTCAGCGCTATGGCGGGCTGCCAGCACCACGCTCCCTCCACCAGCGACACATCCTCTACTGACGTGTGTTGTGTTGTGTTGTGTTGATACTGACATGTGTGTTAGCTCCCCCGGTGGGTGTCAGTTTGATCGTGAGCCGGTATCTCAGCGCTATGGCGGGCTGCCAGCACCACGCTCCCTCCACCAGCGACACATCCTCTACTGACGTGTGTTGTGTTGTGTTGTGTTGATACTGACATGTGTGTTAGCTCCCCCGGTGGGTGTCAGTTTGATCGTGAGCCGGTATCTCAGCGCTATGGCGGGCTGCCAGCACCACGCTCCCTCCACCAGCGACACATCCTCTACTGACGTGTGTTGTGTTGTGTTGATACTGACATGTGTGTTAGCTCCCCCGGTGGGTGTCAGTTTGATCGTGAGCCGGTATCTCAGCGCTATGGCGGGCTGCCAGCACCACGCTCCCTCCACCAGCGACACATCCTCTACTGACGTGTGTTGTGTTGTGTTGTGTTGATACTGACATGTGTGTTAGCTCCCCCGGTGGGTGTCAGTTTGATCGTGAGCCGGTATCTCAGCGCTATGGCGGGCTGCCAGCACCACGCTCCCTCCACCAGCGACACATCCTCTACTGACGTGTGTTGTGTTGTGTTGATACTGACATGTGTGTTAGCTCCCCCGGTGGGTGTCAGTTTGATCGTGAGCCGGTATCTCAGCGCTATGGCGGGCTGCCAGCACCACGCTCCCTCCACCAGCGACACATCCTCTACTGACGTGTGTTGTGTTGTGTTGTGTTGATACTGACATGTGTGTTAGCTCCCCCGGTGGGTGTCAGTTTGATCGTGAGCCGGTATCTCAGCGCTATGGCGGGCTGCCAGCACCACGCTCCCTCCACCAGCGACACATCCTCTACTGACGTGTGTTGTGTTGTGTTGTGTTGATACTGACATGTGTGTTAGCTCCCCCGGTGGGTGTCAGTTTGATCGTGAGCCGGTATCTCAGCGCTATGGCGGGCTGCCAGCACCACGCTCCCTCCACCAGCGACACATCCTCTACTGACGTGTGTTGTGTTGTGTTGATACTGACATGTGTGTTAGCTCCCCCGGTGGGTGTCAGTTTGATCGTGAGCCGGTATCTCAGCGCTATGGCGGGCTGCCAGCACCACGCTCCCTCCACCAGCGACACATCCTCTACTGACGTGTGTTGTGTTGTGTTGTGTTGATACTGACATGTGTGTTAGCTCCCCCGGTGGGTGTCAGTTTGATCGTGAGCCGGTATCTCAGCGCTATGGCGGGCTGCCAGCACCACGCTCCCTCCACCAGCGACACATCCTCTACTGACGTGTGTTGTGTTGTGTTGTGTTGATACTGACATGTGTGTTAGCTCCCCCGGTGGGTGTCAGTTTGATCGTGAGCCGGTATCTCAGCGCTATGGCGGGCTGCCAGCACCACGCTCCCTCCACCAGCGACACATCCTCTACTGACGTGTGTTGTGTTGATACTGACATGTGTGTTAGCTCCCCCGGTGGGTGTCAGTTTGATCGTGAGCCGGTATCTCAGCGCTATGGCGGGCTGCCAGCACCACGCTCCCTCCACCAGCGACACATCCTCTACTGACGTGTGTTGTGTTGTGTTGATACTGACATGTGTGTTAGCTCCCCCGGTGGGTGTCAGTTTGATCGTGAGCCGGTATCTCAGCGCTATGGCGGGCTGCCAGCACCACGCTCCCTCCACCAGCGACACATCCTCTACTGACGTGTGTTGTGTTGTGTTGATACTGACATGTGTGTTAGCTCCCCCGGTGGGTGTCAGTTTGATCGTGAGCCGGTATCTCAGCGCTATGGCGGGCTGCCAGCACCACGCTCCCTCCACCAGCGACACATCCTCTACTGACGTGTGTTGTGTTGTGTTGTGTTGATACTGACATGTGTGTTAGCTCCCCCGGTGGGTGTCAGTTTGATCGTGAGCCGGTATCTCAGCGCTATGGCGGGCTGCCAGCACCACGCTCCCTCCACCAGCGACACATCCTCTACTGACGTGTGTTGTGTTGTGTTGATACTGACATGTGTGTTAGCTCCCCCGGTGGGTGTCAGTTTGATCGTGAGCCGGTATCTCAGCGCTATGGCGGGCTGCCAGCACCACGCTCCCTCCACCAGCGACACATCCTCTACTGACGTGTGTTGTGTTGTGTTGTGTTGATACTGACATGTGTGTTAGCTCCCCCGGTGGGTGTCAGTTTGATCGTGAGCCGGTATCTCAGCGCTATGGCGGGCTGCCAGCACCACGCTCCCTCCACCAGCGACACATCCTCTACTGACGTGTGTTGTGTTGTGTTGTGTTGATACTGACATGTGTGTTAGCTCCCCCGGTGGGTGTCAGTTTGATCGTGAGCCGGTATCTCAGCGCTATGGCGGGCTGCCAGCACCACGCTCCCTCCACCAGCGACACATCCTCTACTGACGTGTGTTGTGTTGTGTTGTGTTGATACTGACATGTGTGTTAGCTCCCCCGGTGGGTGTCAGTTTGATCGTGAGCCGGTATCTCAGCGCTATGGCGGGCTGCCAGCACCACGCTCCCTCCACCAGCGACACATCCTCTACTGACGTGTGTTGTGTTGTGTTGTGTTGATACTGACATGTGTGTTAGCTCCCCCGGTGGGTGTCAGTTTGATCGTGAGCCGGTATCTCAGCGCTATGGCGGGCTGCCAGCACCACGCTCCCTCCACCAGCGACACATCCTCTACTGACGTGTGTTGTGTTGTGTTGATACTGACATGTGTGTTAGCTCCCCCGGTGGGTGTCAGTTTGATCGTGAGCCGGTATCTCAGCGCTATGGCGGGCTGCCAGCACCACGCTCCCTCCACCAGCGACACATCCTCTACTGACGTGTGTTGTGTTGTGTTGTGTTGATACTGACATGTGTGTTAGCTCCCCCGGTGGGTGTCAGTTTGATCGTGAGCCGGTATCTCAGCGCTATGGCGGGCTGCCAGCACCACGCTCCCTCCACCAGCGACACATCCTCTACTGACGGCCAGCGCTGCATCGCCCAAGATCTGGCTGTCTGCACTACCAACTGGGAACATATTAATTTTATGGTCATAGAGCCTTCGAAGCATTATAAAGGTCAGCAACACATTTGAGAAAAAGAAAAGGTCCAAGGGTGGGACCTTGCGGGACACTTGTAGTTACTGATGACACTGGGGATTCCTTACCATTTACATCGACCTTTTGAATTCTGTCACACAAGTATTTAAGAGTTTACAAAAGTACAATAACTTAAAGCTGTAGTAATGTTGTTTCCTGATCAGTGTGTTATGATAGACATAATCAAAAGCCTTGGACAAATCACAAAAACCACCGAAGGTAACTCGTGTTTTCTCTCAGCCGTCAAAAATAAGCTCGACACTAGTAGCGGTTGTTGAACGAACTAGTAAAACCAAATTGTTTACTGTCAAGCAGTCTATTACAATTGAAATGAACCATCAATTGATTAAGGATAATCTTCTCGAAAACTTCGAAATCAGTCTAAAAGTGGGGTATGTATGTACTACCGGTTTTAAATAAAGAAAATAAAGTTTCATTAGATTACGAAGCACAACTCAATCAATATTATTTTAAAGTAAAAGTATGTAGCACAACATAATCAAGTCGAATTAACAAGTGTAACTGAAAGTTCCCATAGATCAAATGTGTTATTCAAATTTAGAGATCTGAGTTTTAATTATTTCACTAGACGTAACAGTACATTCTGTTACATTTTTCTTACGTAACGATATAGCGAGAGTTGGAGAAGAATCACTTATAGATATTACCATTACAGTCAGATAGTCTAAAAAATATTTGTTATTAAACTTTTCGAGTTTTTCCCAGTTCAACAAGCTGCCTTTCGAACCGGTGGTAACTCCAGTAGATTTTATCTAAATAAGTAAGTCCTAGGGCCTAAACTGAATTAATGGCTAAATATAATAAACTTACATCGACAGCTAATTTGTTGGCGCCCGTAAGAGCCCCGATAGTCCGATGATCATCCGGCATGAATGCATGAGTTGCGTTAAATGTCGTCCACCGTAAATGGTCGAACCTTATCATAAACAGAATAAGGTTTATGTTACAATGGCATGTCATTCAACTAATGTCTTATAAGTGTGGGAATGATTTAGTTAGAACGCAGCAGATGTATGTTAGATTTAAGAATGAATGGAAAGTGTGAACGCAACCGACATGAAAGAGATAGACGCATGAAAGAAAGAGAGAGCATGAAGAGTGACAGACAGACGAGAGAAGGATTGGACGAACGACGTTTAAAAATAAGAGTTATAATAAATTTAATGATTTGTTTAAGAAGTCAAGAAGAGAAAATACATAGTGTTTTTGGCACATTTATCTTTCATTACCACCTTAGCCCTACATACATGGAAAAGTATAGGTCGATCAATATCATCTCATCTCACTAATGTTATAAATGTATGTTTGGATGTTCAGATCTTTGTTATTCAATCACGCATAAACGGCTCATCGGATTTCAATGAAATTTGGCATACAGATAGAATATGTTATGGAACCGCTGGGTGAAGACTAGTATAGTACAAATAAACCCTGATAGTCCAAAATTAAGCTTTCTATGTTATCCCATCCCATAATAAAAGGTCCCAAACATTTAAATTAAATTTTAGTGAGATGGATAAAATGTGTATTTGAAAGTGCAGAGGGTCTACTACGAAAAACGATATACGATAGTCCGATCATCGCTGTCAAATATTAACCAATAGAATTGCTGCAAAACTGACGAGACGTAAATTTTGTGGAATTCTATTGGCTACTTGATTGACAACGATGATCGGACTATCGTGTAGTATCGTGTATTTTGTATTATCGTGTGTTTTTCGTAGTATAGGCCCTGGTCTCCATGTCTCCGTAGTACAAGCTCAGTTTAGTAAAAGAATATCTTTATTTTTACTGTGTATATATCTGTGTTTGACCACAATCTCACCATGGTAAGTGATGATGTGGCCGAAGGTGGTGCACACACAAAGCCTAGAAGGAACTGGCTCTCAAGTGCAGCTTGAACACTCTTAAATTAGAATTGTAGTTGATTTAAATAATAAATCTAACAATCGAAATAAGGATAGACATTCTCATGTCAAAATGGGAATCATAGTTAGCCGGGAGTAAGTATAGAGTTTTTTTTTGCAAAAGAGCAAAGTCTGCCAGAATAAAATGGAGAGGAGCATTTTGAATATCAGATTACAAGATAAGGTTAATCTAAACATCAAGCTCAAGCTCATTGTAGGATTCGAACTCTGGACCTTCGTCTCCTTCGTCTTAAATCTGCAATAATTGGACTGTTTTACAAAAAACTTAAACCGACTTCAAAGTACACGAAGAAGTAATCAAATCCTGATCTGATGACAATGGGACCAAACGGGAAGTGTACCCTTCCAGACAAAAAAAGAATTTTCCAAATCGGTTCATAAATGACGGAGTTATGAGGTAACAAACATAAAAAAAAAAAAAAAAAAAAAAAAACACAACCGAATTGAGAACCTCCTCCTTTTTTTGAAGTCGGTTAAAAAAGTCGTAATGAGCATGATCACCTGTTGTCAGGTAATGGCGGCGCGATGCCGACGTCCCCGCGCAGCCCGCCCGGCCACGTGCGGTTCCGGTAGCCGGGCGGGTGCCGCGCCGTGTTGCGCCACAAGTACCCGCGCAGCTTGTACACCTCCCACTGGTCGCGCTCTAAATATACCTACACGATATTCAGGTTTTATCAAACAACTTGTATGTTCAAGAACATATCCAGCTATAAGACGAGACGAAAATTAATGTTAGGGAGTTGTATGCGAGAAATAAAAACTAGACTGAGTTTTTTTTTTTTATACAACTTAATCGATAAACAAGCATACGGCCCACCTGATGGTAAGCGGTTACCGTAGCCATATGGACGCTTGCAACACAAGAAGCATCGCTCACGCGTTACCGACCTTTCCCCCCTCCCCTATGAGCTCTGGCGACCTTACTCACGCGCAGGAACACAAATTTACACAACATAAAGTTATTTGGCTGCGGTATTCTGTAAGGTGGAGGTACTCCCCCAGTCGAGCTGCTCTTTGAGCGAATAAACGCTATGCTCTACCTCTCTCAATTATATTTTGACATGCCAAATTGTGCCTTATAGAACAAACTGCAGAAACTCTTCAAGGGTTAGTGAGCCAAGTCAACGGGGGATCCCGAAGAAGAGTTTTTTCATGTAGGAAAAAAAATGGCACACTCGATTTCATACTACTTCATGAACATGCGATATACAAAAAATCTGAAATCAGAACTGTTTCGAACTGTGCGGGCTAAAAGGAGTTTTCTTCCGCTCGGACTGTGGAATGAGCTCCCCGCCGTGGTGCACCCAATGGAGTACAGCATGGGGTTCTTCAAAAAGGGCGTGAAGAGGTTTCTTCAGGGTCGGCAACGCGCGAGTGATATCTCTGGTGTTGCAAGCGTCCATAGGCTGCGGTAACTGCTTACCATCAGGCGGGCCGTATGCTTGTTCGCCACCTCAGTGGTATATAAAAAAAAATGGTATTTCCTCTAATGACAAAAAAAATATCCCGGTTTCACATACTTTCCAAAATCGACTAAAAACCTATAAATCTACCGCCTTATTCATAATCGCTTTTTAACTAAATCAGTGTAATAGTGTGCCCCGTCTCACTCTTCCGATCACCAATGTCACGTGTCAGATAAAGACTTCGGAATTTTAGCTAATCGACGTTTGATAACTTCATTATGAATAAGGGGGCTAGTATTTTACAATCACAAAATCAAGAATACATCGAAGATTGGTTACACAACATCTATTACATACATACCCTTGATATATAAGCGTGCAGCTGATAGAAACTGTTCGGTAATGTGACCCCACACACGGTGACCGCGTCCGCCAGCGCCGGGGACAGCGCCGACGATATCGACTCGGGATCCATGTGCACGGACGAGTACCGTTCACCCTGGACCAAATTATAAATACAGCATGAGCTTTCGGTGATGGAAACCATAGCATAGGGTACTTTGTAGTACCCACCTGACTGGCTACCCACCCTCAAGTCGAAAATCTGTCGCCAAGAACCTATCGGAGTGTTCAGACGGCTACACTTGAAAGGCAGTTCTTTCTAGGCTTTCTGTGCTTAAGCTTCGGACATATCATCATTGACCATGGTGAGATTCGATACATAGTTAGAAAAAAAAGTTAGATTTTCCTTCCATCAATTATTTCAAAAACGTCAGACGGCTGACAAGTAGGGACGGTCACCTTGAAGACTATTTAACCAGAATGGGTACAAAATATTTTATATTATCATAGGGTTTAATTTTAATTTATTTTGAAGCTAGTATTGAATATAGTATTCTTACGAAGATCTGCAATGTATAAAATGTAAAAAGTTGGCCCTATTACACTACCCTGTGGGACTCCAGTATACATGTAAGTAGTCTAACCTGTAGTGTAGGTGTACAAGACAAATGCGCGGCGTGCAGCACACACCGGCCGATGTTCTCGTGGTGGTGCGGGGAGTACGAGTTGCGTACACACCAGTCCAGCTCGTTGTGTATCGCGCGCAGTACAGAGTTAGACATTATTATACCACCCTCTGAAATTAAACGGCTTGTTGTCATTAATGTAAATAGGTTTAATGCTGGATGTACATCAGAGATATGTGGCTAGTCATCATCATCAGCCTATAATGTCTCACTGCTGAGAACAGGCCTCCTTTCACAAATCAGGGTGAAAGGGAATGGGCAGATAGTCCACCACGCGTGCCCACTGCGGATCGGTGGAGGTAGGCTAGTGGTCAAACTACTGTTGGAGTTTTCAAGCCGCTTAGAAGCCCTCCAACTAGCTTAACGATTATCAAAATTAAGTGATAACCGGGACCAACGGCTTTACGTGCCTTCCGAAGCACGGAAACGCTCGATTTGAAATACCACTAGACGGTCTACATCTAAATTAATATAAATGGTAATCTAATTTATACAAACATTTAAAATAGGTAAGACACAAACATACATATATGTAATATCTACCTATTTACTCACCTAAATATTAAAAATACATTCGAACAAGCTATTATACAATTTTTAGTACATAAGACATAATTATCAATTATGATTATAGTTCTGTAATGTAGTTAAGAAGTAAGATTTTAACTTAACTTTAATATTTTTAGAAGTAAAATCATCACGTACATTTGAGGGTAGGTTGTTGATTAGCCGAGGAACAAGATAAGTAGCAGTTCTTTCGCCATACATATTGTTTGCGCGAGTCGTACAAAGTCGGTTTTGAGCGACCGCTCTCGTGTATACAGAATGTTACAGATAATACATCACGAGCGCTTCAATGTATGTAGCTAGGGATGTGATCAATCCGCCAATAGGAACGCTTTATTACATCTACTTAATTGCGCCCCGCGGTTTCTCCCGCGTACCCGAGGGATATATTGCTTTCTCGGGATAAAAGTACCCTATGTGTTAATCCAGAACATATTCTATCAGCGTGACAAATCTCATCAAAATACGTTCAGTTGTTGAAGCGTGATTGAAGCACAAACATCCAAACTTTCGCATTTATATTATACTAGCTGTCCCCCGCGGTTTCACCCGCGTTCCCGGGATAAAAAGTAGCCTATGTTCTTCTCCATACCATAGGCCATATGCATACCAAATTTCATGATGGTGCGTTGAGAAATTGAGGCGTGAAGGCGTATCAAACAAACAAACAAACTCACTTTCGCATTTATAATATTAGCCCAGTCTATAAACCATACAGTCGTCCGACGCCTTTGATCTTGTGTAAAATGCCGACAACGTCTAGACAGTATCGCGACGGCCATATAAAGTATTTTGTGTCCCGAGCTACTAACATCGTTTTGTTCGCAGGTCGGGCTCGGCTTTCTCGCGTCTCGCCCCTCACATCCCGCTCGATTGCCTTGTCTAGACGTCTTCGTCGAACGACTGTATGGTTTTATAGACTGTGATATTGGTTAGGATTATAGTGAGATAACGTGAAAATGAAGCGAATCCTATTTGTCAACTAAAATACATCCCTCGCTACACATCTGTGGACAGGCAGCCTAAAAAGCCACTACAACGACAGGCCACATTGTTGACGGGGCAGTTGGCGTGGTTGGTATCACGCCGCAGACCGCGGATTCGATTCCTACCCAAGACATGCACTTGTATGCATGAAAATGTCTGCATGTCTGGGTGTTATTTCATTATGCATGTATCGTAGCTCAGCTTAGTTTAGGATCAGATAGCAGTGTGTGAAGATAATCCGAGGATATTTAGTTATATTTTTTTTTTATTATTAAAATGTCTTACATTTATTTGAACCAGGTGATATTGTGGGTTCGTCATGCTTTGTGAGGGAACTGTCTGTCGTGGTATGGACATGTTCAGACAGAAAATTGCAGTATTTGTCTATATGTACTAAAGTTCACATTTGTCTTTTTTATATCATAAAAATATATGAAATAATTGCTCTATTTATTTATCTCTAGATAGGGCTAATGCAATAAAAAGATAATCAATCTGATAAACTTTAATTGAATCCTGATAATACATTAATGATACAATCTATAGTCTCTTTATAATGTGATTTTTATCAAGTTTAATTATCTTTTGTCAAATCTTTGTACATTTGATTATCAGAGATTATCCTCATTAGATACATAAAAATAATTAAAATATTGATTGCAAAGAACCCTTCACTCATATACACCTACCCCCATATGAATAAATAAGGTGTAAGTCAAGTATAGTAATACCTAGGTTCTAAATATATCCGTCACTTTCTAATGTCATATAACAAAAAGGGCTGGGGCTATCTTAATACCTGGGTGTTACAAGACTGACTTACACCTTATTTATTAATAAGGTAATTTATTAAAAAAAAAAAAAAAAAATTACTCGTAACCACGTGGTATAAGGTGACGCAGAATATTTGATTTACTCTGAACCTGAGTGTTTCTAACAATGAATATCCCTGGGCCACTCTTCACACGTCTCAAAGATAACCAATGTACAACTTAAGCTATTCCCACCAAGACTCAAGAAAGTTTACATAGCCCGGGAGCTTCATGGCAAACAGCCATTCAATTTGTTTCCTTATTTTTTTAGACCATTATGTCTCAAACAAGCAACTCAACCTGCCTGATGGTAAGCAGTTACCGTAGCGTATAGACACTTGCAACACTAGAGTGTTGCACACCATATAAAAATCATATAAATTACAGGTTGATGATAGTAGCTGTGCTGGCAGCGGAATAGACAAGAACAGCCGGGCTATTGCGTATCTTTGGTGGTAATCGTAACAAACACCATTAATTATTTCATCCAATGACGCGCACGCGGTATGACGCGACGATGACCATTCGTGGATCCTGATTGGACGAAATTCATTAATGGTGTTTGTTACGATTACCACCAAAGTTACGCGGTAGAGCCCCTGGTCCCCACACACTGCTAGTACAGTGCTTTCTCATGGTACTGCTAAACGTACTCACCAAGTGAACAATAATGACTATCATCCTCGGCAATCTTTCCCATATAAACATCTTGACTGACACTCAATTTCGACACCAACTCGGTCAGTCTTCTCGCATTAACAAATGACTTATCCGACACGAGGAAGAAGAAGTCATATTCTTCAAGGAAGTTATCAGCTAAATACTTCAATGCGTGGAACGGTTTCAACATTTCTCTAGTGTCAGTGAAACCAACGACATTGGCTAGGCCTGGGATGACACTCATGGCATTTGCAGTGATGAAGAACTTTAATGCTGGTTGCAGTAATGCAGCGGTGTGGTTGAGAGCTGCCACTTGGAGTTTGAGGGCATCTTCTGAACTTAGTACGCCAGTTAGGAGTGATGCTGGAATGTAAAATTGATTTGAATTGATTTTTTGAGCCCATTCTGCCTACATAGGATTTACACAACACATTCCTTAGTCAGTCAATTTAGTTTTTTCATACATTGCATTAAAATCTACCCACAAATAGTGTCTACAGAAGAAGTACTATTTAGTTTGGGAGCCTATGGATTCAAAAATAAGCTTGATAAAAAATTATGTTTTATGCCAATAAATGAATTATTGTATTTGTATTTGAATTGTATTTTTTCATAGATATTTAAAATTAACATTATATAAGGGTCATTTACTTATGCACTATTTATATCTGGATTGAAGGACAAGAATAACTTTTGTTTAGTAAAATAATAATATGGATATCCTGTTATTGTTGCAAATAATATTTTTTATTGTCAATAAAAGGATTTACATACAAAACAATATAAAATATCAATAGCATATTAGATATAGGAAGTGTATGATAAATAACATTGTGCTCCCATTAATAAAGTCTAATTTGTATTGTATTCATGCAAACTGTATATCAAGGTCTAAAACAAGGATGCTTTACCAATATTAGCTGTTTGCTTATTAAACTTTTGATGGGCAGTGCCGTCTATAAATAATAATGACTTCTCCTGACTGACTGACTGACTGATTCATCAAAGCTGCGGCTACAAACTTGAAATTTTGCACACAGTTTCCTTTTATAACATAAGCATCCACTAAGAAGGGGTTTTTGGAAATTCAATCTTTAAGGGGGTGAAAAGGCAGGATTTTGTTTGTTTCAAAAATCTTATTCCCTGAGTTTATAATCTTGTAACGTAGCATAGTTACTTAACCAGATAAATAATAGGTTCTATTAGTTTACCCCTCATAATAGATTTATGGGATGTTAAAGTTTGTACAAGAAACCTAATGCATATTCTGATCAACTTGAAACTGTATACTTTGAACAGAAAATAATGAAACATGATTGAGGGGAGGATTTTACTGTCTTTAATTAACTCAACAGTTGGTACCCATTGTTCCTTTTATAGCCAATAAATAAATAATAAATATATATCCTGGGAAATTCCTCACACACGGTCATCTGATCCCAAACTAAGCATAGCTTGTACTATGGAAACCAGATAACTGATATAATACATATACTACTTTTTGTTTGTAAGTACATACTTATACATAATTACACCCAGACTCAGGACATACAGATATGTTCATGCACACAAATGCATGTCCTGTGTGGGAATCGAACCCACGACCTGCGGCGCGATAGGTAGAATCTTTGACCAGAGTCTTAACCAACCATGCCAGCTGGCCCGTCAATAAGGAAGGATTTTTGGAATTTCCTATGGAATCTAATACCGTTTTGTAAGGTTTTTATTTGCTGAGAAGAACTGGCATAACATTTTGCAATTAGTTCCGTTCTTTAAACTTATAATTCATAACATTTACATTCTAGTCTCTCATTCTTTCTGTTTGTTTACAGGACCAAGCAGCAAAACTTTATGTAGTAACTAGAGTTAACTTTATTCCATGGCTTATTTTATATAGTGCCCTACCCGCCACAGTGGTGTTTAAGGAGAACAGCAGCCAAAGTGCGCTTCATGCTTCTGTGGCATATATGACACAAAAGAGGTAGAGCATAGGGTTTTTTTTCTCTCGGCGATCAGCTCGACTGGGGAAGTACCTTGGCTAGTACACCTTACAGAATACCGCAGCCAAATAACTTTATGTTGTGTTCCTGCGCGTGAGTAAGGTCACCAGAGCTCATTGCGGAGGGGGGAAAGGTCGGTAATGCGTGAGCGATGCTTTGTATGTTGCAAACGTCCATATGGCTACGGTAACCGCTTACCATCAGGCGGGCCGCATGCTTGTTTAGGTACCGACTTAGTCGTATAAAAAAAAAACAAGGATGAAAATTATCTGTTATATTGTTACAATTTCATATAGATTTTAATGCCAGCCAGTTCTCCCTTCGCTGGTTACTAGTGCTTTGGCCTAAATTACTTTATGGGACACTGAACTTCACTGAAGAAAAAACTAAGGATTACAGATTCAGTGTCAATCAGGATGCCTTGAACAAATGATTTTAGACAGGCTGGTATTTGTGCCAAGATATAGCTTGATAAAACACCTAAATGACTATATTTGCCCATACTAAAAGTAGGCTGCTGAGCCAAAATATTAGTAGGAAATAAAAAAACAAATTTACTGTTCTCATTTTAAAGATGCAAGAATACCTCTCATCCCAAGTTCGGTGCTGTAATATCGTGGGCGCTGGATACTCCTGCCAGCCGCCTGTCCACCAGATCCAAGTAGTTTCTCCTCCCTCTGTGGTTCAAACTCATCCGTAGTTGGTGAAACACTCCCAACACTCGCCACACACGCCGCAGGCTCCTCGTCCAGAGGAATCACAGCCAAGGACACCCATAATCCAAGAAATAGCCCAACCAAAAAGAACGAGTTGTGTTTCACTTGTGAAACTAGGTATCGAGACAGCATTATGCTACTTTTTCACTTATTATGGACACATGAACGTGGCGTGCTATGGTCAGCGCTTTTAAGTTTGATGAGATACAAATAGATTCTAATTGATTAATTTTCAACGCTTTTATCTAGGACACGTCAAAACGATTTTAGTTGATTGATTGATTTGATTTGTTTTTTTATAGAGATTGGGGTAGGGAGGGAGGGATTCCGATTTCAATTCGATTCATAAAAAATCGACTGTTTAAAGGACGATCTTCAATCTTCAGAATAGATTTTATCAAAAAAAAAATTGATATATAGATCGATTGTTCGTTCAATTGTTTTTGCATAATCATCTACTGACAAAGTTTACGGGATCTCTATTGTACTTACACCGTGCAAAATGTTCTACACTTTATAGCAAATAAATGAATTTGATGAAAAAGATCGCTGCAAAGTCAACAGATCGAGAATCGTTTTATTTCGATAGAGAATTTGGCCCATTTTCTTCTTCTTATTTTTAAGTTGGCAACCAAGCCCAATTTAGGGCTCATTTCGGCCAGTTTCGAGTTATAGGTACCTACCTATTATAATTTCCAGTCACAATAATTCACTATCACATATCCTCAGTCAGTCACCGTCCATAAGTCATGTTTTATTAATTAAAATAGGTGGTCATTGTAATAAAACTCTTCACAGACTTTTTGAGACAACTTGAAGTTACGATTCACGATAGGTACACATTTAATTTCATTTAACTTCACTGGTGCACATGGATTGATCTTTATTGGATAAAATACCACAGATAATATACAAAAAACTCAAAATACACGAATTCATGAAAATATAAACGAAAACGCATCATCACTCTGCAAGTTCCCGCCAAAAAATCGGTATAAGTACTTTTCCCGGTTCGTTAAGTTCCGAAAATTGGAAATATGATATTATTAGTTTCCTAAAATATGTTTTTATTTAACAATTATGTTTTAATTATGCTTGTGTAATAGTATTATAATGCGTATGTAACTAACAAAAAAAAAATGTATGTCGTTCAAAACGGACCATATAAATTAATATTCGAGATATCCTATTTTGTCACGACCATGACCACGATTCGAACGATTTATGACATCGATCTTCTTGTCACGAGTTCACTGGTAGGTACACGACACACGAGTGACTTGAGTGCCATCAGATAGGTGTGAATCGACTTGAGTTTACTCAGAAACAGATTTAATTACACCTACACGCGTAGAAATACATGAAAACAATAAAAACTCTCATTATTCGAATGAGCCGAATGTTTGAGTGCCTCTACAAATACATAGAGTGACTCGAGTGATTTGATGACTCGAGTGATTTGATGACTCGAGTGATTTGATGACTCGAGTGAGTGGTCAACGAATGTTTTTTACTCTAGTGATAAATCGGACTTGCGTTGCATCACTAGATTAAGTTTCGTTTTACTTATATTATAATAATGAACTTTGAAATAACCATTATAATTTTTATTTGGAAAACAAGTGTTTTAGCTTAGTGAATTTAGCATAATCAATAATAATAATATGTATGTATTTTATTATGTTATTTTATTGAATATATTAAGAATACATGCTTCTTTTACATTTTTAACTTGACGGTTTGTACCTACATCAAGCCTACACCATTCCGTGATCAGAAACTCTCTCGCCCTACCTCGCTCGAAACATCAGGCAAGACTTTTTGGCGGGAAATTGCAAAGTGACGTTGCTTTTTGTTAACCGACTTCAAAAAAAGAAGGAGGTTCTATACGATAATACGATGCGTTCAAAAATAAATTAACTTTTTATTTTTTTATATCTAACATACATAGCATATAAGTAATTGGAATTTATTCCAACAGCAAAGTTGAAAAATCAAAATGAAGGTGATGATGAGACAGATAATGAAGAAGCAGTTGCCGATGAAACTGTGAACATAGTCTCCGAGATTTTTGAACCGGTACCAATTACCTAAGAGCACAGCAAACTTTGAAACGGTACCAAATACGAGCACAGCAAATCTCTTTGATTTTAATTTAATTTCAGATTGTCATTGATGTTTGATTATTATTATAGTTGATTTTGTTACGGAATCTTCATGCGGATCCCTAATCACACGGTCTTCTACCATTACCGATTACTCAGCATAGTGTCTGATGTCCTACGCTCCGTTAGAACCGCGAGTGTTACGTATTACCGTGGCTTTTTCCAACCTAACATCGGTGGGACTAGTCGTCCGCGTTAATTTTAATTAATTATAAGTTTTAATCTTAAGAAACTTTTGTGGAACGATTAAATATACCAGTGAATATTCTAAATTAGACTCTGGATTTTATTTGATTTTGAACGGCCCACCTACATAAGTATTTATTCTAATGTATAAAACACGTAGATAAAGATAAAGCCATATTTATCATAGTACCTACCTAATGTGTTATATTGTTTGCCTTGATGTTTGTTGATTATTATTATAGTTGATTTATTGTCATGTTAAAACAAGTAGATAAAGATAAAACTATATTAATATTTCATAGTAATCTGTTTTATTGTTAATTATTTGCATTGATTTAGAATATACATAGGTACCTATACATTTATTAGTTTTTAGTATTAGATGTCTAATCTAAAAACTTTTTCAGTTTTCAATGTTGATTATTCAACTCCATTCCATCTGATGACAGTTAAAATGGAAAAAAAAACAAAAAAAATAACATTGTAATTTTTTTTTTGTAATAATAATTCACGGAGTATTTTCCCGCCGTTTGGGAATTTTCCCGTATTTTTTCATTATTTCCCGTATTTTTCTTTTCTTCCATGTTTCTTCCCATATTTTTTCATTCCCTGCCCATCCCTATTTCTAGGTAGGTACTTAGGAGAAGTCCGGGCATAGTGAATAGCCCAGGCAAAGCGAATTCCCTTTATTATTTCAAAATGATGCGTCTGAGCACAACTGTTTCATGGCCTCTCCCCTACTCCTCAATCATAAAGAAACAGACCTAGCATTGGGTTGTGCGAAGTTCGAGAAAAAAATCATAAAGTTATAATCTGTTTAATTATTCATGGACGATTTGTTGTTACTGTTTTAACTTTACTATAGCATATTATTAATTTATGTATGACACACGCACTGATATGTGATTTAGTTCTTATATTCGGAATTGTTATTCTTCTTAAATTATGTTTTGACTTATATTCTTCGGTAATTATTCATTAATTGATCGTGTGTTCACTTTGCCCTATGGTCCTGTTCACTTTATCTGTTGGTTTGGCCAAAGCGGCAATAGGTAGGTAGGTACTATTAATGTTTCTGAGTAAAGTATTGAGATAACGTAATTTTTGTTGAGTTTATAAGTAGAAACTTTAATAAATACTCATTATGACTCCGTAATGAGACGTTGTCTTTCCATAGGGTTTTATAGTTTATAGTTCCATAGGTTTTTATTGTCAAACTGATAATTCGGACCTAAGTACACGATTTGACAGGTATTTTCAACCAACTCTATACAACTCTATGGAAAGAAAACGTCTCATTATTTTATTTCTGTGTCTACTAATTTTCCTTCCATTGATTGTCAAAGCTTTGCCCGGACTCTACTATTAATTTTTGTGTGGAGTATCTAGGTATCTAACTAATCACTTTTGAAGTTCTTTTGCTTTGTTGTAGATATTCTATTGAGTACTTATATAGCCTAATAAAATTACTAATAATAGGTAATTAATACATTGTTTGTAAGCTCTGACCTCAGATGTATTTCATTTTTTTTATTGTGTTGGTAACTAACAAGATGAGCCATTGAAAGAAAACACAGCATATAATCATACCACAGACTATCAAATAAATATACCTAGAAAGAACGTCGCCATACTACACGAATATATAAAACAGGCCATCTTTTATAGGCTGCTGCGCGTAACAGCTACGTTTTACGCTCCCTCTGCGTCATTCTGCTTGTCATAGTGACGTTCATAATGATAGCAGTTGTTGAAATATTCCAATTAAAATCGGGAGAAATTTAAATATTACACATTATTTTGCAATTTTATTTATTTTTATTTCATTTAGCCCCCACAGTTAGGGGCTATTTTTTTCGACGCGTGCACAGCTTCGACGCTCAATCTGGATGTATCCTTAATCAAAGCATAATAATAATTTTGCGTATCTGTCGCTTGGGGAAATCTACATTCAACTCTTGCGGAAAACGCTCGGCTCTAAAGCAAGTAGCGCATGCAAATATTTATATTATTGTCTCAGGAGATTGCTAGAATAGACTCACTTCTATTTGCACTTATTATCCTTAAGAAATAAGTACCTAAGTACCTACGTGAAATACGCTTGCTGAGCAACTTTTGTTTTGTGTAAATAATCAACGAGAAAACCTAGGTACTTAGGTGCGAACTGGTCATTTGGTTAAGGTGTGACAAAAGAAACTAGCCGCAATGTTTTTTTCCTTACTTTATGTTTTCGTTAGGTAACTTAAAACAGTTTCACACCCACATACTTAACCGGCAAACTTCTTGCCACAACACGTAAACTGCACAGAAGCAAAATTTTAGGACTCTCGGCGTGAGATAATAAATAATTATACGAGTACCTATATTTATGTTGCCAGTGTACCTACGCAAACCATTCCCCACTCGCCCAGTACGCCTAAATTGTGCCACGAAGTTTGCCGGGATCTATGACTTGACGTGCTTGAATTCGCCGCGAGAGGCGCTCGTGTAGAGTGAGTTCTAGAAACGTCTTTTTATAGGTAATCACTAATTATCCATGATTATTGTTAAATTGTGCCATTCCTGATTAATTATGGCAGTCATACCTACCTGCGAATCGCAACCGTTGTGTTTTAGGTGAGTTTTGTCTTGAGTTGAAAATCGACACCCTAGACTTTGGGTAGGTACCTACCTACTGTTATCACAAACTACTATCTTAATGAACCAAACCATGCTATCAAATCAAAGTCACAAATCAAACAAAGAACTATTAACCATACCTTATTTACTGAAAAGAAGTTGGCTTAAGGTGTTGCCATTCCTCGATATTCAAATACACAATATCAAAATAAACCGTTTTACACTTTCATAATAAATAATGCTGACAACTTTGATTAAGGATACATCCAGATAGAGTGTCGCAGCTGTGCACGCGTCGATAAAAATACGCTCTAACTGTTAGGGGCTAAATCAAATAAAAATAAATAAAAATGCAAAATAATGATCAATATTTAAATTTCTCCCGATTTTAATTGGAATATTTTAACAACTACTATCATTATGAACGTTATTATGACAAGCAGAATGACGCAGAGGGAGCATAAAGCGTAGCTGTTACGCGCAGCAGCCTATAAAAGTTGGCCTGTTTTGTATATTAGTGTAGTATGGCGACGTTCTTTCTAGGTATATTTATTTCTATGGCTGACAATTAATTATAATTAATCAATATTCAATGGTATGAAATTAAATAATATTCAAATAATATAATGTTAATGCTAACAGAACATTGTTAATTTAGTCAAAAACAATGATATTTTATTGAGACATGGTTTAGAAAAATTATACCAGGGAACTTTTTACTACACTAACCCTAGCAAGTAGTATCAAAAGAAAGCCCATTTATTCACTATTTCATTATAGTACAACACTTGACCCTTTTCATTCCATAAAAATCCGGAAGACCCTAGGGTCATAATAACATTCGTCACTCCAGATCACGCATGTCACGAATGTTACACCGTTGCTGATAGGCATAGAGGTAGTGGAACGCGTCCACAAAACTTACCTTGGTAGTGTCGTGTCAGAATCAGGAGGAACTGAAGATGATATCTCTTCTCGGATTGCCAAGGCTCGAGCAACTTTCGCACAGCTGCGCCCCGTATGGCAGTCTCGGAAGCTGACCCGAAGAGTTAAGCTAGGGTAACCCAGGCCATCTCGCACCAGCTCCAGGTTTTTGTCAACCGATGCCTTCGCCAAATTCTCGTTATCCACTGGCCCGAAAAAAATTCAAAGGTAGAGCTCCGAGAACCTTGCCACGAAATACCGATCAACCAACAGATCAAGCGTCGCAAATGGAACTGGATTGGCCACACTCTCCGATGGGACCCCGACCATGTACCCAAGCAGGCAATGGACTGGAATCCGCAGGGGAAACGAAAGCGTGGCCGTCCCAAACAAACCTATCGACGCACTCTGCTTGACGAAGCGAAGAAGATCGGGAAGTCTTGGAGTGAGATCAAGCGCGAAGCTCAAGACCTGGGATGGAGAGTTTCTGTAGTGGACGCCCTCTGCCCCATCTAGGGGACACAGGATCATAAGTCAAGTAAGTCATTACATAAAAATATTATTGCTTAAAAGCGAGAGAACTCATGACGTGGCAAAGTTCACTAGTACCTACTACTACTTACATTATCATTTTTTTTACTAAATTAACTGTTCTTTGTTTGATTTATGACTACGATTTGATAGCATGGTTAGCTATTAGGATTAGGTATGTACGTTGATAAAAATGGCTTTTATTTCTTAATTACGTGACATTGATTTTTTTTGTCGTGCGTCGTGTGACGGTTCGCTCACTGCCACACGCGTCATACTTGTGAACAGGTGCTGCTTGTGGGGGCTGGTCTGCTTAAGTTTGCTATTTATTTACTTATTAAATATTTATTCAGTCTACTTTGTAATTTTGCCGCCGCGCCGGGGCACGCAATTGTTTTCAGTGCGATTAGAATGTAAATATTATGTAATGAATCTAAGCCTGTTTTGAAAAGAGTAATTGCTGAGTTTATTGCCGGCTCTTCTCAGCAAATGCAACCTTCCGAACCGGTATTAGAGTATAAGAGTCAGACTTTTCATAAGTGCCTGCGAAGGTCTATTTGAATAAATGATTTTGAATTTTGAATTTTTCATTCGCTCACCAGTGTTATCATTAACTAGTCTATCGCCCAGTACCAACTTGACGTTGAGTATTGGGATACCTTATATTTGTTATTATAATGACATAATCCATGAATGATTATAATAATTACTATCATTAATTAATAAGTTCATTACTCGCCAATAAATATATAGCTTATATGTCAAAAACATAAACAAAAACAAAAAACTGGCCAAGTGCGAGGCGGACTCGCACACGGAGGGTTCCGTTCAATAATAATAATGTTAACTAACTCAAATTTACTTATAATATAAACACTGCCAATGTCCTTTCGTAAAAAATATTTCCTATGTCTAGCGATAGGCTTTGCGTTGTCTGTCAATAAACTTCTCGAATCGTAATTTTTCGACCCAACATGAGAATAACAATGTAAATTGTAATCCCTCATTATGTTCATTTTTTGCATGAGAACAATGATCATACTAGATTATTTTGATTACGATATCTACTTGAAATGTTCGGTATATAATTAAAATATAGACTATAATTAGGCGTGCGTGTATGAATAATATTAGGTTATGAAGTGGTTATGAAACTATCAAAATAATTTTTGTTCGACCGTAAGATATATTTTTAGTTCATATGAGATTCAACTTCATATTAATAAAACTCCATACTTTATAAATTTTGATGTATGTACTCGTATAACAATAAAAACCATAAAAGAGTACCATGATAAAAAAAGTAAGTACGGTACCCATGAAAGAAATACAAAAAAAAACCAATGTTTTTTCTGTTTTTAAATTGGTATCGTTTGTTGTTATAGCAAACGATTAACGTCTGCTAAACTTAGTACCTATTAATATTATTTTTGACGTGTATCTAAATAAGTGTATTTCAAATTATGCTACAAATAAACAATTTCTATTCTATTCAATAAATTATCGATTAAAAACTAATAAAAATTTGTATTTGCTGAGTTTCTTGCCGGGAGTCTTCTCAGTTTAAAGTGTATCTCAGACCGGTGGTAAATTCAACTGTATGTGCCAACTTAACGTTCATAAGTGCCTTACCAGGGCCTAAACTGTAAAATGACTTTTTGATTTTGATTTTTTGATTTTATTTCTTCCCTACTATTATTTATTACCGAAGTTTAAATTACTCGCTACCTGTACTGACAAAATATATGTGCAGGTTTAATAAATCATAGCTAAACTTACATCTGTGTTTACACTTTGAATTTTTTACAGACTTTAAAAAAAACCGGCCAAGTGCGAGTCAGACTCACGCACCGAGGGTTCCGTACAAACCTGTAGGTATATAAGTAAATGGTAGTATAGACCTGAGTATTTGATATTAATTTCAATTTATGACGTATTAAAAAAAAACTACTTACTAGATCTCGTTCAAACCAATTTTCGGTGGAAGTTTGCACCGTAATGTACATCATATATTTTTTATAGATTTATAATTCTCTTATTTTAGAAGTTACAGGGGGGGGACACACATTTTACCACTTTGGAAGTGTCTCTCGCGCAAACTATTCAGTTTAGAAAAAAAATGATATTAGTAACCTCAATATCATTTTTGAAGACCTATCCATAGACACCCCACACTTATGGGTTTGATGAAAAAAAAAATGTTGAGTTTCAGTTCTAAGTATGGGGAACCCCCAAAATTTATTGTTTTTTTTCTATTTTTGTGTGAAAATCTTAATGCGGTTCACAGAATACATCTACTTACCAAGTTTCAACATTATAGTTCTTATAGTTTCGGAAATAAATGGCTGTGACATACGGACACACAGACAGACAGACATGACGAATCTATAAGGGTTCCGTTTTTTGCCATTTGGCTACGAAACCCTAAAAAAGGAGGAGGATCTCAATTCGGTTGTATATTCTTTTAATGTTTGTTACGTCAGAACTCCGTCATTTATTAACCGATTTGGAAAATTCTTTTTTCTTGTTTGGAAGGGTACACTTTCCGTTAGGTCCCATTATCATCAGGTCAGGATCTTATTACTTTTTAGTCTACTTGAAGTCCATTTAAGTTTATTGTATAACATTTTTCAATTATTCATATCTAAGATTAATATTAGTTTGTCAACTCTTGTTACGAGACTTACAAGTCATGTAAAAAAGTAACGAGAAGGAAAAAAATAATAAAATGACACATAAAGAAAATGACCACAATTTATATTTTGATCAAATCAAATACCACATTATCCTTTGAGGGTAAGTAAATAAGTGACAATATGGAAATCACCGCTACAATTTGGCACGTGTTGTATTGCTTTTTTCCGCGCATGTGACTGTTTATACGATATCGAAGCATGCGCGCACGCAGTCTACAAAGTGGGAGCATTGTGACAGCACTATTAATTTAAAAGCTTGAAAACTATTCCCAAATTATTCGAGTTACATTGTTTTTGACTATGGTGCCGGTTGGTTTATTTTTAATGCTGTCAACTACAAAATTAAAAATTAAACTTAATATTGAATTTGGAACTTTAAATAAGAAAAATAAAAGTGAATATCAATTAAATAATTAAATTTGAAAATAGTGTTGCGGGTCTTGAAAACTAATTCAAAATGACAGTGTTACCAGAATTTTCAGGACTGAAAACTGTAGCGCGTGTGCGCGGTTATTTCAATCAGTTATTGATGGTGATACTCAGTAAGTTACTACTAATTTAGCTGTTATTTTACCACTGAGTATACAGGGTTACAGGGAACCTACTGAATATTAAAGGACGTTATTATTCGGGTCATTTCTGATGAATTTGATTCTATAATATGACATCCGAAACTTAACCGTTATTTGTTGACTATCTAAGCATTGAAACTGAATGGAACGTATTCGGCAAATGATTATAAAAACTTCTACTTCTCTTTAGCTATTCAGAAAGGTATAACATCTACTAGGTAAGGTATGTTTATTAAAATCATAAAATAATATTATTTGAATAGGACCATGTGGTTTTGAGAGAGGTAGAGCATAGCGTTTATTCGCTCAAAGAGCAGCTCGACTGGGGAAGTACCTCCACCTTACAGAATACCGCAGCCAAATAACTTTATGTTGTGTAAAGTTGTGTTCCTGCGCGTGAGTAAGGTCGCCAGAGCTCATAGGGGAGGGGGGAAAGGTCGGTAACGCGTGAGCGATGCTTCTTGTGTTGCAAGCGTCCATATGGCTACGGTAACCGCTTACCATCACGTGAGCCGTATGCTTGTATACCGACTAAGTTGTAAAAAAAAAAAAAAAGTGGTAGTACAAATTAACAAACTTCAAACTTTAAAATTCAATATCTCCATAACGGTTAAGTTCTCCATTGGAGAAACCAGGGCGGCGGGGAGCTCATTCCACAGTCCGAGCGTCCGCGGAAGAAAACTCCTTGTAGACTTGTAGCCCGCACAGTTTGAAACAATTCTGGTCTCAATGTATGAGGATGGACTCCCCGTCGATGGCGAGAGTTGGATGGTTGGGATGGTGGGCATCAAGTCGATAAAATTCAAATGAATTTTAGTCGTTCAAACTATGTACGCGCACTTGGTTTGAAGGCATTTGGACTGTGTACCGGTGCTCACGGACCATACTCTAGTACAGTCGTTAGTCACTATATTAATATTCTAATCTTATGATTCTAATGGTGCGTCCATGCTGCGCGAAACGAGCCTACAACGAGCACGGTGCGAATCACTTTGTTCGTGAAAAAACTGACAATCGCGCTCGTTCGAGGCTCGCAAGCCCGTCCACGCTACGCGAATCGTATCGCAGTGTGCTCGTTCGTGGCTCGGCTCGTGCTTGGTTCGACACGCACCATAAGAATGTTATGTTACCTACTAGGTTGAATTTTAAAGAGTTTAATGTCAATAAACATAAAATTTAAAGAAACCGGCCAAGTGCGAGTCAGACTCGCGCACCGAGGGTTCCGTACAAACCTGTAGGTATATAAGTAAATGGTAGTATAGACCTGAGTATTTGATATTAATTTCAATTTATGACGTATTAAAAAAAAATACTTACTAGATCTCGTTCAAACCAATTTTCGGTGGAAGTTTGCATCGTAATGTACATCATATATTTTTTATAGATTTATCATTCTTTTATTTTAGAAGTTACAGGGGGGGGGACACACATTTTACCACTTTAGAAGTGTCTCTCGCGCAAACTATTCAGTTTAGAAAAAAAAATATTAGAAACCTCAATATCATTTTTGAAGACCTATCCATAGACACCCCACACTTATGGGTTTGATGACAAAAAAAAATTTGAGATGCAGTTCTAAGTATGGGGAACCCCCAAAATTTTTGGTTTTTTGTTCTATTTTTGTGTGAAAATCTTAATGCGGTTCACAGAATACATCTACTTACCAAGTTTCAACATAATAGTTCTTATCGTTTCGGAAATAAATGGCTGTGACATACGGACGGACAGACAGACAGACAGACAGACAGACAGACAGACAGACAGACAGACAGACATGACGAATCTATAAGGGTTCCGTTTTTTGCCGTTTGGCTACGGAACCCTAAAAACGAGCGTAAATAGCCTTTCCAAGTTTTTTAAGTAAGCCGTGAGACGAAACTCCAATGAGCAAAAAATCGTGTCCAAATTCATGATCTCAGTAATAACACAAAACATTGGAAAATTACCAATAAATCACAAACTAAGACTATCCGTTTGTTTATTTACCGGCAAAAATGATGTGTCATTGTGTGACCACCTCACTTACTACTGTACTTTTTCTACTATGGTAAACATACGGCTCGCATAATAGTAAGCAGCCTACAGACCCTGCAGCACCAGGCTTATTTATGGCTGATGCGAATGCACCTATAATAGTAATTTTTTTGTAAATATAAATTACATTTGGCGTCTTCTTGTGATATCTTTTCGATATATCTGCGAAAATAACTAAGACACAGCGATTATAAATCGCGTGACGTCAGAAACGGTCGAGCTTACGGCATACTACTAGCACGGTCTACTAGTGTGTGTGTGTGTGTGTGTGTTACCGGCTACTAATTACTATGGCCGCGTGGATCCTGACGTCATCAGTTGACCACCCCATAATTATTATATTTAAAGGTATTTTTTAAAGTTTTGAGGCTGTTTTGTTGTCTTTAGCAGTTACCACTATAAAGCTGAGTTACCAGAGATGCGTAGCGAGGGATGCTTTCCAATAATAGGATCGCTTGATTAGAACTATGACGTGAAAATGAAGCGGCACTATTATCCCTCGCTACACATTTTTAGAGAGGTAGGGCATAGCGTTTATTCGCTCAAAGAGCAGCTCGGCTGGGGAAGTACCTCCACCTTACAGAATACCGCAGCCAAATAACTTTATGTTGTGTAAAGTTGTGTTACTGCGCGTGAGTAAGGTCGCCAGAGCTCATAGGGGAGGGGGGAAAGGTCGGTAACGCGTGAGCGATGCTTCTTGTATTGCAAGCGTCCATATGGCTACGGTAACCGCTTACCATCAGGCGGGCCGTATGCTTGTTTACCGACTAAGTTGTATAAAAAAAACACATCTGAGGTGGATACTCAACCTAAGAGTAAGGTAAACAAACTTTGGGCGAGTCCAAAATTCAACAGTGGACACAAGTCAGCCATCAATATGTGTACATGTAATAAATATTAAAACAAAAATGACGTCATGAGCAGTGTGTCAAAAAACCCCAGAGAACCGCATTACTTACGATAGGTGCCTATTTAGGTACTTAATAATTAATTATAGATAACTTTGAACTGAGAGCAAAAAATAACCGCAAACCATTATTAGCGTATTTTTTTTATGAATAAATAAATAATCTTTTCGCTCTAGCTGACCCCAGGCGTTGACCTGTCCAATTTTCATTGAAAAAAGCACTTTTCTTTTTAACTCTTAAGTTGGCAAGGCTGATGGTAAGCGGTTACCGTAGCCTATGGACCCTTGTAACACCAGACGGGCCGTATGCTTGTATGCTACCTTAGTTGTATAAAAAAAACGTCACTTTTCACAGATTTTCTTTCCATAAAAACTTTATTCGGACTATTACGGACTTTTACATCGATTTTATTACGAACTGTGTGATCGGTAGCGAATATTGCAGAGCTCTAGACTGCTTGCTGTGCACAATAGTGAATGCGGAACGCAGAACTCCGAACTCTAGAACACCATCCGTGGGACCGGCGCGTCTTAGGGCGATTTCCCATTTGTGCAAAATCAAAATTAACGTAGTCTTTTAATTTATAAATTCTTTGTCTGTCTGACAAGGGGGTCGCCAGAATTGTTCAACCTGTAAGGGGGTGCAAAATCAATAAGGTTGAAAACACTGGTATAGAGTATAGGGTAATACGTAGGCAGTAGGCAGTTGACAATTTCTCAAAATTGTGTATTGCGTCGTCTTTACGGAATCCTTCGTGTAATCGAACATGGCCGGTTTTTTGTACCCGGCTGGCTACAAATAAAAAAATTATAACTAAGCTCCCATGGTATCCGACAGCTGCATTTTACAGCCACTTCCCAGTCAACCTGTGGTTACCGCCAGAAAAATTATAGATAATGCAAGCAGTATTTATATACTCTGAGATGCAAGTAAATACCGCTTCTTTTTCCTTCTTAGGGGTGTGATATGGTTTTTTTTGTATACCACTTAGGTGGCAAACAAGCACACGGCCCGCCTGATGGTAAGCGGTTACCGTAGCCTATGGACGCTTGCAACACCAGGGGTATCACGCGCGCGTTGCCGACCGTGCAGAAATCTCTTCACACCCCTTTTGAAGAACCCCATGCTGTACTCCATTGGGAAAACCACGGCGGGGAGCTCATTCCACAGTCTGAGCGTCCGCGGAAAGCTCCGTTGAGCCCGCACAGTTTGAAACAATTCTGGTTTCAATTTGTGAAGATGGACTCCCCAACGATGGCGAGAGTTGCGATGGTAGAAGATAGCCGTGGGCATCATCTTAAACAATTCTTCAGAATATATAATACTATACCATACTACTACTACTGTTATACTGAATACCATAAAAAACCTATGGGATCCCTCTATGAAGGGTGGTACCTGGTGAACTTTATTTTAGGGATGAAACTCACTGATGTTATATTAAATTCAATGGAACAAAAGCTGTAATATGAAAAGATCTTCCACAAAAGAAAGCCTGAGTTACTTGCCGGAGTCTTCTCAGTTTAAGCTGTGGTTTAAGTGTATTCCGAACCGGTGGTAAATTCTATTATAACTGTAGGTATATACCAACTTAACCTTATAAGTGCCTTACCAGGGCCTAAACTGAATAAATGACTCTTTGATTTTGAATTTTATTTTGTTCAATAGTCATATGATTATTTTCAGTAAACATTCCGACAATATCTTTCGGCCTAGCAATGGGCTGGGTCTCGCTTGCAAGCGGGGAGGGCACAGCCGGTCAAATTCCAGAAATGGAGATGATAATTGCAGCGGGAACGACATTCCTAGCGTCATTATTCGGTGTGCCGCTGAGCGCACGAGCGGTAGCGTCTGGTAGAAAACTCGCTGTTATAGCGACCTCAGCCTGTTTTGTGGTAAGTGTTTTTTGCGGTTTAAATTTCGTAAGAAAGTGTAGTAGTTTCAGATATGGCTTGCGGTTTGATTGAGAAATATTTTGAGAATACGAATCTAATACATTTTCATCATAATAAGTATCTATCCTACTACGTGTAAAGGAAAGGGTTATACCACGTTATACACGACTTCTTTTGGTGCGTCCATGCTTGGCGAACCTAGCACGCGTAGCATGGACGCACCATATAATTTGGCATAGTTAAAGTTTATATAGAAAACGTGTGCAAAAATATAAAATTTATCTACTTCTTCAAACTTATTTTTTATGAATTACGGTTGAATTTTGACCACTGGGCTGCCAAAGGTTTAGAAATCTCAATGTATGTATAGTTATTATTAGTTATTTAAAATTCCACGTGGGACATTTCATTTGAAATTCTCGTCAAGTTTGTTTGTTTGTTACCGCGCGACGTTTTCCTTGTCGATTCGGTATATTTATTATTTTAAGGATTTTATCGTGTTCTTCGAAATATTAAGTACTTATAGTTCTTCTCTTCAAAGTTAATTTAAACTGTTGGGAGAGAATATGAGATTCAACTCGTTATAAAAGTAGATATATGCATATGTAACACAGTACTTTAAATATTGAAGATAAGATAACTTTATCGAAAGAATACTTCATAAAATGTACAATTAGAAGCCCTTTGATCAAATTATGTTGGGAGATTAGGGTAGGATATCCTATCCACCCTAATCTGCCGCTTATATATAAACTAGCTGTCTCGCGCGGTTTCAACCGCGTTCCCGTGATAAAAAGTAGCCTATAATACTCGGGGATAATGTAGCTTCCTATTAGTGAAAGAATTTTTCGAATCCGACTGGTAGTTCCAGTGATTAGCCCGTTTAAACAAACAAAAAAACTCTTCCGCTTTATTATATTAGTACCTATAGATAGGACCGCTTCATTAGAGCTATAACTTGAAAAGCTAAAACGTCATCATCATCAGCCTATAATGTCCCAGTGCTGAGCACAGGCCTCCTTTACAAATGAGGGTGAAAGGGAATGGGCAGATACTCCACCACGCGTGCCCACTTGCGGATCGGAGGAGGTAGGCTAGTGGTCAACCTACTGTTGGAGTTTTCAAGACGCCTAGGAGGACTCCAACTAGCTTATCAACTATCACAGTTAAGTGATAACCGGGACGAACGGGTTTACGTGCCTTCCGAAGCACGGAAACGCTCGATTTAAAATACCACTAGGTGGTCATCCATCCACCGACCACGACGGTAGTATCTTCTTACTGATCGATTAAGAACGGCTTATCATGCATAAATATACACTAACTAAAATTCTATAAACTAAATCAGATTCCTCGCTACACATATCTGGTGGATATCCAATCCACCCAGGCCTAGTTATCCTCTCACATAATATAATCTTTCTACGTCATATTCCAGGTATGCTGGTCACTAAAGCTAGGTGGATCTGGGTGGTGGTTGGTAGCGGCTCGCACGGCAGCCGGACTTGGTGGCGCTGGAGCGTGGACCGTGTCACCACTGCTGGCTAGAGAGGTTATTTATGATTTACTTCTATCTTTCAGACATAGCTTGGTGATCAGTAAAACAGTACTTACGCATAAAGACCTCCATGATTCAGGCCAATTCTTTTATTGAGTTGGTATCTATCGGTCATTTCAGCTCAAAATAAATAACTCAGTTTTAGGGTTCCGTACCTCAAAAGGTAAAAAAGGGAACCCTTATAAGATCACTCTCTTCGTCCGTCTGTCTGTCTATCCGTGTGTTACCACTGATTTTCTCAGGAACGGGTGGACCTAGCAAGTTGAAATTTCGTAGTGGAGTATCTGCCCATTCCCTTTCACCCTGATTTGTGTGCAGGAGGCCTGTGCTCAGCAGTGGGACATTATAGGCTGATGATGATGATTTTGTAGATGTGCGAGGCGCGGGTGCGCGGCGCGGCGGTGGCGGCGCTGATCGTGGCGCACAACCTGGGCGTGCTGCTCATGTACCTCGCCGCTGACGCTGGACTGGCGCACAGGTCTCACACTCATTTGACTTTGACTTTATTTTTTATACGACTTAGTCGGTAAACAAGCATACGGCCCGCCTGATGGTAAGCGGTTACCGTAGCCATATGGACGCTTGCAACACACGAAGCATCGCTCACGCGTTACCGACCTTTCCCCCCTCCCCAATGAGCTCTGGCGACCTTACTCACGCGCAGGAACACAACTTTACACAACATAAAGTTATTTAGCTGCGGTATTCTGTAAGGTGGAGGTACTTCCCCAGTCGAGCTGCTCTTTGAGCGAATAAACGCTATGCTCTACCTCTCTCAAAACTCAAACTTTATAGTAGCTTTAGCTTTATAGTAGCCACAGTCGTAGTGCTGTTCAAAATAAGCACTTTCAGTTTATCTATATTTTCAGCGCGCAAGATGCGTTCCGACCTGTGGGTCCGTCCGACGCATTCAAGTATGATGCCAGTTTACAATATGACGGTTTGTCATGAATAGATTATAAACTATCGGAAATTAATACGTTATATTGCGTCCATGCTTGGCGAACCGAGCACGAGCCGAGCCACGAACGAGCACACTGCGAGCACGATTCGCGTAGCGTGGACGGGCTTGCGAGCCTCGAACTGGCGATGGGCGATAGTTACTAAAAACAATCGAATTATTCGATTGTCCAATTTATTCGAATCATTCGAATAACAATAAAATTTACTTCTTTCGATTGTTCATAATACGCTTCGTGCGGCACCGCGCGTGGCCTGTGCCGTGCGCTGGCTGTCCGTCCGCCGAATGAATGAATCTATTCGCCCCCGCGCTCACCCGTCTATTGTGCATGCTATTGCAACCCGTGTTGCGTGCGTCAATTTTCATTCGAAAGGTCGATTGTTATTCGATTGTTTATTCGTTTGAACGAATGAATCGACAATCGAATGTACAGTTTTACAATTGTCGATTCTTTCGATAACTTTTTTTGGAACAATCGCTACCTCGAACGAGCGCGATTGACAGTTTTTTCACTTCGCATCGTGCTCGTTGTAGGTTCGTTCGTGGCTCGGCTCGTGCTCGATTCGCGTAGCATGGACGCACCATAAGCAGTATGATACAGTTCACAATTTATCGGGGAGTTTATAATCTCGCTAGGTAGATTAAACTAACGGTTTTCATAAAAATACGGTGACAAATACATGAAAAAAAGAAGCGAACAAAAAAGGATGAAAAAGGATAATTATGTATGATTTCAGAACCGTTCTGTACTGGTGTTTGGGCTTGTCGGGTGTGCACTGCGCCGTGTTCCTGTTGGTCCCGGAATCTCCCGCCTACCTCGCCGCTAACGGGAGAGACAAGGTATCTACCTAATTCATCAGCCAATGGCACTTAGACCAAGACTTAGCTGGTTCTTTGAACCAAAATATTTAGTAAGATACATATCTACTAAGGAAATCACTTCAGCACCTGAAACTTATAACAAAAGTATCGTCAATTATCAATTTTATGTACGGAACACATACCTACCTACATAATTAACGAACATCGAAAAAAAGTCCTTTTTAATACCGAGCAATCGTTTTTTTATGGCCTATACGAAGTAAGGAAAAATAAAGCACGATGAAATACGGGGGATTACGGCCATAGTCCATCCACCACGCAGGGTCAAGTCAAATTAGTGGACTTCACATGCCGTTCATTGGTATTTAAGTTTTTACACCGAAAAACTAATATACGGTCCGGTAGCTTAAGGAGGCCTTTGATAGCTAACGCAACTTCAACGCAAGCATAGCCTAAAAGCTTGTACTTTCATCCAACGTAATGTTTGACTGCGAAAAAAGAGAGACAGCATCAGAGCCGTTGGTTATCAGTCGGTAAATTTCGCTGATCACTCGCGGCCGCTTCGCTAGGTCGACATTCATGATTTCGCATATCATAAAACTTGTTCCAGGAGTATACTCCTTGTGAAAAAATCTTATAACATTGTGAAAAAAAAGTTAGTTATTTAGAATCTCCAATACATTTGCAAGCCTGGTATCTAGATGTTTTCTTTACTTTTTAGGGTTCCGTAGCCAAATGGAAAAAAACGGAACCCTTATAGATTCGTCATGTCTGTCTGTCTGTCTGTCTGTCTGTCTGTCTGTCAGTGTATGTCACAGCCATTTATTTCCGAAACTATAAGAACTATAATGTTGAAACTTGGTAAGTAGGTGTATTCTGTGAACCGCATTAAGATTTTCACACAAAAATAGAAAAAAAACAATAAATTTTGGGGGTTCCCCATACTTAGAACTGAAACTCAATTTTTTTTTTTTCATCAAACCCATAAGTGTGGGTTGTCTATGGATAGGTCTTCAAAAATGATATTGAGGTTTCTAATATCATTTTTTTCTAAACTGAATAGTTTGCGCGAGAGACACTTCCAAAGTGGTAAAATGTGTGTGTACAGGGGGGGGCCCCTGTAACTTCTAAAATAAGAGAATGATAAATCTATAAAAAATATATGATGTACATTACGGTGCAAACTTCCACCGAAAATTGGTTTGAACGAGATCTAGTAAGTAGTTTTTTTTTAATACGTCATAAATTGTAATTAATATCAAATACTCAGGTCTATATATCTGTCTATCAGGTTTTTTTCCTTCTTTTTGTGTATTGTTTATGTGGTGTACAAATAAAGTATATTTATGTTATGTTATGTTATACTACCACTTACTTATATACCTACAGGTTTGTACGGAACCCTCGGTGCGTGAGTCTGACTCGCACTTGGCCGGTTTTTCAATTTATAGGTAGGTTACATTAGATATGACCAAAGTTCAGGTAAAAATTTTTCGGAGGCTTTTACTGAATTTGTTTCACACTTTTTTTTTATTTTTGCCTAGATACACGGCCAGATATAGTGCACAAGATACCAATTTGTTTAAAACATCTAACGAAAATTTTTTAACAACACCATCATCAGTACAGAGCTTTTGTATGAAAAGTATGGCGGATTGACTACTCGTGATCCAACACAGCAAACTAATGATATGAATTGATCGTGTAACAGGAGGCACGGTCGTCTCTAGCGTGGCTCCGAGGGATGCACACAGAAGACCCCGCCCTCACCGAGGAGTTGAGCTCTTTGCCTTCTCCTGAAGAACCGGTCCAGTCGCCTATCAAGTTGACCAGGGAAATGTGTAAGATTTTCTATTATTCATCATCATCATCATCATATCAGCCTAGGGATGTCCACTGCTGAACATAGGCCTCCCCCATTAACTTCCACTTCGAACGGTTTTGGGCCGCTTGCATCCAGCGGTGCCCAGCGATCTTGACCAGATCGTCGGTCCACCTGGTTGGAGGTCGTCCCGCTCGGCGCTTTCCAGTACGTGGTCGCCACTCGAGAACCTTCCTTCCCCATCGGCTATCAGTTCTTCGAGCGATGTGGCCTGCCCATTGCCACTTCAGCTTACTAACTCTACGAGCTATATCGGTAGTTTTCGTTCTCCTACGAATGTCCTCGTTTCGGACCCTGTCACGTAGAGAGATTCCGAGCATAGCTCGTTCCATAGCGCGCTGAGTGACTCTGAGCTTATTTATTCGGCCAGCAGTAAAAGACCACGTCTCTGTACCATATGTCATCACTTCATTTCTATTATTACAAAATTCAAAATCATTTATTCAAATAAACCTTCGCAGGCACTTATGAAAAGTCTGACTCTAATACTCTAATACCGGTTCGGAAGGTTGCATTTGCTGAGAAGAGCCGGCAATAAACTCAGCAATTACTCTTTTCAAAACAAGCTTAGATTCATTACATAATATTTACATTCTAATCGCACTGAAAACAATTGCGTGCCCCGGCGCGGCGGCAAAATTACAAAGTAGACTGAATAAATAACAAACTTACGGCGACTCGTGTCTAACCACAATCTTATGATTTTGACGCCATTATGACTCGGTCTAACTACAAATTTATATTTCAAGTCGTAATTTTTTTGCTAGGTCCGAAACAAATGTTTTTTTATTCTTACTTCTCCCCAGTAAGTGACCACCGTCGTCGCAAAGCCTTCATAATCTCCGGCATAGCAGTTCTCGGTCAAGAGATGTGTGGAGTGCTAGCGCTGCTGCAGTTCGCTGAGAGAGTGTTCGTCATCGCTCGGGACCAGACCTTGCCTGAAGGCCAGGGTGTGGAGCAGCTCATGTCTCCAGCTCGACATGCTGTGATATTAGGAGCTGTGCAGCTGGTAGCGTCGATCTGTGCATTGTATTTGGTCGAGAGGATTGGCAGGCGGGTGAGATTCTTTTTGTTTTTATGCGATCGTCATGTCAGTCTACGCTCATTAATTTTTTATTTTGAATCGAGAATAATGTAATTGAATTTGTACACAGGACTGTGTGGGAATCGAACCTACGACCTGCGGCGCGATAGGTAGAATCTTAAACAGAGTCTTAACCAACCACGCCAGCTGGCCCGTCAAATAGTTCACGTTTGAGTACTTGACAAATATCTTACGCACAAAAAAATACGTAAGCGTCATTCGCCTCGGGTGCGTGCAACCGACTGGCATGAGCACTTTAGAAACCGTGTGTGCGTTCGTAACTAATATGGGAGTGGGATAGGTCTGCATCGAACAATTAACCCAAAGAAGCGTAATGACGTCGATTTTGCTTGCAATGTATTCCACCAATTTGCCATCATCGATAATGCGCTCTGAGTGGCCAAGTCAAGAACACACGATGCAGTGATTGGTCCTGGACAAATCACTGATTAGTTTCGGAATCGGATTGCTCGGTTTTACTACTTACTCTAAGGGATTGTTCGTCGATTCTGCTGCTGCTGATGCAGCCAGACGTAGTGTAATTCTCTTCGTATTTATCTTACAGCCGCTGATAGTGTCAACGGCATTCATAACAGCGTCCTGCCTGGGAGTGGCGGGAGTGGGCGTGTGGTGGGGGTGGGGGGAGCTCGCAGCTGCTGCACTCGCGGGCGCTGTGGCCGCTGACTCTGCAGGATTACAACCTGCACCATACGCCCTGATAGCTGACATCTTCACTTATAAGGTACCATTTACAGACCTACTGTACTGTTGGCAGTTTCTGGTAGAATTCTCCACCACGGATTTAGATTCTGAGTCTATCGAAATTTGTCAAACCAATTTATATAATTTGGCGACAAGTATTTCAAATTACGCTTTGATATCATTATATTCTAAGCTCTCTCCATTTTGAATCCCACAATCTTCGGACTGCATTCATCACCAGTAAGCTTTCATCATAATAGTATATTATGCAATTAGTGAATAAAGGACGGATTTAGAAGTGGTAGAATCTTGAAAGACGCGAATGATTCATGGCCCTCGATATAATTCCGTTTTATTCAAGAGTTGCATACTATACTTCATACCATGACTACGAGAAAAATATAGATTTAAACAAAAATAGACATTTAATAAAGAAAAAAAGGAAGGAATTTAAATAATTTGATTTAAAATGCACATTAAAATTGGAACATTTACTAAAATTAAGAGTAATTTTCTTATAACTGCCTACATACAAAAAACAGAAATGTAAATGCATGGTTTATTTTGTAAAATAAGTAAGTAGTTTATTAAAATAGATTTAAAAATAATCAAAAAAATGTAATAAATTAATCCGGCATGTTCATTGTGTTGTAAGTAATCAGAGCGAAAATCCACTGATTGACTCAAAACACAGGTTTTTTCCTAGTTTGAGAGTCAGAGGCATATCTCTTTGTATACTTATATAGCCTACAAATTATAATATTTTCCCCGGTTGAGTGTATATGAAAAAAAATATTCAAAAATTGTTACCTATTTTAAGTTTTTTATTGGCTGAATAAACATTATTATTATTATTATTACATTCTTATCGACTACATTGGTGTTTTCTAAATTCAAAGATCAAAATAGTGATTATAAGCGATTTTTATTCACTGTTTCATTTTTATTCAGAGTTATATAAGCTTTTTAGAGGGGCATTGGTATCAAATATATTGTATTTCTTTTTTCCAGTACCGCGGCTGCGCCCTCATGCTGGTAACAGCAGCAGCGTGCATCGGTAACGCACTAGAAGTGATAATATTCCCAGCTGTAGCGTCTTATGCCGGACTGAGTTCGGCCCTAGGCCTAGCCGCAACCCTCACGTTCGGCTATGCCGTATTCGCGGCTATTGCCGTGCCGGAAACAAAAGGCCGGACCCCTGAAGAGATATATGATGCTATGTGTAAAGTGAAGAGTAAAAACAAAGATTGTGATGAAACTGAGTGTACTAAAGATTGTCATGAAACTGTGTGTAATTGTAATGAAACTGTGTGTAATTGTAATGAAACTATGTGTACTAAAGATTGTAATGAAACTATGTGTACTAATAATTGTAACGAAACTGTGTATACTAAAGATTGTAATGAAACTGTGTGTACTAAAGATTGTAGCGAAACTGTGTGTACTAATATGTGAATGAAGAGTAATGCTATTGATTTTGATAGAGATCTTAAGACAGACAGTCCACGTGATAGTTCTCAAGTGCGTATAGCGGAATAAACTGCTGGTATATTAAATTTGTAGCATTTTAATGATAAATACTCAATTGACTGTTAAAATAAGGACAATTTACGATACAATCCGATTCTCAACTTTTTGGGATCGGCGCTTCTTCTATCTCATAATCTCTTATTCTTTATCTTGGCATTCACTTGAATGGCACATATCTTCTCCAGTCTCTTCTTAGTTCTATTAAAGAAAAAATAAATGAAAATTAATATAATATATTTGTGTTTTGTTTTATTTCGTGCCCTATTCATCTTTGCAGGTCTCTATGAGACCATAATCTGGCGGTAAGGTGATTATTCTAGATCGTGCCTAGCAGGCAAATCGAATAATGAAACTTATGAAAGAAAAATTGGTTTGTAGCTTCAATAATGCTAAAATTATCTTTATTATCCTTGTGTTAATTTTTTGGAGTTATCAAAATAATTAATTTTCAGTTCTGTATTTTTCTTTTTTTTCTGTATTGTTTTTCTTATCTGCTCTGCTCTACTCTAATGTTTTCTTCTTTATTTTAGATTCACTATTCTTGTTTAATCTATCCTTTTCATGCTTATACATAAATGATTGTTGCGGCCATTTAAAACATTTTAATTATTGTATAATGTAAATTAAACTGAATGTTCTACTAAACGTTTATGTAAGCAATACCGTATAATTGCAATCCACTGCACAAACCCCGGGACACAATTATTTGGGGATTATGTTCGAACCAATCGCGTTGTTTGTCGAGGGAGTGTGGCGTCATCAGTTTGTCGATTTGGTTAGTTAAGTGTCCGGGGAATTGGTTAGGTATTTGAGTTGTACATTCGCATCATGAAATAGATAACTTGAATTAAGCAATGTGATGAATTTCAGAAGCCGTGGTGGTTCAGTCGTGGACCTGTCAAAATTCCAAAATTCATTATTTTTAGGTAAGTAGTAAATACACTATTTATTATCCTTAGAGACTATTTTCTAAATAATAATAATAGTATCTTTATTATCAGGGACTCTACCGCGTAACTTTGGTGGTAATCGTAACGAACACCATTAATGAATTTCATCCAATCAGGGCCCACGAATGGTCATCGTCGCGTCATACCGCGTGCGCGTCATTGGATGAAATAATTAATGTTGGTGTTCGTTGCGATTACCACCAAAGTTACGCGGTAGAGCCCCAGGCTACTTTGGCCCATATACGACCTTACAAACTAACATAGATATTATAATAAAACAGTTTGTGTACTATAAATGTATATAACTATGGGTCCCGTTTTACCCTTTGGGTCCGGAATCCTCAAAAGAGCAGGGACTATTTTAAAACCTGTTTTTTACGATGTCTTATTATTTTGAGTGGCCAATGTAGTAAGTATTAGATGCCACGAAAGTTGAGCCGTTTTTTTTTACAATAATATAGGCATACAAGGCCGCGGGAAAACACTAGTTATTTTCATTGAATTATTACGCTAATTCAGTGGTTATATTTATTTTTCGCTGACTCAACTTTTGTGTTGTTTACAGCACGTTGTCACGGTAACCAGCAATCGATTGCCTTGTTTTGTTCAGTTTTGTGTCTTGTAAAGTAATTGCTAGTATTTCAATATTGAAGCTAATTAAAGAGAATTGAAGTAAATGTAGATTTGATATCGAGAAATATTGATAATATTTATGAATTGTTTTGTTGAAGGGTTGTGATGTGATGATATTTTAAAATTGGTAAGTCAATTATTTTTAGTATTTTGCTAGGATTATTTAATCCTAAAAGGATTTAACAAGGCTTTAACTAAAACTGAAGGGTGTATGCCCATATTTATTGTAGATACTTAAAAAAGCATTCAGATTTTCTTATGAGTCTATGACGCAGTGGCAAATATATAATGTTAATCTTGGACGTAATACAATTTCCTTAACGAAAAGTCATTCTAAAAACATTTTAATCTCTGCTCTATCTAGCAACCGGTTTTAATAAAAAAGAACCTTGTTCTCATGGGCGTATAGTATATATTTTTTTAACACTAAGTTAGCAACTCTACCGTAAAGGTGTTTTTTTCTGTTTTTCACTTGATCGACCATGATAGCCTAGAACATACTTAACATTTTAACCATTACACCAATCCACAGACCATGGGCCTCCTAGACAAGCTATCAGTATGGCTCGGCAAAGGCCGTGCAGAAGTGACAGTCCTCGTGTTAGGCCTTGACAACAGCGGGAAGACTACACTACTAAACACATTGAGGCCTCCAGAGCAGAGGGCACAGAGTACAGTGCCCACTGTTGCACATCAGCAAGATCATTTCCAGAGTAAGTTGGGATGTCTTATACACAAAGTTAGCCAATAAGCAAGTTTCATTATGATAAGCAGTTACAGTAGCTTAGACGATTGCAATACTAGAGAAATCATGCGCGTGTTGCTAGCAAACAATTGATCTACCTTGTAGCGACATCTATCAGTTATACTGAGATAGTTCACGCGCAAAAGATAGATGGCGCCACAATATTCAACATCGCGCTATCGAAATTTTCTCGGTGGTCTCAGATATGTACCAGCTTGGGCCTTTAGACTCGGTTCAGCGACGTGCCATCAGAATTGTTGACGATTCTTAACTCACAAGCGGTTTAGAGCCCCTTAGTCTTAGGAGAGACTTTGCCTCCTTATGTGTTCTACCGCTTCTACAAAGGAGAGTGTTCTAAAGAATTGTTCGACTTGGTGGCCACGGCTACCTTCCATCATCGCAACTCTCACCATCGACGGGGAGTCCATCCTCACACATTGAAACCAGAATTGTGACCAGCTCACCGCCATAGTTTTCCCAATGGAGTATAGCATGGGGTTCTTCAAAAAGGCTGTGAAGAGATTTCTTCAGGGTCGGCATAGCGCGAGTGATACCCCTGGTTTTGCAAGCGTCCATAGGCTACGGTAACTGCTTACCATCAGGCGGGCCGTATGCTGGTTTGCCACCTTAGAAAAAAATTAATGTAAATGGACCGCGGTCCCCGGGCACGATGACCCAGCCTGGCGGAAGATCGTCCCTTTTAAATGCAGGTGTCATCCACCTTGCATCTCCATAGACTCATTACTAAGTAGGTATACCACTGATATCTATATCTACATCTTCATCATCATCATCGGCCTATGTCAGTGGCAAGTTTAGACCTGGAAGATAATCACAATGCCTTATTAGGATATGATTGTAACATATGGATCCGAAATCAAAGGAAAACACTTTTGCATAAAAAGTATTGTAGTTCATTTTAACTTTTCGACGAACTCTTATTTTTATAGAGGTAGAGCATAGCGTTTATTCGCTCAAAGAGCAGCTCCACTGGGGAAGTACCTCCACCTTACAGAATACCGCAGCCAAATAACTTTATGTTGTGTAAAGTTGTGTTCCTGCGCGTGAGTAAGGTAGCCAAAGCAGAGGGGGGAAAGGTCGGTAACGCGTGAGCGATGCTTCTTGTGTTGCAAGCGTCCATATGGCTACGGTAACCGCTTGCCATTAGGTGGGCTGTATGCTTGTTTACCGACTTAGTTGTAAAAAAAAAGAACTCTATCCTATTATGGCTTTCTCGTAATTTGGGCAGAAAATGCGGAAAAATAAAATGGCTTTTTAAGCGCGATTCCCCAGAGACGTATGGGAACGCTATCAGGCAAAATGGTTATTGTTGTTGCTGGATATACTTATCAGCTATATAGCAAACACGGAAAAATAATGATGTAATTTTCATGAAGACATTTTTTTTGGATATAATAAAGAATAGGATCCGTTTTCAGAGACACGATAGATAAGCTACATCTATGTAGGTAAGTATATAAAAATGGACATAATTCAGAACAATTGATTAGTTAAAGTTAATGTAAGAAAATAAACAGATATTTTCAAAATAAAATATTATATTTTATAAATTCGACTTCGACCAACAGAAACCGATGAAATTGGACCTTTTTAGGGTTACGTGGCCAAGTGCTCTCTGTCCGTCCGTATGTCACAGCCACTTTTTTCCGTGAACCGTTTTTTTTGGTGAACCGCATTAAGATTTACAGACAAACAAAGAAAGAAATACAATAAATTTTGGGATACTTAGAATGAAACTCAAAAACATTGTTTTATCAATCCCATACGTGTCTATGGATAGGTCTTCAAAAATAATATTGAGGTTTCTAATGTATTTTTTTTCTAAACTAAATTGTTAGCGCGAGAGACCAGCCTTCTAAGCAAGCTTCCTTCATATGGAATTCCTGATGGCCTGTGCGCTTGGATTTCCGATTTCCTGAGGTAGAGCATAGCGTTTATTCGCTCAAAGAGCAGCTCGACTGGGGAAGTACCTCCACCTTACAGAATACCGCAGCCAAATAACTTTATGTTGTGTAAAGTTGTGTTCCTGCGCGTGAGTAAGGTCGCCAGAGCTCATAGGGGAGGGGGGAAAGGTCGGTAACGCGTGAGCGATGCTTTTTGCGTTGCAAGCGTCCATATGGCTACGGTAACCGCTTACCATCAGGTGGGCCGTATGCTTGTTTACCGACTAAGTTGTATAAAAAAAAAAAATCTTGACATTTTGTAAGCTCTAAGTGTTATATAATTCCTAGGTGGTGGAGTGTCGTTCTCAGCGTGGGACGTGTCGGGAGCCCCGCGGTACCGCGCGCTCTGGGAGCGCCACTACCGGCGAGCTGATGCCGTCATATTTGTCGTCGATTCTGCAGATCATCTGAGACTTGGTAAGGTTCTTTTAAAAACAAGCTATACAGGGTGTTGTTTTGCATTCGTGCCATATTTATAGAACCAATAGTAAATGATTTATTTAGTTAATATAAAATAGGTAATTAATTTTGGTTTTGATAAATAAGCGATTATTGATGATTTGTGATGAACGTCAAATCAAAATAAGACTTCACAACCGTACAGAATAAGTCTGCGATCCAGAGGCGAGGGGTAAAACCGGACCGCTGCGCATCGGTCACCAACCTATATCTTATAAATTTTAATAAAACCTCGTCAAACACGGGGGGATTTTTATTTTCACAAAACTTTAAAAATAATATGTAATTTTACTAGCATGATTTTATAGTTGAATGGTGTTCTAAACCAGGTAAATACCAAACTCCTTAAATATGGCACAAATGCAGAACAACACCCGGTATAATAGTCGGCCAACTTATTCATCATATTCTCGAACCAAAGTCCTCGTCAAGACAAATCAAAAGAGTCCAAACTCGATGAGGTTGCGTTTTTTCATTTCAGAGTTCCAATGGCTACCCTCCGCCTCCATCATCAGATTAGCTCCATAATACTGCATTGTTCTCAGTTTACAAGCATGCAACATAGCATGTATTTCAGGTATCGAACAATTATCCCAGAAGCGTAATGACGTTGAGTTTTCTTGCAATCTATTCCGCCATTTTTCCACTATCCACAATGCGCTCTGATTGGCTATGACAAGGACTCATGCGCTCTGATTGGCCAAGTCAAGAACACACGATGCAGTGATTGGTCCTTACTGTTCAAAATCAGTGACAAATCACTGACTAGTTTCGGAATCGGATTGCTCGGCAACTCTAAGGGATTGTTCTTCGATGATTTCAGCTCAATCGGTAACCACCTAGTGGGTCAAATTTAACTTGCAAGATTTGATTACACAAAGACAGACACTGGGTCATTTAAAAACGAAAATGCCTATTCTCGAATTGTCATCTATCTATACTTATAAAGCGGAAGAGTTTTTAGGTTTGTTTGAACAAGCTAATCTCTGGAAAAACTTTCAGTAGGATTTTAAAATTTCTTTCACTTATAGGAAGCTACATTATCCCAGAGTGTAAGGGTGCTTTTCCACTAGAGATATATGCTACGTTGCTATGGATGCGTTTGATATCCACCAATCAAATTCATTGGCTCACATAGCTTAGCACTGGTGGAAACGGATTCAACTAAGATATGTTTTTTAACCGACTTCAATTTTTTTTATATGCTATGGATATGTGCTATGGATGGTCGCGAGTGGTGTAGCTATGTGCAGAGCAAAGTACCTACAGCGAGCTGCGCATCTTCCTCGCGCAGCTACATAGCTTAGTATCAGTGGAAACGGTCACATAGTTTCACAGCATAGCTATTATATCCTCGCAGCATAGCTGCATCTCTGGTGGAAAAGCAGCCTAATAGGCTAATTTTTATCCCGGGAACGCGTGTAAAACCGCGGGGGACAGCTAGTTTTATAATATTTGGTGCCAAATTTAACTAGTTCCTATATGTTTTAAGTGGTGGCTCGAGAGGAGCTGGAGTTGATGCTGGCCCACCCAGACATGTTCGGCCGACGTATCCCACTACTTGTGTTCGCTAACAAGAGCGACGCGCCACATGCGCTTGCGCCTATGCAGATTGCTTCTGGTAAGACACATCTCTGAACCAAAGAATATTAATTAATTTAATGTAAATAGCATTATGCCCCGAAGCGCTCGTGTGGTGTAGCATGATGAGCCGTTCTTAATCGATCGGCTAGTTAAGCTACCACCGGTAGGTCTACCACGTCTAGGTCGGTAGCTGGATGGGTGACCGCCTGGTAGTATTTCAAATCGAGCGTTTCCGTGCTTCGGAAGGCACGTAAAGCTGTTGGTCCTGGTTATCACTTGTGATAGTCGTTAAGCTAGTTGAAGGCCTCCTAGGTGGCTTGAAAACTCCAACAGTAGGTTGACCACTAACCTACCTCCACCGATCCGTAGTGGGTACGTGCGGTGGAGTATCTGGCCATACCCTTTCACCCCGATTTGTGAAAGGAGGCCTGTGTTCAGCAGTGGGGCATTATAGGCTGATGATAATGATGATTATGCCCCGCGGTTTCAACCCCGCCCCCTATTTTTACCCTCTTAGACAACAACAAGTCAAGACAAATACCGTCAAAATTCCCATCGAATCGAAAACTAACGTCATATGCCTTCACAGGTACATGTCAAGATATTTAGATCTTATTATAGCTCAACAAACACCGCTGAATATTCATTAACCCCAGGTATAAAACCGGGTGAAATCCTTCTTTAATCACATTCCAGCTAAATGCTTCATCGCAACAATTTAATCAGACAAAACCTTTAATCAGTACAAAAAACCGGCCATGAGTCGGATTCGCACCTTACTCAAATTGACTATGATATGAATAGTAGGTGCAAAATTTAAAATTACCAATATACTTTTTTTTATTTTTCGGAATTTTCCCTTTAATTGCTGTAAAACCTTAAATTTTGCCAAATTTCGTAATTCTAGGTCAACGGGAACTACCATATAGGTTTTCGACCCAAAACCTATGGGGTAGGTACTTCCAGTTGACCTAGAATTGTCAATTATGGTTAAAAGCAAGGTCTTAAGGAAGTACCTCCACCTTACAGAATACCGCAGCCAAATAACTTTATGTTGTGTAAAGTTGTGTTCCTGCGCGTGAGTAAGGTCGCCAGAGCTCATTGGGGAGGGGGGAAAGGTCGGTAACGCGTGAGCGATGCTTCGTGTGTCGCAAGCGTTCATATGGTTACGGTAACCGCTTACCATCAGGCGGGCCATATGCTTGTTTACCGACTAAGTGGTATACAAAAAAAATAAGTTAAATTTCTATAATATATCATTTCTTGAGCCCCACGCTACAGCGCTTCTCGCAGATAATTCAAAAGCATTAGCCCCCATTGAATTTTTATTATTCCTTGGTTTAGGTTAGACGACCTTAGTGCAGAAACTGACTCCATACTCTTCAATTGTTCCAGCTCTGTGCCTGGAGCGAGTGACGGACAAGCCGTGGCACATCTGTGCGTCGAGCGCGCTGTCCGGCGCGGGCCTGGCGGACGGCGTCGCCTGGCTCGCCAGGCAGATCAGAGACGCGCTTACCATCAAATAGAACAACAAATAGCATGTAGCTTGCCATCGATGTATGTTCTAGAGGCTTGTATTTTTGTCAAGCAAAACAAGGATTTGTTTGTGACGGCTTCAGAATATTTTGTGAGAAATTCTAGAAATTGTAACAGATTGGTTCTGGATAGATTTCCTAGGACAACTCTGTTCCAAAAAAACTGTTATAGTATGTGCATAAGAATTTATAACAACCTACCACATATTAAAGATTTACCCATACACAAATTCAAGAAAGCATTGCGAGAGTGGCTGGTTGCTAGTGTATTTTATTCGATGGACGAATTCCTTAAAAAAAAGTGGTAATTTTAAATTAAATTATTTGTTATTTAAATTATATTTATATGTGAAGGGACATAGATAAATACGATTATGTTAATTATTGTTTATTCTGTTGTTTATTGTTAGGTACTTTTTAATTTTTTTGTTTTTAATTGGATATTTTGATTATTATATTTAAATGTAATTATTTTTAATGTGATGTACTTTTGCACGCCCCCCGTGGCAGAATATGTTATTTCGATGTTATATAATATTAAGGCTAACGTCTGTATACCATGTTCTTGCAAATAAAGAATCTGAATCTGAATCTGAATCTGAATCTGTTATCTTTTATGTAAAAGACAAGCTGGCATGCAGTCCACCTGGGGGCCAAGTCTGCTATTACAATTGTTTCCCAATTAACTATCGCTCGAAGCGCTGCTGTGGCAACTCTTGATGTGTACAGTCGAGGACATAAATATGTATACAATTAGTAAAATTCAACAACGGTTTCCTCTTAAACTACTGATTGAAATTATGAGATATTATAAAGGCAGAATCTTCTAACATATACTATTATTATTTGTGTAATAGTTTAACACTTAAATGTTAAAAATGCGAGAAAATCGCTTTTGAATTTCAAAAAGTGTATACATATTTATGTCCTCGACTGTACCTACTAAATTATGGTCTTCAAATATAATGTACGATTAGCTGTTTATAAATAAATACTTATATTTTAATAATTTTGTTTTATTCCCAAATCACATGAATGTACCAGAAAATCTGACGCTAAGCATCACCTGCTCTTGAGAGCCAGTTTCCTTAAAGTATTTATAGCAAAAGCCAGCCAAGTTCGAGTCTGAACGTCTTATCATCCATGCTACGCGAATCGAGCACGAGCTGAGCCACGAAAGAACCTACAACTAGCACGATGCGAATCCCTTTGTACGTGAAAAAACTGACAATCGCGCTCGTTCGAAGCTCGCAAGCCCGTCCATGCTACGCGAATCGTGCTCGCAGTGTACTCGTTCGAGGCTCAGCTCGTGCTCGCTTCACCAAGTATGGACGCACCATTAGAATACCTATGGGTGTGAGTCTGACTTGACAGGTAGATGATGATGAAACAATTACTAAAACTATTCCTTTTAAATCAATAGCATTCCTTTTTGGTTGGGAACCCTAAATATGCCTTTTCCCTCCAGTAAAGTCAAGGTCATTGCCAGAAAACAAAGACCAAACCATTTATTTTTGATTTATGAATCAAGATGGAAATAGAAAATGTTTTACCAACACGCATCGTTAATTCCAAGTTTCGGAATCAAAAGCAGTGAGTTCTGGGTAAAAGTATTATGCAGAAATGATTCCGTGTCGGGGAACCATTTAAAAATAATCAATCAACTATCTCAGTTCGCAGAAACACTTAAAAGCGTTAACAACTTGAGGATTAAGCCATTAACTACTAAATGAGTAAATACTATCAGAGAGAACGAAGAAAATGTGGTACATACGCGTACCATTTTACCCTCCTACTTTACTAACTTTATTTGAAGCGCTCGTGGTGTAGGCAGTCATCGTTGAGGACGGTAATCGGATGGGTGACCGCCCAGTGGTATTTCAACTCGAGCGTTCTTCTCGAAGGCACGTAATTAGTCGTTAAGCTAGTTGGAGGCCTCCTCCTAGGCGGGCCACGCCACGCGTGACCACTTGAGAGCTAGGCTAGTGGTTACATTTGTGGTGGAGCATTTGCCCATTCTCTTTGACAGGAGATTCATGCCGGATTCTTCTCAGTCGAAGGCCGACTCCCGAACTGGTGGTAACTTCAGTAAATTTTACCTTGACTTTATTTGACTTTGAACTCTCATTTGTGTAAACGAGGCCCGTGCTCGGAGTGGGACATTGTGGGCTGACGATGATGAATTTATTTCAGCTCATCTCGACTAATTCATAAGTCTTTATTTTCAATTCAATCAACCTTTACGGATCTCGAACCCTACACAACCATGATGTATTATAAATTATTCTGTGCCTATGCGTAGCAATACGATGACATATGGGACAGAGACGTGGTCTTTTACTGCTGGCTGCATACATAATCTCAGAGTCACTCAGCGAGCTATGGAACGAGCTATGCTCGGAATTTCTCTACGTGATAGGGTCCGCAATGAAGAAATTCGGACGAGAATGAAAACGACGGACATAGCTCGTAGAGTTAGTAAGCTGAAGTGGCAACGGGCAGGCCACATCGCTCGAAGAGCCGATAGCCGCTGGGGAAGAAAGGTTCTCGAATGGCGACAACGTACTGGAAAGCGCCGAGCGGGACGCCCTCCTACCAGGTGGACCGACGACCTGGTAAGAGTCGCTGGGGACCGCTGGATGCAAGCGGCCCAAAACCGTTCGAAGTGGAAGTGGGGAGAGGCCTATGTTCAGCAATGGACATCCATAGGCCGATATGATGATGCATAGCAAATATCGCTCACCAATGGAGGTTTGAACTCTGATAGTTCTTACTCATGCAGTAATATAGAGTAGGGTAGATATTTAAATAGGAAGAGAGAGTAACGTAATGCTCAAAGTTAGTGATTATTGCTCCTTTGATAATATTCAAGAGAGTTAATGAGAAATTAAAATGATCTCAGTTAGATCATGGTTCTTATTTGAAAGTAGGAAGGGTGATTTTTGCAGCGTCAAGAGCGGGTGAGTGATACTTCTGGTGTTGCAAGCGTCTATAGGCTAAGTTAATTGCTTACCATCAGGGAGCCAGCAGGTTTATTTGCTAGCTTAGTAGTTCGATTCTTAAAAGGGTATTAATTAAGGTTCAAAGAGGTAGAGCATAGCATTATTTCACCCAAAGAGCAGCTCGACTGGGAAAGTACCTCCACCTTAGAGAATATCGCAGCCAAATAACAATGTTTTGTTCCTTCCTGCGCCTGAGTAAGGTCGCCAGTGCTCATTGGGGAGGGAGGAAGGGTCGATAACGCGTGAGTGATGCCCCTTGTGTTGCAAGAGTCCATATGGCTATGTTACCGCTTACCATCAAGCTGGCTGTATGCTTGTTTAAGCGCTGCGCAAACGTGTGTCTTGTGTCGGAGACAAGTTACGAATGAATATTTGATTTCTATAAAACCAGTATTAAATCAGCCATTCCCTGCGCAGATTTGTGTGTCCAGTTGCTTCCACTTAACACATACTCGGTGACGATCAAAAAGTGTTCGGTGTCGGTAACTGGAAACTAATAGCCGTCATTTGAAGACACAAGCCATATTAAATAAAATCCTTACAATTGTACTGAAACTGACTGAAAACAAGCGGTGACTGAGTCCAGTTACAAGATACCAGTGACCAGAAGTAGCAACCGGCGTCTGTGTCCGATGTCCAATACAAGACATACGTTTGAGCAGCGCCTAAAACGTTTCATATAGTTTTACAAAATTGCTCATCAGATGAAAAGTTTAAGTACTTCTCATCTGAGTTTAAGTTTATTCATTCATACTACGTTTCGTACTAGATATCAAATACTTGTATGAAATTGAAATTTTCTTGGATTCAGGTCGCATAAGTGGACCAGGTCAATGGAAAGTTTTAGATATTGGCTGCAAAGATCGTTTCACTTTATTGGTAAGGATCATTTACTGGTTTTTAGAAGAGTAACCCTTTTTATTTTCACCTACTACGAACTTTAAGCTGTTTATAAGGCTGCATTTCCACTAAGGCGGAGCTGGGCGGAGCGGTGCATGAATTACCCAATCACAATGCACGCAAGCTCCGCAGTTACCGAAATAAATATTTTTCTATTTTCTATTTCCGCATCAGTGGAAAAACAGGCTACTCTTCTAGCTATAAACTCGACTTTTTGGCGGGAACTTTCAGAGTGACGATGCGTTTTCATTTTTATTTTCATAAATTCGTGTATTTTGAGTATTATTGCATATTATCGGTGGTATTTTATCCAATAAAGATCAATCCATGAGCACCAGTGAAGTGAAATGAAATGAATTATGTGTATCTCAAAAATTCCGTGAAGAGTTTCAGTAAAATGACCACTGACCACATAATGTGAAAGTGATTTATTGTAACTGGAAATTATAATATAACTCGACACTGGCAAGAAATAAGTCCTAATTTGGATTTGGTTGCCAAATTTAAAACTAAGAAGAAGAAATAAAAACTCAAAGTTATAAGCGAATGTTTTCGTAAATGCAATAAAATTACGTTGAATGCGACGCTTTAGTTTTAATTAGGCTTCCCCTTGCAAATCTGAAGAACAAAAATATTTAGATCAAAGAAAAAAGAGGAATAGGCATTTGATCTCATTGTCATTTTATTTACACATTTAGGTACTTTCTCTTTTCAGAGTTGCTTATTTAAATTGGCAAATCGGATTCCAATTGCTGTCACTCAGTTGTTTGACTGTCTGTCTATCTGTCAATCCGTATGTCACGGCTCGTAAATGGATTATATTACAGGAATTAAGAAACGATTTTAGCGGGGCCCGATCATGAAAAAAGAGTTAAAATTAACTAGGTATCCTTAATTTTATTCCACATTTAAATTAAGTAACAAAATTGTCAATAACATAATTGAACTATTTAACAAAAAAACCGACTGCAAAGTACACAAAGAAGTAATTAAATCCCGATCTGATGACAATGGGACCAAACGGGAAGTGTACCCTTCCAAACAAAAAAATATTTTCCCAAATCGGTTCATAAATGACGGAGGTTACAAACATAAAAAAAAATACAACCGAATTGAGAATCTCCTCCTTTTTTGAAGTCGGTTAAAAATATGTCATCAACACAAATACGTCATCACCTCTGCAGGAGCAAGCCTCTAGCTCAGAGTAGATAAATACTCCTCTAGTAACATAAGCTCATATTCTGTCACGCAGCCTCAGTCTTGATTTTCTGACTTTTTGTTTTAATTCTCAGTTGCATTCAGATTTCTAAAAGTTGAAACTTTGTTTTCATCCAATCAAAACTAAATAAATCCTTGAATTTTCCAATTTCGTTACCAACCGCTAGAAAAAACAATAAAAATAAAATACTTGTGTACAAACGGGTTTTCCCAACTAGATCAAACAGTGCCGCCTGCCTCCCCATAGATAACTCGACAGTACCTCGCGAGCCCTCACGCCGATTGGACGTACCGCCTGCGACAGTAAAAATTATCTCTTATCAGTATGTAAATAAAACTGAAAATCGTGTGTTTTGTGAATAAGGAAGTGAATTATCGGAAAGGAATTTTTTGGTGAGTAATACATTATTTAAGAGGGATTATAATTGAGGAAAATGTGTTATATCATTTACATATTTATTAGTTTCTATAACATTATATCTACATAATTGGACTGTTTTACAAAAAACTTAAACCGACTTCAAATTACGCTAAGAAGTAATCAAATCCTGATCTGATGACAATGGGACCAAACGGGAAGTGTACCCTTCCAGCCAAAAAAAGATTTTTCCAAATCGGTTCATAAATGACGGAGCTATGAGGTAACAAACATAAAAAAAAAAAAAAAACACAACCTAATTGAGAACCTCCTCTTTTTTTGAAGTCGGTTAAAAATGACTGATACATGAGAGAAAACTGAAATTTCGAACATAATAAAAACACTTCAATAATAATTAATGATAACTATAATACAATTCATATTAATAATTATAATATTTGAATGTAATTAATACCTACATATGTCAAAAAACAGTTATCGCATAAAACTTCAAAGGATGTGAATTGAGCAACAAGTTGATAACTAGGTTATTCAACAAGTTATAGCCACGGTAATAGCTTCTTAAAGCCTGAAAGATGTCTCAGTGATAGTGACTTCAAAGTCCCGGGTTCGAAACCAACAATGAACTTTAGATGAAGGCATACATCGTGGAAAAACCATAGTGACGGGCCAGTTGGCGCAGTTGGTTAAGAGTCTGGTAAAGATTCCACCTATTGCGCCGCAGGTCGTGGGTTCGATTATAATAATAATAATAATATATAATAATTTAATTTGATTAATATGACTAATTTATTTTAATTTAAATTATGTATGTTAAGTATGTATTTACAAACAAAAAGTAGCATATGTATTATATCAGTTATCTGGTTTCCATAGTACAAGCTCTGCTTAGTTTGGGATCAGATGACCATGTGTGAGGAATGTCCCAGAATATTTTTATTTTATATTTATATTTAAACAAAAAGTAGCATATGTATTATATCAGTTATCTGGTTTCCATAGTACAAGCTCCGCTTAGTTTGGGATCAGATGACCGTGTGCGAGGAATTTCCCAGGATATAAAAAAAAAAAAAAAAAAATTGTCAGAAACTAGAAACCACTGAGCAAGTTCCGCGCGCCTATAACAGGTGGAGATTTCGAGATGGCATATTTTCGAAACCTATGTTAGGTTAGTCATGCTGAACAACTTTTACTATGTCTTTCTCCATAACATAGGCTATATGCATGCCAAATTTCATGATGATCGGCTGAGTAGTTGAGGCGTGAAGGCGTAACAAACAAACAAACTGACTTTCGCATTTATAATTCTGGAATTCAGGTGAAAATGTGCTCAATTCGACGCGAATATTTTTTATATATGTTTACAGTCTGGATCGTCGATAAACTTAAAATATCGATTAACTAGTTTTTTTTTAAAATATCCAATGTCTTTCTCATAGAGTTACGTCAGATTTGTCGTCAAAACTAGACAAAATATAGTTATCGATACATCCATGCTCGCAGCACAGTTTTGCTTGTGGAATTCTTGATCGCTGAAAATCGGTCAATGGTATACTTTCATTATACCCTACCCTTATTTTACTCCATATTCTACAGTGAAACTAAAACGAATTCATTTTCTAACAAACTTTTCGCCATATTAGACTGACCTCTGTTCGGCGCCACATTGTCGACTCGAGAAGTCGAGATCACGTAGCTCGTAGCAGTGCTACGACCCAAACGTCTACGGAGCTACGAAACCCATACATCATTTCATAACATAACTTATTGATATTGAAAATTGCCTGGAATGATCTGTATATTAATTTTACATTGTACCAATTTAATCTCAGTCGTATAATAAGGTGATAAGGTTGAACTTGCAATGAAAATGAAGTACAGTCGTGAACACAGTACGTGACAATGTGAACTAAGAAATAATGGAATTTTAGCGCGTGAAGTGGAAAGAATGGGTAGAGAATTTAAATTCTATTCTATTTCTCAAATGTGAATACATTCTATGAAATATGAATCGTTTAGTGAATAGGGTAGTTATGTGTTTCTAATGCTAATGGTACTTTTGGAATTTATTTTGTTACAAAAGTATTTGAGTAAGCAATGTGAAGACATTTTTGTCAAGGGGGCCTACCACAAGCTCTCAAAACAAGGTTAAAATAACCCTATTTGTCTTTTGTCCCTCTTTGACATCCGGCGTCAAAGCAGGACAAAAGATAAATAAGGTTCAAAAAAGGTTATAGATATTTGTTACTCTTTCAAGCGAAGACTACTGAACGGATTTGGATAAAATTTGGCTCAATATATGGATTACACACTGGATAACAAAGCAAGTTCCCTCAGGAACGCGGTTGAAACCGCGGGGACAGCTAGTACATGAGAAGTATAAATTAATCCAAACTTACACTGCCAGTTATTATTATTATTTACTTTAAGGCCTTTGCTTGCGGCGGCGTCGTGTGACGGGTCGCTCACTTCCCTCCAATATGGCGAGGAGGGCGATGGCTGCCACACGCGTCATACTTGTGAACAGGTGCTGCTTGTGGGGGCTGGTCTGCTATTTATTTACTTATTAAATATAGATTCAGTCTAATTTGTAGTTATGCCGCCGCGCTGGGGCACGCAATTGTTTTCAGTGCGATTAGAATGTAAATATTATGTAATGAATCTAAGCTTGTTTTGTAAAAGAGTAATTGCTGAGTTTATTGCCGGCTCTTCTCAGCAAATGCAACCTTCCGAACCGGTATTAGAGTCAGGTTTTTCATAAGTGCGTGCGTAGGTCTATTTGAATAAATGATTTTGAATTTTGAAAAATGTCTACTTTGTTAATCGAATATATCCTTATTTTGTAATAGTAATGCTTTTAGACGTAGTAATGTTATATTTATGTGCTGAGTTCAACGATCCTGCTACTACAAACATTTCTCGTTATTATTTAGTATTCCGTCGAACTATTGCGTATCTCCAGGGAAATATCTGAGTTCATAACTCGTCTAGTAATTGAGTACGAGCTCGACATTCAAAGTTTAAATCAATTTTGATTCATAAACAAAAGCTAAAAAAAATTTTTTTTAAAAAAAATTTAAAAGCCGGAACGCCAGACCTAAGGTAGGTAAGCCATAACTAAGGTTGTTTGTGAAGGAATTTTGTTGATCTTCGCGTTTCCTACTTTGCGAGATAAGAAAACATACGCTGAACATAAAACCTCCATTTTTAAGTAAACCATGAGTCTCGTGAATTGTATTCATGAATTCGATTTTTTTTTTCATTATGAAACGAATTAATAATCTAACTTGACACTGGCAAAAATAAGTCCTAAAAAGAATTTGGTTGTCATACTATAAAAGTATGACTTTTATGGACGGTGACTGACTGAGGACTTTAATGTGAAGTGATTTATTGTGACTGGAAACTATAATATAACTCGACACTGGCAGAAATGAGCCCTAATTTGGGCTTGGTTGCCAAAATTAAAAATAAGAAGAAGAAGAAGAAGGCAAACAAAAGGTATGTGTGTGGTGTGGTGAATCAAACGCATGGTAAAGTCAGCAAGATCTAATAGATCCGTTGACAGCACATATACATCAATGTATCAAAAAGAGACAAATTCGGGATGTAAATTCGATTAACAGCTCTTCAGGAGGCAAGTACATTTGTAAATCGATCGAGGCTCCATTACATTTACTAACGGTAAGTCACTCATCTAAAACATCCTTCCATATATCCTTTAGTTTTATTTAGATATACTGTAATTTAATTTATTAACAAGATATAAATTATGCGAATGTTTGTGAGTTTATTTTTAAATGACAGCTAATTTGTAACTTTAAAATTGACACAATGACAACTGCAACTGCAAATAGCGTTTGATTGGATTAATTGGGTGATCAGATGGATAGACAGACAGACAAACAGACACACGAGTGATCCTATAAGGGTTCCTTTTAGATAAGAAAACCTAAAAATATGAATAACTGGTATGACTGAGTTATCTACGAACAGCTCAAACCGCAGGATGTGGAAACTTTGTTACTTGTTATAAAGTAAGCATCCTAAGTAGGGGGAAGAGGGGGGAAGGGGCAGAAAGCCCATTGTTAATAAGGCCCCCTAAAAAGGAAGCTAAGCAATATTGCTAACGGAATTATTTTTTTCGAATTAACAGCAGATCTTATGTAATTCATCAATTCCGAATCCTTTAATGAATTGAAGTGTATATTATTATAATGAGTAATTATTTTACCAAAAAATATTGGAATTGCGTAGGATCTACCGAGAATTCGAATGAATTCCGTAGCAATATTACTTTAGCTTCCTTTTTAGCCCCCCAGGTTGCTTCTAAGAGACTCTGCAACCATGTAACTGTATATACTTCCTGATGTGGTTATCACTTTTTTTTACAAACCAAGCGTCCAGCTCGCCTGATGGTAAGCGGTTACCGTAGCCATATGGACGCTTGCTACACACGGGCTCATGCACCTTCCCCCTCCACAATTAGCTCTGTTGACCTTACTCACGCGCAGGAACACGACTTTACAACATAAAGTTATTTGGCTGCGGTATTCTGTAAGGTGGAGGTACTTCCCCAGTCGAGCTGCTCTTTGAGCGAATAAACGCTATGCTCTACCTCTCTATAAACCAACATATTTCACTTAAAAAAATGTATTTTTTTATATTTGTCTGGTCTTCAGTGTGATCACCGAAGCAAATCTGATTCAACTAATATGCTGGTAATATTGAACAAAACTCCTTCATAAAACTCTTCAGAAGCATATGATAGTTTTCTCATAAATTCTCCAATACAAAAATAAATAAATCAAAAGAAGTTGAACGTCGCGCCGAGGGTTCAGTTATTTATGTGCCGCGTACGACGCCAACAGACAAGACTAGTATTTTTTTAATATTACTAACACAGAGTATTGAATAAAATCTCGCCCCCCTCCTAGAGATGCTTTGCTCAACAGATGCCATAAGCATGTCAGTGGGCGGTACCGTTTTACCAACAGGTTACTTATATGTATCGTCTTATCATTTAGTACTGTTGCCGTGGTATAGAGTACATATTAGAATGATGGCAGTTTGCACTCGCTTATGCGATTTTCACAAGTCACGGGGCACGAGGATTGTCATTGTTTTCATCTCTAAACCTACACCGGACAGGGTATAGCCATCCCAATTTTTCAAGATGATGCCCACGGCCACCTTCTACCATCGCAACTCTCGCCATCGACAGGGAGTCTATCCTCACATATTCAAACCAGAATTGTTTCGAACTGTGCGGTCTCAAAGGAGCTTCCTTCCGCGTACACTTAGATTGTGGAATGAGCTCCCTGCCGTGGTTTTCCCAAGGGAGTACAGCATGGGGTTCTTCAAAAAGGGTGTGAAGAGATTTCTGCAGGGTCGGCAACACCCCGGCTACGGTAACTGCTTACCATCAGGCGGGCCGTACGCTTGTTTGCCACCTTAGTGGTATAAAAGGGACGAAGATTATATGAGGTATAGAATCTCTATAAAAATTTGCAGCTCAAAATGTTACTCAAAAATTCATACCAAATTTTTCCATCCAAGTTTATTGAATTAAACTATTTCTTGCAAAATTGGGGGGACGCTTGTAATGTTGCCGTCCCTGCCACTTTCTTCACGTCCTTAGCGTCAACAGCATCTGGCGACTTTACTCATCGCTTTTTACAACATGAAGTTACCGTAGCCTATGGACGCTTGCAACACCAGGGTTATCACGCGCGCGTTGCCGACCCTGCAGAAATTTCTTCACACCCCTTTTGAAGAACCCCATGCTGTACTCCATTGGGAAAACCAAGGCAGGGAGCTCATTCCACAGTCTGAGCGTCCGCGGAAGGAAGCTCCTTTGAGCCCGCACAGTACGAAACAATTCAGGTTTCAATATGTGAGGATGGACTCCCCGTCGATGGCGAGAGTTGCGATGGTAGAAAGTAGCCGTGGGCATCATCTAAATAATATATAAAAATAGATATCAATTTATGCGAATGTTTGTGAGTTTATTTTTAAATGACAGCTAATTTTGTAACTTTAAAATTGACACAATGACAACTTTCTGCACGTCCTTAGCGTCAACAGCATCTGGCGACTTTACTCATCGCTTTTTACAACATGAAGTTCTTTGGCTACGGTATTCTGTAAGGTGGAGGTACTTCCCCAGTCGAGCTGCTCTCTGAGCGAAATGCTATGCTCTACCTCTCTCAATAACCTACTTAATTATCAGACCCTCGAACAAGAGGCCTTGTCACGACGAATCAAACGAGCCCAAACTCGATGGGCTTGCGTTCTTTTATTACAGAGTACCCATGCCCACCTTCCAGGTCCATCATCAGATCAGATCCATATCATAATAATATAATTGTTATCCGATTTGCATACATTTCAGTTCAATCGGAATCAGGGAAGTGGGTCAAGTTTTACTTATAAGATTTGATTAGACACCGGGACAGGTGAAAAACAAAGCTCGTAATAAAAGTTCGCAATAAAATTGTAACGGAGCCAAAGTCTGTATTTTTTTAAGGTTCAAAAAAACAGTTTTAAAAATGTTTGTCTGTATATTTTTCTGTCTGTTCAAGTATCACTGAAAAATGAATGTAACGATCGCGATGACATTTGGCATGCAGATAGGCCATGCTCGCTCATGATTTAGGCTAAAAACGATATAGGATATCCTAAGAACACGGTTGAACCCGCGCGGGACAACATGTATATTATAATTATACAAGTATTTATAAGCAGTTGATTTTGATCGAGAAATAAAACAAATGTAAATGTCTAATTTAAAAGATGCCGTATATTTTTGCATTCTCAAGTGTCCCTTGTACGCCTGAAAAAATCACTGTTCCTCAAATCTTTATTCTAATTATTTATCATCGCAGCACTTGAAGGGCTTTCCAAGATCGTAACCTGAAGCTAGAGCGGTCGATTTAATTACTTTGACATTCACGACGTTCTTGGAAAGACGAAGTAGTCTTCTGAAATCGGATAGCTCACACCTACCAACCGGCCTTCACGAAATAAATTATTATTCAGCACTGGCTCTGACTTGTTTCTTAGACAGATAAAACTCAATTTAGATTAGGGTTACCACATTGTGTAAAAAAATACAAAAAATACACGTGATAATTGCTGTTTTACAAAAAACTTAAACCGACTTCAAAGTACACTAAGAAGTTTTCAAATCCCGATCTGATGACAATGGGACCAAACGGGAAGTGTAGCCTTCCAGACAAAAAAAGAATTTTCCAAATCGGTTTATAAATGACGGAATTATGAGGTAACAAAAATAAAAAAAATAAAAAAAAAATAGAACCGAATTGATAACCTCCTCCTTTTTTAACCGACTTCAAAAAAAGGAGGAGGTTCTCAATTCGGTTGTATGTTTTTTTTTTATGTTTGTTACGACTGTAGACGACAGAGATAGTAAAAAAGAATTTTCCAAATCGGTTTATAAATGACGGAATTATGAGGTAACAAAAATAAAAAATAAAAAAAAAATAGAACCGAATTGATAACCTCCTCCTTTTTTAACCGACTTCAAAAAAAGGAGGAGGTTCTCAATTCGGTTGTATGTTTTTTTTTTTTTTTATGTTTGTTACGACTGTAGACGACAGAGATAGTATGCTAAGCATAAATTCCTTAAAAAGTTTATTTATTATAATTATTGTCTTAAAAACACAAATATTTACATGCTAAAAATAAGTAAAACCTCATTCGATTTAGTTGCGCTGCGATGCGACCTATTAAAAATAAAACTATTAAAAAAAAATGAAGAACCTCTTTGCCGCTCAAATTCAAATGTTCTAAAAATTTAAAAGTTTTAGTGGTCAAGATATTGTTTTTTCTGCATTATTTCTGTACATAATAAAATACAAAGTTTAACATTTTATATTGCTTTTAATTTCTGTCCCATCGCCTACAACGACTAACGACCGATTCCTATAATTACGGACCGTTATCGGTTGAAATTAAGACTCTTATATCTTTACTAATAATGAAGCAAAGACCTCAAAGATTTGCATAGCAGGCCCTCCTATAATGGAAGTAACTATCATAGGTAAAATTAGGTTACGAAAACGATTGCCCAGTTTGGCAGTAAAAATCCTACCATTGGTAATGATTCATTTTTGTTTTTAGAAACCGGGCATAAGTCGTCAAACAAGCATACGGCCCTTCTGTTAAGCGGTTACCTCAGCCCTATGCGCCCTATGACACCTGCAACACACGAGGCTCAATCGCTCACACGACCCTCCCCCCGCCCCGATGAACTCTGGCGACCTTACTCACGCGCAGGAACACAAGATTAAGTTATTTGGCTCCAGTAATCTATAAGGTGGTCCAGTGATAACAAATTGTGTGTTTAGTAGTTTCCCTTTAGTATTTTTTTTTATTTCTAAGGCGGCAGACTGGGGCGGCGTCGTGTGACGGGTTGCTTACTTCCCTCCAATATGGCGACGAGGGCGATGGCTGCCACACGCGTCATACTTGTGAACAGGTGCTGCTTGTGGGGGCTGGTCTACTTAAGTTTTCCATTTATTTACTTAATAAATATAGATTCTGTCTACTAGTTAGTTTGCTGCCGCGCCGGGGAACGCAATTGTTATTAGTGCGATTAGTATGTAAATATTATTTAATGAATCTAAGCTTGTTTTGAAAATAGTAATTGCTGAGTTTTTTTTTTTATTTTTTTTTTTTTTATACCACTAAGGCGGCAAACAAGCATACGGCCCGCCTGATGGTAAGCAGTTACCGTAGCCTATGGACGCTTGCAACACCAGGGGTATCACTCGCGCGCTGCCGACCCTGAAGAAATCTCTTCACGCCCTTTTTGAAGAACCCCATGCTGTACTCCATTGGGAAAACCACGGCGGGGAGCTTATTCCACAACCTGAGCGTCCGCGGAAGAAAGCTCCTTTGAGCCCGCACAGTTCGAAACAATTCTGGTTTCAATGTGTGAGGATGGATTCCCCGTCGATGGCGTGAGTTGCGATGGTGGAAGGTAGCCGTGGGCAACAACTCGAACAATTCCTTAGAACACTCTCCGTTGTACAAGCGGTAGAACACACATAAGGAGGCAAAGTCTCTCCTCAGACTGAGGGGCTCTAAACCGCTTGTGAGCTCGGGATCGTCAACAATTCTGATGGCACGTCGCTGAACCGAGTCTAAAGGCCCAAGCTGGTATCCAGGTGCTCCCGCCCATAGATGACAACAGTACTCCATATGCGGCCGGACCTGCGACTTGTAAAGTTGCAGTCTTTGCCCTGATGTGAAGTACTGCCTCGCTCTGTTGAGCACTCCAAGCTTTTTGGATGCCAGCTTCACCTTGTCTTCCAAGTGACTTCGGAACAGCACGTCGCTGGAAATGTCGACGCCAAGGATCCCGATGCTTTGACTGAAGTTCAAGGAAGTGTTCTGGAATTGTGGAGCCACAGACCATGGGGTTTTCTTAGCGGTGAACGCGCAGGCTTGGGTCTTAGTGGGGTTAAAATGGACTAGGTTTAGTCGACCCCAATCGGAGACACTAGTCAGTGTACTCTCGATTTCAGACACCAGCCGTTCGCGGCTTTCCTCAACCTCGGAACGAGGGATATTTGCACGGCCCGTGTAATGGGTGTCCCCTGTACTGTCGTCTGCATAGCAATGAATGCCGTCAATAGACAGCATATCATTGATATGCAGTAGGAACAGTGTTGGGGACAGCACAGAGCCTTGCGGAACGCCAGCATTTATGTCCATGCTATCGGAGCAGCTACCGTCGACGACGGCTCTTATGCATCTGCTGGACAGAAAGCTGGCAATCCATTTGCATAATCCCTCGGGAAGCCCGTATGATGGTAACTTCGTTAGAAGACCCCTGTGCCAGACCCGATCGAACGCCTTCGCCACATCTAGGCTCACTGCCAATGCCTCACCTTGACTCTCGATGGCGAGTGACCAACGGTGCGTGAGATACACAAGGAGGTCACCAGCTGAGCGACTGTGGCGGAAGCCATATTGTCGGTCGCTCAACAACTCGTGATCCTCCAGGTATCTCAAAAGCTGCGTGTTGATCACACGCTCCATGACTTTGGAGAGAAGGGAGGTGATGGCGATAGGCCTGTAATTCGTCGGGTCTGATCTGTCGCCCTTTTTGGGCACTGGGTGCACGTGGGCAGTCTTCCACGAAGACGGGACTTCCTTTTTGGTGTAGGAAAGTGCAAAAAGACGCGTCAATACTGGACACAATTCAGGAGCACACCGCTTCAGCACCATTGCCGGCTCTTCTCAGCAAATGCAACCTTCCGAACCGGTATTAGTTATAGAGTCAGACTTTTCATAAGTGCCTATGAACGTCTATTTGAATAAAAGATTTTTTAATTTTGGAGGTACTGCTCCATTTGAGTTGCTCTTTGACAAAATAACTATGCTCTACCTCGCTTAAAATGTGAAGAAATCTAGACGTTGACAACCCTAATTTAGATCCACCGGCATCTAACCATGGGCGAGGAATGTTAAATTTACATAAAGTTACCCATCCAATGTTTTAAACAGGCCATTTCTAGTTTTCGTTCTGCCGCGCGAAAATGGACTTTATTAACATAATAATTAGATGACGACAAACATTTTGATTTGGCAACAACAGGTTTTCATTCAAATTTTACTGGGAATTTAAATAAGTTTGTTATTTTGTTTTACTAATGTGAGGTTTTTATTAAGTGAGTTTCCCTTGAAGGATTTGCTTTTTTTGGCTTCTATTTTATTAGGTACCTACTAATGTAAAGGTAGGCATCTTGGCTTCGATTACAACTTTCTGATTTTTACCCGACTGACCCGGAAGGAGGGTTATGTTTTTCGAGTGTATGTATGTATGAAATGTCTATTTCTTTGGCACGCTCTGCAGCTTAAACGGCTTGATGGATTTAAGCATATGAGGTGTCGTTAGATTCGTCTTAACTGTGGGAGTGTCTTATGGTATATTATTTTTATATACCGTCTACGAATAAGAAAAGAGGGGGGGTATTAAAAACAAAAAAATTCGGTATTGCAGTCGGGGATAAACAAATATTATAAAAAAATACATATCTACTTAGGTTATTGGATTGTCCCCGACTGCAAATCTTTATAGCATTCAATAGGCTATAACGCCTATTCTATTTTATTTTCAAATTTTTCATTAGTCATTATGGCCCTCTGTCAAAACAAACAAAAAACTATCCTATTTTTGGTACAGATGATAGAAATAATAAATAATTATTTCACATAGAAAATTATAATGCAATAATAACCCATTATGACGTCATATGCTGTCACGAAGGAAAACGTCACAAGGAAGCCATAGCACGATGCTAGGGTACTTTACAGTACCCACCTGGCTCACTACCACCCTAAAGTTGAAAATCTGTCGCCAAGCACCTATCGGTGTGTTCCGACAGCTGCACTTAAGAGCCAGTTCCTTCTAGGCTTTGTGTGTGCACCACCTTCGGCCACATCATCACTTACGGTGAGATAGTGGTCAAACACAGGCCTATTGACGCGCACCGCAGATCGTGGGTTCGATTCCCACACAGGATATTAGTTTGTGTGCATAAACATGTTTGTATATCCTTAGTCTGGGTGTAATTATGTATTAAGTATGTATTTACAAACAAAAAGTAGTATATGGTATTATATCAGTTATCTGGTTTCCATAGTACACGCTCTGCTTAGTTTGGGATCAGATGACTGTGTGAGGAATGTCCCAGGATATTTATTTATTATAGTAAAAAAAATAGTTACTTCTTTCGTTAACTATTCTAGGTATCGAGTCCCCAAATAAAATAAAAAACCATCTTTTACCTCGGTAAGAATAAAACTGTATTTTCAGGCAGACATTTCTGAACAAAAATATAAAGCCCCGTATACATCTAGTAGGAAAATCAACATAAGTGAATATGTAACAACAAGACAGTTTATATGTTAACTGAACGATGTGAAGCAGACATGTGTAGGGTTGTCAGTACATGTTTTGAGTAAATGAATGTGTAGTTTGTTCTATAATGTCTGTGCTGGTTACAAAATCATTACCTATCTGGTTGGTTGTATTTGTATCTTTAATTACCATTTTGGCACGCGGCTTCATCCGCGTTCTTATATTTTTTTAATGAGGGGTTGAATTTAAAAAAAACACCATTAGAAACTTTTGGATCCTGCGCTTTGAGTTGTGCGTTTATATGACAGTCAGTTTCTCCATTAATATAGCCAGAGATTTTTTAGAGAGATAGAGCGTAGCGTTTATTCACTCAAAGAGCAGTTCGAGTAGAGAAGGACTTCTAACTTACAGAATCATCATCATCATCATCAGCCAATAATGTCCCACTGCTGAGCACGGGCCTCCTTTCACAAATGAGGGTGAAAGGAAATGGGCAGATACTCCACCACGCGTGCCCACTGCGGATTGGTGGAGGTAGGCTAGTGGTCAACCTACTTAACGAATATCAAAAAGTGATTACCGGGATCAACGGCTTTACGTGCCTTCCAAAGCACGGAAACGCTCGATTTGAAATACAACTAGGCGGTCAACCATCCAGGTACCGACTACGGCGGTGGTAGCTTAACTTGCCGATCAATTAAGAACGGCCAAATATTCCCGCACGTAAGTAAGATCACCAACACTCATTGGAGGGAGGAAGGATCGGTAAAGCATGAGTGATGCCCCGTATTGCAATTTTTACTGTTGTGTCAGTAACTCGAATTTAATGAAGACATATTTTTCAGCCAGCAATTTTTATTCCATAATACTCAATACCTTCATACCAACATGATATATTTTTCTGCCAAGCGAAAATCCTTATCGGAAACCAATAATAAAATTTTCACAACACTGACAGCCCTACATCTAAACTTATACGTCGAGTTCACACGTCGCGAGTCGATGGAATTTCATGCTATTTCCGGATATATCCGGCTCGCGTCGGGACCGAATAGTCCGGATGATTAGGTTGACGACAGTTACGCTACCGAATGGGTACGTGTTGATGGAAAGTTTTTATGTGGAGTACAGCATACAGGGCCGGCTCTAGCCCATGAAGCGCCCGGGTACAATCAGTACCCTGGCGCCCTCTGGTAGGCACGCTATCAAAATGAAATACTTACAATTATATTATTTTCACCAGTGATCGGAAATTCGGGTGCATTAAAAACCTTCGCCACATACTTATAGGCCCACTGCCAATGCCACACCATGTGGTATCTTGAGATTATGATATTTCACGAACATGATGTTTTGAGAATATGGTGTTTAGTGATTGTGGTATCACGAGAATATGGTATTTTGCGACTGTGGTATCTTGAGATTATGATATATTGCGAATATGATATTCCGCGACGGAGGGCTTGAACTCGATGGTGAGTTGCGGGTTCACTCGCTCCATCACTTTAGAGAGAAGGGAGGTGATGGCGATTTGCCTATGATTCGCCGGGTCTGATCCCTTTTTAAGCACTCACTGGGTGCACGTGAGCAGTCTTACACAAAGATGGGACTTCGATTTTGGTATAGGAGAGTACAGGACACAATTCAGGAGGTAATAATTCGAGAGCATTATTTGATGAAAGAGATTGCATTTTGGCGTCTTCGTCGCGAGCGGCGCTCGGCGCCCCCTAAGACCCTGTGCCTGTGTGCACCACACACCCTGCACTATTGGTAAAGCCGGCCCTGACCGGTCTCGCTCTAAGAGAACCACTCGACTAGAGTAGCACCTCCTTACAGAATACCGCAGCTAAATAACTGAATGTTGTGTTCCTGCGCGTGAGTAAGGTCGCCAGAGCTCATCGGGATAGTTGCAAAAAATAAAGCATGCTTATTAACTACCTAGTTTCCATTCCGCGTCTTCAACCGCATTACTAATACGTGAATAGAGTGTTTTTTTTTCAAGTGAAGTTATAGAGCGCGCGTCTTATCCGCGAGTCAATGGGTAAAATATACTGGTTCGTCCATGCTTGGCAAACCGAGCACGAGCCGAGCCACGAACGAGCACACTGCGAGCACGATTCGTGTAGCGTGGACGGGCTTGCGAGCCTCGAACGAGCGCGATTGTCAGTTTTTTCACGAACAAAGGGATTCGCATCGTGCTCGTTGTAGGTTCGTTCGTGGCTCGGCTCGTGCTAGATTCGCGTAGCATGGACGCACCATAATACTCTACGACAGTGCTTCCCAAACATTGTTCTGCCATGGCCCGGTAATTTTCACACTGCCCCTTCGTGTCCTACTTATAATACAAATTTATTAAAATAATACAAATTTATTAATAGTGGAAATATTTTCTTAATACTACATATTTTGGTATCGTCACTAAATTTTAGTGCGAAGTAGGTATGGAGCTGCTGCTTATTTATTACCAAAAATCCCAGTTCGCGGAAAATTACGAAAGTTTGACGTTCCTAAGATGTTTCCTAAGGTCTGGTTCCACTTCAAGTCAGTTCTATATTTATTTTAAAGGTAAACTAGTGTTGAATACCCAGCTTAACATTTGCTTGCGGCGGCGTCGTGTGACGGGTCGCTCACTTCCCTCCAATATGGCGAGGAGGGCGATGGCTGCCACACGCGTCATACTTGTGAACAGGTGCTGCTTGTGGGGGCTGGTCTGCTTAAGTTTGCTATTTATTTACTTATTAAATATTTATTCAGTCTTCTTTGTAATTTTGCCGCCGCACCGAAGCACGCAATTGTTTTCAGTGCGATTAGAATGTAAATATTATGTGATGAATCTAAGCTTGTTTTGAAAAGAGTAATTGCTGAGTTTGTTGCCGGCTCTTCTCAGCAAATGCAACCTTCCGAACCGGTATTAGAGTATTAGAGTCAGACTTTTCATAAGTGCCTGCGAAGGTCTATTTGAATAAATGATTTTTGAATTTTTAATTTTGAGGCGAGAATGTTGCGACCCGGTATTTTATTTAGATGGCTCGGTACCGGGTCGCGACCCGGCTAATGGGACCCGCTGCTATACGATCTCATTATTATGAGTCGGTATTATTTTCTCGGTGAAAAAGTTATTATTAATAATACTTGCATAAAAAACCTAATTTTAATTTCGTTCAAGAATTTATTCCCTGCAAAATTTTGTAAAGAATTACAAAGTTCCTTCCTTCAATTACCATTCTTCGCCATAAACTCTACTTCAAAAACGTAATAAACATTACAGAAACAAGAAAACTTAAAATTAACAGAATGTCTCGTCCAAGCTATGATAAAGTAACGGATTTATGAGAACAATAAAATATTTTTTATCTCTCGTCGTGTAATTTTGGGACAAGTTTTGGACCCAAAGTGTTGAGATAAGGAGATGAATCATGGACTTAAGGGTGGTTATATTACAAGAAACTGGCGGTTACTGGACGGCTGGTCCAAGTGATAGGTGAAAGCGATATTTTACAAGATTATATCGACTTACATTACTATCCTAACATATACAAAAAAAAAAAATTTTGTTCGATCAATTAAGCTCGGTGTAATGTGCAACCTCTTTGAAAATTGGAATGTCAAATATAAAAGAATATTTAAATCAAAAGCACTAAGGAGTATTGATATCAAATTCAATGCAAATCACCACTAAAATAACTTTCTACCGCTTTTTAACCCCGTTAGGCAATGAGTTTGTATAAAATACGAAACACGTCTTCCATTAATTCTGTTAAAGAATGCTAATGCAAAATGTGAAGTAGATCGGACCAAGGAATCACGTTGTCCCATACAAACTTTGCCCAAATTTTTCACCCCCTAAGGGGTACAATTTCGGAAAATCCTTTCTTAACGGATGCCTACGTCATACAAAGAACACTCCCTCCAAGTTTCAGGTCTCTACGATCAGCGGTTTAGGCCGTGCGTTGATTGTCAGTCAGTCATTCAGGACAAAGCATTTTATGTGTACAGAAAGATTACTACTCGGACAAGTAACTACTTCTTGGCTTACATGTTATGGTGCGTCCATGCTACGCGAATCGAGCACGAGCCGAGCCACGAACGAACCTACAACGAGCACGAAGCGAATCCCTTTGTTCGTGAAAAAACTGACAATTGCGCTCGTTCGAGGCTCGCAAGCCCGTCCACGCTACGCGAATCGTGCTCGCAGTGTGCTCGTTCGAGGCTCGGCTCGTGCTCGGTTCGCAAAGCATGGACTTACCATTAGATCTTAGCATATTCAAAGCACGCAAAATATGGAAACTAATAAACAACAAATAATTTATGATGTCCTTCACTGCCCACACAAGACTTGGTACTAGCTAGCGTTTGCTTGAATTTTACATCTTATGGTGTATCCATTCTACGCGAACCGAGCAGAATTCGTTCGTTGCTCGCGATGTCCAGTGTCGTACTTAACGAGCCTTCAAATTTTTAAGAAATCTTTGTAGGTACATATTCTAAAAAAACTAATATTAGTCTAAATTTGGAACATATTTACGACTCTACCGAGTTACTTTATTAACTTTTTATTTTCTATTCGTGTAACTATATTATATCAAGTACCAGGGAACATTAAGCTACAGAGTTAAACGTACCATAACCCATAGCATTAACAGGCTTAATCCAGCTTATGTATAATATTTCAGTCACCATGTAATTCTTCATGTTCATAGTTACGCAGTATTACATTAAGCAGGTACCGGGGTCACATACAGCTACAGAGTTAAACGTACATCACAACCCATAGTATTAGCAGCCTTACCGGCCTATTTATTTTACTCACCATGTATTCTTCATGTTTACATGTACGCATATCTAGTGTAGTTACTTGTGTGTGTAATGGATTGGAATGTAAATGAGAGGGTCGAAAGGCCTCGAGTGCTTGCGATGTTCCCGACCTTCCGTGAGTTTTACGATTCATGCTTGGGGTTGTTATCACGGATCATTGAAATATGGAGGCATGTTAATCTCTTAAGAGTTAATGCAAAATAAAAACTCGCGCAACAATATAATTATGATGGCGGTCGGTGGCGTTCGCCGGGGATATCTGGGCAGGAACGCCAGGAAGAGTGTGCCACCATGAAGTTTTAAAATAAATTATACCTACTTAATATCTACTAGAGATAGATATTTCTTCAACCCGAATTAATGCAAGCCAAGTCGCTAACTATAGATAAACTAACGAGGTGTCTCCCGTTATAAACAAAGTGTAAGTAAAATCAAAGTAAAACCCTACGCACTAAAAGACATGCACATCCAGGCTATATTTTTTTTTATATTTTTTATAATTGCGTCCCTATTGCACTTCCGATCGATGAATCAAATCCAATACCTCTCAGTAGCTTCCATTAGCGTTATATTCCAATAGTGCCATGAAGAACACTCTCCTAGTTTTTATGATCCGTGGTTTTCATACTTGAGAACGTTTAGTATGATATGTGAAACTTCGTAGTCCCTGCGTTATGGTTGAATTAACACGCTTGGCTTTTGTATGGCTTAATCTTAGTGAGGTACTTTGAAAGTTTATGAGTTTTGTAGGGAGATGCCAAGGGTTTGTCGTATGAAATGTCTGTATGTTTGGTAAGTTAACACAATACGATTGATATTGTACTCACCCTTATGGTCCTGCACGTGAGTAAGGTCGCCAGAGCACGTCGAGGAGGGTGAAGGGTTGGTAACGCGTTAGGGTTCCAAGCTACCCTTTGACAAAAGTCATCAAAAGCAATTGCTGTGATAAATGGTATAAAATCTCTCCTAAAGTGGAGACGAAACAAGCAAAGGAGAATGATCAGTTACGCTGATGTTACTCCCTGGGTGGCACAATCACTATCAGTAGTCACACAGTCAACACATAACAATCAACATAAAAATCACAACAATATACCACACGATTACGTTACGGACGACGACGGTGGGTGTCAATAAATTTGCGGGGGTTATGAGTGTCTCTTCTTTACGTATTCATCATCATCATCATCATAAGCCTATAATGTCCCACTGTAGAGTATAGGCCTCCTTTCACAAATGAGGGTGAAAGGGACTGGGCGATACTCCACCACGCGTGCCCACTGCGGATTGGTGGAGGTAGGCTAGTGGTCAACCTACTGTTGTACTGTAGATGTTTTCAAGCCGCCTAGGAGGCATCCTACTAGCTTAACAACTTTCACAATTAAGTGATAACCGGGACCAACGGCTTTACGTGCCTTCCGACGCACGGAAACGCTCGATTTGAAATACCACTAGGCGGTCACCCATCCAGATACCGACCACGACAGAGGCATCATAACTTTGCCGATCGACTAAGAACGGCTAATCATGCTACATCACGAGCGTTTCTTTACGTATTAATAAATAAGTATTCTTTGACGTCATTATGAAAATATCTAACGAAATGGAAGTAAAATATGTAAAGAATGGTATTTCTTTCAAACTTGCATGAGAGTTTTGTAATTTAGAGAGTTTAAAGTGCAGTATTCTCACGAAGCGAAATATTTTAAAGTGCAGTATTCTCACGAAGCGAAATATTAAAGTCCCCCTACGAGCACTCAGTGTCCTCTCAGAAACTATACTCATGTCCTTCTGAGAACTACTTTACGTACTGCATAGTTTGGTATTGAAGACGTTTAAAATTATGTGAATTTTATCTTCATTCAATTTTATGTATTAAGTAATGGTTTCAGATTACAGTTACCTAACTAAAAAATGATAAGACTAATCTTTTTAATATAATTATAATTCAATAATAGAATATTTTTCTTCTTTGACCAGTAAATGGCCGCTCCTAAGGCTTTGGGTGCTTATTACCTTTGACCACATCGTCGTAGTCTTCACCTTCTTGGAAACTGAAAAATCATAACCGTGAATTAATTTGAAAACTTATTTATTCAGTTGAGACCCTGATAATGCTTTTATGAATGTTAAAAATATGATTCTACCATCACTTCGCCTAAACTGACTTCGGTAGAAAAATGGGAAAGGCATTTTTTTGTGTCGTTATGTGATGTATTAAAATTTTTTATTTCATATAAAACTAGCTTCTGCCCGCGGCTTCGCCCGTGTGGCCTACAGGAAACAAATGACATATTTTTCTTCAAAAACAAACATAATAAGTGCTCTCCCTCCCTCTCAATTGTTTTTTTTTATTTTTTTTATTTACAAAATAAAGTATTAATAATTAAAAAACCAAAAACTTAAATTACGTGTGTAATAATATGTTTTACAGAAATTTCAACCCCCGTTTCACCCTCTTAACCTCTAAGAGGATGAAACGGGGGTTGGAATTTCAAAAAACCCTTTCATATTCGATACGTACACTTCACAAAGAATACACCCTCCAAATTGCATGTCTCTAAGAACAGCGGTTTAAGCTGTGCAATACTGTCCATTGATATATCAGTTACTTTTCAAAAATTTCATCCTGCTTTTCATCCCTTCGAGGGTGGACCTCGAAGGGGTGAAAAGCAGGATGAAATTTTTGCAAGCAGGATTATCAAAAACGCTAAGACACGTATGAATTAATTTTCAGTCTTCAGCCTAAACACAAAATTTGAAGATCCTAACTTCGAAACTCACGGACTTTCATACAAACTTTCATCCCCTATTTTACCCCCTTAGGGGTGGAATTTCGAAGAACCCTTTCTTAATGGATACCGACTCTTCACAAAGAATACACTCTCCAAATTTCATGTATCTAGGACCAGCGGTTTAGGCTGTGCGTTGATATATCTGTCAGTCAGTCAGGACTTTGAATTTTATATTGTACTAGCTTTAGCCCGCGACTTCGTCCGCGTAGTTTTTTTTTCTTTCTAGATATGAATCATTGTAACAATATAGAGCTTTGTTCATGCCTATTGCTCGCCACTACGTGTGATATTTGGCATAACTTCAGGTACATTGAGAGCTTTCATGCGAGCATGCCACATACAACTGAAACAGTCCTGCCACAAATAAACTCTAACAAATATCAGAGTTTTACCCTGTGACTTATTAATAGCCATCGCGAAACAAACCTTGATAAGGAACTGTAAACTTTTAAAATAAACGAAAGATTTGGGATCAATTGTATATGCGGCACGAAGACTGTTTCTCCTCTGGCAGAACCAGTTAATATTTTGGCCTCAATAACATTGCGGCGGAGAGCTGTTACTTGAAGTCTAGTTCCACAGCACAATTTTGGAGGCCGTATATTTCTAATCAATATGACAGGAGCACCTACATACGGATTACCCGGCGGATTAAGAGAGTTTCAAAATTGAACAGGATGACTCATCCATATCGACCATGGTGGCAACAATCTTCAAATGAATATATCAACATTTCATTTATCGCAGCGGGTTGGTCATTTTTGGGAGTCATAATGGCTCTCTCGCGCATAACCACTCTATCGGTTTGTGTTCATAGTAACATCAGTATACATTTTATCTATACCTGAGTTGGTATTTGTATCAACCCATCTATTTGTGAAAAGTTTACGTTCCCGATTTGAAGAAGAAGATCTGATAATCTACCGGCAGGAATATACATCGTTTTTGGGAGTTGTCGAGATCGGGATTATTTATCTAAAATTACGCTATGAGACCTATCCACAAATTCCTCAACCATTTCATGACAGCAGAGATATTTGCGTATGGCACACAGACAGATAGACAAATACACGGGTGGAGACCTATATCTAAAAGTTCTCAATAATTTACTGACAGCTGAGAGGTTTCTGTCTGTCTGTCTGTCAGTCTGAGGAGAGACTGCCTCCTTATGTGTGTATCGCTTGTACAACGGACAGTTCTCTGTAGAATTGTTTGATCTGATTCCCACGGGCTACCTCCTACCATCGCAACTCTCGCCATCGACGGGGAATCCATACTCATATATTGGAACCGAAATTCAAAGGAGTTTTCTACCGCGTACACTCAGGCTGTGGAATGAGCTCCCCGCCGTGGCTTTCCCAAAGGAGTATAGCCAGGGGGTCTTCAAAAAGGTTGTGAAGATATTTCTGTAGGGTCGGCAACGCATGAGGTACCTAAAGTGACCGCTTCCCATCAGGCGGCCGTATGCTTGTGTGACACCTTTATTATTATTATTATTTGGGGTTAAGTGGCTATTTCAAGTCTTTCCAGAGCTTGTATCACTGCGACCAGACTAGATCTATTGTGATCGCCACGTTAATTAAATTTCACTGCCAAGACCTGCAGCTATAATAAACTGCACAATATTCTTGGCAGGAATGGATTTTACTTCATCTAGGTGTAACAGGTGTTTCCCCAGATGTGTATTTCGTTTAGGCATAAGTGGACTGCAGTCACACAAGAGATGTAATGGTGTTTCATCTGCCTCACGGCAGAATCTGCAAAGCCTCGAGTCGTGAACATATGTTTGTTCAATCCACAGTGCCCCGTTAAGGCTCTCACAAGTATGCGTAAGTTGTTTCTACTTAGAGATAATACCTCTATGGTAGACTTTTTATCAAAGGCCTTTATAAATGCCTTGGAATGGTTCATTCCAGGAGCGTTTTTCCAAGAATCAATGGATGAGTTTACATATAGGTTCCTCATAATTAGTTTAGCCAGGCTTTTAGGTACACCACAAATTGGCTCGGGGCCATAAGGGGTCCCATTAGCTCCAGCTTTAGCTAGTTCGTCAGCTTTTTCATTACCGACGATTCCAGTGTGTCCAGGAACCCACCGTAACACAACCCTGTTATTTCGCCCAGGTGGTTTAGTAGGTCCATGCAGTTTTTAACTAGCTTAGAGTTAATTGAATCGGAGGCCAGTGCTAAGAGAGCTGCCTGGCTGTCCGAGTGGATATAGATTGTATGGTTGACGTAGTCTTTCTGCAGGTTAGTGTCCGCACATTCAAGTATGGCGTGTACTTCTGCCTGGAATATAGAGGCATATTTTCCAAGATTCAGCTTTTTGCTGATTTTTGGACGCTCTCCATAAATTCCACAGCCTACATCAGATCCTGATTTGGATCCATCGGTATACCACTTGAGGCTACCCTCCACCCACGTGACCTTGTCATCTAGCCAGTCGTCACGGGTGGGTATTTCAATTTCGTAATGCTTACGAAAATTATTCTGAGGGATCATCATGTCTGAGACCATGTTCAGAATAGGAATTTCCAGTACTGAATCCTGAAGGGAGTTTAGTGCCTGGGAGAGCCATTTCACTCCCACCTGTGCGTGAATCCTGTGCATGGTTGTCTTCGCCACCTTCTCTACATGTAGATGCAGGGGCGTCAGATCTAACATAGCATCAAGGGCCGCTCCAGGGGAGGTTGACATGGCTCCAGTTGCCATAATACAGGCGGTCCTTTGAATCCCGCCTAATAAGGCATTTGTTGTTTTTTGACTGACTTTTTTACTCCAAGCCACAGAGGCGTATGTTATCAACGGCCTCACAATGGTGGAGTATAGCCATAGCATCATTTGAGGCTTGAGTCCCCAACGTTGACCTGCCATTCTGCTACATATTCCTAAGGCGATTTTCGCCTTATGTATTATGTTAGCGACATGACTGTTCCAAGTCAGCTTCTGGTCGATGGTTACTCCCAGATACTTGACTTCCTTGGAAAACTGTACACTTTTGTTATTAAGTGTCGGCATGACTAGTTTATCTAGGCACCGTTTTCTAGTAAATGGTACCAGAACCGTCTTGTCGGCATTTACCGATAGTTGGTTTTCTTTGCACCATCTACTTACAGTATTGAGCGCTCTTTGCATAAGGTACGATATGGTACTTTGGCAGAATCCGCGAACAGTGATTACAAGGTCATCAGCGTAGCCTTGCACATCTATACGAAGTTCCGCCATCTTATATAAGAGTTGGTCAATGGTCAGTGTCCAAAGTAGGGGAGATAGTACTCCTCCTTGTGGACAGCCTCTCACTACAGATACTTCAAGAGAAGTGCCATGCAGTGATACGGTATTAGATCTATTGGAGAGCATGGCCTTAACCCATCGAACAGTGGTGGGGTCCACATTTTTATGTTCCAGTCCCCCAACCAGACTGCTAGTAGGGGTATTGTCAAAGGCTCCCTCAATATCTAGAAAAGCACATAAGGCAATTTCTTTGTCCTCTAACGCCTTCTCTACTCTGTCAACAAGGTTGAGCAGAGCAGTTTCAGTGGATTTTCCACTTTGGTAGGCGTGTTGAGTACAATGGATAGGATTCGTGGCTAGAACCATATCCCTAATATAGCTATCTATGATTTTCTCCATAGATTTAAGCAAGAAAGAAGTAAGGCTTATAGGTCTAAAGGACTTTGGTAAAGAATAGTCCTTTTTACCAGCCTTAGGTATAAATAGTACTTTTACCCTGGTCCATGGTTCTGGAACCACCCCCAGGGCTAAACTAGCTCTAAATATTTTAATCAAGAAAGGAATAAGGACATCCAATCCTTTCTGTAGCAGAATAGGTTGGATACCGTCAGCCCCACTTGATTTATAAGGTTTGAAGGAGTTTACCGCCCATTTTACCTGTTGTGGTCTAATGATCTGCGCCGCCCTGCGCCAGTCCTCGTTATGAGGCCTTCTGCAGACGGGCATTCCGGCATTTACTAGGCTCATAGCCTGAGCCCCAGGAAAATGGGCAGAAATTAACACCTCCAAGCTTTCCTTCTCGTTAGACGTGAAGGAGCCATCTGTCTTCCTGAGAAGACCTATTTGCCTAGGTTTTTCCTTGGCAAGAATTCTATGAATCCTAGCTCCTTGAGGCGTGTGTTTGACGTCCTCGCAGAACTTTCTCCAGGAAGCTCTCTTGGCCTTCCTTATTTCCTTATTATATTCTGTTAAGGCTTTCGTGTAGACCTCCCATTCCCGCGTCTTCTTAGCCTTATTAAATAGTCTCCTAGTTTTCTCCCTTAGTTTCCTAAGTTTTGCGCTCCACCAGGGGACTTTAGTTCTAGAAGTCTTTTCTTGTAGCGGGCAGCTATTCTCGAAGGCATTTGTGATGCCTTCAGAGACAATGACCGCCGCCATCTCAAGCTCTTCAGATGTTTTGATTCTCTTCGGACAGTCCTCCAGGTTCCGCCTTAGAATGTCTCTGTAGTCAGTCCAGGCGGTCTTCTTGGGGTTCCGATAAGTGATCGATTCATAGGCTAGCAAGCCTTTGATTTCGAAGCGGATATGTCGATGGTCTGACATTGAGGTTTCGCCACTAACATGCCAATCAAAAATATGAGTAAAAAAAATAGTTACTTCTTTCGTTAACTATTCTAGGTATCGAGTCCCCAAATAAAATAAAAAACCATCTTTTACCTCGGTAAGAATAAAACTGTATTTTCAGGCAGACATTTCTGAACAAAAATATAAAGCCCCGTATACATCTAGTAGGAAAATCAACATAAGTGAATATGTAACAACAAGACAGTTTATATGTTAACTGAACGATGTGAAGCAGACATGTGTAGGGTTGTCAGTACATGTTTTGAGTAAATGAATGTGTAGTTTGTTCTATAATGTCTGTGCTGGTTACAAAATCATTACCTATCTGGTTGGTTGTATTTGTATCTTTAATTACCATTTTGGCACGCGGCTTCATCCGCGTTCTTATATTTTTTTAATGAGGGGTTGAATTTAAAAAAAACACCATTAGAAACTTTTGGATCCTGCGCTTTGAGTTGTGCGTTTATATGACAGTCAGTTTCTCCATTAATATAGCCAGAGATTTTTTAGAGAGATAGAGCGTAGCGTTTATTCACTCAAAGAGCAGTTCGAGTAGAGAAGGACTTCTAACTTACAGAATCATCATCATCATCATCAGCCAATAATGTCCCACTGCTGAGCACGGGCCTCCTTTCACAAATGAGGGTGAAAGGAAATGGGCAGATACTCCACCACGCGTGCCCACTGCGGATTGGTGGAGGTAGGCTAGTGGTCAACCTACTTAACGAATATCAAAAAGTGATTACCGGGATCAACGGCTTTACGTGCCTTCCAAAGCACGGAAACGCTCGATTTGAAATACAACTAGGCGGTCAACCATCCAGGTACCGACCACGGCGGTGGTAGCTTAACTTGCCGATCAATTAAGAACGGCCAAATATTCCCGCACGTAAGTAAGATCACCAACACTCATTGGAGGGAGGAAGGATCGGTAAAGCATGAGTGATGCCCCGTATTTTGCAAAAGTCCATAGTTTTACGGTAGTCGCTTACCATCAGGCAGGCCTGGGCTGGCTGGTTTTCCGACTATATCGTATAAAATAAACTTACAGAAACTTACAGAATAAATTTACTTACAGAAAAACGCATATTTTTGTCAAAAAATTTACTGTACTATTGCAATTTTTACTGTTGTGTCAGTAACTCGAATTTAATAATGACATATTTTTCAGCCAGCAATTTTTATTCGATAATACTCAATACCTTCATACCAACATGATATATTTTTCTGCCAAGCGAAAATCCTTATCGGAAACCAATAATTAAATTTTCACAACACTGACAGCCCTACATCTAAACTTATACGTCGAGTTCACACGTCGCGAGTCGGTTGAATTTCATGCTATTTCCGGATATATCCGGCACGCGTCGGGACCGAATAGTCCGGATGATTAGGTTGACGACAGTTACGCTACCGAATGGGTACGTGTTGATGGAAAGTTTTTATGTGGAGTACAGCATACAGGGCCGGCTCTAGCCCATGAAGCGCCCGGGTGCAATCAGTACCCTGGCGCCCTCTGGTAGGCACGCTATCAAAATGAAATACTTACAATTATATTATTTTCACCAGTGATCGGAAATTCGGGTGCATTAAAAACCTTCGCCACATACTTATAGGCCCACTGCCAATGCCACACCATGTGGTATCTTGAGATTATGATATTTCGCGAACATGATGTTTTGAGAATATGGTGTTTAGTGATTGTGGTATCACGAGAATATGGTATTTTGCGACTGTGGTATCTTGAGATTATGATATATTGCGAATATGATATTCCGCGACGGAGGGCTTGAACTCGATGGTGAGTTGCGGGTTCACTCGCTCCATCACTTTAGAGAGAAGGGAGGTGATGGCGATTGGCCTATGATTCGCCGGGTCTGATCCCTTTTTAAGCACTCACTGGGTGCACGTGAGCAGTCTTACACAAAGATGGGACTTCGATTTTGGTATAGGAGAGTACAGGACACAATTCAGGAGGTAATAATTCGAGAGCATTATTTGATGAAAGAGATTGCATTTTGGCGTCTTCGTCGCGAGCGGCGCTCGGCGCCCCCTAAGACCCTGTGCCTGTGTGCACCACACACCCTGCACTATTGGTAAAGCCGGCCCTGACCGGTCTCGCTCTAAGAGAACCACTCGACTAGAGTAGCACCTCCTTACAGAATACCGCAGCTAAATTATATACAATAAAATACCGGTCGCTTTGCGCAATGAAAGCATCAACATTTTTAAAAAGCAACTTCATGGCTTTCTTGTTGGTAAGGCTTACTATAACGTGAATGAGTTCTTAAATGACACCATCACACTATGACATCATGTTGTGTTTAGGTATATCTGTTTTTGCTCGGACGGACCGCTATGAATTAGGTAATTGGCAAAATCACTGTGACATAGATATTTAATTTTGTTCTATTGGTGAATTTTGTTATCCTTTATTGACTTGTGTTTTTTTTATATTGTAATTTAAGATCTATAGTATTGTTTTTGACCGCACCCTTTTTAATTTTTTAATTTTGACATTTAATGTTGATATTTTGTTTCAAATAATTTTTAATTTGATCATTGTTATTATTGCCCATTACTTGTATTTTTTAATTGACTCTGTTTAATTTTGTGTTATTTATTTATTTTGTACGCCTATATAGGCAAGTCACAGAGGAACTATTTATAAGACCTATTTAAGTTATCATTTAAACAACCTGTGACCACAAATAAAGAATTTTGATTTGATTTGATTTGATTTGAATAACTGAATGTTGTGTTCCTGCGCGTGAGTAAGGTCGCCAGAGCTCATCGGGAAAGTTGCAAAAAATAAAGCCTGCTTATTAACTACCTAGTTTCCATTCCGCGTCTTCAACCGCATTACTAATACGTGAATAGAGTGTTTTTTTTTCAAGTGAAGTTATAGAGCGCGCGTCTTATCCGCGAGTCAATGGGTAAAATATACTGGTTCGTCCATGCTTGGCAAACCGAGCACGAGCCGAGCCACGAACGAGCACACTGCGAGCACGATTCGCGTAGCGTGGACGGGCTTGCGAGCCTCGAACGAGCGCGATTGTCAGTTTTTTCACGAACAAAGGGATTCGCATCGTGCTCGTTGTAGGCTCGTTGTAGGTTCGTTTGTGGCTCGGCTCGTGCTCGATTCGCGTAGCATGGACGCACCATAATACTCTACGACAGTGCTTCCCAAACATTGTTCTGCCATGGCCCGGTAATTTTCACACTGCCCCTTCGTCCTACTTATAATACAAATTTATTAAAATAATACAAATTTATTAATAGTGGAAATGTTTTCTTAATACTACATATTTTGGTATCGTCACAAAATTTTTGTGCGAAGTAGGTATGGAGCTGCTGCTTAGTTTTTTTACCAAAAATCCAAGTTCGCGGAAAATTACGAAAGTTTTATCCTAAGGTCTGGTTCCACTTCAAGTCGTTTTCTATATTTTATTTTAAAGGTAAACTAGTGTTGAATACCCAGCTTAACAACAAGGCGAGAATGTTGCGACCCGGTATTTTATTTAGATGGCTAATGGGAAACGCTGCTCTACGATCTCATTATTATGAGTCGGTATTATTTTCTCGGTGAAAAAGTTATTATTAATAATACTTGCAAAAAAAACCTAATTTTAATTTCGTTCAAGAATTTATTCCCTGCAAAAATTTGTAAAGAATTACAAAGTTCCTTTTAAATTACCATTCTTCGCCATAAACTCTAATTCAAAAACATAATAAACAGTACAGAAACAAGAACACTTAAAATTAACAGAATGTCTCGTCCAAGCTATGATAAAGTAACGGATTTATGAGAACAATAAAATATTTTTTATCTCGTCGTGTAATTTTGGGACACGTTTTGGACCCAAAGTGTTGAGATAAGGAGATGAATCATGGACTTAAGGGTGGTTATATTACAAGAAACTGGCGGTTACTGGACTGGTCCAAGTGATAGGTGAAACCGATATTTTACAAGAATATATCGACTTACATTACTATCCTAACATATACAAAAAAAAATTAATTGAGTTCGCTCAATTAAGCTCGGTCTAATGTGCAACCTCTTTGAAAATTGGAATGTCAAATATAAAAGAATATTTAAATCAAAAGCACTAAGGAGTATTGATATCAAATTCAATGCAAATCACCACTAAAATAACTTTCTACCGCTTTTTAACCCCGTTAGGCGATGAGTTTCTATAAAATACGAAACACGTCTTCCATTAATTCTGTTAAAGAATGCTAATGCAAAATGTGAAGTAGATCGGACCAAGGAATCACGTTGTCCCATACAAACTTTGCCCAAATTTTTCACCCCCTTAGGGGTACAATTTCGGAAAATCCTTTCTTAACGGATGCCTACGTCATACAAAGAACACTCCCTCCAAGTTTCAGGTCTCTACGATCAGCGGTTTAGGCCGTGCGTTGATTGTCAGTCAGTCATTCAGGACAAAGCATTTTATGTGTACAGAAAGATTACTACTCGGACAAGTAACTACTTCTTGGCTTACATCTTATGGTGCGTCCATGCTACGCGAATCGAGCACGAGCCGAGCCACGAACGAACCTACAACGAGCACGATGCGAATCCCTTTGTTCGTGAAAAAATTGACAATTGCGCTCGTTCGAGGCTTGCAAGCCCGTCCACGCTACGCAAATCGTGCTCGCAGTGTGCTCTACCGAGGCTCGGCTCGTGCTCGGTTCGCCAAGCATGGACGTACCATTAGATCTTAGCATATTCAAAGCACGCAAAATATGGAAACTAATAAACAACAAATAATTTATGATGTCCTTCACTGCCCACACAAGACTTGGTACTAGCTAGCGTTTGCTTGACTTTTACATCTTATGGTGCGTCCATTCTACGCGAACCGAGCAGAATTCGTTCGTTGCTCGCGATGTTCAGTGTCGAGCCTTCAAATTTTTAAGAAATCTTTTTAGGTACATATTCTAAAAAAACTCTAACAAGCTACTTTATTAACTTTTTCTTTTTTATTCGTGTAACTGTATTACATAAAGTACCAGGGAAACATTAAGCTACAGAGTTAAACGTACCATAACCCATAGCATTAACAGCCTTAATCCAGCTTATGTATAATATTTCAGTCACCATGTAATTCTTCATGTTCATAGTTACGCAGTATTACATTAAGCAGGTACCACGGTCACATAAAGCTACAGAGTTAAACGTACATCACAACCCATAGTATTAGCAGCCTTACCGGCCTATTTATTTTAATCACCATATATATTCTTCATGTTTACATGACGCATATCTAGTGTAGTTACTTGTGTGTGTAATGGATTGGAATGTAAATGAAGGGGTCGAAAGGCCTCGAGTGCTTGCGATGTTCCCGACCTTCCGTGAGTTTTACGATTCATGCTTGGGGTTTTTATCACGGATCATTGAAATATGGAGGCATGTTATTGCAAAATAAAAACTCGCGCAAAAATATAATTATGATGGCGGTCGGTGGCGTTCGCCGGGGATATCTGGGCAGGAACGCCAGGAAGAGTGTGCCACCATGAAGTTTTAAAATAAATTATACCTACTTAATATCTACTTAACATAGATATTTGTTGAACCCGGATTAATGCAAGCCAGGTCGCTAACTATAAATAAACTAACGAGGTGTCTCCCGTTATAAACAAAGTGTAAGTTAAATTAAAGTAAAACCCTACGCACTAAAAGAGATGCACATCCAGGCTTGTTATATTTTTTTTAATTGCGTCCCTATTGCACTTCCGATCAATGAATCAAATCCAATACCTCTCAGTAGCTTCCATTAGCGTTATATTCCGATAGTGCCATGAAGAACACTCTTCGAGTTTTTATGATCCGTGGTTGTCATACTTGAGAACGTTTAGTATGATATGTGAAACTTCGTAATCCCTGCGTTATGGTTGAATTAACACGCTTGGCTTTTGTGAGGCTTAATCTTAGTGAGGTACTTTGAAAGTTTATGAGTTTTGTAGGGAGATGCAAAGGGTTTGTCGTATGAAATGTCTGTATGTTTGGTAACTTAACACAATACGATTGATATTGTACTCACCCTTGTGGTCCTGCACGTGAGTAAGGTCGCCAGAGCACGTTGGGGAGGGGGAGGGGTTGGTAACGCGTTCGGGTTCCAAGCTACCCGTTGACAAGTCTTCAGAAGCTTTTGCTGTGATAAATGGTACAAAATCTCTCCTAAAGTGGAGACTAAACAAGCAAAGGAGATCTAATGATCAGTTACGCTGATGTCACTCCCTGGGTGGCACAATGCTATCAGTAGTCACACTGTCAACACATAACAATCAACATAAAAATCACCACAATCTACCACACGATTACGTTACGGACGACGACGGTGGGTGTCAATAAATTCGCGGGGGTTGTGAGTGTCTCTTCTTTACGTATAAATAAATGAGTAATCTTTGACGTCATTATGAAAATATCTTTTTTTTTTCTTTTTTTTTTATACCACTTAGATGGCAAACAAGCATACGGCCCGCCTGATGGTAAGCGGTTACCGTAGCCTATGGACGCTTGCAACACCAGGGGTATCACGCGCGCGTTGCCGACCCTGCAGAAATCTCTTCACACCCCTTTTGAAGAACCCCATGCTGTACTCCATTGGGAAAACCACGGCGGGGAGCTCATTCCACAGTCTGAGCGTCCGCGGAATGAAACTCCTTTGAGCCCGCACAGCACGAAACAATTCAGGTTTCAATATGTGAGGATGGACTCCCCGTCGATGGTGAGAGTTGCGATGGTAGAAAGTAGCCGTGGGCATCATCTTAAACAATTCTTCAGAACACCGTCCGTTGTACAAGCGGTAGAACACACATAAGGAGGCAAAGTCTCTCCTCAGACTGAGGGGCTCTAAACCGCTTGTGAGCTCGGGATCTTCGACAATTCTGATGGCACGTCGTTGAACCGAGTCTAAAGGATCAAGCTGGTATCCAGGTGCCCCCGCCCATAGATGACAGCAGTACTCTATATGAGGCCGGACTTGCGACTTGTATATCTAACGAAATGGAAGTAAAATATGTAAAGAATGGTATTTCTTTGAAACTTGCATGAGAGTTTTGTAATTTAGAGAGTTTAAAGTGCAGTATTCTCACGAAGCGAAATATTAAAGTCCCCCTACGAGCACTCAGTGTCCTCTCAGAAACTATACTCATGTCCTTCTGAGAACTACTTTTCGTACTGCATAGTTTGGTATTGAAGACGTTTAAAATTATGTAAATTTTATCTTCATTCAATTTTATGTATTAAGTACCTAATGGTTTCAGATTACAGTTACCTAACTAAAAAATAATAAGACTAATCTTTTTAATATAATTATAATTCAATAATAGAATATTCTTCTTCTTAGACCAGTAAATGGCCGCTCCTAAGGCTGTGGGTGCTTATTACCCACGGATTATTACCTTTGACCACATCGTCGCAGTCTTCACCTTCTTGGAAATTGAAAAATCATAACCGTGAATTAATCTCAAAACTTATTTATTCAGTTTAGACATATGATTCTACCATCACTTCGCCTAAACTGACTCCGGTAGAAAAATGGGAAAGGCATTTTTTTGTGTCGTGATGTGATGTATTTACAATTTCTTATTTCATAATTATATATATTTTTTTATTCATACAACTATCATTTAGGTGTATAAAGTGCTAGTAGCCTTCGTTTAATATAATCAAAATTCAAAATCATTTATTCAAATAGACCTTCACAGGCACTTATGAAAAGTCTGACTCTAATACTCTAATACCGGTTCGGAAGGTTGCATTTGCTGAGAAGAGCCGGCAATAAACTCAGCAATTACTCTTTTCAAAACAGGCTTAGATTCATTACATAATATTTACATTCTAATCGCACTGAAAACAATTGCGTGCCCCGGCGCGGCGGCAAAATTACAACTAAAGGGAAACACTAAACACACAATTTGTTATCACTGTGACTATTGACAAGTTTAATCTTAGATTATTTTAAGTTCTAAGTTTTATCCATTTAGTTGATTGAATATTTTGTGTCAAATTATAACGTACTTGGTATTGTAATTCCAAGCCGACTCCCGGCCGGAACTTCATCGTAACTTCACAAACAGATCCCGGCGACCCCTAATTCACGAATTATCGTAAACTTCTCTCAATGACCTATTAACGCCTATCCTAAAATTAATTTATGGGGAACACTTTCGAACATTCTCCTTTAAAAGTTTTCCTTTTGTTTCACTCCAGGGATTTTCTTGGGATTATTTGTTGTTTTAAAATCTAGTATTTTTTGGCTTCATAATCTTCTTCAATATGTTGTATACGTATTTTGCAAAGGTAACTGGGCATTTTTATTACATGATTTTGATACATTATAATCGACAATCTACCGACGTAACTTGTAGGCATCGCGCTCTTACACATTGCTAATATATGCTAGATTATTACACCTTGCAATTATAACTTTATTTTAACGATTTTAGATGCATTATATATGAATCCAAATATATTGACCCCTCAACAGCTCAAACAATCTCTATGGAATTACACGCAGATTATGGCATGAAGATGCACAATACCATACATAGATTCCTTTTTATCCTGATCGGTGGTGAAACCGCGGCCTGAACGTAGTATCTCATACAATGTTACAACAAATTAAGTGAAGTAATATAGCGTTTATATATAGAGGTGACATAAACATAAGACCTAGCAAGATCTAGTGACGATAAAGTGTGGTCGGCTTATAAAATGTAGGTACGTGGCATCTAATTCTAGCAGGAATGGGTGTTTACGATCGAATTATGCAACCAATTATGAAAGCGTTTGCGGGAGCCAACCACGCTGCAGGGACATTCATTTAGTTGTGTTACAAAATAGCGATGTAGATGAGCTAGTTAGTTCTGGCTCTTTTTCTAAATTATGTCTTAATGATGATTTGGACAGTGTTCTTTAATTTTTTTTGCATTTTTTTTTAATCCAGGTTTCTATTAGACCATAATCTTACCATGGTAAGTGATGATGTGCAGAAAGAAGGTTAGCACACTAAGCCAAGAAGGACAACCTTTTTTGTGTGATGATACATTGAATTTAACGCAAGCGAAAACCATAGTAGCCAGTAAAATGTAACCGGCGGATTGTATTGAGAATTGGGTTGAAAGAGCTTTGCTGTGTGTACAAAAAAAAAAGGTAAGAAAATACAAAAAGATTCCACCGGATCGGGGATCGAACCCACGACTTACGTGACGGAATTCTAACGCTTAGATGACTGGGCTACCGGCGCTGCCGCTTACGTACAAGCTGCAGAAAATTATTTACCATCTGGCGAAAAACGTAAAAACTGTGGTCAAACAAAGGCCTATCCACGGTAAAAGAAAACTCGGAAAAAGGCGTTTTCTTATGGTGCATCCATGCTACGCGAAGCTAGCACGGGCCGAGCCACGAACGAACAGGATTCGTTCGTTGTTCGCGTAGTGTCGACGGACATGCGAGACTCGAACGAGCATTCGCAGCGTGCTCGACTGCGCTCCGCCCGATTTCACGAACACAGGGATTCGCATCGCTCTCGTTGTAGGCTCGTTGTAACGTCTACACCTGACAATCCAGTTCGCGGCTCGGCTCGTGCTCGGTTCGCGTAGCATGGACGCACCATTAGAGATGACACCTTGCATTTCATAGAACATCCTTAGAGCCGTTTTCAAGATCTCAAAGCGATATGTTCAAATATTGCTCGTTTAATAGTATATGACGTGTTTTAGCGTAATCATCTTTTCGTGCAATTCATTCGTCTCTTGTCCATGTCGTTGTTTCTTTAATTGGTATAGTCATCAACAAAAAATGCTATCAGATTTATAATGATTTTTTTATTCACATATTAACTATATTGGTGCCGATTCTGTTGTAAATCGCACTAAACTAATTTTAGTCACATCTCATCTCTTTCTTACAAACATTATTAAAAAAGGATAGAACATATTTAAAGCTATCGAATTAATCTTTGCCGTCTAATTTTGCGTGTATTTAGGCGTAAACGCGATAGATGGCGACTAAATTCATATTGAAAACAAGCATTGGACTAATTTGACAGGACTAAATTTCTTACATCCTTTTCTTATGTTCTTTGTTAGAAAGAGACAAAGTGAGATTAAAATTAGTTTAGTTGTAAACAACAGAATCAGGGCCAATATATGACTATATTCTCTATTTAAGAAGTTTATTGATGATCGATGATTTACTACAATTTTTTTAAATTCTCTAGATGTTTTTTTTTTATACAACATAGTCGGTAAACAAGCATACGGCCCACCTGATGGTAAGCGGTTACCGTAGCCATATGGACGCTTGAAATACAAGAAGCATTTCTCACGCGTTACCGACCTTTCCCCCCTCCCATATGAGCTCTGGCGACCTTACTCACGCGCAGGAACACAACTTTACACAACATAAAGTTATTTGGCTGCGGTATTCTGTAAGGTGGAGGTACTTTCCCAGTCGAGCTGCTCTTTGAGCGAATAAACGCTATGCTCTACCTCTCTCAATGCCAAATCAATGTCAAGTGCCGGGAATTAAACACAAGCTCATTTATCTGGCTGACTGTACACCGTATTACAACGAAGGGTGCTTGAAATAATTAAAAACTTTGTAACAAAAAAGTCTGGAAGTCTGCTTTATTTTATTTAACCTAACTGCCATGGCGCTCTCTACTCTGACTTTTGAAATTTTTATAATTGTAATTTCACAAAAGTTTATAAGAAATAAACTCAGTCAGTCATTACACTTAGAACTATTTGAGTAGATATTGCTTTATTTTATCTTGACTTCAAGTTTTTAACCGACTTCAAAAAAAGGAGGAGGTTTTCAATTCGGTTGTGTTTTTTTTTTTTTTTTTTTTTTTTTTTTATGTTTGTTACCTCGTAACTCCGTCATTTATTAACCGATTTGGAAAATTCTTTTTTTGTCTGGAAGGGTACACTTCCCGTTTGGTCCCATTGTCATCAGATCAGGGTTTGATAACTTCTTAGTGTACTTTGAAGTCGGTTTAAGTTTTTTGTAAAACAGTCCAATTATTAACTTTTATCATTTCATAGTCTAGAAGTATTAAGAAGATCAGATTATTTTGCGCAATAAAGTGTTTTTCTTTTTGTTCTAAATTATGATAAGTATACTTTTGTCTGACCACAATCTCAACATCCATTTTGTGAAATAATTATTAATTATTTATATCATACACTTTTCCACTTATCTGTACGAAAACTAGGATAGTTTTTTGTTTGTTTTGACAGCGGGCCATTATGACTAATGCATTCGAAAATAAAATAAAATGGGTGTTATGGTCAGGCAGTGGTCCACAATGACTAAAGACTCCATTAAGTATTTTTCATAATCTAGGTATTTTTTGTAATGTATTGTATTATTATTATATTCCGAACCGGTGGTAAATTCAACGGTATATACCAATTTAACGTTCATAAGTGCCTTAACTGAATAAATGAATTTTTGATTTTGATTTGATTTATTTTTTATCTGGATATATTAACCTACCACCTAAAACATTTTTATATAAAATATTGCCCAAGACATATGGCTCGCACTGTCAAAAAGTTATCAGATCCAAGCTTATAACTTGTTGGCTTGTAGAGTAAGGGCATGTAGGTTCGATTCCCACACAGGACATGCATTTGTGTTCATGAACATGTCTGTATGTCCTGAGTCTGGGTGTAATTATGCATGTATTTACAAACAAAAAGTAGTACATGTATTATATCAGTTATCTGGTTTCCATAGTACAAGCTCTGCTTAGTTTGGGATCAGATAACCGTGTGTGAGGAATGTCCCAGGATATTTATTATTATTATTTATTATATGTCTTGGCAATATTTGACAAAATGTTTTTGGTGGGATTTCACTTCTTTTTGTAAGTTGCTATGTTTTTTTTTTGTGTTTGAAATTTCCATGTTTTATAATTTTCTCGCATACCAAATTTCATTTCGCAGCTTTCTAAGACTTCAGGAAGTACCCTAAGAGTTTCGATGATCATCAGTGAGTCAGTGACGATATCGGGGTTTTTTAGATATCAATAAAATCTAAAATATATGAGCTATGTTATCTATCTATATATCTTCTATACATATATCTTCTATACATATAATAAAACTGTAGAAAAGTCGTGTCTGTACATTGAATATATTTACCAAAAACTGATTGGGGGTGATGTAGAATGACTAACACAATACATAAATACCATTTAAAAAAAAATTGTCTGTCTGTCTGTCTTTCTGTCTGTCTGTTTGTCTGTTTGAACAGGATAATCTTCGAATCCACTGAACGGATTTGCATGGGGTTTCCACAGGGTGATTGAGCGTTGCTTGGCGCTTCAACTAGGCTTTGTTTCATCAAAATCGGCTCACGGGAAAAAAAGATATCTCAATTTATTTATTTACAGGCCGTCTCACGGCTATGAGACACAGAGGGAGAGAACTACTAGATGGCGTTGTCTTTTTCCTGAATCGCACTATGGTTTCGTTCTCACAATTTTATGACAGGATCAATGATTTTGAAATAAGTTGTTTGGTTGATGAGAGCAACTAGCGCCCTCCCGTATGGCATTTTAGTTTCGTTCACTACAAAAGAAAAAGCTACAAATATGTACAGCTGCATTGACAAACTTATGAAAAAGGCTTACCTAAGTAAGAATCGAACCTGCAAAACTTCACGACCACGATGTGCTCTCATTTAAAGTTCTTTGCCTACATATGGCATAGCTCTGGGTCGAGTAACTATTCCCACTGTACCACCCTCGCGGGAACTCTCCCGTGATAATAGGTATCCTATTTTTAACCGACTCAAAAAAGAAGGAGGAAACTCTTAGTTGGACGCGTATGTTCTCTTTTCGTGTATGTTCAACGATTTCTCAAAAACGACCATGAACAATTCAGATATGATGAAATTTCTTGACAGACTAAGTGGGAAATAGACAACAAACAGAACACAAATAAAAATTTAAAAAGAGACCAGCAAGTTCACAAAGAGAATATAGCTGATCTAATTTGCTGCCAGTTGGTAGTGTGCCCAAACTTTGCAGGCGGCGGGCGATGCCATTTTGTGTGGTGATGCTAATCTTCTAGCTGGAGTATTCGTCACCCCTTTGGCTATAGGAACCGTCAAACAGACGCCTCGATATTCGCGAAAAATACAATGAGCTCCAGGACATTAATGTCAGATGGACCTCTGATCATCGTTACGCTTCAAGCCAGTCGATACACGAATAGCTGACACGAGAGCTCTGGCAAGAGCCCTATGAATGATGTCATTAAAGTCGGAGTGGAGCGGAATCCTGCCTGTGCTTTTTACGCACGATAGTATGTGGTGGCCAGCCTGATCGCCAAAGTACCATACTGGTAGCCATATAGGCATATATAGGGCATATAAATAGTCACACTTACGACGAAGACAGGACAAATAAAAAACTTGCTGTTCGTCTGATGGCAAGCAGTTAACGTTGCCTATTGACGCTTGCAACACCAGGGATATCACTCACGCTTTACCGAATCTCTCTCTACACCCTTCTTGAAAAAGTGTTTGAAGGTTGAGAGGAGTCGCTGTGCCGGCAGCGGTAGGTATTATTTGGTGCCTACTACATACTGGTCCCCTACATCCAGCTCTGGCGACCTTACTCACCGCAGGAACACAACTGCGATGTTAGGGGGAGGAACCTCCCTGCTCGGGCTGCTCCAAATTGATAACGAGAGAACCTGCTTGCAGCCAGAGTCCAATATCTCTTTCAAGTGGTTACGTTTCGGGAAATCCTTGCTTAACGTGTAGCCTATACCTACTCTATGACTTCTATGAGGCATCTACTTTGCCACTAATTTTTAGTATATTGCTTGGGATATCGTTATTAGCCCAGAGTAGATAAATACTACGTACATTATTAGTGACTGGTATTTCGTTTTTATTTGGGTTCCGAACTAAAAAGCTAATAAAGGAAGGATTCCTTGTATTATTTTGGATGGTGCCAGTTAGTCTGTCTGTTCGACTGTTACAGCGGTAGGTATATTTCAAGAATCAGTAATGCTGTTGATTTAAAATTTGGAATAGTTTTAAATATTGCTTACCCAACCTTATTGCAAATATATTTTTTTTTTAATTTTACCGTTGTAAAGGTGAACAGAGTGGGCCCTGCAATTTCAAAGCAGGGCTACAAATTTAAGTGAGGTATCATGTGAAAGGGCTTTATTTGTACATTTTAAAACATATTTCTATTATTTTTTAAGACGTTTTGACTGTTGAAGAATAATTCCAATCTCCGAGGTTCGCAATGCGAAAAATCTGGAAAAAGTATAGGAAAAATAGAACAATGTTTCTAACTAGCACAGTTTTTTCAATATCATCCAAATTCCTTCACAAACAAACTTAATTATGCGGTCCGGTTTTAAACAACAGTGAGGGCCCAATCCAATAAATATACGTCCAAGGAAGGTCAGAGCCCTCGGTGCGCGAGTGAGACTAAGTCTTGAGCTTGGCCGGCTTTATATAAAAGATTAAAATTACTCATTTAAAAAGCAAAGTCCTGGCTGATTGATGATTGATGGATGGGAGCACGTGGTCCTCCACCAGCTTTCGCCGCGCCGCGCTCCCATCATCGCATTGGCCACCGAGTTCACAAGAACAATTAGGAATCTTCACGAAATTAATATCTTAGCGTTTATTACGCGAACAAATCTTATAGTCTACGCGAGCGAAGCCGCGGGCAAAAAGCTAGTTGAATCTAATAAGTTCACTATTGACATCATATCATAATTTTGTTTATCTGGTACAATCCAAACCTAAGTTATGAGGGTTCAAAAAAACGACGATGCGCTTCGAAAAAAGGTAGGCAGTACCCTTGCGCTTGTCTTGGCGGGTGGCACTCCCGTGCCCGTGCAGATAGATTGTACACAGGAGTGATTCCACTATTCCTTTTTATACCAAACTCTAGACGCCGGGAAAATTTCCACCCGTACGTCGTTGTCTTACCGAACATACGGGTATCGTTTTGCATCCTTATTTATAACTAGCTTTTTGCCCGCGGCTTCGCTCGCGTAGACTATAAGATTTGTTCGCGTAATAAACGCTAAGATATTAATTTCGTGAAGATTCCTAATTGTTCTTGTGAACTCGGTGGCCAATGCGATGATGGGAGCGCGGCGCGGCGAAAGCTGGTGGAGGACCACGTGCTCCCATCCATCAATCATCAATCAGCCAGGACTTTGCTTTTTAAATGAGTAATTTTAATCTTTTATATAAAGCCGGCCAAGCTCAAGACTTAGTCTCACTCGCGCACCGAGGGCTCTGACCTTCCTTGGACGTATATTTATTGGATTGGGCCCTCACTGTTGTTTAAAACCGGACCGCATAATTAAGTTTGTTTGTGAAGGAATTTGGATGATATTGAAAAAACTGTGCTAGTTAGAAACATTGTTCTATTTTTCCTATACTTTTTCCAGATTTTTCGCATTTTTCGAATAATTCCAATCTCCGAGGTTCGCAACCTCGGAGATTGGAATTATTCTTCAACAGTCAAAAAGTCTTAAAAAATAATAGAAATATGTTTTAAAATGTACAAATAAAGCCCTTTCACATGATACCTCACTTAAATTTGTAGCCCTGCTTTGAAATTGCAGGGCCCACTCTGTTCACCTTTACAACGGTAAAATTAAAAAAATAATATATTTGCAATAAGGTTGGGTAAGCAATATTTAAAACTATTCCAAATTTTAAATCAACAGCATTACTGATTCTTGAAATATACCTACCGCTGTAACAGTCGAACAGACAGACTAACTGGCACCATCCAAAATAATACAAGGAATCCTTCCTTTATTAGCTTTTTAGTTCGGAACCCAAATAAAAACGAAATACCAGTCACTAATAATGTACGTAGTATTTATCTACTCTGGGCTAATAACGATATCCCAAGCAATATACTAAAAATTAGTGGCAAAGTAGATGCCTCATAGAAGTCATAGAGTAGGTATAGGCTACACGTTAAGCAAGGATTTCCCGAAACGTAACCACTTGAAAGAGATATTGGACTCTGGCTGCAAGCAGGTTCTCTCGTTATCAATTTGGAGCAGCCCGAGCAGGGAGGTTCCTCCCCCTAACATCGCAGTTGTGTTCCTGCGGTGAGTAAGGTCGCCAGAGCTGGATGTAGGGGACCAGTATGTAGTAGGCACCAAATAATACCTACCGCTGCCGGCACAGCGACTCCTCTCAACCTTCAAACACTTTTTCAAGAAGGGTGTAGAGAGAGATTCGGTAAAGCGTGAGTGATATCCCTGGTGTTGCAAGCGTCAATAGGCAACGTTAACTGCTTGCCATCAGACGAACAGCAAGTTTTTTATTTGTCCTGTCTTCGTCGTAAGTGTGACTATTTATATGCCCTATATATGCCTATATGGCTACCAGTATGGTACTTTGGCGATCAGGCTGGCCACCACATACTATCGTGCGTAAAAAGCACAGGCAGGATTCCGCTCCACTCCGACTTTAATGACATCATTCATAGGGCTCTTGCCAGAGCTCTCGTGTCAGCTATTCGTGTATCGACTGGCTTGAAGCGTAACGATGATCAGAGGTCCATCTGACATTAATGTCCTGGAGCTCATTGTATTTTTCGCGAATATCGAGGCGTCTGTTTGACGGTTCCTATAGCCAAAGGGGTGACGAATACTCCAGCTAGAAGATTAGCATCACCACACAAAATGGCATCGCCCGCCGCCTGCAAAGTTTGGGCACACTACCAACTGGCAGCAAATTAGATCAGCTATATTCTCTTTGTGAACTTGCTGGTCTCTTTTTAAATTTTTATTTGTGTTCTGTTTGTTGTCTATTTCCCACTTAGTCTGTCAAGAAATTTCATCATATCTGAATTGTTCATGGTCGTTTTTGAGAAATCGTTGAACATACATGAAAAAAGAACATACGCGTCCAACTAAGAGTTTCCTCCTTCTTTTTTGAGTCGGTTAAAAATAGGATACCTATTATCACGGGAGAGTTCCCGCGAGGGTGGTACAGTGGGAATAGTTACTCGACCCAGAGCTATGCCATATGTAGGCAAAGAACTTTAAATGAGAGCACATCGTGGTCGTGAAGTTTTGCAGGTTCGATTCTTACTTAGGTAAGCCTTTTTCATAAGTTTGTCAATGCAGCTGTACATATTTGTAGCTTTTTCTTTTGTAGTGAACGAAACTAAAATGCCATACGGGAGGGCGCTAGTTGCTCTCATCAACCAAACAACTTATTTCAAAATCATTGATCCTGTCATAAAATTGTGAGAACGAAACCATAGTGCGATTCAGGAAAAAGACAACGCCATCTAGTAGTTCTCTCCCTCTGTGTCTCATAGCCGTGAGACGGCCTGTAAATAAATAAATTGAGATATCTTTTTTTCCCGTGAGCCGATTTTGATGAAACAAAGCCTAGTTGAAGCGCCAAGCAACGCTCAATCACCCTGTGGAAACCCCATGCAAATCCGTTCAGTGGATTCGAAGATTATCCTGTTCAAACAGACAAACAGACAGACAGAAAGACAGACAGACAGACAATTTTTTTTTAAATGGTATTTATGTATTGTGTTAGTCATTCTACATCACCCCCAATCAGTTTTTGGTAAATATATTCAATGTACAGACACGACTTTTCTACAGTTTTATTATATGTATAGATAGAAGATAGATAGATGCGGTCAGCAAGGGAGTAAATAGGCATCTTCAGGCCACCGTGCTACATTTTCCATTATCCTTGTTTATGGAAGAGTCAGTGACCAAACGCTAAAATAAAGATGTGCTACCCTTTATCAATATTTCTTTGTTATCTGCAGCAAAATGTCTTCGGTCTCTCAAAACCTCATCGCATAAAAAACTCAGCATGAAATCTCAGAAACAAAAGCGAAGAAAAATTCCAAAGAGATGGTGCATGTGTGGGCATTGAGTAACATGTCTTAGATATAAGCGTGAGGTCACCACTAACGGGGTGAGCATGTTGACTGGGGTGACCATGGTAATGTTCACTACAAAAGAAGGTATTTTTATGAAAGGTTTTTTTTATACTAGTAAGAAGCCGAATAAGCATTTAAGCATACAGTCTGCCTGATAGTAACCGTAGCCTATAGATGCTTGCAACACCAGGGGAATCATTGGCGCGTTGCCGACACTGCCAAAATGGCAGCGAAAGGGACAAAACATACCGTTATTTGGTACAGTCGAAGACGTAGATATGATACTATTAACCATCCCTTATTTACTGAAAAGAAGTTGGCTTAAACAAGCTAAATCTGTATTTACAACGTTGGTAAACTTGGTAATTACCACAAAATGCATTAAAACACTCTCTCCAATGGCCGCCATTATTACAATTATACTTTTCTGGTGTTGCCATTCCTCGATATTCAAATACACAATATCAAAATAAACCGTTTTACACGTTCATAATAAATAATGCTGACAATTAATTATAATTAATCAATATTCAATGGTATGAAATTTAATAATATTCAAATAATATAATGTTAATGCTAACAGACGGCCGTCCTGTTTAACGGAATGTCCCTGTTCCGTTTCGGCCATTCGTATACTGTATGTCTAATAATTTTTTGCATTATGTGATATCACCATGTTTTATCATTTTATACTATTTTAGAGGTCGCCATACTCGCCATGAGTCGATTCGACTATTTTGAGTTTTTGGTGATCACTGCATACAGCTGTGGGCTACTTTCCCACATTACCTACTTACAACTAACTTACTACTACTTATAAACTAACTTACATCCTCATCCATGATGTAAACTACATTACTTACATCTAACTTATTACTACTTATAAACTAATATACATACACCCTTATTCATACATAACAATCATACAGCAACATCTACACTTATTCATCTTACACTATATTATTTCCGACACATCGCCGAATGAATGTGACGTCGTGTCGGACCAGCCCGTATCGAACATACTGTAAAACGCACTATGACGCGCGCTCCTTTGTTCTCGCATCTGGCCGACCGGCCGGCCGGCGAGCGGCGGCGCGCGGCGACCCGCGCCCGCGCCCGCGCCCGCGCACCCCGCGCGCTGTTACCAACCCAGCAGTTGCCTTGTAGCTACACTTACTTACGCACGTATGTAACTCGCTCTCGCGCAGCTAACTGCCTCACTCACGTAGTAGCTATACTTGCCTACGCTTATTGTTATTCGTTGTTATTCATCTGTGATTATCTGTTTTGCTGTTTATGTGTACGTGTATAACCAATATAAGAATTGCAAGGAACTTATTGCATCATTTATACACCCCGGAAGAATCCACTCTGACTGGAGTTAATTTGGTAACTCACTTTATTACCAAACTGGTGACCCTCTTCTTGGACAGCTTCTTCTGAATCCTGGATTATTCTGGATGTGCAATTAGAAACGTACGTACATATTTAATTTACGACGATGGAATATTGTACGGACGCGCATCGCCTATCTACTCAAAATGGCTCGGAGCGCTTGTCCAATATGTCCGACACAAAAAGTTCCGACACAAATTCTAACAGTCGTGTTTCTGTAACTGCAAACAGCACACACAATGAGCACACAGAGGAAAGAGTCTCGTTTTCAGACCCTGACATTGATGCATTAGCCAATAAAATTTTCGTACTCAGTCGGAAAATACAATCTCTGACAACACAAGAGAACAGTAGACGAGCACCACGTTCCCGTTCAAGGCATTCGTCGCATGGTCACTCATCGACCAGATCACAGCACAGCTTCACAAGGTATCCCACCTGCTGGTACCATAACAAGTTCGGTACCAAAGCAAATAAGTGTGTTCAGCCTTGTAACCATAAGGCGAAAAGCTCAACAAAGGGGCAGTCAATAATGGCTACTCAAGATAGCCCCAACTCAGCAGGACGCCTATTTGTGACGGATCGCTCATCGAAGATTCAGTTCCTGGTCGACACTGGAAGCGACCTCTGCGTCTTTCCTCGATCCTTGCTTCAAGAACGCCGTGCCCAGACTACCTATCAGCTCTGCGCAGCGAATGGGACGATCATCAACACCTACGGCTACGTGCACTACAATCTGGACCTTGGTTTGCGTCGTAACTATCCATGGCGCTTTGTTGTTGCTGATGTGACAAAAGCTATAATCGGTGTAGACTTTCTTGCTTTTTATAACCTCATTGTTGATTGTAGAAATCAAAAATTAATAGATGGTTTAACTTCACTCTCTACACATGCTTCTTTTGTAAATGCCATAACCTCAATTCAATCTGTGAAGGTAATTGCTGGTAATACGCGTTATCATGATCTTTTAAATAAAGAGTTTATTGACATAACTCGACCAGCTGGCACACAGCGTCACATTCCACACAACACTGTACACCACATAAACACGACAACAGGTCCACCCATTTCTTGTCAGCCATGCCGTTTAGCTCCGGATAAGCTGAAAATCGCCAAGCTGGAGTTCGAAGCCATGCTTGCTAATGGTACAGCAAGACCATCTGACAGCCCCTGGGCCTCACCGCTCCACCTAGCGCCGAAAAAGGACAATGGTTGGCGTCCCTGCGGTGATTACCGCATGCTCAACGCCCGCACCATACCTGACAGGTATCCAATTAGGCACATACACGATTTTGCTCACAACATTGCTGGTTGCAGAGTTTTCAGCACGATTGACCTTGAAAAGGCCTATAACCAGATTCCTGTGAACCCTGAGGATATACCCAAGACGGCAATTACGACACCGTTCGGAATGTTCGAGTTCCCATTTATGACGTTTGGCTTACGTAATGCAGGTCAAACGTTTCAAAGATTTGTGGACGAAATCACGCGCGGCCTTGACTTCTGCTATTGTTATTTGGATGACTTCCTTATCTTCTCCAGAGACGAGATTCAGCATCAGCAGCATTTGCGCCAGATATTTTCCAAGCTGCGTGACTACGGAATGGTCGTCAATGTAGCCAAATGTGTATTTGGCGTTTCCGAGGTTACATTTCTTGGATACAAGATTTCTTCTACAGGTACTAAACCACTAGATGAGAAGGTACAGGTGATTCGTAATTTTCCCCTACCCAAAGACGTCAAGCAACTAAGGAGATTCTTAGGCATGACGAATTTTTATAGGCGATTCATTCCACACGCCGCGCAAATTCAAGCTCCTCTCAATGCACTTCTTACAGGCACAGTAAAGGGATCACATCCAATCACCCTGTCTGGCGAAACCCTGAAAGCTTTTCAGGACTGTAAGGACAGTTTATCTGAAGCTGCACTTTTAGCTCATCCTGACTGCCAAGCCAAACTCGCCCTAGTCACGGATGCTTCAGACACTGCCATTGGCGCAGTCTTACAGCAGCAAAAGTGTGAAGAATGGGAACCATTGGCATTTTTCTCTCGCAAACTCAGCCCTGCCCAACAAAACTATTCGCCATACGACCGCGAGTTACTAGCGATTTACGAGGCGATAAAATATTTTAGGCACATGGTTGAAGCGAGGCACTTTAAGGTATATACTGACCACAAGCCGATCAGTTTCGCATTCCACGAGCGGAAAAATAACTGTTCGCCTAGGCAGTACCGTCACTTAGACTACATCTCCCAGTTCACAACCGACATAAGACACATTTCCGGCAAAGACAATGTCGTTGCCGACACCTTGTCTCGCATTGATGAACTGGAAGAACCAGTCCACTTGGAGAATTTAGCCAAGTCACAAGCCTCAGACTCAGAATTGGCCCAACTCCTGAACGATACAACATCTCTCCGCTTAGAAAAAATGAAAATACCTGGAATCGAGTCCCCTGTGTTCTGCGATGTTAGCACACCGACTCCCAGGCCATTCGTCACTAAGCCATTTCGAAAGAAAATTTACACCAGTCTGCATTCTTTGAGCCACCCTGGCGCCAATGCTACCGCCAAACTTGTATCTCAGCGTTTTGTTTGGCCTGGTATACGCAAAGACTGCAGAGATTGGGCACGTTCATGTTTGGCTTGCCAACGCGCAATGATAAGTCGCCATGTGTCTGCACCTCTGGGCACATTCGACCTACCTCGTGCTCGTTTCAAGCATATACATATTGACTTGATAGGCCCACTTCCAATCTCACAAGGTTTTCGGTACTGCCTTACTATGGTAGACCGATTTACAAGATGGCCTGAAGTCGTCCCCATTGCCGATATTACGGCAGAAACCGTTGCCAAAGCCCTTTTATCTGGTTGGATCGCCAGATATGGCTGTCCCTTAGACATTGTAACAGACCGCGGACGTCAATTTGAGTCAGCCCTGTTCCAATACCTGTCTAAAATAGTTGGATTCCAACACAAACGGACAACGGCTTACCATCCGGCATGTAACGGTCTCGTGGAACGTTTTCACCGCCAATTAAAGGCGTCTATCACGTGCCACGCAAACCATAATTGGTCGGAGATGCTGCCTTTAGTTTTACTAGGCATCAGAAGCTCTTTCAAAGAAGACTTGCAAGCCTCACCCGCCGAACTATTATACGGCGAGCCATTAAGGCTCCCTGGCGAATTTTTCAATCCCAGCGCTGAAGGTACCACCGATATAACGGACTTCACCGCGCGCTTACGCAATTTTGCCAGGGAATTACAACCCACGCCAGCATCACGCCACAACAAAGAGAAGGTCTTTATTTTCAAAGATTTGCCGACTAGTGAACACGTCTTCCTACGTGATGACGCCTCACGCAGTCCCTTCCAACCGGCGTACACTGGCCCCTATAAAGTATTATCAAGAGGAGATAAAGTTTTTAACCTGTTAGCTCGCGAATTTATCAGTTGACAACTCCCTTGGCTCGCCGGGGTTCGCGAAATTACGTCAAATTAGCAAATTTGCGAAATGGCGCGCCGCCCCCGCGGTCATATAATCATAAATATCTACGTATTTACAGTATTAATCAAGAAACAGTAACTTATAGCGTCATTCTGAATACATTTTCTTATTGGAATCTTATTGGAATTAGAATGAAGTATTACAAGATTCCAATAAGAAACCTGGAAAATATGACAACTGTAAAAAAACGGCACTTCATAAACATTTCGAGTTTGCACTTCAAGACGAATAACTCTGTCCACATATTACACACCTTTATATCAACACGAATACACGTTCTATCTAATTAATACATTTGTTTTACTTGTCTCAAATAAGCATCAAAGAGAAATACGATGCTAATGTAAACAATCGCGAGCATAACGTAAACAAACCAATTTTTTTTTGTGTGCGTCTATTGTTCTCTTATTTTATGACTTTAGTGTCGGTGTTGCTGTTTTGTTCGTAAGATAATGTGTCAAACTCGACGAATGTTACAAGATTTAAATAATAATCGATGATAAAAATAAAAAACGAGGTAGATTAGTGTGTCGATATCTAAAAATAGACCTCCATTTTCAGGTCATCGTACACACACTTCGTAAATGAATTTCAAACCATTTTTGATTGTAACACCTTTTATGAGTCCCTAACTTTTATCTCTTAATGTTATAGGCATAAGGTTCAAAAAAATATTTGTTGATAAAAGCCGTTGCATTACGTGAATTTGAATCTCGCGCCGCGACTCAAAACAAAATGAAGTGTGATTAGTGATATTTAACGGATTGCCTGTAAAAGGTGGGTGATATGTGTAGCTTATTAGTTTATCTAACCATTTTAATAATGATTTATATAAATCCTGATGTATGAAATAAAATTTTCTTGATTATAAACACGTGAGTACTTGCGTGTTTAGATTCAAGGAATTCTAATAACACACATCAGTAATTATATAAATTATTACTAAAATGGTTAGATAAGCTAATATTCTATACAAATCACTCAACTTTTATAGGAAATACGTTAGTTTATCACACTTACACTTTAATTTTAGGCTAGCCTCGGAGCGAGAAAACGCATTCAGCCGTTTTCCACAAAAAATTGACGAAATTCCATTTTTTTTTGTACTGGTAGTAACATAATGCGCCCTACAAACGGTTGCGCAATTTAATCCTCTTTATTCACATACCAAACACGTGAGCACTTGAGTACAATACCCAACGCTACGATGTTTACAAAAAAAAGCAATTAAGTGAAATTCGAGCCGCCATTAGCGAGGTCCGTACGGACCTTGGGCGAGCTAACTGCGGTCGAACTGTCAAGGTCCGTACGGACCTTGCGCGACATGACAGGTTAAATTGTTAGTTAAAGGTAAAGACATGACAGTATCGGTAGACCGTCTTAAACCAGCCTACGTACTGAATGACGATCAAACAACTAACACGCATCCAGAAGTTAGATCAACTCCAGATAGTCATCGGACCCAAGATAGTCTTAATAAGGACCAGGTAACACGATCTGGACGCCGCGTCCGATTTCCAGATTACTATCGCCCTTAACCAGGTCTCTGGGGGGGAGTGATGTGGGCTACTTTCCCACATTACCTACTTACATCTAACTTACTACTACTTATAAACTAACTTACATCCTCATCCATGATGTAAACTACATTACTTACTTACATCTAACTTATTACTACTTATAAACTAATATACATACACCCTTATTCATACATAACAATCATACAGCAACATCTACACTTATTCATCTTACACTATATTATTTCCGACACATCGCCGAATGAATGTGACGTCGTGTCGGACCAGCCCGTATCGAACATACTGTAAAACGCACTATGACGCGCGCTCCTTTGTTCTCGCATCTGGCCGACCGGCCGGCCGGCGAGCGGCGGCGCGCGGCGACCCGCGCCCGCGCCCGCGCCCGCGCACCCCGCGCGCTGTTACCAACCCAGCAGTTGCCTTGTAGCTACACTTACTTACGCACGTATGTAACTCGCTCTCGCGCAGCTAACTGCCTCACTCACGTAGTAGCTATACTTGCCTACGCTTATTGTTATTCGTTGTTATTCATCTGTGATTATCTGTTTTGCTGTTTATGTGTACGTGTATAACCAATATAAGAATTGCAAGGAACTTATTGCATCATTTATACACCCCGGAAGAATCCACTCTGACTGGAGTTAATTTGGTAACTCACTTTATTACCAAACAGCAGCATGTTTCACAGGAGGTTTGAGTGATCACCGCATATAGCAGCATGTTTCATTTAGGAGTTTGAAGTGATCACCGCATATAGCAGCATGTTTCACTTACGAGTTGTTAGTGATCACCGCATATAGCAGCATGTTTCACTTAGGAGTTTTTAGTGATCACCGCATATAGCAGCATATTTCACTTACGAGTTGTTAGTGATCACCTCATACAGCGGCATATTTCACTTGGGATGTTTTAGTGATCACCGCATACAGCAGCATGTTTCACTTAGGAGGTCTTAGTGATCACCGCATTTAGCAGCATGTTTCACTTAGGATGTTTTAGTGATCACCGCATGTAGCAGCATGATTCACTTACGAGTTGTTAGTGATCACCGCATATAGCAGCATGTTTCACTTAGGAGGTTTTAGTGATCACCGCATATAGCAGCATGTTTCACTTAGGAGGTTTTAGTGATCACCGCATATAGCAGCATGTTTCACTTAGAATGTTTTAGTGATCACCGCATACAGCAGCATGTTTCACTTATGAGGTTTTAGTGATAAAAGATAGGTATCTCTAGGTATTTCAATAATTATTTTTCATTGTTACTTGAATAATCTATATTACATTTCGTTATTACATTTAATGTTGATATAACTTTATTTTCTTAAAATTCAAAATTCAAAAATTGTTTATTCAATATAGGCCTTAATAAGGCACTTACGAACGTTACAATTGATTTTACCACCTGTTCGTAATACACTTAAACTGAGAAGACTCCCGGCAAGAAACTCAAACTTTAATGTAGAATGATTCTATTATCAACCTTTTATTTACATAAACAACTGTTTACTTAAGATATATCAAAGAATCTTTGTTAGTGGCATCGTACTAGCCATAGTTGATTATCCGTCACGAGCAAGACACACAAAATAGAAAATAAAAAAAATACATACTGGTGAGCTGATTTCTCCATCCCACTTCTGATATATTAACCATCCCTTATTTACTGAAAAGAAGTTGGCTTAAACAAGCTAAATCTGTATTTACAACGTTGGTAAACTTGGTAATTACCACAAAATGCATTAAAACACTCTCTCCAATGGCCGCCATTATTACAATTATACTTTTCTGGTGTTGCCATTCCTCGATATTCAAATACACAATATCAAAATAAACCGTTTTACACGTTCATAATAAATAATGCTGACAATTAATTATAATTAATCAATATTCAATGGTATGAAATTTAATAATATTCAAATAATATAATGTTAATGCTAACAATACAATTAGATTCAGAAGCAGGTATTTGTTAAAAAGAAACAATTATTGGAATCAACAAAGGTATATTTAAATAACAACAAACGTAACGTATTTAAGTAACAAACAACTCAGAGTAATATTGAAAACAATCTATTACAAAATCATGTTAACAAAATGGGACAAAACGATACACCAATCATTTACCAATCTAAGCACTAATAGGAAATACTTATCTAACAATAAGAAACACAGAGACTAACTCACGATACTACTTATACCGAGGAACACGCCGAGAGCGATGTGCACGATCCGAACACCAGCAAGCAAATGTTCGTCGGTATGCGCAGTCATTTTATATACAATGTTGGGGGTAGTGATGACGTCGCTGCACACTGGTGTTGTCAGGCCTCTGCTAATTATACTTAATACTTAGTGAAATTCATCAATTTTTTCTTTTGCATTATTATGATTGTTCAGCATTACCATTCAACGTGGCAATGCCACCAGCCTTCTTGGTACGTTCACACAGGGCAGCGATCTGGCACAACTTTTTATTTGTAAATAAATTGTTTTGGTATTTTGTAAGGATTTTATTTAATTTTTATTTTATTATTTAAGTGTTCTCAAAAACTATTAATTTAAATTATGAGATATAATGCAGGCAGAATATTTTAACATACCTATACTATTATAATCTGTGTATTATTTCAAAGAATGTTCCAGGATATTTACCTATGTCGTTTACTGTACAACGCCGATATTCCCCGGACACGTTAGCATAGCACCTCTTCATGGAGGTCTGGCAATCTTATTCACCACGGGAGCACATCACCACAATCATTCTTCTTACGTCACCACCGTGGCCACTTAAAGTTGACCGTCTGCGTACTTTTCAGACTTAAAAAACTCACATTATTCTACAAAAGGCAAACTTATCCCATAACGAAGATTAAAATTGGTCACCGTACAATCTCATCCACATTTCACGGGGCTAGATTGTGAGCTCACATCTCCACATAGGTGCCCTCACACCTACAGCTAGGCCACACGAAGTAAATGACGTAACTAGCTACAAAAAATGACTACATCTCGACCTAGATTTATTGTATTTTATTGACTTTTAAAGGATTGGGTATATTGCTGATTGGCTGATATAAAGCTATAAATATTATCTATACTCTATACTAATACTAATTTACTAATTATAATAATAATAAGAGTAAAGATTTGATTGTTTGTTTGTTTGTTTGCATTGAATAGGCTCCGAAAGTACTAAACCGATTTTTAAAATTCTTTCACTGTTGGGAAGCTACACTATCCCCGGGTGACATAGGCTACTTTTTATCACGGGAACGCGGGTGAAACCGCGCGAGACTGCTAGTGTTTAATATTAATTTCAAAATCAAAAATCAATTGAACCCAAAAAATAAACACCAGTTCCTTCTGTTTGTGACAATAATGCAATTGATAATGGTGCGTCCATGCTACGCGAATCGAGCACGAGCCGAGCCACGAACGAACCTACAACGAGCACGATGCGAGTCCCTTTGTTCGTGAAAAAACTGACAATCGCGCTCGTTCGAGGCTCGCACCATAAGTAAACTAGTCTGCAATAAACGAAAAACCTAATAATTTCTGAAAACCTATGTACATTTCCCTCATCCCAATTGTCACGATTTATTACGATTATTCCATAAAATATATTTTTTGTCGGATGTAATAAAATATGACGTATACGGGAGGAAAATATTAAATCATACTTTGCTAAAGTAAGTATATATCTATAAGACTAGAGAATTTGGAAGAACTGCAAAATGTCCGATATTTGGACAGTGCGTGACTTGTATACAGAAAAAGTATGAACGAAGTATCTCTGACTCATTTCGTATCAATGACGTTTATGGTGCGTCCATGCTACGCGAAGCGAGCACGAGCCGAGCCTCGAACGAACAGTATTCGTTCGTTGCTCGCGATTTCAAGCGTGGACATACTTAACTAGCCTTCAACGAACCTACAACGACCGCGATGCGAATTACTGTCGAGAATGCTACGAATGCTCGTTCGAGGCTCGCAAGCTCGTCCACTCTACGCTAATCGTGCTCGCAGTATGCTCGTTCGTGGCTCGGCTCGTGCTCGGTTTTCCAAGCATGGACGCACCATAACATAACTTTGAGTGGAGCAATCAGTTGTCGATTGCCTTCAAATTGATTTCAAAAAGGCTCTATATATACATAAATGTATGATAAAAACTACAATAAACTAAGTAGATAAAAAATAATAGTCACAATATGTTTGCAAAAAATATACAATCAATCTAAGTTTAAAAACAACAAAAAATCGTTTGTTAATGAACCACCATATTTTATTAATTAAAGACTTGTAACTTTAAACGTTCTTTGATAATCCTGTAAAAAGAGAAAGAAAAGTCTACCGTTTAACTGTAATTTTGTGAGAACATCTTGAGGCTGCTTCGGTAGGCTACTAGAACCATTCTATTATTTGACCCTGTGAAAAGAAATTCGAACCGATAAATACATTATAAGTACCTAAGTCTTTGTAACACTTACATCTTATAGGTAGGACATTGTGGAAAATTTCTCACAAAATATTAGGCAAATAATAGTTCGAATATAATGAGACGTTTTCATTCCATAGAGTTGGTTGAAAGTACCTGTCAAATCGTGTACATAAGGTTCAAATTAGTTCGAATTATCAACAGTTTGACAGGTATTTTCAACCAAACTATGTAAAGAAAATGTCTCCTTAAAAGCAAAAGAGGTGTAGGTATATTTTTATCACTCAACTCCGGAAACGCTAAACGGATTTGGATGAAACTTGACACATATATAGATATACTCTGGAGTAAAATTATAGGATACTTTTTATCCCAGCAAAATATTAGATCCCTCGGGTACCCGGGTAAATCCGAAGAACGGAAGCTAGTTTTGATATGAAGATTAATTTTGATTCAATATCAAGTACCAGGAGAGCATAAATCGAAAAAGCTCTATATCTATACCCATAAAATTGTTAAGATAATAAAGAGAATGTTTTTCAGCGCAGTTGACGCCCGGGCAATATTTTGACGAATCCTGCTTTATTTTCGATTCACGTCCGGATGTTTTTGTAGAAAAATTAACGTAAATTGGGTTAAAATAACAAATTGTTTAGGTAAGTATTTTTTTTTTGTGAATCTTTGTCCAACAACCATGCATGAGTCCTTACAAGACTCGTGACGTAGGTACCTAATGATAATAGGCTCTAACTAATGGTGCGTCCATGCTACGTGAATCGAGAACGAGCCGAGCCATTAACGAACCTACAACGAGCACGATGCGAATCCCTTTGTTCGTGAAAAAACTGACAATCGCGCTCGTTCGAGGCTCGCAAGCCCGTCCACGCTACGCGAATCGTGCTCGCCACAGGTGCTCGCAGTGTGCTCGTTCGTAGCTAGGCTCCTGCTCGGTCTGCCAAGCATGGACGCACGATAAAAAAAGTGATACTTAGATAATAACATAAAAATAAAACCACACAGTGTGTAACGATCTGTGCCATGCTATGAACCTCAGATTAAAATTTATTTATTTTTCCTGTTTATAATATTTAATAAACTATAAAGAAACATCTATTATAGGACACAATTAAATATTTTGCGGGACACAGGAGTCCAAATTAATTACACCCCGTACTACGAATCTCCCGGTCTCCGGCTCTCGAGATTTACTAAAATTCTTTAACATCTTTAGATAAAGTACAAAGTGAAGATTTACCCCCTTATTCATAAAGAAGTTATCAAACGTTGATTAGCTAAAATTCCGAAGTCTTTATCTGACACGTGACATTTGATGATCGAAAGAGTGAGACGGGGCACACTATTACACTGATTTAGTTAAAAACCGATTATGAATAAGGGGGTTAATGTTCAACATAAAAATAAAAGGTATTGCAAACAAAAACAAAATAATTGGACTGTTTTACAAAAAACTTAAACTGACTTCAAAGTACAATAAGAAGTAATCAAATCCTGATCTGATGACAATGGGACCAAACGGGAAGTGTACCCTTCCAGACAAAAAAGAATTTTCCAAATCGGTTAATAAATGACGGAATTATGAGGTAACAAACATAAAAAGAAAAAAGAAAAAAAATACAACTGAATTGAGAACCAGAGATCCAGTCCTCTATTCAATGTAAAATACGAGTATCATCAGCCTATAATGTCCCACTGCTGAGCAGAGGCCTCCTTTCACAAATCAAAATGAAAGGGAATGGGCAGATACCGACCACGGCGTTGGTAGCTTAACTTGCCGATCGACACCACGAGCGCGTAAAATATAGGACATGTGGTCTATTTATTATTAGCAAATCGGCTAGTAGCACAGTAGATATATCAAATATCTACTGTGCTAGTAGCGTGACTATTTCTCCCTAAAATATTGCGTGACTAAAAATAATGTTATGATATCTTTAAATAATTGACTTAAGTGGAGGTTCTCAATAGATAGTACCTATATAAAAAATACAGACATAATGATACATATATATTTCAGTTTTTTGAGATATATTATATGATATACTATAATAGTTAAGTAGTAAGGTGTCCTAAATAATACTATATCCTAACCAATATTATTAATGCGAATGTGAGCTTGTGTGTTTGTTTGTTACGCTTTCACGCCTAACTACTTAACCGATCATCATGCAGATAGCCTATGGTATGGAGTAGGCACAGATAACAGAATAATTCAGATGGAGCGCGCGGAACACGAAAGTGAAGCCAAAAAAGCAAATACAATTGACAATCTGATACCTGGTATTCTTTTTCCAGTTTGTATTTGCATTGTTTAACCACAGTTTCTTAATAAAGGAGTGTTTTTTGTTAAATAAAGTTTGTTAAACAAAGCAAATACACATTCAAAAGTGAATACCAGGTACGTGTTTTTCAATTTCTATTTGCTTTTTTGGCCTCACTCCCGTGTTCCACACGCTCCATCTGCCTTTTCTGTAATCTGTGGGAGTAGGCTTCTTTTTATCCCGGGGAATGTGGGTGAAACCGCGGGGGACAGCTAGTAGTATTTAAGGTATAGTATGATAAAGCAATTACGAACTCTCGCCGGAGTCTTCTCAGTTACGAACCGGTGTAGAGTCAATTTGATATCGTTCGTAAGTGCCTTGACAGAGCCTAAATTGAATAAATACTTTTTATATATACCTAATACATATTTTTATTTACAATTGACTTTTATTTACAACAAATATGTACAAAATACAATCTATATATAGAAAATTTCCTCAAGCCTGCCGCTGCTTCCGAATAACGGCAAGGTTCCCAGAAGGCTGGCAGCGTTTCCTCTTTGGATAGCCAAGCTGACGCGTTGGCGGAAAAAAGCTCCCCGCCCGCTAAAGCAAAAATGCATATTTTTTAATTTTAAATTATAATACTCCAAAATAAATCATGAACAGTCGAACAACATTTATTTATTGTTTTCAGTTTTTCTTTTCATAGGTTGTGAATGATTTAATTAGGCACCTGTTTCTTTACACGATATAACATACCATACAACTTAACATGACATACTGTTTCGGAAGTGGCCTGACGTTTGACCGCTTACCGCAAAAGGTTTCAACCGCAGGGTCGGCGTGGCCGCACATTTACATATGACAGGTACTTATGTACATATTTTATAAACAAAGTAGAGTAGCTAAAATAAAATAAAGCTTAAAATTTGTCATGTTAGTTTCTTAATGGGTTTTTTACACAAAAACCCGTATCACACAATATTAATCATTATAACTGTAACGGAAAAGGATTATCTTCTTCTTATTTTAAGTTTGGCAACCAAGCCCAAATTAGGGCTAATTTCTGCACGTGTCAAGTTATATTATAGTTTCCAGTCACAATAAATCATTTCAAATTATAGTCTTCAGTCAGTCACAGTCCATAAAAGTCATGTTTAATTAACTACAATGGTGGTAATTGTACTAAAACTCTTCACGGACTTTTTGAGACCATTTGAAAATCACGATACACTTTCATTTCATTTCACTACACTGGTGCACATGGATTGATCTTTATTGGATAAAATACCATCGATATAGTGTGCAATAAAACTCCAAATAAACCACAGAAATAAACGAATTAATGAAAATAAAAACGAAAACGCAACGTTCCCGCCAAAAAGTTAAAAAGATTATCCCTATAGTACATGACTTCTTTGGTACTAGGCGCACAGAAAGGCTAAGGAGAAATTTTTATAATAATATTAGCAAGTGACGTAGGTATAATGATCATAACGTTTGGTTATGATTTTAATTCAATAAACATGGAAGCAAATATTTTTAATATTTTTTTTTCTTTATTTATTGTACATTATAATTATAAAAGCTTTGTGTGTTATTATTATTATTATTTTTTGTTATTAATTTTTATTTTTATTTTAAGCTTTTGTTTTTTGCATACTTTGTATTTTTATTCTATTTTTGTGATGTCAAATAAAGCTATGTCTATTGTCTATTGTCTATTTTGAGCCGAAACATTTTATATAGAGTCTATACCTGGGACTCTACCGCATAATGCACAGACCACTATAGGGGATACTGGCATAATGGTGTTGGTCATCGTAACGAAAACCATTGATGAATTTCATTCAATCAGGGCCAAGAATGGTCATCGTCGCGTGCGCGTCATTGGATGAAATAATTAATGGTGTTCGTTACGATTACCATCAAAGTTACGTGGTAGAGCCCCTGATGTAGTCTTCACCCCTTTCGGATATACACTTTCCGTTACACGTTGTACACACGGCTACACATCAAGCTATACTTTTCCAGTATAAGCTGATCTCGCATTGTATAGGATACGCGTACAATGAGAGGTCAGCTTATATTGGAAATTATAGCTTGTTAAGTAGCCGTGCGTACAACGTAAACATCCACTAGAAAATTATTTTTAAAATGTACACCCCTAAGGAGGTAAAATAAGAGACCGCGGGGCGGAATACTAATGTTTTATAATCATATACAACCACAGTAATATTTCCTTTGACATTTCATTCGCACTTTACATTCATTTGCATGTCAAATGAAACACCAATACATCTCTTGTGTGAGTGCTGTCCACTTATGCCTAAACGAAATACTCATCTGGGGAAACACCTGTTACACCCAGATGAAGTCAAATCCATTCCTGCCAAGAATATTTTGCAGTTTATTATAGCTGTAGGTCTTGGTAGTGAAATTTAATTAACGTGGCGATCACAATAGATCTAGTCTGGTCGCAGTGATACAAGCTCTGGAAAGACTTGAAACAGCCACTTAACCCAAATAATAATAATAATGTCAAATGTAAAGGATAAAACATTCTATGGATAAAACATAAAAACTCGGCAATATTCGTGATACGGAAGCCACAAGCTCGTTTATTATTTTACTGTTTTTAAAGAAACACATTTCATGTTGTTTGCTTTTGGATGACAATTTGAAAAATGATACACATTTATTTAGCTGGAATCTTGTTTAAATATTATGTAAATTAATTGGGTTTTCAAACAGAATTGATCAATTTATACAGTGACGCAGTTTGTAATATAAACAGTGTTGTTGAAGAGGTTTATTTTGTAAGTCGCTTTGTAAAGCTCGCGTTCACGCAAATGAGTAAATGAAAAATTCGTAATCACACATTATACTATTGTAATCAATACTATTGGCAGGTCGGGTCGATTCTCGTAACAAAACTTCAGCGGTGTCGTAGCGACATCAACTATTTAAATTGTGTTTAAATTCAAAATTCAGAAAATTTGCATCGATTGGACCCAATTATATTTTTATGCCTTTTGCGGTCGTGACCATGGGACCGTGGGGGTCCGTAGCTCGCACTTTGTCATCAAAATTTATCGAGACCTCCGGAGTCCAGCGCGCGGGGAGTTTTTTCCTCCAACGCATCAGCTTGGCTATCCAAAGAGGAAACGCTGCCAAGCAGACGGCAGACTTGAGGGAATTATCTATATAAAGATTATAATTTGTACATATTTTGTTGTAAATAACTAATTTATTATAATTTAGCCGACCCCCGCAGCTCGTACGGTTTTAATTTTTTTGCACGGTACTCCAATTATTTTTCTAAAATAAAAGTAGCTTAAGTTACTCCTTATAATATCAGCTATCTGCCAGTGAATGTCCCGTCAAAATCGGTCCGGCCGTTTCGGAGATTAGCCAGAATAAACAGAAAAATAGCTTCTTTGTATAAGTGCCGTATACACTTTCATATGCATTGAGTAAAAAGCTGTTATTTTGACTTAACAAACAGACACTTAAATTTTATTGATTTATATGACTAGATGCGAAGATGAGTTTGTTTGTCCTCTTGACGCCAGAACGCCTGAACCCATCGAGATGATATTTGGCACGCAAGTAACTATGAAGGCGATTTTATATTGGTAACTTGTCTCAGATATTGGTACAGTCGCGTAAATAAATATCCATAAAATACCTTCCATACCACCAGATATACCGTTCTCCTTCTTATTAACCTTTTGCCATAAAAATAAACCTGTTTATAAGCCGGATAAAAAGTGCGGTAAAAAGTTCACATAAATGGCGTGCGGGTCACAATATGAACACTCCCGGAGGACCTCAAGTGATAACCGGATTAGGGTAAAGGTTGACCCGGAGTGTCGTTGATCGGTTTACCTAATAAAAGCGGACGTGGAAGATTAGTTTACTTATGATATTCGTTTCTTTATATTGTTGCCTATGATGGATGAGTCATCTAGTTCAAGGGGTTTTTTTACCAATATCTAGTGAAATTCAATTTGATTACACTGAAATAGTACTCACAATATTTCATGAAACCTCGCTCTATCATAGTATTCCTTTATTATTTCGAAATGAACATTAACCATTGAGAAATCTAATGAAATACCATGTATCACCGAACTCATGCTATTTGAAATCTACTAAGTATAGTCGTCCCCCGCGGTTTTACCCGCGTTCCCGGGATAAAATAGCCAATGTCCATGCATGCCAAATTTCAAGCATGCATGAAATTTACCATACTTTTTACTTTACACATTACTATACATTATACTTATTATACATTACTTTTTACATTTAATGCTCCATACTATAGGCTATCTGATGATGATGATGATCCGTTAAGTAGTTGAGGCGTGAAGGCGTAACAAACAAACAAACTCACTTTCGCATTTATAATATTAGTTATGATTAGGATACTAAGGATTCTTTTTCCAATCATAATTTAATAATTGTCGACGATGCTCACAGGCGGTTTGGAGCCCCTCAGTCTGAGGGGAGACTTTGCCTCCTTATGTGTGTTCTACCGCTTCTACAACGGACGGTGTTCTGAAGAATTGTTTAAGATGATGCCCACGGCTACCTTCTACCATCGCAACTCTCGCTATCGACGGGGAGTCCATCTTCACACATTGAAACCAGAATTGTTTCGAACTGTGCGGGCTCAATGGAGCCTCCTTCCGCGGACGCTCAGACTGTGGAATGAGCTCCCCGCCGTGGTTTTCCCAATGGAGTACAGCATGGGGTTCTTCAAAAAGGGTGTGAAGAGATTTCTGCTGGGTCGGCAACGCGCGCGTGATACCCCTGGTGTTGCAAGCGTCCATAGGCTACGGTAACCGCTTACCATCAGGCGGGCCGTATGCTTGTTTGCCAAGTGGTATAAAAAAATAAAATATCCTGGAACATTCCTCACACACGGCTATCTGATCCCAATCTAAGCAGAGCTTGCACTATGGAAACCAGATAACTGATATACTACTTAGACATGTGTTTGTTATAAATACGTGAACCCAGACTCAGGACATGCAGACATGTTAATATAAATATAAAAAAATAATAAAGCATGTTAAACCCATAGCAGACATGTTAATATAAATATTAGAATTAAATACAACATGTTAAACCCATACACAAATGTATGGGTTTAAGGGAATTCACGACAGCATTAGGTAGAGTAGTCTTGGCAACCACACGACGACGTAGATCCATGTATGCAAGAGGTCGGTATTCGTCGTTTGGATTGGCCAGCGTGGAGCCCCGACCGTAACCCCATTGAACTCGTATGGGACCTCCTAAAAAGGCGAGTACGATCTGTCCAACCACGTCTACAAAACATCAGGGAGCTTAAACGTGTGATCTTGGCTGAGAGGGAACACATTCCACAGGACAGCATCAAAAGCCTGGTGGAAAGCATGCCAAGATGATTACATGCCATAATCGCTGTAAGGAGAGGTTATACTCGTTATTATTTTTTAATTACTTTTTTATTTAAATAGCCTACCATAAAAATACTCGTAGTCTTAATTTCATTATACCCATATATAAAAATCTGGGGGCACAGAAGTGACCCCCGCCAAGACAGCCAAGCGAAGCGCAAGGGCACTACATACCTTTTCTCGAAGAGCTTCGTCGTTTTTTTTAACCCTCATAACTTGGGTTTGGATTATACCAGATAAACAAAATTCTCGGGACATGATGTCAATTGTGAACTTATTTAACATATTAAGTTTCAATAACATAGCTCTTATACTTTAGATTTTATTGATATCTAAAAAACCCCGATTTCGTGACTGACTCACTGATGATCATCAAAACTCTTAGGGTACTGCCTGAAGTCCTGGAAAGCTGAAATTTGGTACGTAAGCTTGTATTAGTACAGAATCAATAAAAAAATATAAAACTTGGAAATTTAAAACATAAAAAAAAACATAAGCAACTTACAAAAAGAAGTGAAATCCAACCAAAAACATTTTAATGTAAAATGTTGCCAATCTCATGTAGAGCCAAGCTTATAACTCAACATGCCCTTACTCTACCAGCCCTAACTTCACAAACTCTACTCACCGTAATCAAAATATGTGGCTTTTTTTAAATTCATATTAAAAAAAAATAGTTTGTGAAAATAGATAACACGAAAAACAAAAATAGGTATCGAGAAAATAAAGAAGTGAACGATATTCAAAAAAGTTACGACATGAAAACAAAACTCTAGAAAAGCAGAACTTAATGTAAGCGAGCTTAAAATTACTTATATATTATTACAAAGTATTTGCAAATAAAGACGTTGACTTTGTGATTACAAGCAGAACTTTTGTAGTAGGTAGGTATGTACGCAACTGCGTAGGAGTATAGGTACACAGTATAATTATTGATAGAGAGAGTGTAGGTTACAGTAAGTCAAATCAAAATGGTTTTCTTATCGTAACATGGTTCATGAATAAATTATTCGATTAAAATTTATTCAAAATAGGTACTTAGGAAATGGGAGACTACTTACAACAAACGTTTTGGAATGTTGCTAAGAAGAAAATAAAGTTGGCCAGCTTGGGCCTTTAGACTCAGTCCAGCGACGTGCCACCAGAATTGTTGACGATCCCGAGCTCACAAGCGGTTTAGAGCCCCTCAGTCTGAGGAGAGACTTTGCCTCCTTATGTGTGTTCTACCGCTTGTACAACGGAGACTACCTTCCACCATCGCAACTCACCATCGACGGGGAATCCATCCATACACATTGAAACCAGAATTGTTTCGAACTGTGCGGGCTAAAAGGAGTTTTCTTCCGCGGACGCGGACTATGAAATGAGCTCCCCGCTGTGGTTTTCCCAATGGATTAAAGCATGGGGTTCTTCAAAAAGGGTGTGAAGAGGTTTTTTCAGGGTCGGCACCGCGCGATTGATACCCCTGGTGTTGCAAGCGTCCATAGGCTACTGTAACTGCTTACCATCAGGCGGGCCGTATGCTTGTTTGTTTCACCTCAGTGGTATAAAAAAAAAGTCAGCAATCACTCTTTCCAAAACAAATTAAGATTCTATAACATTTAAGTACAGTATTTTCTCACTGATAACAATGGCGTGTCTCGGCGACAAAACTACAAAATATACCTTTATCAATATTGAGTAAGTAAATACCAGACTGCATCTGTTCGCAAGTATAACCCAGCAGCCTGAAGTGTTGTGGCTTGCAGATGCTACCTGCAAGAGCGAAGGTTACCAGTCATTTTAATCATTCTTAATGTAATGTAAACATTTCAACAATTAGTGATTAGTATACATTTTTAACTAGTGAGATACTGCTGCAAGGTAAATATCACGATCCTTCGATGTACTCCGCGCTGTCATTATGTTCTGTCTCTATCTTTAATTATGCAATCACGTGAGAAGCGGCATCAGCGGTATCATCGTCGACTTTTTTATGCCTGATAATCTACCGTTTATTTTGAGTTTTTTTTTTTCTTTTTTTATACGACCAAGTCGGCAACAAGCGTACGGCCCACCTGATGGTAAGCGGTTACCGTAGCCATATGGACGCTTGCAACACACGAAGCATCGCTCACGCGTTGCCGACCTTTCCCCCCTCCCCAATGAGCTCTGGCGACCTTACTCACGCACAGGAACACAACTTTAAACAACATAAAGTTATTTGTCTGCGGTATTCTGTAAGGTGGAGGTACTTCCCCAGTCGAGCTGCTCTTTGAGCGAATTAACGCTACGCTCTACCTCTCTTAAAAATATATTGTATAGTATACTGATATGAAATATTAATTTCGGGCGTTATGATGTCAGGTTACTAAATTGCGTGCAACTGTGTCCACCGGTTGCTAAGAAGTGAGTATCTGCATTTTCCGCGCCATAAACCACGTCCTATTGTACTCCTGCGTAATGGCGGCTCCTTTTGGACTTATTCGAGAGATAGTGCTGTTAAGGATCATCCATTTACTATGCGAATATAACACTGAAAACCTTATATTCTCATTTTTAATTAAAAGTATTTTTTCGTCAATATTTGATCCAAAATGGCTTACATATTGTTGAGACTCATTAAGCTTTCTTCCTTAGGTTGGGAGCTAGTGGTTAACAACTTACAATACGACTGTGGCTGACTGTTAATACGAAGCAAGCTGCAATGAGTCCGGTATTAATTAAAGACGTGACCGATGTCGCCAATGTTGTCCCACAACTCTTTATGCTGATTTGGGACTTTGTTCCCATTTCGTTACACATAGATATTTTTATACTTTTGACATTTTATTCGAATTTTCTCAACTGAACATTTCTGTAATTATTTTGTTTCATTTGCATTTTGCATTATATTTTTAGAGCATAGCGTTTATTCGCTCAAAGAGCAGCTCGACTTGGGAAGTACCTCCACGTTACAGAATACCGCAGCCAAATAACTTTATGTTGTGTAAAGTTGTGTTCCTGCGCGTGAGTAAGGTCGCCAGAGCTCATAGGGAAGGGGGAAAGGTCGCTAACGCGTGAGTGATGCTTCTCGTGTTGCAAGCGTCTACATGGCTACGGTAACCGCTTACCATCAGGCGGGCCATATGCTTGTTTACCGACTTAGTTCTATAAAAAAAAATATAATTTATTCAGAGGAGGTGACATAATGTCATGAGGCAAGGAAAGTGCGAACACAAAGTATTGAAAAAAAAAACTCGCACCCTCCGAGAGACGGTACGGTACGTCTTGCTCAACAGATAATATTCATGCGTGTCAGTGGGCGGCACTGTTTTACCAAAAGATGACACACATTTTCTTAAAATTTAGTACTGTTGACACTTAGTGCTGTGGTATAGAGTCGATATTAGACTGACAGTGCTCGCGCTTGACGATGTGCGTTCACAATGCACGGAGCACAAGTATTATCAATGTTTTTAACGCTTTAATAGGCGTTCGGAACTCCTTGCTCTGTGAAATATGATAAATTTTATCCAGAAAAACGATGATATCCTTCTGAAGAAATCGTAGAGCAGAGAGTAGCCTCCCACTATCATCATCATCATCATCAGCCTATAATGTCCCACTGCTGAAGACAGGCCTCCTTTCACAAATGAGGGTGAAAGGGAGGGACTGGGCAGATACTCCACCACGAGTGCCGACTGCGGATCGGTGGAGGTAGGCTAGTGGTCAACCTACCGTAGTCAAAATCAAAATCAAAAAGTCATTTATTCAGTTTAGGCCCTGGTAAGGGACTTATGAACGTTAAATTGGTACATACAGTTGAATTTACCACCGGTTCGGAATACACTTAAAGTGAGAAGACTCCGGCAAAAAACTCAGCAAGGCTTTTTTTTTGTGGAGGATCTTTTAATATTACAATTTTAATTTTATTTGTTACATCTTTTTTCCAGATACCTACTAATATTCTTGTCTTCCACGTTATATAAGAGAGAGATAATTCCACGTAGTATAAGGATAGACCCGAGTGCGCTACCTCTTGACGACACTCGACCTTTCCCCTTCAATTTTATATCCTATATCTTATATCATCGAACTTGTAATGAGTTCTGTCAGTAAAACTTGTACCTAATTAATATTATTTGGACATATCGGCTGTATAAAATTTCTCCTGAGACGGAACAAACTAATTGAATGTTTTGATTATTCTTGATTATTTCACTTGGCTGGTTTGAAAAAATCGTCGGTTTCATCTTATACATATCATCATCATCAGCCTATAATGTCCCACTGCTGAGCACAGGCTTCCTTTCACAAATGGATTGGGGTTCCATTCCCATGGGAATGGGCAGATACTCCACCACGCGTGCCCACTGCGGATTGGCGGTTGGTTTTTGAAAGTATTTGATACAAATTATTTCACAAATAATTGGACTGTTTTACAAAAAACTTAAACCGACTTCAAAGTACACTAAGAAATAATAAAATTCTCCTCTGATGACAATGGGACTAAACGGGAAGTGTATCCTTCCAGACAAAAAAATAATTTTCCAAGTCGTTTAATAAATGACGGAGTTATGAAGTAACAAACATAAAAAAAAACAACCTGAATTGAAAACCTTATCCTCTTTTTGAAGTCGGCTATAATACAATTTAAATAGTTGATGTCGCTACGACTCCGTTGAAGTTTTGTTACGAGACGATCGGGCCACAGGCCGTCCGAACGCGTTTGTTATTTATTTTTATTGATGCAATCTCAATCAGCTGCGAGGAGATAGCGGGCGCCAAGCTGTGACAGCAGATTTGAGGCATTTATTTTTATGATTTATTATTATGATAGGACTTGAATATAAAACATTTTAGATGGTTTTGATGATAAGGACACCAAGTATAAAAAGGAACTGGCTCTCAAGTGCGGCTATATAACATTGAAAACCCTATATTCCCATTTTTAATTAAAAGTATTTTTTCGTCAATATTTGATCCAAAAAGGCTTACATATTGTTGAGACTCATGAAGCTTGCATCCTTAGGTTGGGAGCTAGTGTTTTACAACTTACAATGCGACTATGGCTGACTGTTAATACGAAGCAAGCTGCAATGAGTCCGGTATTAAAGACGTGACCGATGTCGCCAATGCTTTCCCGCAACCCTTAATGCTGATTTGGGACTTTGTTCCCAGTTCGTTACACATAGATATTTTTATACTTTTGACATTGAATTCGAATTTTCTCCTCTGAACATTTCTGTAATTAATTTGTTTCATTTGCATTTTGTTTTATTTTTAGTGAGGTAGCTTTTATTAGCTCAAAGAGCAGCTCGACTTGGGAAGTACCTCCACGTTACAGAATACCGCAGCCAAATATATTTTTTTATACAACTAAGTCGGTAAACAAGCATACGACCCACCTGATGGTAAGCGGTTACCGTAGCCATATGGACGCTTGCAACACAAGAAGCGTCGCTCACGCGTTACCGACCTTTCCCCCCTCCCCTATGAGCTCTAGCAACCTTACTCACGCGCAGAAACACAACTTTACACAACATAAAGTTATTTGGCTGCGGTATTCTGTAAGGTGGAGGTACTTCCCCAGTCGAGCTGCTCTTTGAGCGAATAAACGCTATGCTCTACCTCTCTCAAAATCTAAAGATCTTTAAATATTAAATCTTTTTTCCAAATACCTACTAATATTCTTGTCTTCCACGTTATATAAGAGAGATAATTCCACGTAGTATAAGGATAGACCCGAGTGCGCTGCCTCTTGACGACACTCGACCTTTCCCCTTCAATTTTATATCCTATATCTTATATCATAGCGTCGAACTTGTAATGAGTTCTGTCAGTAAAACTTGTACCTAATTAATATTATTTGGACATATCGGCTGTATAAAACTTCTCCTGAGACGGAACAAACTAATTGAATGTTTTGATTATTCTTGATTATTTCACTTGGCTGGTTTGAAAAAATCGTCGGTTTCATCTTATACATATCATCATCAACAGCCAATAATGAGCACAGGCCTCCTTTCACAAGTCTGGATGAAAGGGAATGGTCAGATACTCTACCACGCGTCCCCACTGCGGATCGGTGGAGGTAGGCTAGTGGTCAACCTACTGTTGGAGTTTTCAAGCCGCCTAGAATGCTTCCAACTAGCTTAACGACTATAACAATTAAGTGATAACCGGGACCAACGGCTTTACGTGCCTTCCGAAGCACGGAAACTCTCGATTTGAAATACCACTAGGCGGTCACCCATTCAGGTACCGGCTACGACGGTGGTAGCTTAACTTTCCGATCGATTAAGAACGGCTTATCATGCTACACCACGAGCGCTTCTACATATACCTACATATTTGTATATTTTAAAAAGAAAACTATCTGACAGACAGATGCACTACAGGTTCTAAGATCCAATAAAGAAGGGTTTTTCAAAAATAAAAACAAAGACAATCATTTCAGATTCCCGTTACGCTTATATCGCCAGGCACCTAACGGCTACCTTCCACCATCGCAACTCTCGCCATCGACGGGGAATCCATCCTCACACATTGAACTAGAATTTGTTTCGAACTGTGCGGGCTAAAAGGAGTTTTCTTCCGCGGACGCTCGGACTGCGGAATGAGCTCAAGCCGTGGTTTTCCCAATGGAGTACAGCATGGGGTTCTTCAAAAGGGTGTGAAGAGATTTCTGTAGTAGTGATACCCTTGGTGTTGCAAGCATCCATAGGCTACGGAAACGCTTACAATCAGGCGGGCCGTATGCTTGTTTGCCACTTAGTGGTAAAAAAAAAACCTACCGGAGTGTTCCGACATCTGCACTTGAGAGCCAGTTCCTTTTTATACTTGGTGTGTTTATCATCAAAACCATCCAAAACGTTTTATATTCATGTCCTATCATGATAATAAATCATAAAAATAAATGCCTCAAATCTGCTGTCACAGCTTGGCGCCCGCTATCTCCTCGCAGCTGATTGAGATTGCATCAATAAAAATAAATAACAAACGCGTTCGGACGGCCTGTGGCCCGATCGTCTCGTAACAAAACTTCAACGGAGTCGTAGCGACATCAACTATTTAAATTGTATTATAGCCGACTTCAAAAAGAGGATAAGTTTTCAATTCAGGTTGTTTTTTTTTTTATGTTTGTTACTTCATAACTCCGTCATTTATTAAACGACTTGGAAAATTATTTTTTTGTCTGGAAGTGTACACTTCCCGTTTGGTCCCATTGTCATCAGAGGAGAATTTGATTATTTCTTAGTGTACTTTGAAGTCGGTTTAAGTTATTCTTGAAATAATTTGTATCAATAACTTTCAATAATGTAAACCATTGAGGCGTTAACATTTTTGAAAGTTTTTGATATTTTTTTTTTGGCTGCGGTATTCTGCAAGGTGGAGGTACTTCCCCAGTCGAGCTGCTCTTTGAGCGAATAAACGCTGTGCTCTACCTCTCTCAAATTGATTGTTGTTTTACAACATTTTTGATTTTTTTTTGTTTGATTTGTTTATAGGATCGATTTAAATCGAAAACCTATAATGTTTTTTATTTTATTAACACACTATTCTTGAGACAAGGCAGACATTTTGCAAATCCTATTTCAAGACATTTGAATAGAAAATGTGTCATATAAACACAAAGGTTTAATGTCAAAAACCAAAAATAAACATCTCAGTAAACAAAACAAAATAAGGGCACTAGACTTTGACTCAAAGGAACCACGTCCATAATAAAATATCTGACGCCAAAAGTTCTTTGTGACAGTACACAGATGTAACAGTACTATGGCTCGAAATGCGTTTATACGTATTTACGAGCTTGTTTACTACGCAAGGGACGTTATTAGTGCGACAGTAGATAAATGGGACAGTAACGCAATTTGAGCTGAGTTGTGTAATAAATGTTTTTGATGCTCGTTATTTCATTCAATAATAGCTTGGTAGTGCAGTTTTGCACTGTATTTATATTCTGATGTTTCATTAAATGATTTATTCAATGCCGGACTTTTATTGATATCATTTAAATAAATAGGGTTTTAAATATCTGCAGTTTTTTGTGGAATTGAATATTTATTTGTTCAAATATTCTAAACGTAGAAAGTAGCCTATGTTCTTCTCCATACCATAGCCAATCATTTTGCCAAATTTCGTCGAGCTCGGTTCAGTAAGTAAGGCGTGAAAGCGTAACAAACAAATGAACTCACATATGCATTTATAATATTAGTTAGGATGATAAAGAATGAAAAAAAAAATCTACACACGCGGTAGCGCCTAGTAAAAAGAGAAAAGAGAGCAGCACCGTGTGTTTTAAAAAGTGGGTTTTTATTTCTCTATTTAATTAACTTCCCGAGTACTTTAGGATGGTTAGATATTGTGACTCAATAGTGCATTAACGGCAAAACGGAAGCCGATAAAATTTCGTACATAGATAGAACATGTGCTGGCTTGAAATATAGGATATTTTTTATCCCGACAAAATTATAGATCCCTCAGAAACGCGCGTGAAACCGCGTATTTTATATAATTCTATTCATTGACAAATTCGATTTTGACGACCTGCATATGATTGTTGTGAACTCAGGAAATAAATTATTATAAAAATATATACGAACTTGATTCTTATTTTATATGTCCTTCTCCATACCATAGACTACCTGCATGCCTAATTTCATGATGATCCGTTGAGAAGTTGAGGCGTGAAGGCGTAACAAACAAAAAAACTCACTTTAGCATTGTTGTTAGTTAGGATTTTGACGTACACAATAAAGTTACTTTACTCATATTATATGCACTGTGGCACAAAGTCGATTCAAAAAGCTGTAGTCGCAACGACGACGGGAGCTTTTAAAGCTTCGTTTGTCGGTCAAGATTACTTCCGGTGTCCACATACCGTTCTAGGGCGGAATTGTGTTTAATAGACCGTTATAGATATTGTTCTGGAGAAAATGGGGAGTTGATTCTGATTAATAGTAGTAGTAATAGTAGAAGCGCTCGTGGTGTAGCATGATAAGCCATTCTTAATCGATCGGCAAGTTAAGCTACCACCGTCGTGGTCGGTACCTGGATGGGTGACCGCCTAGTGGTATTTCAAATCGATCGTTTCCGTGCTTCGGAAGGCACGTAAAGCCGTTGGTCCCGGTCGTTATGTTAGTTGAAGGCCTTCTAGGCGGCTTGAAAACTCCAACAGTAGGTTGACCACTAACTTACCTCCACCGATCCGCAGTAGGCACGCGTGGTGGAGTATCTGCCCATTCCCTTTCACCCTGACTTGTGAAAGGAAGCCTGTGTTCAGTAGTGGACCATTATAGGCTGATGATGATGATGATGAATAGTACTTTTATTAGTTTTGATTCCAAGACTAAGAGGAGCGAAAAGGGATAATCTGTTGAACACTTTATTTTATTTAATAGTTCTTGTATTTTTTTTTTCTATTTTATAATTTGAGATTTTTGTCTACACGGACATGTCATGTGTATCATGCACTTTATTTCTCAATATAAATATTACAAACTAGCTGGTCTGGTCTGTAATAGTAATGGTCGGCCGGGAACGCGGGTGAAACCGCGCTCCCGGGAGACCATTACTATTAGTGAAAGAATTTTTCCAATCCGACTGGTAGTTCCAGTGATTAACAAACAAACAAACAAAAAACAAAAAAAAACTCTTCCGCTTTATTATATTAGTATAGATAGTATTGATTAATAATTAAAATTATTAGTATAGATTAGGAAAAAATATAATATGTAAAAGATTAAGGAATGAATTACTAGTGAAGGAGAGTTACTAGACCACATAAATAAAAAATAATATACGCTGATCGTAGAGACCTGAAACTTGGAGGGTGTGTTCTTTGTATGACATAGGCATCCGATAAGAAAGGATTTACCGAAATTCTACAAAAAATTGTGAAAAACGGGGGCAAAGTTGTATGGGACAACGTGATTCCTTAGTCCAATCTACTTCAAATTTTGCAAAAAACCTTCTTTACAGAATTGGTGGAAGACGTGTTTCATACTTTATTGAAACTCATCGCCTAACGGGGTTAAAAAGGGGTAGAAGTTATGTTAGGGGTGATTTGCATCGAAGTTGATATCAATACTCCTTAGTGCTTTTGATTTATATTTGACATTCCAATTATAAAGAGAATTGCATTGCACCAAGCTTTTATGTGAGTTCAAATAAAATCATTGAGTTATTAAAATAAGTTTTCTGTCTGTTCTAGTTCGAGTAACTTAGCTACTTTTATTTTTTTTAATAATTAGTATTCCGCGCTTAAAATTCAAACCTCACGCGGATGAAACCGCGGGGGTCTGCTAGTGTTATAAAAAATACTAAAATCATGTCTCTATAATGGGATGCCATCACAACAACTTAATATTTAAACATAAAATAAATAAAAACATTTCCAAGAATCTTAAACACATATGTTGAAGTGTTTTAGTTTTTTGTTTCATGCAAAATATAATTATTTATATATCGACAAAAAATTACATTAGTTTGAAAATAAACATCTTCTAAGACTTTTTTGTCTTATTCATGAATCACATTATAACATACATTAAGGACTACTGTGACACATTCAGTAATATTTTGTTTATTCTGAACACGATTGATGGATTACGTACAAAGAATGAAATATTTCTTTTTTTTTTTTCAGGTTTTCCTGTCCCTATGACAAAGGGCCGTGGATTCATGAGGAAACAATAGGGTACGTTTTAGTATTTATTATATAGCTAGTACTTTCCACGCGGTTTTGTTCGTATGATATAATGTAAAACTGTATGTTGTATAAATCTATTAAACCTATAAAACAATACCATAATATAATGGTGCGTCCATGCTACGCGAATCGAGCACGAGCCGAGCCACGAACGAACCTACAACGAGCACGAATCCCTTTGTTCGTGAAAAAACTGACAATCGCGCTCGTTCGAGGCTCGCAAGCCCGTCCACGCTACGCGAATCGTGGTTGCAGTGTGCTCGTTCGTGGCTTGGCTCGTGCTCAGTTCGCCAAGCATGGACGCACCATAATATTGACTAACCTCCCTTTTCTCCCATGTTCGCAAAGGCAAAAATCTAAAATAACTACATTAATGTAAATATTACAGGAAAAATAGAAAGATGTTTCTAACTAGCACTGTTTTTCGAAACCATTAAAATTCCTTCACAAACAAATTTAGTAAACTATACGTCTAAGAAAGGTCGGTAGTTGGTACCCTCAGCAGGGCTCCTTCACTCACTCAAGGATGCTCTATAGTCCTTACCATTTGGTGCACCGCCCGCAGTGCAAGTAACAGTGGGCCACCGTAAGCCAATGCGAGAACTTGCCCCCTAAAAAGGAAGCTAAGCAATTTTTCGAATTTAAAGCAGATCTTTTGAATTGCGTAGCAATATTGCTTTAGCTTCCTTTTTAGCCCCCCTGATACTTGTACGCAATTATGATCTAGACGACTCGCCGGTACAGAGCGAAGCAATATGAATTTTAACGTCACGTTCGCTGATGAAAGAGAGGTATCTGTGTCTCAGTGCGTGCGCGAGTCAGACTAAAACTCTTAGCCAGTTTTTTTTACTTTGCATTACGCTCATGCGCTAGGTGTTTGGTAACAAATAAATCAACTGTGAAAGTCAAAGCCAAAGACTGAGAGTTAGAGCATAGCGTTATTTAACTCAAAGAGCAGCTCGACAGAAGAAGCAGATACTTCCACTTTACAGTATAACACAGCCAAATAACTACTGTTGTGTTCCTGCGCGTGAGTAAGGTCGCCAGAGCTCATTGGGGAGGGAGACGGGTCGGAAACGCTTGAGTGGTGCCTCGTGTGTTGTCCATAATGGCTACGGTAACCGCTTACCGAGCCGTATGCTTGCTTGCCGACTAATGGCCGATTCCTATAATTTAAGGACCGTTATCGGTTAAAATTAAGACTCTTATATCTTTACTAATAATGTAGCAAAGATCTCAAAGCTTTACATAGCAGACCCTCCCATATGGAAGTAGCTATCACAGGTAAAATTAGCTTACGAAATGATCTAAGTATGTGATGAATGAATGATCTATTATCTTCACAGTTTATTTTCAACTCCTCTCCATCCAAAGGTTGCCTGGTAGAGATCAGTTTCAGTGATAAGGCCGCCCATTGTAACACTTTATTATTTTTATGTTTTGTTTGTAAAAAATTTTTTGGTGTAACAATTAAGTATTATCTATTAATATGCCCAGTTTGGCAATAAAAAAAACTACCATTGGTAAGCAAAACGATTCGTTTTTGTTTATAGGAACCGGGCTTTAGTTGTATAAACAAAGGCCCAAATCTTGAAAAAAACAATTTTCAACAGTATTACAATACCTTTGTCAAGTATTACTTCCGCAACACATTTTGTAGCAGTTAACACTAAACAAAGACTTTAAAGTTGTCTCAGTTTATTGTGATATAATGCCTCTATTGGCCTCTATTATATAGCTTTTAAAGGCTCTCTGGTGTACTTTCATCCTACATTATGGCCTTTATTTGAAAGACATTGGAGTACCTAGATAGATTCGTTTTCTACCCACAGTTTTACTCGCATTGTCGAGGATAAAATTTATAGGAATATAATATTGTTTCCCGGAATATAATCAGGTTTTATTCCAGGATATGCTCTACATATGTGCCAAGTTTAATTCACATCTGTTCATCCATAAAAATACAAAGACATATGAATTATATTCTAGGATGTTCTTCACACAAGGTTATCTCCCAAACTAAGCAGAGCTTGTGCTATGGAAACCAGACAGACAGCTGATAATGTAAATATGTGAAAAACCACAAAACAGAAAAAAAAGTCAGGCCGCCGCGGTTTCCCACACCTGCTACAAAACTGGCGTTCCGCCCGCGCCGTGCCACAACTACTTTGAAGTGCAAGCGCGGTGTCTGGTTTGTAAGGTGGTTTTTTCAAAAACCAATGACGTAATTTATTCATTTGTTGTTATAGAATGTTAGTAGACCACGGTGTGAACAACGTTGAACGCGTTCTAGCGTTAAACGATTAAAAAGTCATCGTGTATAGATATTTCAAAATAAGAATAGACATGCCCCGGGAATCGAACCCTCGACGCTTGTGGCGAGGCAGGTTATCTAACTTCCATGCCAACCAAACTACGCTGCAATATACAATCACCCTGCAATCACTCTATAAAAAGCACACTTATACCACTTTCACACGTCTACACTTCACTGCATTTCCTTTTAACCCCTTTAAGTAACTTATAACCCGCTATAAGCTACGTAAGAGTGTTATTAAAGATACGATACATAGTGAAAATATAACCGTTAGCTAAGTGGGGCATATTGGACCCACGATTAGATCTCGCGTGTTACACGCAACGCAATGGGTGCATTCTTAGCCTGAGAAAGAAATCTTGGTTTTCTATATGGCAGCGATACGGTAAAGGTTTCCAAACCATCGCAAATCTGTGAGTTACGTACGGTAACTGCTCAGTACCTCTGTCCTTGCATTGAACGTGTTTTTTTGCAGTTTACGTCAAAATGGTAGCAATAATAGTATTATAATATATACATAATATATGGAATGATTGAACGATTTTTTTGTTATTAATACCCCCCTTCTTTTTTTATTTGTATACGCCATATACAAATAATATAAGACGAATCTAACGACACCTCATATTTTTAAATCCATCAGGCTGCAGAGCGTGCGAAAGAAATAGACATACATACCAGTGGCGTGCATTGGTTTTCGGACTAGGTAGGCAGAAGAAATCATGGCCACGCCTAAATATGCCTCTTAGATAGATTATGTTTTTTGACCCGATTCGTAAAATTGTTTAGGTCAGCGTATCATTCCACACACATTTGGTATGATTCATTAGCAAACAAAATACATAATAATAGATTCGAATAACAGCACCCAGATAGCCAGGTGTTTAATAAACATAATATTCTGTGTTAAAATGTCTAAGATTTTTACCTTTGTTTTAAATCCATGAATGTTTTCGAGTTGGTCTACAGCAAGTTACCTACTATTTTCAACAAACGAAAACTGACTAAAGGAATAATTTATCGACACATTTTGCATCTTCACCACAAAATTTCTTCATTTCACTCACACACAATACACTTCGCAAAATCACAATAAGTAAATAACAACAACATTGCATACAATGTCAGCCAAACCATAAACAAACCAACACAAATAAATTGCGAAGTTATATTTGAGTTGCTCTGATGTTGGTAAAGTAGTTGTAACTGTAGTCTTTTTAATTTGGATGGGTTACTTTACTTACAACAGAGTAGGTAAGGTTACTTTTGGTCCATAAATCGCGAATGTCAAATGTCAGTATGCTACGCATAGCAAAAGCGTGATTTATGCTTTCGTCGTATTATCTTAAAGAAGTGTGTGTGTGTGTATGAATATGCCGAAATCGTTTTAGTGTGCGTGAATTACCGTGAATTTGAGAGGCGAACTCGCGAGTGCCTGCGCGGCAAAGTTTGAAATTTCGTATTGAATGTTAGGTTAGAATTTTTATTTAAAGTGATTATGTAGCTATGTAATTGAATCAAAATATTACTGAATTGAATCTTATGAGGTAGGCATTGCTTATTTGCCTATATGGAATGCACGCCACTGATACATACATACACTCGAAACACATAACCCTCCTCGGGGTCAGTCGGTTACAAATGAATAAAAGTTTGCATTTCATTCTAAATATAAATATAGCTAAGATGGTAACTTACTGTCAAAAGTGCAACTGCAGGAAAATACCGCACCATAACAGAAAAAATATAATTCCTTCCATTGTTCTATCGATAAGAACCTGCGTTGCATTCAATCAATCAATCATTCTGGCATTGTTCTTTACATTTAGATAGCACGCTTCTATACACACACATTTTGAATATTGAAGCGTTCTCGTGGTTTTGCTTGATTATCCGTTCATAATCGATCAGCAAAGTTATGCAATCATCGGTGCGGACTGTTTCCAGATGGGTTACCGCCTTGTGGTATTTTCAACTTCAGCGTTTTCCGTGCTTTGGAAGGCACGCTGTCCGTTGGTCCGGTGGCTTGAAAATGTCCAATGGTCTCAACTCCAACTGGTTGACCAGTATCGGCTCTACCTCCACCACTCCGCAGTGGGCAGCGAGGTGGAGTATTTGTCTTCCCTTTCAGCCTTTCACCCTCATTTGTTAGTGTGTGCTAATTGGAACTCTGTGTGTGGAGGTGCAAGGTGCATAACATTTCCATTTAAAATAAGATCTTCCGTCAGACTGGGTCATCGTGCCTGGGGACCGCGGTCCAACTGTACAAGTCATACAGTTGTATAATTCCAAAAATTCAAAATTCAAAATCATTTATTCAAATAGACCTTCGCAGGCACTTATGAAAAGTCTGACTCTAATACCGGTTCGGAAGGTGGCATTTGCTGAGAAGAGCCGGCAATAATCTCAGCAATTACTCTAAAACAAGCTTAGATTCATTACATAATATTTAAATTCTAATCACACTGATAACAATTGCGTGCCCCGGCGCGGCGGCAAAATTATAAAGTAGACTGAATAAATATTTAATAAGTAAATAAATAGCAAACTTAAGCAGACCAGCCCCCACATGCAGCACCTGTTCACAAGGATGACGCGTGTGGCAGCCATCGCCCTCCTCGCCATATTGGAGGGAAGTGAGCGACCCATATATAGATTCTCGAGAAAACTTCGTAAGCGCCATGCAGGATATCTCAGTGTTACTGATAGATGGCTGATAGACGTATATGCATGTATTAATTTTAGTTTACAAAATTTCTAATACTATGAATACGTTTCTATTATAAGAACACTAAGATCGCGTGACTGCTTAGTACTAGCACTTCTAATAAATTAACCATAATATATTTTAGGTCAGACTTATAAAGATTTCATTTTGAGTTTATGTATAAATAAATCAGCGTAATATACAGGGGCAACTGAGGAATAGTTTTAAGAAAATATTTTAAAGACCTTCCACCTTACTCATAAAACGTTATTTAACATTAGTTATAACAGCGTATAAATGGTCACGTAAATAATGTCACATTATTTGATACTGACAAAAGAGTGACGTTATTTACGTGACCATTTAAACAGTATATTAGTTAAATAATGTTTTATGAGTAAGGGGGTTAGTAGTTTGTGGTATAATTTGGAATTTTTCAGAAAAAAATAAATTGATTATTTTAAATTCTTTCTATGGCCTCTAAACTAAAAATGAGTAATTTTTGGTAAGTCACTGTTTTATTATTACAGTAGCTTCTTAGGTATTTCCGAGATATCTTGTTCCACAGGATCCGCTCTCCTAAAAGGGAAGCTAAACCAATATTCATATATTCGAATTTACAGCAGATCTTATGCAATTCAATTTTGTGTATATGTATAACAAAAAGAGTATATACTGTCGCGGACTAAAAATGTTTACCTACTTACGGTCTATAATCGCTTGCACATTTCTGTTTCATAAGGTTGACCGGAAATAAAATAACTGTTGATAGACGTGGATTGTTATGACATATTAAACCTTATTGCGCGCGGTATGAGATGGAATCGTCTTTGAAATGTGATAAACATTTTCTGTCCTCGACTGTACATCCGAAGGGGGGAAGTCTACATCAGGTACTCTATAAAACTGTAAATTCTACCCCTCTTATTAATAAATAAGGTGTAAGTCAAAAGTACCTAGATTTTATTTGATTTTAAATATATCCGTCACTTTCTAATCTATACATATATAATGCTATGTCCTGAATGACTGACTGACAATCAACGCACAGCCTAAACCGCTGATCGCAGAGACCTAAAACTTGGAGGGTGTGTTCTTTGTATGACGTAGGCATCAGATAAGAAAGGATTTTCCGAAATTCTACCCCTAAGGGGGTGAAAATCGGGGGCAAAATTTGTATGGGACAACGTTGCTTCCTTGGTCCGATCTACATCAAATTTTGCATAAACATTCTTTAACAGGATTTATGGAAGACGTGTTACATATTTTATTGAAACTAATCGCCTAACTGGTTAAAAAGGGGTAGAAAGTTATTTTAGGGATGATTTGCATCGAAATTGATATCAATACTCCTTAGTGCTTTTGATTTAAATATTCTTTGAAAGGTATTTGACATTCCAATTTTAAAAAGTATTGCCCCAAGTATTGCATTGCACCGTAGACGGAGAATTATAGTTAGACAAGCCAAGATACGCATATGTCAAAACGTGTATGTTTAAGCACGACTAAGCGTATTTTTGTGTCCCTATCTCGCGTAGGTATAGGTTTTTATTGTTTGACCTCAGTGTCGATATTTGTTGATGAGAGTAGTGAAACTGTGAAACCATAATTGTATGTTATTTGTGACTTGCCAGACGTCGTCGTTTTTTTAACTGATACAGTAAGTAGATCAAAGGATTACTTTACTCAAGTGTATTTTCTGACAATATCATGCAAATTGTATAGATAATTTCGTCTAAATTCGATAAAAATCCAAATATATATGTAATTATGTCGAACTATCGCTTTCTTCTTCGCTATACGCTGACAGCCTTTCTACCTACAATTCTCTATTTACGCATTGCACCAAGCTTTCAACTCACATAGAGTTCAACTATTTTATAAAATCGGATTGAGTTATAAACATTTTTGTCTGTCTGTTCCGGTTCATAGCTGATGTTATAAGGAGTAACTTAGCTACTTTTATTTTTGAAAATAATTAGTGTTCCGCGCAAAAAAAATCTAACCGTTCGCGGGTGAAACCGCGGGGGTCTGCTAGTGTCATATAAACAAAAAGGGCTGGGGCTATCTTAGTAGTATACGTATTTATTTATTTTACTTTAATTGTAACAGTAGTACACTAATTACAGAAATTAAAGATTTAAGAAAATAAAATTACACTAATATTAAATATTACAAAATCTATATAAAAACATATTAATATTCATATTAAAAATTCACACAGTCATACTTCCTTCTCACAAAAACGCAAACATTCAGACAATATATCCGGCCATCCATCAGCAAACAAATCACATTCGGGATTGTTGTACAGGAGACCGTTGAGTGTGGAGAGGGTGCGCGGAATGGGCGAGTTAGCACGCGCCACAGTGCGACACAATGGCACGGCGAAAAACGTGTGCCCTCTACCTCGACTATAATTGTGAGGAGTAAAAAACCGACATAGCTCACCGTGCAGATCCGGTGCATCAATCTTTCCCCTGAGGATTTTGCACATGACTGTGAGCTGATGCTTTTCCCGTCTGACGGAAGTTATACCCCAGAAGAAGTCGGAGTTATACCCCAGACAACCCAAAAGAAATTTCGTGGGGTACATATACGGGTAGTATCTGTTGACGCGTTTGTATAGGTAACGGAGAAACGCTTTTTGTACTTCCTCGTTTTTTCGTATACGTAGTAAGTATACCTGGGTTTTACAAGACTGACTTACACCTCGTTTATTAATAAGGGGGTACGAGTTTAATCTCTTTATTAAGAACTTAGTTTTCATATCTAACAAAATCTTGTTTGCGATACTAAATAGCTGATATAGGAGCCTTAAAAAACACGTTTTATCTCATTGATCGTCACAAGGGCCTCCTAGTCCTCAGATAGGGGCTTCTTTGTCACGTTTCATTGGACTGGAGGCCCTTGACAGTAACGAGTGGGATTTCGTCTCGATTTATTTGGATACCGCAATACGGGTTGATTTGGTGCGACCAAGATTCTGTTATTCATGGATAATATTTATGGTTTAAGAGCAGGCATCCCGCTATACTTTTCATACAAAAACTCTGTACTTATTATGGCGTTGTTAAAAAAAATTCGTTAGATTTTTTAAGCAATATGTATCTTGTGCACTATATCTAGGCCTGTATATAGGCAAAAATAAAGAAAATGTTTGAAACAAATTCAGTAAAAGCCTCCGAAAAACAGCGTTTTTGCCTAAATTTTACCAGAAGTTTGGCCTCATCTAATGTACCTATACATTGTAAAAAGTAAATAAAACATCTTGATCCGGCATTGAAATGTATTGGAGATTCAAAATAACAAATGTTTCCTTCACAAACTTGTAAGATTTCTTTACAAGAAGTAATCTCCTGGTATAAGTTTTATGATATGCGAAATCATGAACGACCTAGCGAAGCGGCCGCGAGTGATCAGCGGAATTTACCGACTGATAACCGACGGCTCTGATGCTGTCTCTTTTTTTTCGCAGTAAAACATTACTTTGGATGAAAGTACAAGCTTTTAGGCTATGCTTGCGTTGAAGTTGCGTTGGCCATGAAGGGCCCCCTTAATTTAGTTTATAGCAAATGCATTATAATTAGAAAATAATTGTCATGATATAAAGTTTCTTGGGGAGATTATATATTTTGTAGTTTTTGCTTTTTTTTGCTCCGTTGATTAACCTGAACTTTAAACTTATTATTCAGTGTAGACTGTAGGCTCTGATACAACACTTACGAATTTAATAATAGCTTTATGAGCTGTAGACCTCGCGAGTCTAAGTCGATTCAGTTTCCGAACCGTTTCGACAAAAAAATCCATATAGGTAATTATCAAACGTGCTCACATATTTACACGAGAATCGGGAATGCGACCAGGCAACCAATTCTCACCCACTCGAAATTAATCGCTCGTTCAAAGAAAAAAAATGAATTCGAACTTTTATCGAGTGTAAATTACCTATTACCGTTACGTTATTCTGGAAATTTCAATGCCGACATATTGTCGAATAGGACTCGAACCATAATTTTTTTTTATTGGTTTAAACTACTTACTCTTTTTAGATTATATTTTACAAATTTTATGCTTTAAAATTTTCACAATTTGGACATTTTGGTCCGCGCAATAAATAAATTATTCTAATACATTTATATTCATTACATTTATACTGTGTTCATTTACACTATCTAGGATACATATTATTAGCTTGCTTACAATAACATATTACTATTGTTATTATTATTTTTGACCTAACCGTAATTTCGATTCAAAGGTTATTTCGAAGGACGCGAGAATTGGGTCCCTGTAGAGGAAAACAGCGGGACATCCTTCGTACATCCGGACATACAAAAGCATTTTCGTCCAAGCTGAAACGGAGACGCTTCGTTCGCTCAGTCAACAAGATATTATGAATTTTCGTGCTAATACTGTCAGAATTTCACCTATTAGGAGGTAAAATTCACGGGAGAAGCCGGGGCGGAAAGCTAGTTTGAATAGAAATTTTATATTCTAAATTATTTATTCATGGATCTTCTTATGAATATTCTGACTCTAATACTCTAATGCCGGTTTGGAAGGTTGCGTTTGCTGAGAAGAGCCGGCAATAAACTCAGCAACTACTCTTTTCAAAACAAGCTTAGATTAATCCATACAATTTACATTCTATGTTGACTGACGACAAATGCGTGAAAGATTTAACATGAACCCCCTTACTCATAAAGCGCTATTTAACTAATATACTGATTAAATGGTCACGTAAATAATGTCACATTGTTTGACAATGACAATAGAGTGACTTTATTTACGTGACCCTTTAAAGAGTATATTAGTTAAATAACGTTTTATGAGTAAGGGGGTAAATTAATAGGCAAAACAGTTAAACAATATCTGCGGTTAATATGTGACGCCATAAAACAGTTACAGTAGCAACCACGACGTTTGTCGAGATCACCCCTTGTTTTTGAATGAATCCTTCACTGCACGGCTGGCAATAGGGTTGACACATAAGAAAAAATACACTTAAAAATAAAAGGTAGTAGTTTTCGCCTCGCGGTTGCACTCGAATCATATTCCCGGGATCTTTAGTTTATATGCTTATCCAGGTTATGATCTATCCGCTGCTAAATTTCATTACGATTGATTATGTCGTTGGGACAAACTCACTTTTGCATTTATTAACAACTAGCTGTCCCGCGCGGTTTAACCCGCATTCCCGAGGGATCGTATATTTTCCCGGGATAAAAAGTATCCTATGTGTTAATCCAGAATATATTCTATCGGTGTGCCAAAGAATCATGGTGAGCTCCATACATTGATTTGTACAAAAAAATAAAACATTTTAGAGGGTGTTTAATCACTTCCAATGTTGAGATTACATTACCAGCAACATGTTAATATCCATGAAATATTTTATAAACCCCGCAAAACATAACAACATAATGGTTTTGGTCGCAAATAGTCGCGATTCGCCGGCTTGCCATAGAAATTCGCATTTTTATCCCGGGATTCTAAAATTTTTTAAATGGCTCTAGTTGTTCCTTAGGTACCAAGGATAAATTATAACGTCATTCCAACGTCTCTAAAAATCTTTATTTTTTTTTTACAAATATTGCCCTGATCCTTTCATCCAAATCCGTTCAGTAGTTTTTGCGTGAATGTAACAAATATCCATACATACAAACTTTCGCGTTTATAATATTAGTAAGGATAAGAATAACAAGGATCCAGTTAGTTAATTAATCGTAGGTAGTAGTATAGAATGTGGAATAAATAAAAAAAAAATGTGTGCAAAAATCTCAATCCGTCGCGAGAGGAGCGCGTATTATTTTGAATTAAAACTGTGTTTGACAACCATAACAATAACAGGCTACATTCCTATTTCCTTTGTCTTCTCGTGCGGCCCTCGTCCGTGGAATGTCTTCAGGGTGCGTCGTAAAGGTTGTTAGATCAGGATTTTTGACATAGATTTAACATAGCAAAATTATATTAAATACCGGATGCGTGCGAATAAGACTCGTCTATAGATTTTGTGTTCTCTCTCAAGTCTCAATGTTTTTAATAGACAAATAAAAACGTTTTATGTGATAAACTAATACCCTAATACTTAATAATACTTATTACACCATAAACATTTTCATGAAAAATTTTACCAAGACGAGATGTCGAGACCACTGTCAAAAAGTTCAGATCTCATGTAGAGCCATAAGCTTATAACTCTACAAGCCCTAACTTCACAAACTACACCTTAGTTAAAATATGTGGCATGGCAGTTTCGCTACCGTCACATGGGCGTAAGTTGACTTGTCACTGAACTCCTAAACGGGTGGACCCCGATTTGAATGTTTTTTTTTGTAATGCGTTTGGGTGACGCCCGGGATGGTTTAGATAGGGTAGGGTAGGGTAGGGTAGGGTAGGGTAGGGTAGGGTAGGGTAGGGTAGGGTAGGGTAGCACCACGCGAACGAAGTCGCGCCAGGCAGCTAGTTTAATATAAACTTTTATATTGACGACCGAGAACGATCGAGTGGCGACCACGTACTGGCGCGCGCCGAGCGGGACGACCTCCCACCAGGTGGACCGACGACCTGGTCAGAGTCACTGGGCGCCACTGGATGCAAGCGGCCCAGAACCGTTCGAAGTGAAAATCAATGGAGGAGGCCTATGTTCAGCAGTGGACATCCATGAGCTGATATGATGATTATGATAACGTGACGTGTCGTAAACATTGGCTCTCTTCCCTGGCTCTCGAGTACCGCCGGAGAACATCGTAAATGTTTTTCGAAGACAATGGTTCTTGGAATTGAGTCGTTAATATATCACACATTATTAGGGAGTCTTATAATTTTTGTTTTTATTTGTTTGTATATATCAGTAGTTTTTGTATAAATATCGAAATATGTTTATCTTTCTTTTATTTTTCTTTATAATGGGGTGTTATTACTATGTTTTAGTCATAACGTTGCTGTCAGCTTCAGAATAAATAGAATTCGACGCACATTTTACAAACAATTTAAGCTTTGCGACAACTTTTATTGAGGAAGTTTTAATTTATGTTTCATTTGTGCGGGAATGTGAATTGGACAGCGGCATAATCGCTTTTTTTGTTTGTGAAGCATTTTGTAGCCAGTTGTAGTAATTCTTTTGATTTTAACAAAAACAACCAGTAAAGACTTTATGACTACTTGATCAAATAAAAACTTTTTAACAAAAAAAATAAACCACCGAAAAAACAGAAAAGCAAAAAATAATTTTGAATATAACTTGAATTTTATAAGGTTTTGCAGTCGGGGACAAACCAATAACCTACGTAGATATGTATTTTTTTTGTAATATTTGTCTAAAAAGGAAGCTAAGCAATATTGCTAACGCAATTCATTTTTTCGAATTTAAAGCTAGGATTCATTTTTTCGAATTTATTTAGACCTAGCTTTAAATTCGTGTTATAAGGAGTAACTTAGCTACTTTTATTTTTGAAAATAATTAGTGTTCCGCGCAAAAAAAATCTAACCGTTCGCGGGTGAAACCGCGGGGGTCTGCTAGTGTCATATAAACAAAAAGGGCTGGGGCTATCTTAGTAGTATACGTATTTATTTATTTTACTTTAATTGTAACAGTAGTACACTAATTACAGAAATTAAAGATTTAAGAAAATAAAATTACACTAATATTAAATATTACAAAATCTATATAAAAACATATTAATATTCATATTAAAAATTCACACAGTCATACTTCCTTCTCACAAAAACGCAAACATTCAGACAATATATCCGGCCATCCATCAGCAAACAAATCACATTCGGGATTGTTGTACAGGAGACCGTTGAGTGTGGAGAGGGTGCGCGGAATGGGCGAGTTAGCACGCGCCACAGTGCGACACAATGGCACGGCGAAAAACGTGTGCCCTCTACCTCGACTATAATTGTGAGGAGTAAAAAACCGACATAGCTCACCGTGCAGATCCGGTGCATCAATCTTTCCCCTGAGGATTTTGCACATGACTGTGAGCTGATGCTTTTCCCGTCTGACGGAAGTTATACCCCAGAAGAAGTCGGAGTTATACCCCAGACAACCCAAAAGAAATTTCGTGGGGTACATATACGGGTAGTATCTGTTGACGCGTTTGTATAGGTAACGGAGAAACGCTTTTTGTACTTCCTCGTTTTTTCGTATACGTAGTAAGTATACCTGGGTTTTACAAGACTGACTTACACCTCGTTTATTAATAAGGGGGTACGAGTTTAATCTCTTTATTAAGAACTTAGTTTTCATATCTAACAAAATCTTGTTTGCGATACTAAATAGCTGATATAGGAGCCTTAAAAAACACGTTTTATCTCATTGATCGTCACAAGGGCCTCCTAGTCCTCAGATAGGGGCTTCTTTGTCACGTTTCATTGGACTGGAGGCCCTTGACAGTAACGAGTGGGATTTCGTCTCGATTTATTTGGATACCGCAATACGGGTTGATTTGGTGCGACCAAGATTCTGTTATTCATGGATAATATTTATGGTTTAAGAGCAGGCATCCCGCTATACTTTTCATACAAAAACTCTGTACTTATTATGGCGTTGTTAAAAAAAATTCGTTAGATTTTTTAAGCAATATGTATCTTGTGCACTATATCTAGGCCTGTATATAGGCAAAAATAAAGAAAATGTTTGAAACAAATTCAGTAAAAGCCTCCGAAAAACAGCGTTTTTGCCTAAATTTTACCAGAAGTTTGGCCTCATCTAATGTACCTATACATTGTAAAAAGTAAATAAAACATCTTGATCCGGCATTGAAATGTATTGGAGATTCAAAATAACAAATGTTTCCTTCACAAACTTGTAAGATTTCTTTACAAGAAGTAATCTCCTGGTATAAGTTTTATGATATGCGAAATCATGAACGACCTAGCGAAGCGGCCGCGAGTGATCAGCGGAATTTACCGACTGATAACCGACGGCTCTGATGCTGTCTCTTTTTTTTCGCAGTAAAACATTACTTTGGATGAAAGTACAAGCTTTTAGGCTATGCTTGCGTTGAAGTTGCGTTGGCCATGAAGGGCCCCCTTAATTTAGTTTATAGCAAATGCATTATAATTAGAAAATAATTGTCATGATATAAAGTTTCTTGGGGAGATTATATATTTTGTAGTTTTTGCTTTTTTTTGCTCCGTTGATTAACCTGAACTTTAAACTTATTATTCAGTGTAGACTGTAGGCTCTGATACAACACTTACGAATTTAATAATAGCTTTATGAGCTGTAGACCTCGCGAGTCTAAGTCGATTCAGTTTCCGAACCGTTTCGACAAAAAAATCCATATAGGTAATTATCAAACGTGCTCACATATTTACACGAGAATCGGGAATGCGACCAGGCAACCAATTCTCACCCACTCGAAATTAATCGCTCGTTCAAAGAAAAAAAATGAATTCGAACTTTTATCGAGTGTAAATTACCTATTACCGTTACGTTATTCTGGAAATTTCAATGCCGACATATTGTCGAATAGGACTCGAACCATAATTTTTTTTTATTGGTTTAAACTACTTACTCTTTTTAGATTATATTTTACAAATTTTATGCTTTAAAATTTTCACAATTTGGACATTTTGGTCCGCGCAATAAATAAATTATTCTAATACATTTATATTCATTACATTTATACTGTGTTCATTTACACTATCTAGGATACATATTATTAGCTTGCTTACAATAACATATTACTATTGTTATTATTATTTTTGACCTAACCGTAATTTCGATTCAAAGGTTATTTCGAAGGACGCGAGAATTGGGTCCCTGTAGAGGAAAACAGCGGGACATCCTTCGTACATCCGGACATACAAAAGCATTTTCGTCCAAGCTGAAACGGAGACGCTTCGTTCGCTCAGTCAACAAGATATTATGAATTTTCGTGCTAATACTGTCAGAATTTCACCTATTAGGAGGTAAAATTCACGGGAGAAGCCGGGGCGGAAAGCTAGTTTGAATAGAAATTTTATATTCTAAATTATTTATTCATGGATCTTCTTATGAATATTCTGACTCTAATACTCTAATGCCGGTTTGGAAGGTTGCGTTTGCTGAGAAGAGCCGGCAATAAACTCAGCAACTACTCTTTTCAAAACAAGCTTAGATTAATCCATACAATTTACATTCTATGTTGACTGACGACAAATGCGTGAAAGATTTAACATGAACCCCCTTACTCATAAAGCGCTATTTAACTAATATACTGATTAAATGGTCACGTAAATAATGTCACATTGTTTGACAATGACAATAGAGTGACTTTATTTACGTGACCCTTTAAAGAGTATATTAGTTAAATAACGTTTTATGAGTAAGGGGGTAAATTAATAGGCAAAACAGTTAAACAATATCTGCGGTTAATATGTGACGCCATAAAACAGTTACAGTAGCAACCACGACGTTTGTCGAGATCACCCCTTGTTTTTGAATGAATCCTTCACTGCACGGCTGGCAATAGGGTTGACACATAAGAAAAAATACACTTAAAAATAAAAGGTAGTAGTTTTCGCCTCGCGGTTGCACTCGAATCATATTCCCGGGATCTTTAGTTTATATGCTTATCCAGGTTATGATCTATCCGCTGCTAAATTTCATTACGATTGATTATGTCGTTGGGACAAACTCACTTTTGCATTTATTAACAACTAGCTGTCCCGCGCGGTTTAACCCGCATTCCCGAGGGATCGTATATTTTCCCGGGATAAAAAGTATCCTATGTGTTAATCCAGAATATATTCTATCGGTGTGCCAAAGAATCATGGTGAGCTCCATACATTGATTTGTACAAAAAAATAAAACATTTTAGAGGGTGTTTAATCACTTCCAATGTTGAGATTACATTACCAGCAACATGTTAATATCCATGAAATATTTTATAAACCCCGCAAAACATAACAACATAATGGTTTTGGTCGCAAATAGTCGCGATTCGCCGGCTTGCCATAGAAATTCGCATTTTTATCCCGGGATTCTAAAATTTTTTAAATGGCTCTAGTTGTTCCTTAGGTACCAAGGATAAATTATAACGTCATTCCAACGTCTCTAAAAATCTTTATTTTTTTTTTACAAATATTGCCCTGATCCTTTCATCCAAATCCGTTCAGTAGTTTTTGCGTGAATGTAACAAATATCCATACATACAAACTTTCGCGTTTATAATATTAGTAAGGATAAGAATAACAAGGATCCAGTTAGTTAATTAATCGTAGGTAGTAGTATAGAATGTGGAATAAATAAAAAAAAAATGTGTGCAAAAATCTCAATCCGTCGCGAGAGGAGCGCGTATTATTTTGAATTAAAACTGTGTTTGACAACCATAACAATAACAGGCTACATTCCTATTTCCTTTGTCTTCTCGTGCGGCCCTCGTCCGTGGAATGTCTTCAGGGTGCGTCGTAAAGGTTGTTAGATCAGGATTTTTGACATAGATTTAACATAGCAAAATTATATTAAATACCGGATGCGTGCGAATAAGACTCGTCTATAGATTTTGTGTTCTCTCTCAAGTCTCAATGTTTTTAATAGACAAATAAAAACGTTTTATGTGATAAACTAATACCCTAATACTTAATAATACTTATTACACCATAAACATTTTCATGAAAAATTTTACCAAGACGAGATGTCGAGACCACTGTCAAAAAGTTCAGATCTCATGTAGAGCCATAAGCTTATAACTCTACAAGCCCTAACTTCACAAACTACACCTTAGTTAAAATATGTGGCATGGCAGTTTCGCTACCGTCACATGGGCGTAAGTTGACTTGTCACTGAACTCCTAAACGGGTGGACCCCGATTTGAATGTTTTTTTTTGTAATGCGTTTGGGTGACGCCCGGGATGGTTTAGATAGGGTAGGGTAGGGTAGGGTAGGGTAGGGTAGGGTAGGGTAGGGTAGGGTAGGGTAGCACCACGCGAACGAAGTCGCGCCAGGCAGCTAGTTTAATATAAACTTTTATATTGACGACCGAGAACGATCGAGTGGCGACCACGTACTGGCGCGCGCCGAGCGGGACGACCTCCCACCAGGTGGACCGACGACCTGGTCAGAGTCACTGGGCGCCACTGGATGCAAGCGGCCCAGAACCGTTCGAAGTGAAAATCAATGGAGGAGGCCTATGTTCAGCAGTGGACATCCATGAGCTGATATGATGATTATGATAACGTGACGTGTCGTAAACATTGGCTCTCTTCCCTGGCTCTCGAGTACCGCCGGAGAACATCGTAAATGTTTTTCGAAGACAATGGTTCTTGGAATTGAGTCGTTAATATATCACACATTATTAGGGAGTCTTATAATTTTTGTTTTTATTTGTTTGTATATATCAGTAGTTTTTGTATAAATATCGAAATATGTTTATCTTTCTTTTATTTTTCTTTATAATGGGGTGTTATTACTATGTTTTAGTCATAACGTTGCTGTCAGCTTCAGAATAAATAGAATTCGACGCACATTTTACAAACAATTTAAGCTTTGCGACAACTTTTATTGAGGAAGTTTTAATTTATGTTTCATTTGTGCGGGAATGTGAATTGGACAGCGGCATAATCGCTTTTTTTGTTTGTGAAGCATTTTGTAGCCAGTTGTAGTAATTCTTTTGATTTTAACAAAAACAACCAGTAAAGACTTTATGACTACTTGATCAAATAAAAACTTTTTAACAAAAAAAATAAACCACCGAAAAAACAGAAAAGCAAAAAATAATTTTGAATATAACTTGAATTTTATAAGGTTTTGCAGTCGGGGACAAACCAATAACCTACGTAGATATGTATTTTTTTTGTAATATTTGTCTAAAAAGGAAGCTAAGCAATATTGCTAACGCAATTCATTTTTTCGAATTTAAAGCTAGGATTCATTTTTTCGAATTTATTTAGACCTAGCTTTAAATTCGTGGGCCCTGATTGGAAGTAATTCATTAATGGTGTTCGTTACGATTAACACCAAAGTTACGCGGTAGAGCCCCCGGTCCCATTGTAAAAGTTGATCGTATACATAAGTACTTTACGTGGTTTCATTTAATGTCGTATTGTCGTAATAGCTTATGTTATTGGTTTGTCCCCGACTGCAAAACCTTATAAAATTCAAGTTATATTCAAAATTATTTTTTGCTTTTCAGTGGTTTATTTTTTTGTTAAAAAGTTTTTATTTTATATTTTTTTGTGGCTATACTCTACTAATTACTACATGCTTAATTTTTTCTTTTAATGTAATACACAACTCAGCATTAGAATCTGTGAGAATGAATCATCCCTATTTTCCCACCCTTAGGGTAGATATTTTTTATCCTGTATATATTTATATATTAACTGAACATTGGTTGAAGAATCATGAGTTAATGCTCAATACTCCTAATTATAAACTGTTAAGTGCGTTCGTTAGAAAATCAGCTATACATGGAGGTAGTTTAATTTTAGTTTCAAATAATATTAAATGTAAAAATTGCAAAGACATTGTAGATTTATCTATCGAGCGCACTGTTGAGTTGTCCTGCGTAGAGCTTGAGCGCTATATTATAATTTGTGTGTACCGTCCCCCTTTAGGTGACTATAATTTGTTTGAATTAGTTTTAGAAGATGCTCTTAAGAAAGCTCAAACATGTAATAAAAGTATAATAGTATGTGGCGACTTTAATGTTAATTTGTTAGTAGATTCACCTACAACACTTAGATTTATTAATTTATTCAAATCATTTAATCTTAATAATTTATTCTATGAACCAACTAGAGTGACAGAAACTTCTGCAACGTGCCTGGACAATGTATTCTGCTGCTGTGATGTACTCGAAAAATCTATTGTCACTGAGTTGACTTCGGATCATTGTGGTCAGAAAGTAGTACTTTTTAATGAAACTAATGTTAAACCGCATAAGATAACTTGTAGGCCCATAACATTAAATCGTATGGTCCGTTTTAAAGATAGGGTTAGTAACAATATTGCCTCTGTTGACATGGCACAGGACGAACCAGATAGTCTTTACAGTAATCTCTTTAAATTTATAAAAACAGAATTTGATAAGGCTTTTAAACCCAGAACCTTTAGTGAAAATTATAAAATTAAGTTTAACGACTGGGCAACATCGGGTATTTACATAAGTAGAGCTAAGTTGTATGAGCTGTATGGCATGAAAAAATTCAATCAAAATATCGATTTTCTTGAGTATGTCAAAAATTATTCCAAAATTTTTAAGAAAGCCTGTACTTCTGCTAAGTCCATATATTTAAAAAATAAAATTAGTCAATCAAACAATAAAGTCAAAACTACTTGGAACATTATAAACTCTGAAAGGGGAAAATACCAGAACAGTAATAAGCGTATTGAGTTAAATATTGATAATAACATTATTTCTGACGATAGTCAAATTGCACATGCTTTTAATTTATTTTTTACTAATATACCGGTAGACACAACTTGCTCCTTGAATTCGTCACCGATAGATGCTGAATTGTTATTAAAATCCAATGTGCCTGAGTGCTGTGAATTATTTAAGTTTAGGCACGTTACACCTTACGACATAGTCAAAACATTTAAAACCTTGAAAGTTAAACGCACTGGGGACTTATGGGATGTATCCGTAACTGTTTTGCAGGGTATCATTGATGACATTGCTCCGCATTTAGCTTTAGTATTTAACAAATGCGTTGATTTCGGCCAATTTCCAGATTTAATGAAATATAGCAAAGTTATACCTTTGTTCAAGGCGGGAGATCCCAGTGATCCTTCTAATTATAGACCAGTTTCCATTTTGCCAGCCTTGAGCAAAGTATTTGAAAAGATTATTTTAACGCAATTGCTCGCTCACTTTAATTTGAATAAACTATTACATAGTGACCAGTATGGGTTTACAAAGGGTCGTTCAACTATTGATGCCGGGGTAGCACTTTTAAGAAATATTTTTAACGCTTGGGAGAAATCACAGAATGTTATTGGAGTATTCTGTGATCTATCTAAAGCCTTTGATTGTGTTGATCACCGGACACTCATACGTAAACTAAATTATTATGGGGTTAGGGGCGCAGCACTTGATCTGATGAAGTCGTATCTCGGGGATAGAATTCAAAGTGTTGATGTCAATCGTATTAAATCATCTGGTTCTCCTGTGCTTATGGGGGTGCCGCAGGGCTCTATTTTAGGTCCTTTTCTATTTTTAATTTATATTAATGATCTTCCTTTTTATGTCAAAAATACCTGTGGAATTGTACTGTTTGCTGACGATACCTCACTGATTTTTAGTGTTGATAGACTGAAATCTAATTTTGACGATGTAAACGGTGCATTATCTCGGGTATTAAACTGGTTTACTGTAAATAATTTAGTTTTAAATGCAAAGAAAACTAAATGTATTAAATTTGCACTACCAAATGTTAAAAAAGTAGGCTGTAATTTAATGATAAATAATGAACCTTTAGGTCTTGTTGAATCATCAGTATTCTTAGGGATTACTTTAGACTCGAAACTTCAATGGGGCAACCAAATATCATGTCTTTCGGGAAAGCTCAGTTCAGCTGCTTATGCAGTTCGAAAAATTAGACAGCTAACAGACGTAGACACAGCTCGATTAGTTTATTTTAGTTATTTCCATAGTGTTATGTCTTATGGCATTTTACTTTGGGGTAAAGCTGCTGATATAGAAACCATTTTTATTTTGCAAAAAAAAGCAGTGCGAGCTATTTATAATATGAGTTCTCGAGCTTCCCTCAGAGATAAGTTTAAACATATAGGTATCCTCACAGTAGCATCGCAGTATATTTATGCAAATATATTATTTGTACATCAGAATATTAATATTTTTGTAAAAAAAAGTGACGTGCACTCTTTTAATACTAGAAATAAGCATAAACTTGTGACCTCTGCTTATAGACTCCAAAAAGTGCAAGGTTCATTTTTAGGACTGAGTATACAATTTTATAATAAAATCCCTAATAAAATTTTGAATTTACCGTCACATAAGTTTAAGGAATGTATTAAGGCCGCTTTAGTACAGAAGGCTTACTACAATATTACCGAATATATAAATGATAAAAATGCTTGGGTGTAGCGCTCGCTCTACAGGAAACATCTGATGTAATAAATTTAAGTTTGATTTTGAAAAGAGTAATTGCTGAGTTTATTGCCGGCTCTTCTTAGCAAAAGCAACCTTCCGAACCGTGCATTAGAGTATTAGAGTTTGACTATTCATAAGTGCCTGTGAAGGCCTATTTGAATGAATAAATTATTTCATTTCATTTCATTTCATTTCATTTCCATATTTATATGGGACCACCTTCGAGGTATACCCTATCCAATAAAAAAATGATGAATTATCAAAATCGGATTACCCTGTCAAAAGTTATGCGTGATCATACATAAAAAAAAAAAAAAAAAAACGCCTCGACTTGTAAACCTCCTCCGTTTTTTCGTCGGTTAATAAAGAGCAAGGCTAAGTGAATAATATAAAACTAGGATAACACGGATAGTAAGTGTAGTAGTCCAATATGGCGAGGAGGGCGATGGCCGCCACACGAGTCATACTTGTGAACAGGTGCTGCTTGTGGGGGCTGGTCTGCTTAAGTTTGCTATTTATTTATATTTATTCAGTCTACTTTGTAATTTTGCCGCCGTGCCGGGGCACGCGTGCGACTAGAAAGTATATATTATGTAATGAATCTAAGCTTGTTTTGAAAAGAGTAATTGCTGAGTTTATTGCCGGCTCTTCTCAGCAAATGCAACCTTCCGAGCCGGTATTATAGTATTAGAGTCAGACTTTTCATAAGTGCCTGCGAAGGTCTATTTGAATAAATGATTTTGAATAATGAAATTATTTATTTTTGTACATATACATTAACAACCATACCTAAACAATAAAACCTTAAATCTAAATTAGATGAAAAAAAAATTACAGATGAAATAGCAAAAAGAATATTTACATAGGAAAAAAGAAAAAGAGAAAACAAATAAAATAAAAAAGAGGAATAATAATATAACGTCAGGAAATGAAATGAAATGTATTATGTAGTATATATATATATGTAATAGGAACAGAAACGTTACTATTTGATGATTCAGGGGCCACAGATGTATTTCTAAATTCAATTTACGGACCAACCGAACGCACGAAAACTATAAAAAACCCTCGTGTGCGCTGTTTTACGGACACGGTGTTTTACGAGCGAACTAGAAACTGAGTTAGTAATTTAGTTTCTGCGAACGGAATTTTCAAGTGGAATCCATAGTGTATTTTTGAGCGGAGTTTTTAGGTGTTTTTGTAGTGAAAGCTAGATGTGTTGGAACAAACAGCTTTCTGTATAGTGATTCAGTTTTTTTTGCAAGAAACTAGAAACTTTGGTTTTACCTGTGTTTCAAACAGTATTATACACGTTGACATGTTCGTATGAATAAAAATTGATAAAAATATTTAAAAAAGAATACAATCTATTATTGCATTGTCATCAAAACTGAACGTGTATGCAAAATTTCAGATCAATCAGTTTTAAAATTCAGTTGCAAGATTCGAACCATAACAAAGCAAGTTGAATAAGAGCTTTTAATAATCTGTACTAGGTACGAGTAACACTACTCAATTGTATATATTTTGTCCATCAGAAAATAAGAAGGTCTTCACGTAGCAAAATATCGAACTCTCCATACTATTGCATAAAAAGTTTCAAGAAAAATATAGCATCTCTTAAGTCGGTAACTTCCCTGATCTTTTTGTAATATTCTCTCAAGACTGGTCGTATATCTCCGGAGCAGTGCCGAGGTGCCGTGGCCGTCTTGGAGCCAATTAATCTTAACTCTCATGTTCTGTTGGAGAACTGTGTTACATTTTATTCAGGATACAATCGTGTAGGGATGGGAAGCGCTCGTGGTGTAGCACGAATAGCCGTTCTTAATCGATCGGCAAAGTTAAGCTACGTCTGTCGTGGTCGGTACCTGGATGGGTGACCGTCTAGTGGTATTTCATATCGAGCGTTTCTGTGCTTCGGAAGGCACGTAAAGCCGTTGGTCTCGGTTATCACTTCATTGTGATAGTCGTTAAGCTAGTTGGATGCCTCCTAGGCGGCTTGAAAAATTCCAACAGTAGGTTGACCACTAGCCTACCTCCACCAATCCGCAGTGGGCACGCGTGGTGGAGTATCTGCCCATGCCCTTTCACCCTGATTTGTGACAGGAGGCCTGTGCTCATCAGTGGGACATTATAGGCTGATGATGATGATGATGAGGGGTGGAAGTAAATGCCAATGTATTATTGTTTTGTAACGGCCAACTACATAATGAAGTTCACACGCCGATAGATAGATGGCGTGGTGACACATTAACCTGCATCGCGCTTACAAAGCCATTATATCCTGCATCGCGCTTACGAAGTTTTCTCGAGTATTTGAATATATACAACGGTCCATCCGTCACGTCAGGGTCACCAATATGAAGATGTCATCTACCTTGCACCTCCATAGTTTGGGAAAATTTCTAAAACTGCGATACAAGCTCACTTTGACCTGAAAGCGTCGAAGGCAAGTGGAATACACGTTGAATACTAATGGTTCCATGGTTGCGAATAGGTATTACAAGGAATTTAGCTTTCGGCGAAGGATGCTTAGAGAAACATATTTCTGAGCCAGTTGAATTCTCCGCTTTGTTAAGGTCGGCAGCGGATTGTATTAGTAAGATGACCAGATATCATCATCATCATCAGCCTATTATGTCCCACTGCTGAGCAAAGGCCTCCTTTCATCAATTAGGGTGAAAGGGAATGGGCAGATACTCCACCACGCGTGCCCACTGCAGATCGATGGAGGTGGGCTAGTGATCAACCTACTGTTAGAGTTTTGAAGCTACCTAGGATGTTCCAAATTGTTCCGGTTACCCGTTAATTATAATTATAATTTCTTAAATCCAGGGACTTAATGGTCATGTTTATGATTTCAGGATTTTTGAGGAGGTATTTTACACTTATTTACTTCCTAGAAGTTTAGGTAAGTATACACTACCTATTACGATCTCTGATGATGGAATTGATGATAATTTATAATAGTAAATTATTAGATAGAAAAGTAGGTATCCGCCTGCTTGCTTATTGAAAGATCTTGGTGGTAAGCAAATCTACAAAATCTTGTGCAATCTCAACCAATAAATAAAAGCATGTAAAATTTCGGCCAACTCTATATGACGCCTATTTGAACAATATCCATTATTAGGACATATTTAGGGATTCACACGCCACGATTTGGTGTACAAAGCCCTGGGAGATCCCGTGACAATCCTGTAAATCCCCGGAGCTCTAGGGTGCGATTCGTGTTCTCTAACAAGATTTTATTTCGGGTTACAATAATAGTAATAGCTATTGTGACAATAAAGGGTTATGTGATGCGATACGTCCTTTTAAAATTGGTTACCCTACGGTATTTTTTATGATGTGGGTCCCATTTCAACACATTTTAGTTATTTCAAATTGTAAAACAGTTGGCAGTTATTCGTGCATATCAAAAAATACAGATAACTCTAGTTACTCTCAAGGTTAGCTCTCATACACCTCCGTCAAAGGGAAAGAAAGATAAATGTTCGCGAAATTTATGTTTAAAAAATATTATATCAGTCATCTTGTTTCTAACAATCTCTGCGTAGCTTGGGATCAGATGACCGTTTGTGAAGAATATCCCAGGATATTATTATTATTGACTAGCTATCCCCCGCGGTTTCACCCGCTGTTCCGGTTTAAAAAGTAGCCTATGTCCTTCTCAATACCATCGGCGTAAAAACCATCAAATAAATAAACAAACCAATATTCGCATCTACATATTAAAGTACTCCTCCTTTCCTTAATTTCCCTGTCTCTTAAATCAATTCAGTGAATGACCGGATTCTATACAGCCAGCGGTATTACCAGGTCTGTTCCATTCGCAAACATAGTAAGTAATCCCAACCCTATCTGACCACTTCCGTCGCCACAATGGCATGCAATCGTTACAATTTACAGCGCAGATAAGTCACAGCTTACACCCGACCTCATTACAGTGCGTGGTCATATCATAGATAACTACAGAAGGGAAGTAGAATATGCATACCCCTCTGCTGCGATATTATGCCTTTTCAGATTCTACGAATAAGACTTGGGTATAGTTAAATAGTTACAGAAGGCTTTTTCAGTATACTGCTAGACAAAAGCCCCAGGCGGTCTGAGGTGCTGCAAAAATTAGGGGAACAGAGACCAATTGCAAATTAATTATTCAAAATAAATCTTTTGCAAATAGAACGTGCAAACAAAAGATATAAGAGAATAGATAAACTTGTAGTCCATTTTCACTAAACAGGTAAAACGCATGGGATGTCGAAATGACAACTTTTCATACTCTATCAATTTGACTTGTTTTAGGAATTTCCTAAGTTAGCTTTGACAATGGCTTAGGAAAGTAAAAATATTTTGTAAGTCAAAAAATATTGTCAAATCCATAGTATAATCCATAATTCTGTTTAAGCCGTTAAGGCATCTTAGGAAGTTCGAATTAGTGAAATTACCATCGTTTCAGTATCAAGCTAATAGAAGTAGTCATTCTACAGTAATAATATTCTTTGGTAATAGCATTACATTCGCCCAACGACCACATTGCCACGTGAAAATGTGATTAAATTATATAAAAACATTAGTTGGAATTCGCTCTACGATTTATGGTCATTGGCTCCGATAATTTTCTAATTTGGAACCGTATTAATGTAAAAATTGGAACTGCTTTAATGAATGTTCCATATGAAATAATCCAATTTAATATTTTAGAAATGGGATGGTTTAATAAATAAAATTTAATTATTTTTAGGTGGCGTACGCGTACTTAGTTTGAACGACTAAAATACTTATAATGAATGCCAATTTCTCGTTTTTTATCGGTACTTTTACCGAGGACAAATGGCAAGGAATAGATAGATAGATAGATCTTTGTTGTACACCAGAAAAACAGTTAACAAAACAAAAAGAAAAGAACATAATATTAATAACTGTACAATGGGCGGTCATATCGCTAAAGAGCGATCTCTTCCAGACAAAGACTTGATGCCCACGGCTGCCTTCCACCATCGCAACTCTCGCCATCGACGGGAGTCCATCGTCACACATTGAAACCAGAATTGTTTCGAGCTGTGCGGGCTCAAAGGAGTTTTCTTCCGCGGACGCTCAGACTGTGGAATGAGCTCCCCGCCGTAGTTTTCCCAATGGAGTAAAGCATGGGGTTCTTCAAGGTCGGCAACGCGCGAGTGATACCCCTGGTGTTGCAAGCGTCCATAGGCTACGGTAACCGCTTACCATCAGGCGGGCCGTATGCATGTTTGCCACCTTAGTGGTATAAAAAAAAACAACCTTAGGATTCTATATCGTCGTTGACTGTAAATCAACTAGTTTACAATAGATCAGTGAATGCATCTATATAATAAAACTGCTCATGTTTAGCACAATATAAGGCGATGATAGCTCAGTGGTAGTGACGTCGGATACCGAGACGAAGGTCCCGGGTTCGAATCCTACAATGAGCTTGAGCTTTCGGTGAAGGAAAACATCGTGAGGAAACCATAGCACGGTGGTAGGGTACTTTGTAGTACCCGTCTGGCTGGCAACCACCCTCAAGTTGAAAATCTGTCGCCAAGCACCTATCGGTGTGTTCCGTCAGCTGCACTTGAGAGCCAGTTCCTTCTAGGCTTTGTGTGCTTACCACCTTCGACCACATCATCACTTACCATAGTGAGATTGTGGTCAAACACAGGCCTATACACAGTAAAAAAAAAAAAAAAAAAAAAAAAGTCGTTTTTGACGCTATTACTCTAAATAAAATTGTTCAATGAGTAATCTGCGACAGTCGCTGTGACAATTCCCATAGAAATGTAAATACTAACTTAATTATAGTTAATTGTTTACACTCAAATTACAGGTAATTCTAGTGTTTCGCTAAGTTTTAGTGACTTAATTACGCCCTGAAGGGAAGTCGTGAACAAACGTTCCAATCAATTAATTCAAAAATAATTTAATTAATTGATAAAATTAGTATTTATTTTGTTTAATTTGGTGTCATAACTTAATTTTTAATATTAGCGTTATATCTTCTTTTTAAGATGGCTGCAAGAAATTTGAAAAATAGGTTTTTAACATATCTATTGCTGTCGCGCTGTGCCCGAGCTATCCCGCCCGAGGGCGATAGAGACAACTACAGCTTGGACCGATTATACCTATTTAAATTAGCCGAAATCGCTTTTTCGTAATCCCCAGTTTTCTACTCCAAAACTGGATCCATAAAAAAAAACAAGAATCATAATTAGAAGGGCTTTGGCTATGTCTGTCGGTTTTCCATTGTTGTTTTATATTCGACTTTGTTCGATGGACGTCTGATAAGGGCGTTAAAAATGGTAAATTTTTGTGATTTTAGTAGGCTCATAATTCTTATAAAAATTTATTTATGGAGAAAAACACAAGCGAGAGACATACAGTGGTACCTACAGATTGCATGGTAAAATTATCATTGCTCTAGTGTCATTATCCAGGGAGGAAACTGAGGATTACGTTTGTATGGAACAAACGCCACCAGCATTTCCTCTTAAAAAATATACCTATACTATTGGTTCGCAATGTTGTACCGTGTCTCGATTTGGAAACTACTAATTATTGTTTGAACAATGGAAGCATCTCACAAAGCTCAATTGTCTGAACAAACGTAGTTACTCTCGAATAAACAGAGTCGAATGAATGCAAACGAAGCATTCGAAGCGCTCGTGGTGTAGCTTGATTAGTCGTTCTTAATACATCGGCAAAGATAAGCAATCAGTGGTGTGGTATCAGGATAGGTGACCGCCTAGTAGTATTTCAACTCGAGCGTTTTCCGCGCATCTGAAGGTATCCCGTTGGTCCCGGTTATCACTTAATTGTGATAGATTTTGAGAGAGGTAGAGCATAGCGTTTATTCGCTCAAAGAGCAGCTCGACTGGGGAAGTACCTCCACCTTACAGAATACCGCAGCCAAATAACTTTATGTTGTGTAAAGTTGCGTTCCTGCGCGTAAGTAAGGTCGCCAGAGCTCATAGGGGAGGGGGGAAAAGTCGGTAACGCGTGAGCGATGCTTCTTGTGTTGCAAGCGTCCATATGGCTACGGTAACCGCTTACCATCAGGCGGGCCGTATGCTTGTTTACCGAACAAGTTTTATAAAAAAAAAAAAAGTCGTTATAGTTGGATGCGTCCTAGGCGGTGGAATATCTGCCCATTCCCTTTGTGTGATATTACAGACTGATAATGCAACAGAGTAGAAGTTTTATGATATAAGTACTAGCTTTCCGCATGGTTTCGCCTGCGTTTGGGCCCTGAGAAGTCACTTATGAGCGCAGCAGTTGACTCTACCACTGGTTCGGAATACACTCCAGAAAGTCACTTTAGGAAAAATGACAAATAATTTCTGAGAACCGCGAGGTCTAACTACAGCTTACAGAGCTAATCTTATTTAAAAGCACACTTTACAGTTAATTCTAAAAAAAACTTGCATTACACGATCCCTACCGACCGACTCTTTGTTATTTTCTAACTTATCAGATGAGAGTGCCGCCCAATTAGGTATTATCGAGGCATCGTTGTCCCCCTTTACCCCCTTCTGTCCCCCCTCGCCCCCTGCTGTCCCCCGTGTTGATTGCTCGCGATCCAACTCAATCTACACCCGTCTTTGTTGCTAGCAGCCACATATAATTGGGGGATCTTGTTCGATTATAGAGATAAATCTGTGCTGGATGGATGTTTAGACTTAGAAAATTATTTTTTGAGAATTTTGATGGCTCAGTTGCAAGAATGTATACAGAACCTACTTAGCTATGCCACACGGAGTTAAATATTGTACCTAGATAGGAAATTAGACCGAAAAATACTTATTTTTATAAACAGAAGTCGAAACAAACTCCCTGTTTGCAGGGTCGGCAACGCACGAGTCATACTCCTGGTACAGTGTTGCTAATTGCTAGCTTTACTCAGTAGCTAGACATCTTGCAAAAAGTTGCCAGATTGCCAGATTTTGGTACCCAAAAACGTTGCTAGAAGTAGCTAAATGTTTCTAAGTAGGTAGATAACAATAAAATTGTTAATTAAAACACAAGGGAATAAAAAATCAGTAAATTAAATACCTCTTTTTTTCAATTTTCACAATATATTAAACAGCAAGCATTCGTTTTAATTGAGGAGATTTCTAATGATACCTATATGGTCAAAAAATTGGTTCCAAATATCAACATTTTGACAGGTATTTTAACAATAGAGGTATTATAAGAAAACTCCTCATTACCGGCCACCGACCTATACCTTCACCCAGGCCAATAGCGTCGCCATTATTCTCTTTCTTTCGAGACCCAGTGCCCTATTACGAGCTCTCGAAAGTATTGCAAAGTAGCTAGAAAAAGTAGCAAAATAAATTTAGCTACAAGTTTCATTAAATTGTAGCTGCCTAACACCAAAAAATAACTAGATCTAGCTATAAAGTAGCTAAGTTGGCATCACTGCCGTGGTATTTCAAGCGTCTATACTGTAGGCTACGGAAACCGCAGACGCCAGAAGCAAGTTCCACTCTCTTGCTGTACGCATTATAAATGAGGATGCAAAACGCTGTGTCCGTATTTTCGGTATGTCAACAACGTATGGGTGATATTTTTTCCTGCGTCTTGTAGTTCGGTGTAAAAATAGAGATGGTGGAATAAGGTTTGACATTGTCACTAAGCCAAGTGCATAGAGAATCTACTACATCCATTTATTCTTGTCTCCCACGTAATAGTCTAATTTACGATGAAAAACAGACAGACTTTTTTGCTAGAAAGACAGTGATCGAACCTACATAGTGTGAAGTGAAGCTAATCCCACAATCTGTCAGTGTCCACGTCATTATTGCACGTTTCCCAAGCATCTTTATCTTAATCCCGAGTCGGCGTTCGAGGTTGTCAACGATTTTGAATTTATGGGGTGGTTAATTGCTTGTTTTGATTAGAGGGATTGTGTACACCAATTATAATAGTTATTATCAATTCGAAACTCGAATTTATCTTTAAGTCCTTAAGGTATTAAAAAGGGTTAAAGCTTAATGTTTTGGATATCAGTCAGTATGAAATTTGGCAGGCAGATAGCCTATGTATGATATGGAGAAGGACGCGCTCCTGGTGTAGCATGATTAGCCGTTCTTAATCGATCGGCAAAGTTAAGCTACGTCTGTCGTGGTCGGTACCTGGATGGGTGATGGCCTAGTGGTATTTCAAATCGAGCGTTTCCGTGCTTCGGAAGGCACGTAAAGCCGTTGGTCCCGGTTATCACTTAATTGTGATAGTCGTTAAGCTAGTTGGAGGCCTCCTAGGCTACTAGCCTACCTCCGCCGATCCGCAGTGGGTACGCTTGGTGGAGTATCGCCCTCCTTTGTGAAAGGAGGCCTGTACTCAGTAGTGGGACATTATAGGCTGATGATGATGATGGAGAAGGATATAGGCTACTTTTTATCCCGGGAACCCAGCTGAAACCGGGGGGACAGCTAGATTAAAATATTTTAGCTTTTCCCTATAGTTAGTTAGTTGTTTAGATGCCTACGTTATTTATGGAATCTGTGAGCGAAATCTCAAGTTGCAGGAGCCTGCGGCTTGAGCTTCTCTTGAATCTGTCAGTTTCTACTTCTATAGGTTACGAAGTTCTGAAATATAGTCTAATGTCCCAGGATATTTACTATTATGGATATATCCGTTCCGTGACACGTTGTACCTATATTGATATAGATATATTAGGATTTGGTGGAGTTAAGACAACTACCCTATTTATCAGCCCTAGAACCTTAGTTGGCTCAATCATGCTGCAGTTAGGATTTACTTTGACTATGTAGGTCGGATATTGACGGGCCAGTTGGCGCAGTTGGTTAAGGGTCTGGTAAAGATTCCACCTATTGCGCCGCAGGTCGTGGGTTCGATTCCCGCACAGGACATGCATTTGTGTGCATGTACTGTATGTCCTGAGTCTGGGTGTAATTATGTATATTAAGTATGTATTTACAAACAAAAAGTAGTATATGTATTATATCAGTTATCTGGTTTCCATAGTACAAGCTCTGCTTAGTTTGGGATCAGATGACCGTGTGTGAGGAATGTCCCAGGATATTTATTTATTTACTTATTTATATTTTTTCATGTAGACACATCTAGGGACAAATTTTAGCCCTATCTTTGTTATAATCATTGGGTACTAAGACTAAGACGTGATACGTCTGTCGATTAAGACTAAATACGTTATGACTCGGTATGTAGCACAACGATGCGCAGTTCCTGATAGCGGGACCGCTCGTGTTCGCAGAATTATTTTATATTATAATTAATTGTGCTTAAGCGGTAGATTTATTAGTTAACTAGCTGTCCCCCGTGGTTTCACCTGATTTCCCGGGATAAAAAGTCCTTCTCCATACCATAGGCTATATGCATGCCAAATTTCATAATGATCCGTTTTGTAGTTGAGGCGTGAAGACGTAACAAACAAACTCACTTTCGCATTTATAATATTAGTTAGGATTATCTACCGAATAAACAGCATGCAGCCGAAACCGACCTAGAGATATAGACTTAGGATTTCATACACCGGTCCGTAAATTATAGGAATCGGCCGTAAGAGCACATATCAACACGGGTTTATGACGTATGATTTCGCATTTTACTGAAATTAATAACGATCGTGCAGTAAGAACTAGAATAGTGTATGTTATAGACATTGTCACTTGTTCTGTGAGAAAATGTGATGCGAACAGAAGGACCCACATAATTATACGTTTCACAGGTAAATACGTATTTTTTCATTGGAATGTTTTCAGATATATTTGTCACAGTATTATCATTAATCGGCTCCAAAATCAGTTTCTACAACAGGATATCTATAGGTATCTAAAAATATAAGTATGTAACTCAAGATTAGTTTTTATTTTTCCCATACAAATCCCTAACATTTAATGAGGAGGCACACTGACAATTTATCCCGCTAGATGTCGTGTAGTCGCTGGTGCCGTCTATCTGTCAAACACCATACATTTTTTACGTATTGGTTATCTTATAAGTTATTCAATAATTATAATGCCTTTATGTAGTGCATTTCAATGCAATAATAAAGGTTTACGCCGATTGAAAAGAAGAAAGCAGTGGATTGAAGCCTTACAAAAAAAAAATTGGAAACCAAGCTCATGGGCAAGATTACGCAGTGATCACTTCAAACTTAACGATTTTTATGAGGAAAACCTATATACTGGTTGGTTTAATTAATTGAAACTCATGAAAATCCTTTACATCAAGTCAATATCAATGACAGTTACCAGTGAGGGTGGCGCCATCTGAGATTAGCTTTGCCTGTCCCTCCCCATTTCGGCTCGTCTTATAAGTGGCTTAGTTCTTCTTGTACATACAAATTCATAGTTTTAAATTTATGGGAAAATATTTCTTGAATCTAGGGTATTCAAGAAATATTTTCCCATAAATTGAAACGCTGAGTGCAGCAGTGGCTAAGCAGGGGTTACATTGGTTAATACCGCAGGGTGTTCCTAAATAAAAACGTAAATTAGGTGGTCTTGAAACTTTTCAGCTCACCCAACATGTATATCGCAAGCATAAAATTTCAACTGATCCGGACATTCGCAAGTACTGCAAAGAAGATCGTATTTTAAATGCAATAAATGATATTCAGTGCAAACCACTGCTACCAGGCATTTAAAATTGCGAATGGAAAATGTTATTCAAGATTTTTCTAGTCCGAGGATACTATTAAGCAAATATTATAATCCGATTACGGCAATAAAGCAAGCTTAAAGCTTAATAGTTTCGTGATGTTTTTTAGAATTTGGTACGCAGAATATTTTCTGAATTATTGTTTTGGTGATATTCAACCAAATAAAATTTTGGGCATCTAAAATTTATGTGACATAAATTTAGTATAGACACAAAATAACTTAAAAACTATAACAAGAATAGTTGTTATTAATTATTATTAATTGACTTAATTTATCGACCTTATAACTCCGTCATTAACCGATTTGGAATTATTTATTATTTTGGAAAGTGGTAAGCCCACAAAGCCTAGAAGGAACAGGCTCTCAAGTGCAGCTGTCGGAACACATCGATAGGTGCTTTGGCGATTTTCAACTTGAGTGCAGTAGCCAGCCAGTTGGGTACTACAAAGTACCCTACCACCGTGCTATAGTTTCCTCACGATGTTTTCCTTCACCGAAAGCCCAAGCGATTCGAACCCGATACATTAAAATTAACGCTTCCGCCGTTCCAAAAACTCTACCCAGTGTTCAACCAACTCTCTCACATTTATATTGAGCCGTCATACCCATGATTGTTTGTTTCCTTGTGTCGGTGACATGAAAAGAAATTAATTAGACCGTGAACACACCAGGATATTGTAGGAAGGTCCCAGTTGGCTGCTAGCGTAACAGCGTCCAATATGGTTTCAGTATAGTTTTTCCTGTTTGCTTCCTTGCAATTTCGAGATCACTTTGGATAGGAGTAATTGAAAAATACTTTATTTACTATTAAAGTTATTTCTCTGATAAGTCTATACAAAAAAATGTTCTAATTTTCTCTGAGTCTTCTTCTTCATTCAATTTCTGAATGTGCAATCAATGTCAATAATTGTTTAAAACGATTGCCGTCTCTGTCATTTGTGAGTAATTGAGAGTGACAGATATACATTAACATAAAATGATGGTACGCAGTTACCGCTTATAATAGACGCGTGCAACACCAGTGGTGTCAATCGCGCGTTGGCAACCCTTTAAAATCACTTCATACCTTTCTTGAAGAACTCCACCGAGAAACCACAATGGGGTGCTAATTCTGCTAATCTCTCTCACCTATCTCCTCTCTCTCTTATGCTTTCAAATAATTGGGAGTAAAAACCTAAAACCTTCAGATGAAAAATAACTAGATATACATTTACACAAAAATACGGCCATATATATAAATATTTGTTAGTAGGATATTTTTTTTTCTTATACCACTTAGTTTTATTAATCAATAATTAATCTTTTGCAAGTTTTTCAGAATGCCTAACCCAACATAGTTTTTGAGTATATGCTACCTCGAAATCTCCAACCGGTATAACCTATAATATAGGTATATTTTATTTAAATCAATGTTTTTATAAAACGCTATAAAATTATCCGAGCATTTAACACAACACACAAACGTATACTGCCAGTTTTTGAGAACCCAATTTGTGATAATGTAATACTTTTATTTTTAAAACTTTAAATCTTTAAATATAAACTTTCATACATTTATATTTTTAATCGCAAATTGAAAGAAATTTAGTAATCGCACAAACACACTACAATAGCGTTCATAACAGATAAACGAGTTTTGAGTAATCCGTCTCTGGATCCCAAATATAAATGAATTATCCGAATTCACAGCGAATCCGATGCATTTGCAATCCATCAACTTCAAATATGTAAATTGAAATTCATAGATTTACCATTTACCAAAAAAGATAGGTTCATTGGTATTGTATCAACTGAATTAAATTCCATTCAGAGACTCGTTTTTAGATCCGTGAGCTCACTCAAGCGTGATATTAAACTGAGAGTGATACAATTCATTGGGCTGATTGTTTGCAACACCTGTTGCTTTGTGGACACACTACCACGGTGTAGTGAAGAGGTGTTTTTCAAGGGATGGAAGAAAACACTCATTTGTTTGAACAAGTTTTATTATCGAACTGTGGAATCTAAACAATTAGGTACTGTTATAATTATTCTGTGCTATTACGAACATTTTTGACGGGCCAGTTGGCGCAGTTGGTTAAGACTCCACCTATCGTGCCGAAGGTCCTGGGATCGATTCCCAATTTCATGGTGATCGGTTGAGAAGTTAAGGCGTGAAAGCGTAACAAACAAACAAACATTTTGATTGATGTAAGCTGTAATATGTCTACGAATTCGAAAGTTTACCAATGACTTCTTTTTCTGGGAATAGAATTGTTTAACCAGAATCTCACCACGGTAAGTAATGATGTGAAAGAAACACATGCCGGTTGGTGTTTTGCGATAGATTTCCAATTTGAGGGTAGCCAGCCAGCTGGGTACTATAATTTACTCTACCCCCATTCTATGGTTTCCTCGCGATGTACTTTAGACACGTTTCGCGGCGTGGAGATGTCTACAAGGAGCAATTGGTGGTACAGGGTAAAGTGAGGGCACCAGAGCGAGTGGAATATCACCTATGCAATCATCATCAGCATATAATGTTCCACTGCTGAGCACAGGCCTCCTTTCACAAATCAGGGTGAAAGGGAATGGGCATATACTCCACCACGCGTGCCCACTGCGGATCAGTGGAGGTAGGCTAGTGGTCAACCCACTGTTGGATTTTCAAGCCGCCTAGAAGGCCTCCAACTAGCTTAACAACTAACACAATTAAGTGATAACGGGGACCAACGGCTTTACGCGCCTTCCGAAACACGGAAAAGCTCGATTTGAAATACCACTAGGCGGTCACCCATCCAGGGAAAGAAAACGGCTAATCATGAAACACCACGAGCGCTTCCATGCAATGGACAGAGCAAATTATTGCCCCAGTAGGCGGTCCCATCTATGACTGCACCAGAAGGGCAGCTGTTAGGGACGAATGGTGGCATGTTGTCACGAAGACCACGACTACTCTGTGAAAAGTGCAATGCATAAGAAGAGGAATACTTTACTTTCTTCATAATATTTTCTAGGGACATGATAATGAGTATTCGGTGCGTCCATGCTCACGATCCTCGAACGAGCGCGATTGTCAGTTTTTTCACGAACAAAGGGATTCGCATCGTGCTCGTTGTAGGTTCGTTCATGGCTCGGCTCGTGCTCGATTCGCGTAGCGTAGACGCACCATAATGATCATCATATTCACATCTAAAATTACAAGAACTTTTACAAAACCAGCTAAAAGAAAACCAGCTCTATTTGTAAGTCTAATTAGGGTACAAAGTTTGTTACAAACTACTTGTACATCAAACGGAATAGAGCGGTTAAACCCGCAGCCCTTTTTGTACTTGGGACACGTACTTGAGGGGCTCAGAGACATTCGTTGAAGTTGTGTACATGTACTGAAATTAGAACGACTGCTTATAGTCAGTCTCTGATCTTTTGAGAATTAAATATAAATATCCTGGGACATTCCTCACACACGGTCATCTGATCCTAAACTAAGCAGAGCTTGTACTATGGAAACCAGATAACTGATATAATACATATACTACTTTTTTGTTTGTAAATACATACTTAATATACATAATTACACCCAGACTCAGGACATACAGACATGTTCATGCACACAAATGCATGTCCTGTGCGGGAATCGAACCCACGACCTGCGGCGCAATAGGTGGAATCTTTACCAGATTCTTAACCAACCGCGCCAACTGGCCCGTCAATTAAGTTTAATGTCTATTACATGGGAGGACTATCCGGTTATCACTTGTGATAGTCGTTAAGCTAGTTGGATGCCTCTTAGGCGGCTTGAAAAATTCCAACAGTAGGTTGACCACTAGCCTACCTCCACCAATCCGCAGTGGGCACGCGTGGTGGAGTATCTGCCCATTCCCTTTCACCCTCATTTGTGAAAGGAGGCCTGTGCTCAGCAGTGGGACATTATAGGCTGATGATGATGACATGGAAGGAAATAAAATAAATAGAATGCTGGACATTTATATTTAGAAAAAAAACTTGTTGATTTTCTTCAGTTGAAGGCTGATTTCCGAAACGATGGCAACTTCCGTAGCTTAGGTTCTAAATTGAATAATTCATTGAGGCGTTGACTTTGACACTAATGCGAGCAAAATACGTGTATATGTATATATAGGGTGACTGATAATTAGTAAACGATACCTAGACACCTAGCTTAGACACAATGGTAATTAGTAAACGATACTTATACTTGTGAACAAGTGCTGCTTGTGGGGGCTGCTCTGCTTAAGTTTGCCATTTATTTACTTATTAAATATAGATTCAGTCTAGTTTGTAGTTTTGCCGCCGCGCCGGGGCACGCAATTGTTGTCAGTGCGATTAGAATGTAAATATTATAGCTTGTTTTGAAAAGAGTAATTGCTGAGTTTATTGCCGGCTTCTCAGCAAAAACAACCTTCCGAACCGGTATTAGAGTATTAAAGTCAGACTTAATAAGTGCGAAGGTCTATTTGAATAAATGATTCTGAGTTTTGGAATATTAATCAGTTATCTGGGTTCCATAGTAGGTTTACTGAGTTTAGTATAAGATCCGTGTTATTTATTTTACTAAATGCATCATTCTCTAAAATTGCACATTTATTCCAATTCCTCTTAGCATAATATTATTCCAGATAACAGAATATTGCTCGGATAGTGTGTTGACTCCGGCTCGCTAATGGAACAGGGGGCCTACCACAAGCTCTTAAAACAAGGTTAAAATAACCTTATTTGTCTTTTGTCCCTCTTTGACATCCGGCGTCAAAACAAGACAAAACACAAATAAGGTTATTTTAACCTTGTTTTAAGAGCTTGTGGTAGGCCCCCTGTGCTGTAGTTGGCGGCAAAATAAATGTTTTGATTTACTGTTATAGCGGAACTGTGATATAATTTAGAAACACTATTATGTGTTGTATTATTAATGCTGCGCTTGTTATACTGTTTTAACTGTTGCATTTTTTTTAAATATATTTATAATACCATCACAATGGAAAACCTTTATAGAACCACGGCCGGTTACACAATAGGGATGATTCCTATGTAAGAAAGAAAAAAACAAAATTTAAAAAAAAAAATTTTTTTTTTCATTTTGCAACGATGCAGCAAAACTTAACCTTGGGATGTGTCCTGGGTAAAAAAAAAGGAATGATTCGAATTAGTCCTATAGTTATTATCAAAAAATATTGGACACGTATGTTTTACTTTACCAAAGCATTAAAAATATTTATATAAATAAATATATAATATCCTCCGGAGACCAACGGGCGGGGAGCTTTTTCCGCCAACGCGTCAGCTTGGCTATCCAAAGAGGAAACGCTGCCAGCCTTCTGGGAACCTTGCCGTTAATTGGAAGCAGCGGCAGGCTTGAGGAAATTTTCTATATATAGATTATATTTTGTAAATATAGATTGTATTTTGTACATATTTGTTGTAAATAAAAGTTATTCTGTTTAAATAAATATATATTTGAATAAATAATTTGAATAAGTTACTATTTTTATTAATTTTAGCGATAAAGAAGCGGTGATGCTATATAATCCTGCATCATTGTTTATGATTAGTACTAAGAAATTAGTTATTAGCACATTAAAAAAAACCGTGAACAGCAAGTCAATTTACAAGTACGAATTCAAGTTAACCACAAAAAAAAAGATAAATCGGCCAAAATTTTCGCGTAGCTATAAAATTAAATATGGTCTCGTGGAAATAAATTGAGAGGCATCTGCTATAGAATGCTGAGGTCATTTGAAGTACGCCGAGGATCGTGAGGAATGCTTCCTTACACCCCTCTAGGGTGCGGCGGTTGTGATAGCGGGCTAGCCGGCTATTATTTCTTATTTATGTAAAAGAGGTAGAGCATAGTGTTTATTCGCTCAAAGAGCAGCTCGACTGGGGAAGCACCTCCACCTTACAGGTTATCGCAGGCAAATAACTTTATGTTGAGTTCTGCGTGTGAGTAAGGTCACCAGAGGAAGGTTATCGCATAAGTGATGCCTCGTGTTTTCCAAGCATCTATATAGCTGGTAACCGCTTATCATCACGTGGTCCGTATAAAAACATATCCACTTCGTCGTTTAAAAAAATACAGAAGAAATAGGGGCAAATAGAGTTCAATTTGTTTATTAAAATAATCATCTTTTTTTTCTTCTTATGTCATCATGTTGACAATCAGACGAACGGTCCACCTGACGGTAAGCGTTCACCGCCGCCTATGGCCATTGGAATACCACGGCGATTTCTGATGTGTTGCCCACCTTGGATAGCTCTTCTTCACCCCTTTGGAAGAAACTCATATCGTAGCGCTGAGGGAAACCCGTAATTTTTTTGTTTTTTTTTTTGTTTTATATTCCTCACACACGGTCGTCTGTTCCCAAACTAAGCAGAGCTTGTACTATGGAAACCAGATAACTGATATAATACATATACTACTTTTTGTTTGTAAATACATACTTATGAGGAGCTTATTGCACTAAATCAGCTCAAAGTGGCACCCCACCTCCAGTTCTCAGATACGATCATCGCTTACAATAAGTACTTATCACGTACAAACATACATACAGTCATATTTGCAGATAACGTTTATATCACTAATGTTACTCTGAACTAATGGTCTTTTAAATATCCTGGGATATTCCTCACACACGGCTATCTGATCCCAAACTAAGCAGAGCTTGTACTATGGAAACCAGATAACTGATATAATACATATACTACTTTTTGTTTGTAAAAACATACTTAATATACATAATTACACACAGACTCAGGACATACAGACATGTTCATGTACACAAATGCATGTCCTGGGTTGGAAACTACGACCTGCGGCTTGATAGGTGGAATTTTAATTAACCACGCATACTGGCTCGTATTGTTTCTCTTTTTACACTATTTAGCTGGCAAACAAGCATATGGCCCGCCTGATGGTAAGCAATTACCGTAGCCCATGGACGCTTGCAACACCAGGGGTATCACTCGCGCGTTGCCGACCCTGAAGAAATCTCTTCACATCCTTTACGTACTTTGAATAGCTGAAATTATTTATAAATGTTTTCTTTAATGCTAAATAATATTATAGATTTATTTTTAACCGACTTAAAAAAAGGAGGAGGTTCTCAATTCGGTTGTTTTTTTTTATGTTTGTTACCTCATAACTCTGTCATTTATTAACCGATTTGGAAAATACTTATTTTGTCTGGAAGGGTACACTTCCCGTTTGGTCCCGTTCAAAATCATTTATTCAAATAGACCTTCGCAGGCACTTATGAAAAGTCTGACTCTAATACTCCAATACGTCAGTACATTGTCATCAGATCAGGATTTGATTACTTCTTAGTGTACTTTGAAGTCGGTTTAAGTTTTTTGTAAAACAGTCCAATAATTTTAAAGTGTGTTCATTAGAAATTCCATTATTTTAAAACAATACTACTAGGAAATTAAAATTTTAATATAAGTGGTAATTTATTTCGTGAAGCTTATTTCTCAATTATTTAAATTCATATTATTCTTAAAACGGGAAAATTTTCTGACTCCATAAATTATGGAAAGAATTAGGTACCATTAACAAAAAGTGGGATGATATTTGAATAGCCGGGCAAGTGCGAGTCTGATTTCGACTCACGCACTGAGGGATCTTCCGACGTATATTTTATAACAGGTGGAGATTTCGAGATGGCATATATTTGAAACCTATGTTGGGTTAGTCATGCTGAACAACTTTTACTAAGGGACCAATAGTGAATTCTCAAAAAAAAAAAAACTTTTCTTACAAAATGTCAACCTTCCTCGACCACAACGTATGAAAAGAAAAAAACAATTGTGAGAATTCAGTCTTTGTCCCATAGTAAAAGTTGTTCAGCAGGGGCTATTTAAAATAGCGCTGCAGAAGGACTAAACCAACATAGGTTTCGAAAATATGCCATCAAGAAATCTCCACCCAGTATACAAGGAAAGAATTATTAATAAAAAACTGCGTTTAATCGCCGCCTGCAGCTACCCAAAAAGCTGGCGACGTTACCTTGTTGAATTGCAAGGCTAATGCGTTGCTCGACGCTCTTTGGTCCCCTGTAGTACCAATTAGGCGTCTGGACAGCTCCCTAACCAAACTGCGTCAGATTAAACAGACAGAACTTTTCCACACTTATCACAGATGAGATGAGAGTTTTTAGTAAATTGATTTTTATTGCGTCATTTTTAGATTTTTAAAACTGTAATTTTAGTTTAATAACTTTTTGGTTCGGATGCGTAAAAACAAAAAATCTTGATGCTTGATTCTCTTTTATCTACTTGCGTATAATAATTTATCATTTTCTTTGTTTCTTTGTGTCTCTTACGTACATATAATAAAATGTATCATTTTCTTTGTTTCAGATGTGTCTATTCCGAGTAATAACAGTAACATATCTTCAAACTCATAACGCGATTTGAAACTCTCATAAAAGCGTGTTTGGAAGTGTTAACGAACTGAAATGATATTTAGAAGTGCTTTAGGAAAATAGGCATTGAAGTGTTATCAAAGCGATACCACGAAGTTTTTATTATTTAAAACAAAATCCTGATAAGATTTGTACTTTGATTTGTATAACAAAGATTATATTACCAGCAACAATAAATACATGAATTATTCTGTTTAATTAAAATATTTCACAATGAAGCCGCAGGTTTTGGTCTTTTAACAGTTGTGCTATTTTATAGATTTTTTTATTTCGTTTCTTTTTTAAGTTTCTGTAATGTACTAATAACAAAAAGAGCTCTTTAGTTAATCATAGGTAAAACCTCAGAGTAGATAAATACTACGTACAAGTAAAACATAAAAAGTTAATTCTTTCATGGTACTTCTTTACATAAAAACATACGATGTGTATTAACATAAAATACTACCGTGATATACAGTGAATTATCTAATTTTAGTTACATTAACTGCAAATTGACGTTGTCAATGACTTTTGAAATGACCAAGAAGTTTTAATTTGGATTTCATAAACTGTCAGTAAGAATATGATTCTGCGCCCAATAATACTCTATATAAATAGTGTCGCCAGTGCAAAATGAATTGTAACAACAAGTGAATAGAAGTGACAAAGTGTTAGCGCCATGCAGACGAACGTGCAAATCGACTCAAAGAATCTGAGGCACTCGCCTGATCACGGGAAGGGTAAGGGCAACTACAGACCAACGGCTGAGGTAAGTGCCTTTGTATGTACCTATAACTTTTTTATTTTTCTTTACATTAGGCTGGGAATTGGAAAGCCACGTAGACCATCAGGTCTAGAGATGTTCCCATGGAATCTTATATTTTTCCAGGATAATAAGTATCTTATGTGTAAGTCCAGAATGTATTCTATCTGTGTGCCAAATTTCATTCAAATTAGGGGAGCCGTATTTACGTGATCGAGCCACAAACATCTAATCATCCAAATGCTAGATTCCTGAAAAAATCTATTAAGTCCCTCGTTTACATTATCAAGCAATTCAATTATTGAAGCGCTTAATAGATTTAATAGGCCGATCATCATTAAGAAAGTGCTGATCATCTCATTTAGAAAGATTATAAATATCGACTAAAATAAATAAATTAATATAGCATCTCAATATATCGATGTGCTAAATTTGAATCCTGAGTTGCCAAGTTGTCTAAACTGATTCTAGTTATGTAATTACTATTTACTTAATGTTCCTCATTATAGAATGAAGAAACATCGGAATTAAAGTAGGGTAGGTATTAATTAATAAATCACAAGAACACATTTTGTTATTTCAAAATCAGGTATACTTAACTATATCAGAGTACTAAAGGGTTTATTAGGTCACAATAATAAATAATCATTTATTTAACTTTAGAAAGTATTTATTCAAACATATCTATGGCCACAACTATGAATTTACTCTCAAATCTACTTCCGGTTCGGATGGCCGACCATATTGAGAAGATACCGGTAAGAAACTCAATATAAAGGTCTTATGTATGGCCACTACACATTCAGAATTATTCTCAGTATATAACAGAAATACACAGAACACACATTATAAAATTATCAATTGTTACAGTACAGTTGACAATATCAAATATACTTATCTTTATATCGACGGGCAGTATCACGATTATAATAAGCAACCACCTCCAAAATACACAAGACTGAACTGCGCCCAGACCTTTCCGCTAATTTTGTATCTTACAAGTACACTTCAAGAATACAGACGGAAGTATCAACCAATCACAGAGACGGAAGTCTCAATACACCATAACCGGATACATTTTATCAGGAAGTGTCACTAATCTCATAATAACAAATTTAGTAAACCATTATCACAAAATTACAACATTCGTTGTTAATTATTGGAATAATTACTATCGAATTTAGGTATGATTAATAATATGATTTATCAAAGCCATTACATTGTTCAATTAAATTATCAATCGGAAGTCTATTGAAATCTCCTTACATTACAATAAAATGTTTATCAACAATTAAATTATCGCAGTAGTAATTTGATGACTTTTTATATAATTATTCCAATCCAATTATCATCAACATTACAATTTAAAATAACATTAAGTTACACCGGAAGTTTAATTTAATTATTGCACCGGAAGTTTAAATAATAATCAAACCTTCAATTCAATAGTGTTGCCATTGCAAATAATAAATTTATCAAAAACTTATTTCAATAGTGTTGCCACTGCAAATAATACATTTTTGAAGTACTTATTTAACTCAGATATTTGACTCAGATTTAACCAAATATCTAACACGCTCGTGGTTTAGCATGATAACTGGATCGGCAAGTTAAGCTACCACCGTCGTGGTCGGTCGGTACCTGGATGGGTGACCGCCAAGTGATATTTCAAATCGATCGTTTCCGTGCTTCGGAAGGTACGTAAAGCCGTTGGTCCCGGTTATCACTTAATTGTGATAGTCGTTAAGCTAGTCGGAGGCCTCCTAGGCGGCTTGAAAAATTCCAACAGTAAGTTGACCACTAGCCTACCTCCACCGATCCGCAGTGGGCACGCGTGGTGGAGTATCTGCCCATTCCCTTTCACCATGATTTGTAAAAGGAGGCCTGTGCTCAGCAGTGGGACATTATAGGCTGATGATGAATGATGAATTACTATCAAAAATATTAGGTTGTTTTGAAGTTCATGTAACGTCACTGCCGAACTTAGACGCGTATCTTTGTGTTTTTTTTTAAATAAAATTTTTAATGATTTTTTTTTATAAAAAAAAATCCACAAAACGCAACTCCGCGCGTGAGTACGTAAAAAACCCGCACGATGATGCAGATCTACACTAACGCAAGTACGCGCGTAGGTGCGTTGATGTCAACGCATGTTGCATGTGCAACATGCAGTGTGATGCGTGCCAGGGGCCCAAGTCTGCTATTTCAATTGTGTTCCAATGAACTTTCAGTGGTGTCAAAATTGTGACATTTTACAGTTTTGGTAGTCTACTTACTAACAGAATAGTGTCATTATGGCACAATTTTGACACCAATGAAAGATCATTGGAACACAATTGAAATAGCTGACTTGGGCCCCAGTTTGATAACCGCCTAAGTCATTATAACTAAATAAACTACCTATTCCATTATTTAAATGCTTATCCCTATCATAATATCGAAACTACCTACTTTGAACAACACAAGTATAAAACTTTATCACTGATTTTGCCGCCATAGACCATGTTATGATAATGTTGTTTATAGCTTAAAGGCATAAAGCGCGGATCATAAACTTTTGTTGTTTTTTAGGGTTCCGTAACTCAAAAAGTAAAAAGGGTTCCTCCCTTTCACGTTCCGTCCGATCACTTTCTTGTCCATCTGTCTGTCCGTGTGTCACCACCGATTTTCTCAGGTACTGCTTGACCTAGCAAGTTGGAATTTATACCAAATACTGAAACTATAGTAGGTGTATACAAATCAAAGTCCTGAGTCAACACTATAAAAAGATTTGGACAAATTTAGATTTTCGCGAAAACTTGTAAGTACCAAAATTTTGCTTATTTTAAAACTTTTTTAATTCCGAAAAATAAAAAAAGTTGAAAATTAATGTAAATTTTGGTACTTTTAAATGATGCGCCTACTATTTATTTCACAGTCGATTTGTATCATCATCATCATCATCAGCCTACAGCAGTTCACTGCTGGACATAGGCCTCACCCAATGCGCGCCATCTCGCCCTATCTTCGGCTCGACGCATCCACTTCTTACCAGCAGCCTTTTGCAGATCGTCACTCCATCTCGCTGGAGGGTGCCCTACACTACGTTTGCCGAGACGCGGTCTCCACTGAAGAACGTTTTTTGCCCACCGGTTATCGGTTCTTCGGCATATGTGACCAGCCCATTGCCACTTCAGCTTGCTAATTCTATGAGCTATGTCGATGACCTTGATTCTCTGACGGATAACCTCGTTACGGATCTTATCCTTCAGAGAAACTCCGAGCATAGCTCGTTCCATAGCTCGCTGAGCGACTTCAAACTGGTGCACTAGCCGTACCGTGTGTGTCCATGTTTTGGCTCCGTATGTCATAACGGGTAGGACACACTGGTTGAAAACCTTCGTTTTCAAACTCTGCGGTATGGGTGACGAGAAGACCCTACGATTATTTGTATAAGCACAAATAAGGTTACATTATTATTATTGTACGGACCCCTCCGTGTGCGATTCAAACCCGTACTTGGCCGGTTTTTTTACCTGAATTAAGCTTCGTCATTTTCCACTTTTATTTACGCAATAATGTTGGTGTTGGTAAAATTTTGATGTAATTTTACTTTTATATGACTTTACTTATTATACTGGTTGGGAGACGAGTCAGTAAGAGTAGTTTAAGGGAGGCACGATGCCTTATGAAAATCTTTGTTTAAGGGCGAATATTGTGTTAGGACTCTTCAAATTTTTGAGTTATTTTAAGTTTTAGATGATTTTTAAATAGAAACAATGATAGCAACCTTGTTTAGCTCAGTGGTAATGACGTCGGATACCGAGACGAAGGTCCCGGGTTCGAATCCTACAATGAGCTTGAGCTTTCAATGAAGTAAAACATAAAGAGGAAACCATAACATGGTGGTAGGGTACTTTGTAGTACCCGTCTGGCTGGCTACCATCAAGTTGAAAATCTGTCGCCAAGCACCTATCGGTGTGTTCCGACAGCTGCACATGAGAGCCAGCTTCTTCTAGGCTTCATGGTGAGATTTCACTTTAAACACAGGCCTAAAAAAAAAACAAAAAAACCGAGTTTACAAAATAGCTTCTATGGAAAACATTCTAAGGGAAAACAAATTAAAATACAGTCACTTGTTGCACGTATAATAACTAAATTGGTATCCATGGCAACATACATGTAGTTCTGCTACTCGACGCTGTATTTTCGCGGCGCCATTGATGAACCATTGCGCACTTGTTTCCTGTTGTTGCTGGCAAACAAACTAGTCAGTTCACGCATTTCAAAATAGATGGCGCTGTTTTAGAAAAGTGTTCGTAACAGTTTTTCTAGCGTTTTTATTCGGGAATTGTATTTTGTTTTTTCTATTTGGTCCAACCAATTGAATTGGTCAGGATTTATCACAGCAGATAAATAAAGTAACATAAGGTTCGAAAGGATTTCGTATACGGATAAAAACGAAAGGGAACGAGATAAAATAAATTGTTTCCATGCTACTTTATTAGATTTTGCGGATTTTTTGAACCTTTTTTTTGTATAATCTTTTCGTAATTTGAAAATACCTTCAGGCTCAATATTAATATCCTGGGACACTCCTCACACACGGTCATCTGATCCCAAACTAAGCAGAGCTTGTACTATGGGAACCAGATAACTGATATATTACATATACTACTTTTTGTTTGTAAATACATACTTAATATACATAATTACACCCAGACTCAGGACATACAGACATGTTCATGCACACAAATGCATGTCCTGTGCGGGAATCGAACCCACGACCTGCGGCGCAATAGGTGGAATCTTTACCAGAGTCTTAACCAACTGCGCCAACTGGCCCGTATATGAGAAAATACTCTTTCCATCTGATACAAGTATTGTAGTGATTTTGGTGTAATGTAACATCCATATAATTATTACTACCTACAAAAAATATGACGGCGGATGGGTTACTCCCATACGCGAAAATATATCGGAACAAGATTGACATTGAGAGCTGGCAATGTCAGTCTAGCGGAGCGTCGTGTCTGTGGTTGCGGCGGCCATGTTGACGGGGCACTCATCGTGCAACATTGGCTCGCGCACCATCTCCTCGACGAATCGCTAATGTTCCACCTAATCTAATTGTGTTAATGGTTAATTAGAATACGTTTGTGATTACGATTTGTTCTTTTAATTGAAGTAATTGTTATTTTGTTAATTACAAGTAGTGAAGTCGATTCTTGCTTAAATAAAATTAGAGTTTATTTTGAGTGTTAATTTGGAGTTCCACAACCATCTATCTACAGTGTCTGATTCTGATAATGGCCCTCACGAGCCTTTATCAGAAGTGGGATTCGAAGGCATGCCCACAAAGATGATGTATTCGACGGACCTTGACGGCCCAATTCAAGAAAATATCTACAGAAGATATAATTTTAGCTATGGTGCTGCCACGTGCCACAATTTAGTGGAATATTGCAGTACATCGCCTTTACTACTGAAATCAAGAGACGAGAGCAAATGCAAACGTGAACTTCATGCCTGCCCCTACCTGAAAAGGAGGAACGAAGCTTCTACGAGTGACGGATTGAATTGGAATGATGATTGAATTGGATTGAAGTGAAACAGACCTGCTGCACCCTAAAGCCCCATGCGGTGCTTCGATGGTGGAAAATTGGGACATCGCAGCGCCGAATGCGTTTCCAACAGGTCATGTAATCGTTCCTTTACTTCTTACATAATTTCTTTGTCTAAGCTGCGACCAAATGCATCTGGTGTAACATGTTACAGGTTTGGTGCTGCTGGCCACTTTGAAAATAACTGCCCTCGTGCCTCCAACGCCATTGCAGTCAGGGGCGCTACTGGCAACGGCAGCGCGGTTGACGAAAAACACCGGTGCATCGAGCAGCGTCAGCAACCAGTGACGGGTTGACCTGTGCTGCATCAGTGGCCCTCCGGGTTGACTGTCTCCGGTGAGTCGATTTCATGTTGTTTGCTAATAGATTACGATGGTACCTCAGGTGAAAGTACCCATTGTTGTGGAGAATATAGTTGGTTAGCGATTTCATTAAAATTATGTGCGGACACGCACATAATTTTCTGGAGTCTCAAATTATTATTTTGCATTTTACAATCATGAATCTTCACGGAAATGGCAGTGTTTAGCATAGTCATAGTCACAGAGATTATGGGCTACAGGGATAGTCAGATAAAATAGGCACCCACAAAAGATTTGAGATTTTGCTTAATAAGAAGCTAGCGTGATACTTAATAAGATGAGCCGCATCTAGGCTTTTTTTGTTTTACTATCATGGTTCGTGTTGGAGCGTTAACGAGATGAGATTTTGGTATAACGCGACGGTATGCTTTTATAATTACCCTTGTTGTAGTTGGTAAGCAAACAAGACTAGACGATGTGGTACTCATCAATATTGTTTTAGCTAGATGATTGTAATTGATCATATTATTGTGAAATTGCGTTTTGATTTCATGATGATTACAGATTTGGAAAATGAAGGTAGAAATAAATTATGACGGTTAAAATTATAGTGTAAGCAACTAACCAGGAGTTTGGTGAGTTCCTTGATAGTGATTTACTGCGCTGGTACAATGTGCAGTTGGCAATGCCCTTTGTTTTTGTCGGTTTTCTTAACAATTCTTTAGATAGTGAGGGTCATGCAAAGTTATGTAATGTCTCAATATTTCCAGGATGTTTAAATGACACAATATTTTAATCTCCTACGTCTTATTGTCTCACGATAGGTTTAGACTAATACCAATTAGGTAGTTTCAGATAAACTAGATGAAACTGGTGGTCATTTTGAAGTGAAATTCTATCAGCCGTATATTAGGTAAACGTAGTTTTATGGAAATCGGTATCTTCTTGAGTGGGCTAAGGTAGTCCGTGAAAGAATCGATTAGTTCACTACTGTAGTGATTGTTATTTGACTTGTCTCTCTTTTACGCTGCTATGGCTAGTAAGGCATTAGTAGCGCTGGTTAAGCGTTATTATTTACCTAAAGTGAAAGATAGTGTAGTACAGGTGTGGTAGATTCAACTGAATGTACCTAGTTAACGTTCTTAAGTGCCTTAACAGGCCCCAAACTGATCTGACTTACGTTAGTGTCAGACTACCTACGTTAAGTTTTGGTCAATTTTTACTACTTGTTAAGAAAATAAAAACAAGTCAACAGCGAAGGTTCACAACCTTATTGCCAATGCCTTTGCTTAGTTTTCAATTACTTTGATAATTCGATTGTTTCTCTGCTGTAAGAGTAGTGCCTTAGAGAGCCTCTCGTGAAGTTCCTAAAGATGTTCATAGCTTAATAAACCTTAGTAGTAATTTTCAAATTATAATAATAATTCCTTTTAATATTAATTTCGTATTTAGTGCAAACGGTGGTAACTGGTAGTTTATAGGACATTGGTCAGGTGCTGATTTAGACATTTTGAGTGGTGATAATGAGAATGACACTGATACTTCTAAGTAAATATTTGCGATTGGAATAGATAACCCGATAGTCGGGGTGATACATGCACATCTACCCGATGGACTGGGTGTTCTCTGTCTGACCACTCCAATTGCACCGGAGCATGTACGAGGTGCACGTGGACTGCTTTTTATGCGCACCCATATACCCTTTGTGAGGGATAGCACTTAAGCGGCTGAGATGGTTAGCTTTTGGCTGTTGATCTTAGTAATCTTTACATTTGGGTTGCCTTAACTGTAAATTATTTCTTCTTGCCTGGACTTACTTTGGTATACCTCGAACGGTAACGATATTACCTTTACAAAGTTAACGAGATAAGTGTAGATATTGTCGGAATAATATCCATAGTTCATCGAGGTAGGATTCCTTTAGAGTAGTAGTGCCGAGCAATCAAATTCCGCAACTGGTCGGTGCTTTTCAGCTGATTTTGAGCGGTGGAGACCAGTTACTGCATCGTGTGTGTCTTGTCTTGACTTGGCCAATCGGAGCGCATTGTTGGTGGTGGGAAATTGGCTGAGAGGATTTCAGAAAAAATGGACGTAATTAGGCTGCTTTGGGTTCATTGTTCGATGAGTAGGGTAAATGGGCAAGTCGAACGCGTTATGCGTACCCTCAAAAGCTTATTGACGATAATAAAATTACGTGACGAGTTTAGTAACGTCCAGTTAAATCTACGAGTAGGTACTAAGTACATTCAAACGGACTTAATGCCCAGTCACTAGGAATGTCTAGGATTAGCTCCGAAGATCCCGATCAACAAGATCAATTGGACCTAAATTCTATGCGAGAAGGGGCCTCACGTAACATCAAAGAAATACCGGCCGGCCAAGTGCGAGTCGCACTCGCGCATCGAGGGTCCCGTACGTAATTGTAGCTATATACATCCACGCGTTCTTGAGTAAAATGGTATTTACAGACGAACAGACGCACAACAAAGTGATCCTATCAAGGTTCCAAACTTAGAACTGTTAGTAGATCTCACCTTACTTATAAATACGCGCTCGAAAACTTGCGTTCGGTCGGTGACACGGGGACATGACGATTTGGTAGAAATAATGTCAAGTTTAATGCTAGAATCGGAGGCCGAGACGGCGCCGGAAGATGTACAGACGAGTGATCATGGCATGCTATCGCTGAGCAGCTAACTCCGTTACCGTAATCGCTTATTCAGAAAGAAAGAAAAAAAAAAAAAAAAAAAAAGAAAGAAAAAAAGATTTAATTGACAGCACTTGAAATATAAAAATAAGATTAAGAAACTAGGTTAGCATACATACACAACAAAGCAGCATTAAAATGGAAGTTAGATGGCAGGTATTCAGACTGGGCAGCACGTAGCTCAAATTCATCATGTCATGAGAAAAGTACCTGCTTTATGAGATAATTTGTATGTTCATCTGATAAAATTGGTCGAAAGGACAGTGTCATCCGGTCCATACCCTTGTGGTTGGTCGAAAGGATACACCCGTCCGGTCCAAGTAGTGTTCATCTGATAAAATTGGTCGAAAGGACAGTGCCATCCGGTCCACACCCTTGTGGTTGGTCGAAAGGATACACCCGTCTGGTCCATGTGATTTGGTCGAAAGGACAGTGCCATCCGGTCTATACCCTTGTGGTTGGTCGAAAGGATACACCCGTCCGGTCCATGCAGTTTGGTCGAAAGGACAGTGCCATCCGGTCCACACCCTTGTGGTTGGTCGAAAGGATACACCCGTCCGGTCCATGTGGTTTGGTCGAAAGGACAGTGCCATCCGGTCCATACCCTTGTGGTTGGTCGAAAGGATACACCCGTCCGGTCCATGCAGTTTGGTCGAAAGGACAGTGCCGTCCGGTCCATACCCCTGTGGTTGGTCGAAAGGACACACCCGTCCGGTCCAAGTGAATAGTATCCGCAGCTGGAAGGAAAGGTGTCGTCCGGTCCATTTCAAAAATTGGTCGAAGGGACACACACTTTCATTGAGTTGATTTACGATGTTGAGATATTGTGTCAGGCTGGGCGAGCGGATCGATTGATTCGCTGAACGATTGATATTTGTGTCATTTTGCAGGACCGAAAATAAACGACGACATACGACCGAGGACGGTCGATTGTCAGTCTGGCCGTGACGGCGCATGGGTTACTCCCATACGCGAAAATATATCGGAACAAGATTGACATTGAGAGCTGGCAATGTCAGTCTAGCGGAGCGTCGTGTCTGTGGTTGCGGCGGCCATGTTGACGGGGCACTCATCGTGCAACATTGGCTCGCGCACCATCTCCTCGACGAATCGCTAATGTTCCACCTAATCTAATTGTGTTAATGGTTAATTAGAATACGTTTGTGATTACGATTTGTTCTTTTAATTGAAGTAATTGTTATTTTGTTAATTACAAGTAGTGAAGTCGATTCTTGCTTAAATAAAATTAGAGTTTATTTTGAGTGTTAATTTGGAGTTCCACAACCATCTATCTACAGTGTCTGATTCTGATAATGGTCCTCACGAGCCTTTAAATACATCTTAAAAAAGAAAAATAAATATCTTCAACCGACACATCTAATCTCACGATCAACTGAATAAATTCGAAAAATTCTTACACAAACTTATTCGAAGTTCTCTTGAATACACTTCACAAAATTGGTTTTATCGCCGTAGCGAGCTCTACGAACGCTACGAATGCTACGAACGCTACGGTGTAGCAGACTTTCTCATAATATAGATTTATATGAAGTCATAAGCCCTTTACATACCTACTAAATTTGACTCAATAAATACAGAAAGTGTATTTTTGAAGTCTAATGGCTAGACGAAAGTAATGGGTTCGAATCCATTATTGACTTATAATAACGCTTTCCCTTCAATCCTTGTGCTATGATAGCTCAGTGATGGTAGCGATGTCGGATACCGAGAGGAAGGTCCCGGGTTCGAATCCTACAATGAGATAAATATTAAAAATAATATAATAAGTAAAACATCGTGAGGAGACCCTAGCACGGTGGTAGGGTACTTTGTAGTACCCAACTGGCTGGCTACCACCCTCAAGTCGAAAATCTTCTATCGGTGTGTTCTGAATAGCTGCACTTGAGAGCCAGTTCCTTCTTATGTGCTTACCACCATCGGCCACATCATCACTTACCATGGTGAGATTGTAGGCAAACAAAAGCCTGTAAAAAGAAAAAAAAACTTCCTCACGATGTTTCTTCACCAAAAGCTCAAGCTCATTGTAGGATTCGAACCCAGAACCTTTGTCTAGGCATCTGACAACAACAACAACAAACAACAGTTTGTGGTGTAACAATAAAGCGTTATCTATCTATCTGACGTCACTACAACTGAGCTATCATCACCTAGCATAATAATGTATGTTTTGGTGCGTCCATGCTACGCGAAGCGAGCACGCGCCGAGCCTCGAACGAACAGGATTCGTTCGTTGCTCGCGATATCAAGCGTGGACGTACAGCTTTCAACGAGCCTACAACGAGCGCGATGCGAATCCCTGTGTTCGTGAAAAAACTGTCAATCGGGCGGAGCGCAGTCGAGCACGCTACGAATGCTCGTTCGAGGCTCGCAAGCCCGTCCACGCTACGCGAATCGTGCTCGCAGTGTGCTCGTTCGTGGCTCGGCTCGTGCTCGGTTCGCCAAGCATGGACGCACCATGGACCACAAAGCCTTGCTGAGTTTCTTGCCGGAGTCTTCTCAGTTTTCGAACCGGTGGTAAATTCAACTATAACAAATTATCGTTCATAAGTGCCTTACCAGGGGCTAAACTGAATAAGTGACTTTTTGATTTCATCGATATTGATACCCGTCAAAGAAAAATGTATGACAATGTATAAACATGTCTATATCTCTCTGTCTCTATCTACCCTCTTAGCAACCCCGAGAAGCCTTCAAGGGCGTCTTCCGGCCAGTACATAGTCCCTAGACGTGATCGGTCAAGCGTGATAGCTTCCGCTTGGGAAGCTACCGAAGCTAACGTGTCTTACGGGCTGACTTATCGTGAGGTTCCGTTCGTGTTGTGATGTACTGACTTGAAGCTTATGATAAGTTTGCTTGAAATTTGTAGGTATCAAGGTTCTAATCTGAGTTAAAATAAATATGGAATATTATAATAATCCTAACTAATATTATAAATGCGAAATTGAGTATGTTTGTTTGTTACGCGTTCACACCTTAACTACTCAACGGATCATCATGAAATGTGGCATGCAGATAGCCTATGGTATCGAGAACGACATAGTTTTTATCCCCGGAACGCGGGTGAAACCGCGGGGGACAGCTAGTATATAATAATAGGAAACAAATCATGAGTGATTGAAGCCTATAAACCTTCTCCATATATCATAAGGCCATAGGCTATGGCTGAAAGTGTATTTAAATGTTAGGAATTTTATTTGCGCCCACAGGCGAAAATATTTTTTTAAAATTCAAAATCATTTATTCATATAGACCTTCGCAGGCACTTTTGAAAAGTCTGACTCTAATTTCTTTTCTCTAGGTTCGGAAGGTTGCGTGGCTCGGCTCGTGCTCGATTCGCGTAGCATGGACGCACCATAACATACAGTACCAACATACAAAACCTAGCAATAAAATGACAAACGCAATAAAACCTGGTATCAGTCAAGTGAAATAGGGTTTATAAAACGGCAGTGAGCCTAGACCTTGGCAACACATGCCGAGGGATAGAATAATGCAGCCTCCCACGACCTTGTGCCATTGTGCGCTTGCAGCCACCTATTATAGGCTTGGAGCTAGGGTACCTGATTTTTACGGTTATGTAGGTTGAAGCTACAAATTGCCGCTTAACCATTTTACGTGCCTTTCCGTGTGATCTATCTCTGTGCCCAGAAGAGACGGTCTTGGGTTTGAATCCTATGTTGAGTTTGTGGTTTCGGTGAAGGAAAGCATCGTGAGGTACGGTGTTAGGGTACTTTGCCTACATACCTGGCTGGCTGCCAACCTAATGTTGAAAATCTGTCGCCAAGGCGGTGTGTTCAAGCTGCACTTGAGAGCCAGTTTCTTCTAGGCTTTGTGTGCTTACCATCTTCGGCCACATCACCACCTACCATGGTGAGATGGATGGATGGATGGTCAAACACAGGCCTATACACAGTGAAAAAAAACGTTGTTGTTATATTATATCAACTTGCAAACTACTGCTTGCACGATACATACCGTACTAAGTATGCACACGGGATCTCGGACTACATGGCACTGAAATCCTCGGGGCCACGAGTCTGTTTTCTGGCATATTATATTAAAGTGAGGCTTTCCCTCTAACCGCGGCTGCAGCCACCGCGCCGCCATTTTGACAGTCAAACGGGTTGTAATGTAATCACACCGTCATATGTCGTGGTGGGAACTAAGGTCAATCTCAGCTTTTATTTTGGGTTCCTTGGTTAATTTTATGCTCTTATATCTCATCCTATAAGCTTTGTGTGAATATTTCGGGACGTGACTTGACGTGACATTATTTTTTATTTAATTTACCTATATAGTTGACCCTATATAGTTGGTCGGTGTAATATAACTTGAATTTTATATGGTATTGCAGTCGGATAAACAAACAAACCCACTTTCGCTTTTAATGGTGCGTCCATGCTTGGCGAACCGAGCACGAGCCGAGCCTCGAACGAGCACACTGCGAGCACGATTCGCGTAGCGTGGACGGGCTTGCGAGCCTCGAACGAGCGCGATTGTCAGTTTGTTGTTCACGTACAAAGGGATTCGCATCGTGCTCGTCGTGGGATCGTTCGTGGCTCGACTCGTGCTCGATTCGCGTAGTATGGACGCACCATTAGGATGGAGAGGAATTTAGACACGTTATTAGACGGTGGTGTATACTTTTAAAAGAAAAAACGGCAAATAAATATACATACTTACATACATACATACAATTATATAAGTCTTTATATACATACATACGTAGATTTAAGAAAATATATATTAATAATAAGTACAAAGAATCAATAAATAACATACTACACAAATAAATATAAAGATACATGGAAATATGGCAATTACAGCAACGATTATAGTCAGTCCAAGAGGTAGACATTTATCACCTGATTTTTATAAACAGGGAGAGACTGGCAATTCATTCCAAAGGCGAACTGCTTGGACGGTAAGTGATTTACCATAATAAGAGAGGTAGAGCATAGCGTTTATTCGCTCAAAGAGCAGCTCGACTGGGGAAGTACCTCCACCTTACAGAATACCGCAGCCAAATAACTTTATGTTGTGTAAAGTTGTGTTCCTGCGCGTGAGTAAGGTTGCCAGAGCTCATAGGGGAGGGGGGATAGGTCGATAACGCGTGAGCGATGCTTCGTGTGTTGCAAGCGTCTATATGGCTACGGTAACCGCTTACCATCAGGCGGGCGGTATGCTTGTATATCGACTAAGTTGTATAAAAAAAAAAAAAAACGTATAGGAAGCCACTTGAGTTTAGCGCGATATTGGGAGACATGATCATATTTGCGTAAGCCAAATATAAATCTTATGCAGAAGTTTTGAAGTCGCTCAAGTTTATTTAGCTGGTCCTCAGTGAGATCTAATTATTTTAAATTTCCATTTAGAAAGGAGCATCCCAACAAAAGGACATAAATTATACTAACACTGTTACTTAATAATATTGTTTGACTTCGTATCCACGGCTACATTATACATCACCTCTCAATTTGTAACTACAAGTAGGCAAAGTCTAACAAAGTCTTTAAGTAACATTCAAACTAACCCTAAAACCTCGTAAATCCAAGTAAAACTTACTATACAATTTACCGAAAAGTACTTAAAAATCCTTTGCCATATGATATTGTTGGATAGCTATGCTCTCATCGTCTCGCCCGTACACGCGTCAGTACCCACCGGGGCGGGCGGTGTTTCGCTCGTCCGCTTAAAGAGCGCTTCGCCTTCCTTTCGCTTTCGCATTCGCTAACAATTTCGCATTTCCCCCTTTCGACCAAAGTGACCAAAAAATATATTTTTATAACATTTTTTTTAGAGACAAGTGTACAAGTATAGTAGTGTAATATAGTGTAGTGTTAGTGTTAGTTGTACAATTGGAATTGTTTTAATCTGTGAGTTATGAAAAGGATTTATGTTGTTGTTGTTGAAAGGTTTACATAAATAATGAGCGGTAAATTGAGATGTACTGAGGTGTAAATTTTAATGATATTATTAGTTAATATTACGCTTGAAACAATATTAGTTTTAGATACCAGGGAACTGGGGTACCTACCATCAACTCTTATTGTTATTCTGCCAAACGTCACTTTTTTTACATTCTGACGTTTGATACAAAAACGACTCAGATCTATGTTGAATTAAGGTGGGCGCTGAATCCAAACAAGATTGTTTGGTGTGTAATAAATGAATTTACAAAATTGTTACTAATAATTACGAATATATGGGTGCTGATTCTGTTGTTTACAACTAAACCAATTTAGTCTAACTATGTCTCTGAACTCTGTCTCTGAACGCACAGTTCGTTTCAAGACACATACCCTAGTACAGTCGGTCTATTAAAATTCTATATCTATGAGTCCTAGGTACTAATACAAATTGCTGTCCCCCGCTGTTTTAAGCGCATTTCCTAGATAAAAAGTAGATTGCGTACCTCTCCATACTATATGTACGTGTGCAGTCGAGGTCAAAGATATGTTTACATTTGAAAGTTACAAAAATATGTATCCATTTAAATAACTAACCATATAATAATAAATAATAATAATAATTCTTTATTATCAGGCTACTTTGGCCCATAGATATATACCTTACAAACTAACATACATATCGAAATATAACACTTTTTGTTAGTATAAAAGCTTAAAACTATGTTAGTAAAAATATAATGTGATACATACTTGTTCACATGATGTATGAAAATATATAAGAGGTGTAAACATATAAATGTATCTTTGAACGTAAACATTGAAGTTCACTAAATGACACATACATAAAAATGGCACATATAGAGGGATCTCTATGTGCCGTTATCACATTATATGGTTATTTATTTAAATGGATACATATTTTTGTAAATTTCAAATGTAAACATATCTTTGACCTCGACTGTACCTGTGCTAAAGTTTCATCATGATTAATTTAGAGGTTTAATTTTAGAGGAAAGGGAAACAAACGGGCTACTTTCGCATTTTGTGAAATCTAGACTTAGAATCAGAGTCTGTATCTAGACGAATCAACCGAACCCAAACTCGATGGGGTTGCGTCGTTTAATTACAGAGTTTAGGGTTGGCAACGCACGAGTGATACCCCTGGTGTTGCAAGCGTCCATAGGCTACGGTAACCGCTTACCATCAGGCGGGCCGTATGCTTTTTTGCCACCTTAGTGGTATAAAAAAAAGAGTTCCCACGGCCCCCATCGGCGCCATGATCAGATAAGCTCCATATTAAAATAATATTGCATTGTTCCGATTTACATTATTTATGCAAAATTCCAGCTCAATCGGAAACTGGGAAGTGGGTCAAATTTAACTTGCAGGATTTGATTACAGACAGACAACTGTCCCGATGAAACTAAATAAAAGCTTTTAATAATGTTATGCTTGTAGCTATTTCATCTTTATTAGTGCTCTTTTGGATGGTTGTAAGCACAGCAGATGGAGCGCGCGGAACACGGGAATGAGGCCAAAAAAGCAAATACAAATTGAAAAACACGTACCTGGTATTCGCAGTTGAATGTGTATTTGCTTTGTTTAACAAACTTTATGTAACAAAAAACACTTCTTTATTAATAAACTGGGGTTATACAATGCAAATACAAACTGGAAAACGAATACCAGGTATCAGATTTTCAATTTGTATTTGCTTTTTTGGCTTCACTTTCGTGTTCCGCGCGCTCCATCTGCCTTATTCTGTAATCTGTGGTTGTAAGCATATAAATCCCTAGGAATGACCTTTTATAGTGCAGCTCATGAAAAACTGGTAAAGAATACTAATTGAAGAAGAATAGAAGGGGCACTCACACCCCCAACGAATTTATCGTCACCTAACTTCAAATAGACCTTCGCAGGCACTTACGAAAAGTCTGAATCTAATACTCTAATATAGATTCGGAAGGTTGCATTTGCTGAGAAGAGCCGGCAATAAAATCAGCAATAACTCTTTTCAAAACAAGCTTAGATTCATTACATAATATTTAAATTCTAATCGCACTGACAACAATTGCGGGGCACGGCGCGGCGGCAAAAGCTACAAAGTAGACTGGATCGCTATTTAATAAGTAAATAACAAACTTAAGCAAACCAGCCCCCACAAGCAGCACCTGTTCACAAGTATGAGGCGTGTGGCAGCCATCGCCGTCCTCGCCATATTGGAGGGAAGTGGGCGACCCATCACACAACGCCATTATAAGAAAAAAAAAACTTATCAGACACAAGATATAAAAATGTATGTACGCGTCTGATTGCAATGAATTCTAATGCAACTGAATTTCTTATGTCCATGCTTGGCGAACCGAGCACAAGCCGAGCCACGAACGAGCACACTGCGAGCACGATTCGCGTAGCTTGGACGGGCTTGCGAGCCTCGAACGAGCATTCGTAGCGTGCTCGACTGCGCTCCGCCCGATTGTCAGTTTTTTCACGAACACAGGGATTCGCATCGCGCTCGTTGAAGGCTCGGCGAGCAACGAACGAATCCTTTTCGTTCGAGGCTCGTCTCGTGCTCGCTTCGCGTAGCATGGACGCTCCATAATGCAAGAAAATGTCTTATAATGTGCAATAGGGCTATCGTAATGGCGTGACAGTACGCCTGAAAGTAGTGGTATAGTCCGCCCATCGACCATAGTCTCACCACTCGTGCGTGTGTATGAGATTCAAAACGTAGGTAATTGGATAAGTTCCCTTGTATGGTGTGACGATGGTTGCTTGACGACAGATTTTTCTTTCGTGCTGTTTTCTTCTTATAGATTTTTCAAAAAAACAAATTAATTTAATAGACCAAGTTAAAAAGTTGTAACAAAGCAATCAAGCAGACCTTTTTAACCGAAAATAACTCTTAATTATAATTAACAGAGTTCTAACTAAGTCAACGGTATTGGACAAATCCAATTTAGGTTTCTTAATTGTGATTCTTTTGACGAACTTTTTTGCTTTGTAATTTTTTTAAGGTGCTTTGAGTGATTTTGAAAATAGAGCTTACAAATGTGGCGCGGAGAGTTGAATTTCGAAAAATTGAGGAATATGTGAAAAAAGCGAAGAACATACAATTTAGGTAACTTATCAAGTTAGAAGGTACTATAAAAATTATACGTTCTCATAAAACGCTTTTTAACTAATATACTGATTAAAATAATTACGTAAATAACGTCAACATACTGACAACGGCCCTGATTCTGTTGTTTACAACTAAACTAATTTTAATCTCACTATGTCTCTTTCTAATAAAGAACATAAGAAAAGGATGTGCTTTGCTTGTTTCAATATAAATTTAGTCGCCATTTATCACGGTTACGCCTAAATACACGCAAGATAAGACGGCAAAGATTAATTTGACAGCTTTAAATATGTTCTATCCTTTTTCAATAATGTTCGTAAGAAAGAGATGAGATGCGACTAAAATTAGTTTAGTGCTATTTACAACAGAATTGACACCTTTCAAACAACGTGACGTTATTTCCAGTGGGTAAATCTTCGGCTTTAAATAATAGGTACCACATTTAAAGGAAAAGCCCAGTCGTATCTTACCTTTCAACTAGCAATTAATTAATCACCATTTTGTAGCCTTAACCGAACTTCTATGTTTTATCGACTCCCCGAAAGAAGCTGACCTATAAATCAAGAGGCCTTACATTTTACTGCCTGTAATAAATCTGAGGCTACCTGCGTAATATCGGCCTGTCTACACCAGTTGGTGCCTAAGTCTGTGTTCAGGCTTGTGGAATAGGTTTTTGTGACTTGAGGCTTTTGTTTTTATCGACGAATCAGAATTAAGGTGCTGGCAGATATGAGGAGCAATGCTTTTATGAAGAGCGCTTAATTTCGCAACGAGCATTTAACGCCTGGCATTAATATTCGTACTATTCTTGATTTAGTGATTGTGGATTTATATTTGACATACTTACATTTTCATATCAATGGCAAAATTATTTATAGATCGAATATTAGTTTCTGAAATATTTTATTTGATGTTATTATTTTGGATTTTGGTGTAACATTTAGTAAGTTAATTTATACTGCTTATGTAAAGTAAGTTTTCTCTTGACCTCTTTTCATCTTACTATGATGTATTTGTATAGTCAATAGTAAGGCAGATGAAGCGCGCGGAACACGGGAGTGAGGCCAAAAAAGCAAATACAAATTGAAAAACACGTACCTGGTATTCGCTTTTGAATGTGTATTTGCTTTGTTTAACAAACTTTATGTAACAAAAAATACTTCTTTATTCATAAACTGTTGTTAAACAATGCAAATACAAACTGGAAAACGAATACCAGGTATCAGATTTTCAATTTGTATTTGCTTTTTTGGCTTCACTTTCGTGTTCCGCGCGCTCCATCTGCCTTATTCTGTAGTCAATAGATTAATAACTCTATGAAAGAATCAATTTGATCACTATGGATATATACTAGGTAAGTTGACTTGTTAGAAAAATGCACGAGTTTCTTCGATGTTCTGTTGTTCTTTTCCCAGTAGCTTCCAAGGCTTTATGTAGTAACTACCTTCGACCATTTCATCACTGATCTGACCTGAGAGCCTTTGCATAATATAATAATTTTGTCACGTTTAGCAACTTAAAACATTTAAAAAGTTCAATACGAATTTATGCTCATAGACCTAGTCTGTAGAGACCTTTATCATGAATAAATAATATATTTACGTAAGCGTACATTAATCATAGTATGTCCAATCTAGACAGGGCGTCCTCAAGTGGCCTTTGCGAGACAACCTTTAGGTTCAGATTAAAAAAATTGGGTAATTTATTTTATTTAGATATTCTAGTTATTGAATGTATATTGCCCGTCAACTAATATATTTAATATTTATCCAACGGATAGATATATATTTCACGTTGATAATTGGCACTAAACGGAGAAAAACTTGAGCTTAAGTATACGAAGTTAAAATAGCTACTATTTTCCAGGGACGTTATGTAGCTCCGTAACCGTAACCGAAAATACCGGATATCCGAAATAGAAATCTATCCGAATCCGAAAGAATATTTAAAAATTTAACCTAGCTGAGTTTCTTGCCGGATTCTTCTCAGTTGAAGGCCTAGTTCCGGACCGGTGGTATCTTCAGTAAATGTGACCTTCATAAGTGCCCTTATGGGGCCTAAATTGAATAAATGGCTTTGACTTTGAATCTGATATATGTGTTTCGTGTGGGACGGCATCTAAATGGGACGTGACAAGTTTTTTTCCAGCTTTTTTTTTTTTTTTTTTTTTTTTTTTTTTTTTTTATACCACTGAGTTGGCAAACAAGCATACGGCCCGCCTGATGGTAAGCAGTTACCGTAGCCTATGGACGCTTGCAACACCAGGGGTATCACTCGCGCGTTGCCGACCCTGAAGAAACCTTTTCACACCCTTTTTGAAGAACCCCATGCTGTACTCCATTGGGAAAACCACGGCGGGGAGCTCATTCCACAGCCCGAGCGTCCGCGGAAGAAAACTCCTTTTAGCCCGCACAGTTCGAAACAGTTCTGGTTTCAATGTGTGTGGATGGATTCCCCGTCGATGGCGAGAGTTGCGATGGTGGAAGGTAGCCGTGGGCATCAAGTCAAACAATTCCTTAGAACACTCTCCGTTGTACAAGCGGTAGAACACACATAAGGAGGCAAAGTCTCTCCTCAGACTGAGGGGCTCTAAACCGCTCGTGAGCTCGGGATCGTCAACAATTCTGGCGGCACGTCGCTGGACCGAGTCTAAAGGCCCAAGCTGGTATTCCGGTGCTCCCGCCCATAGATGACAGCAGTACTCCATATGAGGCCGGACCTGCGACTTATAAAGTTGCAGCCTTTGCCCCGATGTGAAGTACTGCCTCGCTCTGTTGAGCACTCCAAGCTTTTTGGATGCCAGCTTAACCTTGTCTTCCAAATGACTTCGGAACAAAACGTCGCTTGAAATGTCGACGCCAAGGATCCCGATGCTTTGACTGATGTTCAAGGAAGTGTTCTGGAATTGTGGAGCCACAGACCATGGGGTTTTCTTAGCGGTCAACGCGCAGGCTTGGGTCTTAGTGGGGTTGAAATGGACTAGGTTTAGTCGACCCCAATCGGAGACACTACTTAGTGTACTCTCGATTTCAGACACCAGCCGTTCGCGGCTTTCCTCTACCTCGGAACGAGGGATATTTGCACGGCCCGTATAATGGGTGTCCCCTGTACTGTCGTCCGCATAGCAATGAATGCCGTCAATAGACAGCATATCATTGATATGCAGAAGGAACAGTGTTGGGGACAGCACAGAGCCTTGCGGGACGCCGGCATTTATGTCCATGCTATCGGAGCAGCTACCGTCGACGACGGCTCTTATGCATCTGCTGGACAGAAAGCTAGCGATCCATTTGCATAATCCCTCGGGAAGCCCGTATGCTGGTAACTTCGCGAGAAGACCCCTGTGCCAGACCCGATCGAACGCCTTCGCCACATCTAGGCTCACTGCCAATGCCTCACCTTGACTCTCAATGGCGAGTGACCAACGGTGCGTGAGATACACAAGGAGGTCACCAGCTGAGCGACTGTGGCGGAAGCCATATTGTCTGTCGCTCAACAACTCGTGATCCTCCAGGTATCTCAAAAGCTGCGTGTTGATCACACGTTCCATGACTTTTGAGAGAAGGGAGGTGATGGCGATAGGCCTGTAATTCGTCGGGTCTGATCTGTCGCCCTTTTTGGGCACTGGGTGCACGTGGGCAGTCTTCCACGAAGACGGGACTTCCTTTTTGGTGTAGGAAAGTGCGAAAAGACGCGTCAATACTGGACACAATTCAGGAGCACACCGCTTCAGCACCACTGCCGGTATGCCGTCTGGCCCACTCGACTTATGGATGTCCAGAGAAAGCAATTCCCGCCGGACCTCCCGTTGGGTAATGCTTATCTCCGGCATGGAGCTAGCACATTGCCGGATGGTAGGCGGTGTGGCGCCCCCGTCATCCAAAGTCGAGTTCGAGGCAAAGAGACTGCCTAAAAGATCCGCTTTCTCTTTTGCACTGTGGGCCAAGTTTCCGTCCGGCTTACGTAGTGGTGGCAAGGACGACTGACAAAAGTTTCCTTCTGCAGCTTTGGCAAGAGACCAGAAAGCGCGACTCCCAGAGGGAAGGCTAGTTAGCCTCTCACCAATTCTGCCGACGAAATCGAACTTTGCCCTGGCAATAATTCGCTTACTGGATCTCGAGGCAGCGTTAAGTTTGCGTTTCGCAACAGAGATGTTAGGGTCCTGATTAGTTCGGGCCGTGGTCCAAGCCTCGTACAAAGTCTGCTTATTTCGTCTAGCTTCTTTGGAGCGCCGATTAAACCACGGTCGTTTCTTCACCCCTGCAGCCACTAACGGGTTTGGAATAAAGCACTCCATTCCCGCCAGAATCGCCTCAGCGACGGCAACTGCACAGGTGTCAGGATCATCTGATGCGAAGCAAAGCTGCCTCCACGGGTACGATGCGTAGAATTCACGCAATCCATCCCAGTCTGCTGACTTATAGTGCCACACACGACGACGCCCGGGTGACCGGAGCGAAACGGGCCGCGCACAAGGCACCTGCGTCCGGACGAGACAGTGGTCCGATGAGCCAAGTGGCGCATCCACTGTCACTGCATAGTTGTCCGGTCGCGTAGTCAGCAGAAGGTCCAGTAAGGAACTAGTATGGCTCTCAATATCTGGGATTCTCGTAGGAGAAAGAACCAGTTGTGAGAAGCCATAGGCCAGGGCAAAGTCGTGAGCAGTCTTCCCCGCGAAGTCAGTGGACCGAGAACTAAGCCACTCAACGTGGTGAGCGTTGAAATCTCCTAGTATCACTAACTCCGCGGAGGGGTACTGCTCCAGTACTTTGTCAGTCGTCAATTGCAGGTGCTCAAATAACCGAATTGTTTCCGCGTCACCGCTGTGGGACCTGTAAAGGCACGCGTAAATTCGGGTGTGACCGCCGTGGTCTACGCGCGCCCACAAAACTGACAGGTCCCGGTCTTCAAGGCCATGAAGACGTCGACAACAAATATCCTCCCTGACGTACATACAGCTGAGCCACATTATTTGATTCTAGTACCAAAACCAAGATACACATATCCGTAACTGAAACTATCTGAATCTATCGGATATCCGAAATAATTTCATATCCGTAACCGTATCTGAAACCGGTATGTCCCTACTAGCATCCTCACTTCCTTACGAATATTATAACCGCGAAAGTTTGTTTTAATATATGTTTGTTACTATTTCACACAAAAACTACTGAATGGATTTTAATGAAATTTGGCACGCTGATAGAATATGTTCTGGATTAACACATAGGGTACTAGTTATGCCGGGAAAGCAATATCTCCCTAGGGTACGCGGGTGAAATCACGGGGCGTTTTTTTATTTTTGTGTGTATCATTGTATTATAAATGTATTGTATTGTTGTGTATTGTGCTATTTTGTTGTGTCCAATAAATGTTTCTTTCTTTCTTTCTTTCTAATTAGTCAACCATTATATCCGTATCTATATTCAGATCACAAAATTTCATATCCGTAAAACTACTAAGATCAGATTCTCAGAATATAATTCACAGCCAATCAACTTTTTACTTACAAAACCTCCAACATAGTAGGTACTCCACGACAAACGTTGAAAATACTTTGAAAACACATTCAATAACGAATTCAGTGTGATTAAATGTTGAAATGGAAATTCTAAAAGTCGAGAGTAAATGTTAGTAACAGTTGTGCCATAAAAAAGACTAGAATATTACACAGGCGTTCTGCAAAATGGACTTATTAACTGGAATTATTCTATCCGCCATCCTAATTATCCTTTTTAATATTAAAGTGAGTTTGTTTTTTGTTTTGCCTTCATGCTTCAACTACTCAACGGATCATCATGGAATTTGTCATGCAAATAGCCTATGGCATGGAGAAGGACATAGGCTTTTTATCCCGGGAACGCAGTTAAAACCGCGAGGTACAGCTAGTTTTTCTAGTAAAAGCATCGCAGAATTTGAATGATAATCCTTTGCATTTATTGAAATTGACATGAAATTTTCAGTTGTAAATTACTTCATTACTAATATTTATAAAAGGAAACGTCTGTTTATCTGCATTTCACGTTATGGCAAGCTGATTTGAATGTAAATTGGTAGCTAAAACACCGGAGATTAGGGTATATTTTGGTTCGAGAACGCAGGGGAAGCTGTTTTTATGAGAAACATAGTGAAGAAACAGCACGATAGAAGGGTACTTTGTAGTACCCACCTGGCTTACTTGGTATCCAGCTAGGCAGGTACCTTCAAGATGAATACCACTCGTGTGTACCGAAGGTTCCACTTGAGAGCCTGTGCTTACCATCTTCGGATTCACTTAACAGTGATCAGATACCAACCTGTCTATAAAAAAAAAACCAGCCAAGTGCGAGTCGGACTCGCTCACGGAGAGTCCCGTACAGATTTGTAGGTATGTAAATAGTTTGTTCAAAACGGGAATCGAGTCTCGAAGATTTTTTCCCCTTTTTTTCCGATTATGTTATTTTTTTAAGTGATATTACCTAACTAAAAATTTACGGTTTTCGGATTTCTTCCTTTACTCTTGCTTCTTGCCAAATTTCATGATTCTAAGTCAACGAGATTGTCAAAATATTTGGCATAAACGGATCGTATCTTTTGATTGCGTTGACTTAGAAGTTTGATTTTTCACTATTCCAAGGGATTCCTGAGATAAAGGGTCTCGACAGACGGACAACAAAAAGAAGTGAGTAGACGGGTTCAGTTTTCTTTTCTTTTGATGTACGGAACCCTATAAACCCCAAAAAAGACGTTTATTGTATGGGGGTAAAAAATAAAATTATTTTTCTCTTACGGTTCATGAGATACAACCCACTGATAGACACACGGACGGATGGACAGCGGAGGCTTAGTAATATGGTACCGTTTGGTAATAAATGTTCATCATTTGGTTGACGTAGCTAAAAGGAGTAGAGGAGGCAATAAAGTCTTCAAAACGAGCAAATCCGCGTGCGTAGTACATTCATAAATCACAGCGAACACTTCAATTTTAGATTCTCTTCTCAGACTAATATCGTAATGATAATTTATTGGAAAGCAATTTAGGTCTTCCAAATATCCAATTAATTGTCCTATCAGATTGAAGTTAGTCAGTGAAGTTTTGTGATTGGGTTTCGTGTTATATTTTCCACCTTCGGTCATAATCATTTTTATGGCAATATTATGGTCATACCTCGTCATACACAACATCACTATAGTCTCTCTCACCCATAGATATACATCTAAATAGATAACGCGAGTGTAGTAATACGCGTGTCAAGAGCTGTGCAAAAAGGGAGGGCAATGCTCTTCTTTTGAAATTATTTCGCGCGGACAGGGAACTCGCATAAGGCTGTAGTCCACCAGAGATGTGTAGCAAGAGACATGTTTAGCTGACAGGATCGCTTCAGTTACACATTATAGCACTAATTACAGCTAACTAAATCAATTGACGGGCCATTTGGCGCAGTTGTTTAAGACGTAGAGTCTTAACCTATAGCGCCGCAGGTCGTGGGTTCGATTCCCACACAGGACATGCATTTGTGTGCATGAACATGTCTGTATGTCCTGAGTCTGGGTGTAATTATGTATATTAAGTATGTATTTACAAACAAAAAGTAGTATAATGTATTATACCAGTTATCTGATTTCCATAGTACAAAGCTTTGCTTAGTTTGGGATCAGATGACCATGTGTGTGGAATGTCTCAGGATATATATTCATAAAAAAAACTTGTGTCATTATAGTAGGTATAAAAAAAGTTACACGCTTGGTTTTCATACAGATGGAGGGACTTGTGTTATCTATTTAGATTTATGTCTATGCTCTCAGCTTAGTCTAAGGCTTCTTTTCTTTTCTTCTTCTCGTTTCTTGCAAAATGTCAACCTTGCTCGATCATAATGTATGAAAAGTAAAAATTGATTTTTGAGAATTCAGTGTTGGGTCCCATAGTAAAAGTTTTTCAGCATGACTAATCCAACATAGATTTTGAAAATATGCCATCTCGAAACCTCCACACAGTATAATAATCTGTAAGTAATTGGTGTCCTTCCGTAACAAAAAAAACGGGCAATAGAAATTTATTAAGCAATCTAATAAATCACCATTTTATTTTTTAATGCTTCTCAAATTACCATAATTATAACGTTTCATTTACTTACCTTAATTGTTATTTACAGTCTGTGGTGAACCGCTTATTCAGTACTGTATGTACGTACCGGTTAATTTCAATTAAATTAATTGCTTGCGGTTGTTGTATAATTAATTATTATTTGTATTATATTATTGGCAATTAAAATTTAACTCATTGCAGCTCTGGGGCTCTACCTCGTAACTTATGTAGTAATCGTAACGAACACCATTAATTATTTCATGGTAATATAATCTAAATGGTGCGTCCACGCGAAGCGAGCATGAGCCGAGCCTCGAACGAACAGGATTCGTACGTTGCTCGCGATTTCAAGCGTGGACGTACTTAACGAGCCTTCAACGAGCCTACAACGAGCGCGATGCGAATCCCTGTGATCGTGAAAAAACTGACAATCGGGCGGAGCGCAGTCGAGCACGCTACGAATGCTCGTTCGAGGCTCGCAAGCCCGTACACGCTACGCGAATTATGCTCGCAGTGTGCTCGTTCGTAGCTCGGCTCGTGCTCGGTTCAACAAGCATGGATGCACCATAACGGCAATGAACTGTTGAAGTTCATCAGATTTTTGTACCTTTGACGCATGATTAACTCTAAAGCCACCAGGACTGGGCTTAGTTCCCCATCTCATGTATTGTAGGTATAGGAGAGTAACTGGACAAAGTCTATGTAATGTTGCCGCAATGTTGTCAGTGCGATTACAATGTAAATATTGTACGTAGTATTTATCTACTCTGAGATATTATGTAATGAATGTAAGCTTGTTTTGAAAAGAGTAATTGCTGAGTTTGTTGCCGGCTCTTCTCAAATGCAACCTTCCGAACCGGTATTAAAGTATTAGAGTCAGACTTTTCATAAGTGCCCGCTGTCTATTTGAATACATGATTTTGAATTGTAATATGTACTATCTGCCTTTCACTGGATCTCTAGCTATTAATAAATTTAAATCAAACCGCCTTCGTAGTACCTACTCAATTATTTAATACAAACAAGAAGAAGAGAGGTAGAGCATAGCGTTTATTCGCTCAAAGAGCAGCTCGACTGGGGAAGTACCTCCACCTTACAGAATACCGCAGCCAAATAACTTTATGTTGTGTAAAGTTGTGTTCCTACGCGTGAGTAAGGTCGCCAGAGCTCATAGGGGTGGGGGGGAAAGGTCGGTAACGCGTGAGCGATGCTTCTTGTGTTGCAAGCGTCCATATGGCTACGGTAGCCGCTTACCATCAGGTGGGCCGTATGCTTGTTTACCATCTAAGTTGTATAAAAAAAAAAAAACAAAACACTATATTGAAAGAAGGTATTTTACCAGTATTATTCTGAGAATTTTTCACGTTTTCCCTTTGTTCACTTCGAAAGCCATACATCACTTCAAGTTCATTGAACATTATCCAATATATACAAAAGGGTTGCAAGTCTAGGTATTTGTATAATGTAGGCTATTTTTAAACACTAACTGATAGCTTTGGAATATTCCAAAAACTAAAGGGTTATCAACAAGATCCCTATAGGGATCAACTAGCTTATCGGCTATCACAATTAAGTGATAACAGGGACCAACGGCTTTACGTGCCTTCCGAAGCACGGAAAACGCTCGAGTTGAAATACCACTAGGCGGTCACCCATCCAGATACCGGCCTCACCGGTGGTAGCTTAACTTTACCGATCGATTAATAACGGCTAACCATGCTCAACCACGAACGCTTACATGTATACCTATTATTATAATATTGATAAATTTCAAGTGATCACATAAATAAAGACACATTATTTGACTATACCACAAAAGTGGTCCACAAATACGTAACCATAGAAACCTTATTTACATTTTATTAGGCCTATAAACCTCGATAGGAATAAAGTCACAAAATTCGTAGCAAGATAGCTACGAATCTTCGTAGTACGCCTACGTGGCTACGCTTCGTAGCGGGACTTTGTTTTCGTGGGAGGATTATCGCCTTTCGGTTGGAAGTTTAGATAAAAACCAATACAAAAACACAGACAAGTGCGAGCGGGACTTAAGAAGTAAGGATTCCGTACAAAAATCTAGGAGAAACCAAAGAAATTGTATGTACAAGAAAAATATAGTCAGTTATAAGACGAGACGAAAATGAATGTTAGGGATTTGTAAAATAAAAACTAGTCTTGAGTTACATACTTATATTTTGAGATATAGATAAATGGATATACTGTTGTAAAAACTGATTTTGGAGTCGATTAATATAATTGAAAACATTCCAATGAATAATAGGACTGTTTTAAAAAAAAAACTTAAACCGACTTCAAAGTACACTAAGAAGTAATCAAATCCTGATCTGATGACAATGGGACCAAACGGGAAGTGTACTCTTCCAGACAAAAAAAGAATTTTCCAAATCGGTTAATAAATGACTGAGTTATGAGGTAACATAAAAAAAAAAAAAATACAACTGAATTAAGAACCTCCTCCTTTTTTTGAAGTCGGTAAAAAAATACGTGTTTAGCTGTGAATCGTAGGTGACAATGTCTATAACATACACATTTCTAGTTTTATTTTCAAGATATTAATTATTTTCAGTAAAATACGAAATCATACATGATGGGGTTGATATGGGTCGATAAGCGAAAATAACATTGACTCACGACTAAAATGTCTATGCGTCTCCTTCTATCTCGCAAAGTGTCATAAGGATTGACATCGAAGTCGATGCTCCAACCGCAAATATGTTTGTAATCGCAATGACATATTTTTTATGTGACATTCAAATTAATCATGATTAATACTAGCTGTTCCCAGCGGTTTCACCCGCGTACCCGGGATAAAAAGTAGCCTATGTCTTTCTCCATACCTAGGCTATCTGCATGCCAAATTTCATGAAGATCCGTTGAGTAGTTGAGGCGTGAAGGCGTAACAAACAAACAAACAAACTCACTTTCGCATTTTTTAAATTAGTTAGGAAATACTAGCTGTCACCCGCGGTTTTACTCGCGTTCCCGGGTACAAAGTAGCCATGTCCTTCTTCATACCATAGGCTATCCACATGCCATTTCATGATGGTCGGTTTGCGCAAAAGCGTAACAAACAAACTCAAATAAAATAATAATATAAATAAGTAAGTATTATATAGAATAGATAAATACAAGACCCCGTGATTTAAAATAAAAAGTCTGGATTCGCGAAGTACACATTGTAGGATTCGAACCCGGGACCTTCGTCTCGGTATCCGACGTCACTACCACTGAGCTATCATCGCCTTAAAATAAGAAAGATTGTAAAAAAGATTGTATTTTAAGATACCAGCACGGTATTTTAGGTTTTCTTAAAACACAAATCCTCCTTTGTCACGCTCCGACAACTCCATTGTAGCACCCCTAGTGACAACAGCGCCGCGCCGGGTTCCATTCATGGGGTATAGAAATCTAAATAGTATGTAGAACTTACTTCTATTATTACATTTAAGGCGCGGACTGACTGCGATTTTGACAGCACTCGTTCTACACTGGAATAGGGTTGAAAATGGTAAATCATAAATATGTGGACTCTATGAAATGGACATTTATTTAGGGGTTTTCTTTAGATTATACAGCATATACACATTAAATTGAATAAGTAACATTCTAATATAATTCTGTATCTAATCATATTCTTAAAAATTAAATTGTTGTCATCGTTGAAAATACGGAGAATTTCAACGCGAATGATTTTTTTGTGACGTAACTTACGAAAATTTTATTGGGAATATCAAACCACTTTTTAATATTCTATTCGGTTAACATTTTTCTCAAAACCCTCTTCTGTCCACAGTATTTTTTTGTGTTAGGTATTTTCATTGCGTTACGTCATACTCGACTCTCAAAGAAACCCATTTTTGTGAATTTGAGGTAAGAAAAGTCCTTGAAGGAAAAACTTAGATCAAACGGTTTGTTTGTGATTAAAATCTAAGTTCTGTAATCTATTTATTTATACCAAATTATTGTATTGTCATCGGTCCTTGATAAGTGTGCAAAGTTTCTGATATGAATCGGAAGGATCAGTATAACGTGAGTGATGCCCCACGTGTTGCAATCATTCATATGGCTACGTTAACCGCTTACCATCGGGCGAACATGAACAAGTCACATTATAAAATCATGTAACCTAATGCCTAAAGGCCACTTCTACACTTTTCATTACCATTTCTACATGCTCCATTACTTAAACAAAACCATAAAAGAAAATATCATTATTATGCTACAAAGTACTCGTCACTCCGGAGACGTTTTGTCACTGAAGTGGTTAAAAAGAAGTGTTTGTTCACTCACACACTCGTGCTATCTCGCCTGTGTAATGTTGAAAGAATGGATTTCAAGTGAGGGAATGGGTGAAGGGAGTTATTTTAGCGTATAGCCTTTTTGCTGTCTTTTGTAACGATTTGGTTAAGAAATGACTTTGAAAAGGGTAGCAGTTCCATACTGTAATACTATTTTACTATAAATAATTATTTAATATAATACCACACTGCCACACGCGTCATACTTGTGAACAGGTGCTGCTTGTGGGGGCTGGTCTGCTTAAGTTTGCTATTTATTTACTTATTAAATGTTTATTCAGTCTACTTTGTAATTTTGCCGCCGCGCCGGGGCAAAAAATTGTTTTCAGTGCGATTAGAATGTAAATATTATGTAATGAATCTAAGCTTGTTTTGAAAAGAGTAATTGCTGAGTTTATTGCCGGCTCTTCTCAGCAAATGCAACCTTCCGAACCGGTATTAGAGTATTAGAGTCAGACTTTTCATATTTGCCTGCGAAGCGAATAAATGATTTTGAATAAAGCGGAAGGTTTTTTGTTTGTTTAAACAGGATAATCTCTGGAACTACCAGTCGGATTCGAAAAATCTTTCACTAATAGGAAGCTACCTTATCCCCGAGTATTATAGGCTACTTTTATCACGGGAACGCGGGTAAAACCACGGTGGACAGGTAGTATAGTAATGAATATGAATCTGAATAATGATTAGGTAACAGCTATGAACTTTTTAAGAGGAGATGATGGCTGCAAGAAATTTGAAAAATAGGTTTTTAACATATCTATTGATGTCGCGCTGTGCCCAAAAAAAACTTTTTTTTTTTATATTCGTAAATTTGTTCACTGGACGTCTGATAAGGAAGTTCAAAATGGTAAGTTTTTGTGATTTTAGAGGGCTCCTAATTCTTATAAAAATTAATTAATGGAGAAAAACACAACCGAGGGACATACAGTGGTACCTACAGATTGCATGGTAGAATAATCATTGCTCTAGTGTCATTATCCATAGAGGAAACTGAGGATTACGTTGGTATGTAACAAACGCCACCAGCATTTCCTCCTAAGTTGTTATTTTTAACCCATTGGTTCACAGATGAGACGCCCGTCCCTAAACAGAGGGCATTACTCACGCGTTACCGACCCTTCCCCCTCCCCAATGAGCTCTGGCGACCGACACTCACGCGCAGGAACACAACATAAAGTTATTTGGCTGCGGTATTCTATAAGGTGGAGGTACTTCCCCAGTCGAGCTGCTCTTTGAGCGAATAAACGCTATGCTCTACCTCTTCAAAATACTAATTAATTATACTCCAAATTCCACCACTCTAGCACGTCGATATGCGATAGATATCCGAGCCTATTTCGGATGGGCCTAATTAGATTATAGGCTTAGGTGGAGCCTATAAGGGGATTATTATGCCTCTGTGCTTGCGATAATGGATTTATTGTCAAACCTATTACGAGTAGATTCGAATATTAAAGCTTGTATGATGGGATGATTGAAAACTTTCGGTTATCAATCAAAGGATTCCACCCGTCAGAACATTGCTTTGTAAAATTTCAAATTGATCGGACTAAGGCTGCTTTTCCACCAGAGATGTGCTATGCAGCTATGCTGCGAAGATGTAATAGCTAAACTGTGCAACTATGTGACCATTTCTACTGATGGTGATACTAAGCTATGTAGCTGTGCGAGTAAGATGTGCTATGAAGATGCGCCTCCGCAAAGTAGCTGCGCGAGGAAGATGCACAGCTAGAGCTATGCGATGTGTCGATAGTAGGGAAGCGGCGAGGGCGGCGCGGTGTGGGGAGAGGCGCTCACACATCCATAGCACACATCCGTAGCACGCATCCAGAGCAGGCATCCATAGCACGCATCCATAGCACGCATCCATAGCACGCATCCATAGCACGCATCCATAGCATGCATCCTTCCATATAAAAAACATATCTTAGTTGAATCCGTTTCCACCAGTGATAAGCTATGTATCAATGAATATGATTGGTGGATATCAAACGCATCCACAGCAACGTAGCATAGCACATCTGTGTTAGAAAAACGGCTTTATTGTTTAAAGGAGATTTTTTTTAAGGAAATCTCCTTTAAAAAAAGAACTAAAACTCAGCATTTTGGGTCTATTGAGAATTCAGTGTTGGTCCCATAATAAAAGTTGTTCAGCATGACTAATCAAAACATAGGTTTCAAAAATATGCGATCTCAAAATCTCCACCCAGTACCTATAATATAATACTTTAGAAATTGTCCATCCTTGCCCTTGGAAAATTCGCTCTGTATAGAAGAGTAGTAAATCTACTTAGCTACATAATATGATACCTATGGTATAAGTACCTATCTATATTTCAAGTAAAGTAGTTCAACCGGTAATATAAATAATGTAGGAAGAATTTTTAAGCATTATTTATAAAGTACTTTGTGCGAAACGTCGCTTCGCTTCGAATGTCGCTTCTCGAGCCATATCATAAAATACAGGAGTTTCGAGTTTCGTATCGAGTCGGGTTGCGTATTGCCAAACCCTCTTGAGAGGTGTGAGGTGTGAAACGTAATCGAATGTTCCGGTTGTATATGTGTATAGTTAGATGTGTAAATGTAGTTAAGAATCTCTTTTATTGCGTTCAAAATTCAAAAAAAGTTTTTGTTAAAAATTCTTTTTGTTGACTGTACTTGCATTGTAATTCAATATACTAATGGATACCAAATTTCAGCTTAATCGGACACTGGGAAGTAGGTCAAATTTAATTTGCAAGATTCGATTACAGACACCGGCCAGGTGAAACTAAATAAAAACTTGAAAAATAGATTACAAACAGCAATATGGAATGTAAGCTGCGATGATAGCTTGGGGGGTCCAGCTAGACAAGATTAGTGTCGGTGACAATTTTTGTTGGTGTTGTTTGTGAATATTTGACAATTTGTCATATTTTAATATCAGCTTGTATATATTTGAAGCGCTCGTGGTGTAGCATTATAAGCCGTTCTTAATCGATCGACAAAGTTAAGCTACGTTTGTCGTGGTCGGTACCGGGATAGGTGACCGCCTAGTGGTTTTTCAAATCGAGCGTTTCCGTGCTTCGGAAGGCACGTAAAGCCGTTGGTCCCGGTTATCACTTAATTGTGATAGTCGTTAAGCTAGTTGAGTGCCTCCTAGGCGGCTTGAAAAATTCCAACAGTAGGTTGACCACTAGCCTACCTCCAGCGATCCGCAGCGGGCACGCGTGGTGGAGTATCGCCCAGTACCTTTCATCCTCATTTGTGAAAGGAGGCCTGTGCTCAGTACTGGGACATTATAGGCTTATGATGATATTTTTAAGAGAGGTAGAGCGTAGTTCATTCGCTTAAAGAGCAGCTCTAATGGGGAAAGTAACTCCACCTTACAGACTACCGCAGGCAAATAACTTTATTTGTGAATAAATCGGTCTGAGCTGCAGATGTCCCTATCGTACATAGCGCATAGCATAGCGGTATAGCGCGACGGCAATAGTTTCATCAAATACCTATTTTTCAAATTCCTCGCAGCTAGGAACCCCTCTTAATGATTTTATTATTTAACATAGTAATACCGGTAATACCGGTACTATGTAGGTAATACCTGCCTTGCTGGCTACCACCCACAAGTGTACAGTCGAGGACATAAATATGTATACACTTTCTGAAATTCAAAAGCAATTTTCTCGCATGTTTAACATTTAAGTGTTAAACTATTACACAAATCATAATAGTATATGTTAGAAGATTCTGCCTTTATAATATCTCATAATTTCAATCAGTAGTTTAAGAGGAAACCGTTGTTGAATTTTACTAAGTGTATACATATTTATGTCCTCGACTGTACACACGGCTACAGATCAAGCTATACATTTCCAGTATAGGTTGATCTCGCATTGTATAGGATTTCCATACAATGGGAGGTCAGCTTATACTAGAAATGTATAACTTGAACTGTAGCCGTGTGTACATTCACCAGGCACGTGTGTATTTTGATAGCTGAATTTGAAGTCCAGCTTTGACCATGGATCATAACTGACCATGGAAACACAGACCTATATAAGAACAAAGTAATTCGTTCAATAGCTAGAATGAAATGTCAAAAGTAATCAGTACAGTTAAGCTCTCAAGTGGAAGTAATAGAAATGGATTTCCACTGAGTAACCCTGAATCAATTCAGTTTATTCAGCTTCTGACAGCGCAGATATATTTTACTTTTTAATATTTTTTTACATTTGATGTGCTCATTGTAAAAAATAATAGGATTATTATTATTTTTATTGTAAATGTCTTTTTATAACGAAAATTTCTTAGTTATAAAATTGATAACCAACGGACGGAGTTTATTGCTATATCAGTATCTATTTATCTATCTACAAAAATCTATATCTCATTCTGAAAAATTTTATGTTTATATTTCAAGCATTGCAATATTTGAAACAAGAAAGTATTTTAATAATTATTGTGTGTAAAATGTTATACAATACACGTGCCATAAGTTAAGGCACACGTATCTTTAGTATACTTTCAACCAAAAACAATAAATTCGCCTTTAATTTACAATTAAAACAATTCCAATATAACCAATACTTAAAAGGTAGCCAAGAGTTTAATTTTGAAAACCTGGAACAAAAGTATAAATTGTAAATCAAAAGAGATCAGAGTGAAGACTGACAAAGGGATCAAGTGGGATTAAGTGTAGAAAAGATAAAGGAAGATATTACAGGAGATCGAAAATATCAGAAGAAAAGTGTTTAAAAGAATAATAGTGATTAAAAATATGCTTAGTAACACAGATATAAAAAATATTGATGTATTTTTTTTAAACAATAACTTTTTAGTGAAAATATACCCAATAAAATCCATATCATTTATTAAAATTGTAAGTCAATTCGAACTGATAATATTTTAATAATTAAAAAAAAATACTTGTTACCATATCATGAAATATAACATTGATAACCTTAATTTAAAAGTGCAAGTTTGACATCCCTACAAGTTACAATAGTGACAAAAAAATAAACCTTATGCTCTAGCATTAAAACACAATTTTGAAAACAATGAAATAAATACAGAAAAATTTAATATTTACCAGTGAAGTGTTGGCATAATATTTTGTGGCTCAATAAAGTATAAACCTTAAAGATGTTACGTTAAGGTACAATTCCCAGTGACGTGTGAAACAATATAGTATCAAAGGATTTTGTGTTATAAAAGGAAGAGAATAAGGCTGAAAAATGAACGTGCCTATGAAAGGTGGGTCAGCACCAACAGTGGCGGTGGTACCACTACCAGAGGGTGAGATGGATGCTCTACTCCTCGGTAGGACTGCGGTGAGGACCTTTGATCAGTACATGAGAAATGTATGTATTTATTTAATGGTTCCCTTTTATATATAAGTTTTGTACTAGCATATTTCTAGTAGGACAGATTACCAATTACCTTGTCGGGCAAGAAGGTGTAATGCAACAACTCCGCTCTTTGGTTTGTGACTTCTCTATTGCTCATACATTCATTAAATTGTTCGTTTGCTTACCATCCACAGACATTTATCTAAATAGATAACGCAAGTCCCACCATCCGCATACACATAATACACTCGCGTCATCTATTTACATTTATATCTTTGTTTGTGACTTTTTAGTTTTTTTTTAAAAACGGTACAGCTTTTTCTTTTAGCTTCTGTTTTTAGTACCTGTCCTTCACGGTTTCACGTTCCCAGGATAAAAAGTAGCCTATTCCCTTCTCCATACCATAGGCGGTCTGCATGATACATTTAATCGTGATCGGTCCATTCGTTTTTTTTGAGTGATGCCTGAACAAACAAACAGACATATATAAAAGCAGCTGTTTTGGGGGCTATAATACATACCAATTAATTGATAAAAAAATTGGATTCCTTATAATAATAATAGATTTAAAAAAAAATAGATTTAAAATATTCGACTCTATATGAAATTTAAAGCAAAACTAATCTTTCAGGTCATGTTTTAAGTCATTTTCTTTAAATCATATGCTAGTACAAAACATAACCTATGCAATGTAAATAATTAATCGCTTATGTTTGCCTGCAGTTTTAGTAGCATGCTTAGACTAAAAATTATGTACACATAGCTATAAATAAAGTATAACCATTATATGCTGGCCCCGCGAACCTAGGCCTGATTCAAATTACCAGGGGTTTGTATATAATGGTTAAGCATAGCTCGATAGCTGTGTGCACTACTCATGCAAGCAGTTTCAAATTACATAAATAAATCCACAGAATGTCCCGCGTTGCTGAAAGATCAAATAAATTTTATGCCAAGAGTCGATGTACTCTATTTATCGAGTACGAAATGACGCCATTCGTATGGGCGGGCCACATCGCTCGAAGAGCCGATAACCGCTGGGGAAGAAATGTTCTCGAGTGGCGACCACGTACTGGAAAGCGCCGAGTGGGTTGACCAGGTGGACTGACGACCTGGTTAGAGTCGCTGGGCACCGCTGGATGCAAGCGGCCCACAACCTTTCGAAGTGGAAATCAATGAGGTAAGCCTATGTCCAGCAGTGGACATCCATAGGATGATATGATGATGATGACTCTATTCATACCAGGATAATGACCTATCTTTGCTGCATCTATGCTTCCTACAGCACAGCAATCTCACAATGATAAGTGATGATGTGGCCAAATGCACAAAAAGCCTAAAAGGAACTGGCTTTCAAGTGCAGCTGTCGGAACACACCGATAGGGGCTTGACAACAGATTTTCAACTTGAGCGTGGTAGCCAGCCAGGTGGGTACTTCAAGGTACTCTACCACCGTGGTCTATGGTTTCCTCACGATGATTTCCTCCACCAAAAGCTCAATTATAGAATTCGAACCCGGGACCTTCGTCTCAGCATCCGAGGTACCACTGTACTATCACCGCCTTCATCGCTTGGTGGATCTTCTACGCTTTGTTAAGAACGGCAACACATTGTCAAACTCTCTGATATTTCTAATGTCCATCGGCGACGGTGTCCACTTACCATCAGCTGAAACACCTGCCTGGTTATCAGCCTCATCCAGGAAACTTTCACATTTATAATTATTAAAGTACAAGCTCCGTAAGCTAAGCGTAAGCAAGTAAGCTCCGTGAGCTGTTTGTCGGTCTTCTATAGGATATATTTTGGAAAGTGTGCTACAGTATTGTTCAATCTTATTCCTCCATCCCCATTTCTCCATAGAACCACAAGATGCCGGAATGGAACTCTTTCCGGGGTCTGTGTTTCCCGACACCTATAACCTGGATTTATTCAAGGCCAGAGTGAATAGGCTTTTTCTGGGTAAGCGTACTACAGCCTCGGCCTCGTCATAGCTCCTCATGGGGTCAATCGTAGATCAAACGCAAGCTCATTTAATATTAAAAAAATAGCTGGCAGTGTGTGGGGACCAGGGGATCAGGCGGTGTATACACAATCCTGTTTCTTCCACTGCCAGCACAGCTCGCCTCAATTCTTTTTTATCAGGTTCAAGACTGACTTCAACAGTTGGTAAGTAGTTGGAAACTTGAACATTATGATTGTTTACGTCAAAATAGCCTGATAATAGATTTTGATAATAGATGGCATCACTCGTAGATTAGATCGCGCTATAATTATTCTCCTGGAGTTAAACAAGTTATCAAGCTCACATTTTGAATAGATTGGAATTGGATCTACATCTTACAAGAAGTTTTAATTATACCTACCTACAGTACGCTTTTAATCATGGTCCTTCGATCGAGCCGGATTTATGGCAATTAGCCGACCAAAGGTTTGCAAGTTGGCAAATCTTTCCTGACGGAGTCCTCGTCGGTGAAGATCTCTGGCTCCTGGAAACGGGGCACTGTGCTGTGACAGCACATCACGGGAGTCGGAGCAGCACCATCGTACCGCAGGGAGCGGTTACGAACATCGGTGAGGGAGCTACCAACCGGATTTCGGATAAGTGGACGGAATTTGGGGTATTTATTGAATGTCAACCGTACTATATACTGTGAGTACTTTTCAAAGTATTCTATAGGGACTTAGAATAGTTTCAAACAAAAGTTACCAACGGGGAACCTATACCCGATATAGAAACTTTGTGGCTAATTTGCATTTGTTTTAAAAAAAATGGAATTAATCAAAGTTCAGAATGACATTATGCAACAGTTGCAGAAAGCTAAAGTCAACTTCAAAAAGACTCCGAAAGACAGAATAACAAAGCAATTCATACAAATAAGAATACAAATTATAGATACAAAATGGGAGGAATATACAAAAAATCATTATGAAATTGTTAAAGGAAAAGGAACCGAACATAGCGAATATTTGGCAGAAGACCAATTCAGTGATACTGAGGAGTTTTATTTATTATTTAAAGCGGAATTGCAGGAGATGTTAGACAAGGTACAAGTAACCCTGGTTGATAGGAAACACGAAGATTCAGCGGATAGTCACAAGTCTTTCGTCAAGCTACCAAAGATAACGATACCTGTGTTTTCCGGTCACTATACCGAGTGGATCAGTTTTAGGGATTTGTTCATTTCGCTTGTACACAAGAACGACTCAATTGACAACGTTCAGAAGCTTCACTATTTGAAAGGACATCTTACCGGAGAGGCCGAGCGATTGTTACTACACATACCAATAACTAATGATAACTATCAGCAATGTTGGACTTTGTTGGAACAACGATATGACAATAAACAATATTTAGCCAATTGCATATTGAAGCAGTTCTTTAGTCTAAAAGCTATTCCAACGGAGTCTGCCAATGCCATTAAGCAGTTATTAGATAGTACCACTTGTATGTTACAGAGTCTTAGTAATATGGGGATTGATATTAAGTCATGGGATGTGATTGTTATTTACATTGTGAGCATGAAATTGGACAATGAGTCTCGAAAACTATGGGAAGCAAAGGTAAGCGAGTTAGTCAGTCATTCGAACAATTTGCCCAATTTTAGTCACTTCAAAGAGTTTCTGGAAACTCGGTTTCACTCATTGGAATTTTTAGATTCAAGGGCATCAATGCGTTGTAGACATAATTCGTATAATTATCCTACCAATAACAATACTAAGTCTGCGCATGTTGGTCAGGTTTTACATGTATCACAAATTGTATGTTCTTATTGCTCTCACGACCACCGAATTAGTACATGTAAAGAGTTTTTAAAGTTAGATTACACTGCTAGGCGTCACTTTGTACAGCAGAATAGGTTATGTTTCAACTGCCTTGCAAATAATCATTCAGTAATTTACTGTCGCACCATAGCATCTTGCCATATTTGTAAAAGGCGCCATCACTCATTGTTACACTCGAGTATCATTAGCCAGCCCGCTGTACATAAAGAAACAGAGCCTACCGACCTACCGTCTGCTAATACAGAAGTGGCACGTATGTCACAAGATTCATGTGAATCTCAGAGGGAGGACTTACCAGTAAAGAGTAGTTTTGTTTTAGGAAGGGTAAGTCACAATTCTTTACTACCTACAGCTTTGGTATGCGCTAGATCGGAAGCTGGATTGACACAACAGTTGCGTGCGCTCATCGACCCAGCTTCTCATCTTTCCTTTGTGACTGAATCAACAGTTCAGTTACTAAAGTTAAGAAAGAAAGCAATCAGGGAGAATCTATCAGGCTTGGGAGGCGAACTAAGCTTGGTTGCAAAATCAAAGGTAGATATTACACTTCATTCATCTCATAATTCTGAATATGCGATCAAAGTAGAAGCTTATGTTTTAGAAAAACTGACAGGTTTATTGCCACCAAGAGAAGTACTTGTGGAGTCATGGCCAATTTTGAATGAAATTAAGCTTGCAGATCCAGAATTTAATGTTTCTAACAAAATTGATATTTTGCTTGGATCTGATATTTACGGTCATTTAATTAAAAATGGGTTCAAGAAATGCCCCTCAGGTTCACTAGTCGCCCAGGATACAGTTTTTGGTTGGGTATTAACCGGTAGTAATAAAGCCGCACCTACATCAAGTCACATGGTTTATCCACTATACGCAGAAAAAGTGGCTGACACAAAAGGGCAATCACGGAATAGGTATAGCTATAGCAAAAATAAACATAAATCTAAAATTATTTGATGGGTTCATTTCGTATATCAACTCGGAATACTCCGAGTGGGGGGGCGGATTCGGTGTGCGCAAATAGAGTAGGCTCAAAATTTATGATGATAAGAGACATTGAATTATTACACATAGAAACAAAGTACACGCGCGAAAAATTATCCATTCAATTGAAGCCATATATGGCTTCATTTGACCGACGCGCTGTCAGTGTATTGAGTGACGTTATAGTGAGTACAGCTCTCAGAAAAATAATAAATATGACGGTTTGTGCAGTAAAATTGTGTCATAATTCATCAGGGACGAAAGATAAGAATTCTGATGTAACATTCCACAGGAAAGCCACTAATTTTATTGCGTAATTCATCTAAAATATCAAAATTCAGAAATAAAAATACTTCACTCAGATTTCGAGCAAAGTGTTGCCAGCTGTTTGTATGCGATATTTGCGTTGTTTTACGTAATTGATACTGAATTGTTATTATTAAAGTAATTGAGTAAATATAAAATAAAGTAATCCGATACCTAGGTGACTAGCTGTCCCCGTCGGTTTCACCCGCTTCTTAGGATAAGTTTAGTAGCCTATAATACTCGGGATGATGTAGCTTCATATTCATCATTGAATTTGAATTTTATATGTGTGTGTATGTATGTTTGTCCACGCATATCTAAGAAACTATGACAATTAATTGTTTCGGAGATATGCGTGTACAAACATACATACACACACCTATAAAATTCAAATTCAATGATTGTTACCATATTTTTCTATTTGCTAAAATTTACTTAACTAACTTCAGTTTACAGACTTTTAAAATTTTAATTTTATGTATTGTGTTAATGATAATTACCTAATCATATATAATTACCAAGGAAAGCTACAAACTGTACGATCGTTCATAGCTCTGCACATTGTCTTGGTTTATTATGTTAAAATACCCCACATAAGTACTATGAAACATAACCATTAAACTAGTAATAAATAAATAACAGGCCTGTGTCTATGACAAATTATCGTAGATGCTTACTTCCAATTTCACTAGTAGGCGAAATCGGAAGGCTAATTTTACCGAAAAAAATCGTTTAGCTTGCAACATTACTCGTGCGCTTGTGTGCGTGTCAGCGAGTGTAATTATATGGTACTACCGCACATATTGGTTGTCAAGTGGCTTACGTTTCGCGCGGATTTTTGTTCGATACTTCGGTTCTAAGCGTAATAATTCAATGGATAAGAGAGTTACCACTAAAAAGACTTTTAGCAACCGGGATCATTTTGTTTAGTGGGGTTGATTATACAAACCTACTTAATATAAGAGTATGCTATGTCCTGACCCTACCAAGTAGTACCAAGTTGTACTAGGAATGTAATGTTTCTTTATTTTGTATCTCTACAATAGTTGTTCATTTGAAATATTATTTCTGACAAAGTTACGAGAGTTGGATTTACATAACGCGCGGTATTGAAAAATTTGTATTGATTGACACCTTAACTTATCTAACAATAGGTCTAAGGATTTTACGTTCTGTTTTATACATCATGTTTTTTTTTTTATTACCTTGTGTTACCTATTATCTTGTGTTACCAGTTACCTTGTGTTACTATTGCTTTGTTTTACCTATTACCTTGTGTTACCTATTAGCTTGTGGTACCTATTACCTTGTATTATGTTAATGTAAATTTTGTTATACTTGTCTGCTGATGCTTTTCTAATTAATGGTAAGTTTAAGGACTGTCGTCCTTGGTGGGCAGTTATGTTTACGTCAAAATAGCCTGATAATAGATTTTGATAATAGATGGCATCACTCGTAGATTAGATCGCGCTATAATTATTCTCCTGGAGTTAAACAAGTTATCAAGCTCACATTTTGAATAGATTGGAATTGGATCTACATCTTACAAGAAGTTTTAATTATACCTACCTACAGTACGCTTTTAAACAATGATAAACATTATTATATGATACCAGGGTTACATAATCTGTATTTCTAATACAATAAAGTTCAGACAGCATGATTTTTTTATTAATACCGTGACTGACTGTTCTTATCCCTGCAATATCTTATGGAGTGTAATGTCAAACAAACAAACACAAGAACCAAATTTTTAGAAGTGTTTGTAGAAGGATTATTATGACATCATCATCTACCTGTCCTGTTCCCAATCACTAGGGGTACCAGCCATACCTGCATTCACACCTTTCTTAAGCCTATCATCTTTCACACAATCCATCCATCTCTTCTCCGGTCTTCCTCTTCCCGTATATCTATCCGCATTCATATTCATAACTCTTTTAGTCACGTAGCTTATAAACGGTTCCCTCTCAACTCAACAGTCACTGGTGCTACTTTCAAGCTTCCTTTCCTTATGTACTCATTCCTTGTCTTATCCTTTCTTGTCACTCCACAAATCCATATCAACATCCTCATCTCAGCTTCAAGCAAGATAAGACAGGTAACATAAAATAACACAGTAAATAACTTGAAATATGAAATTTATTGAAGTTCGTTCGGTTCATGTTAAATAGGTCAATGTTAGCTCGGGGCCATTTTGAAATAATAGTTTTATTTTACTGAACTGGAAAGACAAAAGCGGAACTTTCATCGACAATTTTATCGGGAAAGGGAATTCGATTCTATTTATTAATCAATCTGTTAACATAGCGTGGATTTAATCTCAGAGTAGATAAATACTACGCAGAGTAGATAAATACTACGTACAAATTTTATGATGCTTCCTGAAAGAATATTTTAGATAATGATCAAAAAACACTATAAGTCAACTAAGTATATGTATAGAGGACTGATACTGATTATGAAATTATACTATATTTTTTAAAGAAACAACTGCACTTACTACACAATGTAAGTTATATCATAAGTTTTGACGTTATTTAGGAGGTGGAATAAACTCTTTTTACTGTCCTCCTGATTTGACATGACGTTCATAAAAAAAGGCGCTAAAATAACACTTTAGCTCGGCAATACATTGGCAATTCCCTATATGGTACTGACAAAAATCAGCACGATGCGTTGACCACTTAAGAAAATGTGCCCTAAACAGGCCATGGATAAGTATCGATTTTACACAATAATGATGATTGAATTCTGCGTTACTGTCACTGACACAACCAATCAAATTAATTGCTTGGTTGACTGTACGTGATGTAGTGATCCAGCTAGTACTGGCACGGTAATAGTAGATAACATTACCGTGCCTGGCACGGTAATAGTATGTACTTTGGCGAGCTAAGTACTGACTATTTAAATGCCCTAATTTGACCATCACATTACGGAAATTGAAAAGCAGTTGAATTTGACGCCATCAACGTATTAATCAAGCTCCTAGTTGCCTCATTATATTCCTAAGTTTACAATCTCAGCTGAAAGAATTTTGACACTCTCTTGAGTGTCTCGAGGCTTGAGTATTTTCATTCGTCACTCCTAAATTGGATTAATTTCGTCAATCCGTACCAATCAGACTAGCCTTTTATATTGATTGCTATTACCGTTCGATGAGATCGGCTTTATTGGACCCACAGATTAATAGGGCCAATGGCTGACCCTGCCTGTAATGAGAGAAAATTCTTATTTCAAAGTAATTTCTACTACTCATGTACTACTTTTGTTTTTATTTAATGCAATGTTTGATAGGAAGAATTAATAGGAGGCCCTCGACTCAATAGACCGCCGAGCCAGGAGACTCATCGGACATGGGTTTTTAATTAAGGCGAAACTCACGAGCCTCGACCATCGAAGAAAGGTTGCTTGCTTACAGGATATATTTTGGAGAGTGTGCGCAGGAATTGTTCAACCTAATTCCACCATCCCCATTTTTACACCGAACCACAAGACGCCGGGAAAATTTTCACCCGTACGTTGTTGACATACCGAAAATACGGACACAGCGTTTTGCATCCTCATTTATAATGCGGACAGCAAGGGAGTGGAACTTGCTTCCGGCGTCTGTGTTTCCTGACGCCTACAATCTAGGAACTTTCAAGGCCAGAGTGAATAGGTTTCTTCTGGGTAAGCGTGTTTCATCTTAGGCTTCGTCATCGCCCCGTATGAGCTGACCCAGTGGCCAAACGCAAGCCCATTTATTAAAAAAAAAAAAAAAAAAGGTTGAGCTTTTGGAAAACATAATGAGGCAACTAAATCAAGGCTTGTAGGGCTCGCCTGGCTGGCTACCAGACCAAACTCATGAAGAAAATATATCGTTATTATAGTTTTTTGTACTTGGGAGCCGGTTTCCTTGAAAGTCATGCGTGCTTACCACCTGTGGCCAAATCATGATTTCCCATCAGACCTCCAACCAATTGAGATTTCGGTCAAAGACATGCCATCATCACCTTTTTACCACCGCACCGCTCGCCGGCGATGTGGAGTTCATCCTCATATCCTCGAGCCGCGTCGATCGTCCACACAACGGTTCAGTCGGACGTTCCTACTGCGGACCATTAGGATGTGGAATGAGCACCCCATTACGGTTTTCCCTCAGCGCTACGATATGGGGTTCTTCAAAAGGGGCGTAAAAGAGCTCTTCAAGGTCGGCAACACATCGGCAATCCCCCTGGTATTGCAAATGTCCATAGGCGGCGGTGACCATTTACCATCAGGTGGACCGTCTGCCTGTTTGTAAAACTAATTTGAATACGAACGAGCACACTGCGAGCACGATTCGCGTAGCGTGGACGGGCTTGCGAGCCTCGAACGAGCATTCGTAGCGTGCTCGACTGCGCTACGCCCGATTGTCAGTTTTTTCACGAACACAGGGATTCGCATCGCGCTCTTTGTAGGCTCGCATTAGCAGTTCAATCGAATAAGTAGTGACTGAGTTGACCCGAAGCGTGACGATCATTTCCCGAACGTCTATTTCCTTTAAACAATATTTATAACAAGTCCTTTATTATGCCCTGTCCAATGTCTACTAGCATTTCATTCTACTACAATCTTCAACTCAAAGTCAAAGTTAAAGCCATTTATTCAATTTAGGAACCAGAAGGGCACTTATGAAGGTCACATTTACTGAAGTTACCACTGGTTCGGAACTCGGCCTTCAACTGAGAAGAATCCGGCAAGAAACTCAGCAAGGTTACATTTTTTGGCTTTTTTTTTCCTAATAATTAACAATAATAAAGAGAACATATGCCTAAGCATAGATGCAGACGAAAAAAGAACAAGAAAATAAAATAATAAGCTACACCAGACCTGTATACAAGACCTAAATATACTCGATTCCAACATTTATCTCTCGTAAAGCGAATGAAATATTTCCATATACAAATAAATTCTGATATTGGATCCGATTCTATTTACTTATGCCAAACCAAACGCCGGAGTGCAACATGCTTAGTATGATACGATAAATATATTGTTGGCACGGATAGACACCGTGCGATGTTTGCACAAAGTATGGACGAGGGCAAAAGTTTTGTGAATGTAAACTGCCGGGTGCTTTTGTTAAATTGGTAAAGTTTTTTTTATGTAAACTCTCGGCCTTTTTATATTTTTTGGGGTAATTCTGAAGGGATCTATTTTTAACAGATGGAAGTGAAATTTGTGTTTTTTAATTCCCTTAAAGTTACGCAATGCTTATGTCGGGTGTTTCTATTGCTGATCATTAGCATATGGAATGAGCTCCCCGTTATGCTTTTCCCGAATCACTAAGACAGGTTTGTTTTCTAAAAAGGCGTCAAAGGTCTAGGTATAACGTGTTTTATGAACGCGTCCATTTACCTCATATTTTCAACCTGTCATCTCAGGAAAACCAATTTATCCATCTTAATATCAAACGTCCAAAAACCCATTTGGCTCCTACGGCTTATATTCTAGGAAGGCAACCAACGTAGGTCGTTTCATTTTCGGTTATCCTCTTCATATGTGGAAGGATATATATGAAGGTGACTTGATATTCTTCACTCGTTAAATCACGTGACTTTGATCCTTCCTCGTAACTTCTCTTTATCTTCTTTGACCATCATAAATGCGACTTTAATATGTCCGTATTACAAACGGTTCTCATTTGAATCTGAACTTAACAGCAGAGTATTTTCGGTCGATCTTTAAATTAATTTCCAAGACCTAAGCTTAACTTTATTCGCGAATAAATTTAAATTAAATTAACCTAGAACTACGAGCCTCGAGGCTTCACAACAAGGAGGCTTAAAAACTATGTGACTTAATAATTTGTAGTTGTGTTTTAAAGAGTGATTTGAACTTAAAGTACTTTGTGGATGTTTAAAAGTTTGTTCAAAGCTGTACTATTCTTATTAGTGAAGATGTCGACACAAACAATTTGATTGATCTTAAGATATTTTTTTGGAAACAAAAATAATTGACGCAGATATAAATATAAAAATATTCTATCGTCAATATTAAAATTAATAGTGTTTAATTTTATCTTCCGACCATTTTGTGGGATAATATTTTATTTATTTATAATTACTTATTATTTTATTTTTACAATATTTCACTCTTTTTTGTTATATTTCATCCCACTGCTGGGCAAAGGCCTCCCCCTTCTTCTTCCACTCACTTTTTTCCCTTGCGAATCTGTGCCATACTGCACCTTCAAAGTTAACCAGTTCGTCTCTCCATCTAGCAGTTGGTCTACCTCTTCTTCTTTTAGCATCTGTTGGGTACCATGTAGGTGCAATGCTGCTCCATCTTTCCTCACTTGCCCTCGATAAATGGCCCGACCAATTCCATTTTCCTGTCTTTGCTATACGAATTACATCTCTTACTTTACTCTTCTGTCTAATATCTCTTTTCGCAACTTTGTCTATCAGTTTAATTCCTAGCAAGCTTCTTTCCATATTTCTCTGGGTCACCTTTAGCTTTTTCACCTGATTCTTAGTAAGGACCCAGGGGCCTTATTAAGGGGATAATATACCTAGTTAATATTTCTTAGACGACTATTCCAAAAATGTTCTAATAAATTTCTTTTAAATCTTGTTAGATATCATTGACGTAAATATCTCAAAAAATCCATTGTTATATACTTATATATCTTGGTTTTTGAGAATGAAAAATAAACATACCGTAATCTCATTTGGAACGCTAGAAATTCTTTAGCTAGGCTCAAACATAATTATAATTCTAATTAAATTTCCACTTTAGTGACCGTAATAAGTAAACATTTTTAGTAAAAATTCACCGTCTGTTTGGACAAAGTAACGTTTATTGTTCTTTATTGTTTTAATATTGAATTGTTTAAATGCTTTCTTCTTTATTTGTATTTTATATATCAACTATCAATCAGTTTTCAGTTTTTGTAATTTCTTACATTGTGACAGAATTGTTACATTGTAATAATTACTCTTCTATTAAAAAAGAACTAAAAAATTACCCTGTTTATATAAAATGATAAATATGATAAATCAACGCAAAGCCCAAACCGCTGTACCTAGAGTCTTGAAATTTTGATGTTAAAATAATATAATCCGCTTCGATCAATGAAATGTTGATAAATTCATTCGAAAGTGAAGACATGATTTATTCTGCCACCATTGTCGATATGAATGAGTTGGTAAATTATCCTGTTAATTTTTTATGCTGGAGTTGATTTGCGGCAATACTGTTTCTCCCACGGCCAGTTTTATGTGGTATGCTTACCAAAGGGAGAGCTGAACTTTTGTCAAATATCACATGTAGTGGCTGGTAATAGCCATGTCGAAAGCTATATATATTGTTAAAATAATTCATATCTAGAAAAAAAAAACTACGCGAACGAAGTCACGGGCGAAGTGTTAGTATAAAAAGAAGTGAAATGTCTACAAAAATGTATGTTAGTCTCGATTTAGATTACTTGACCATAAGTAGTGGGATCATAATAAATATCAATAATAACAAAACAATGCATTATATTATTTAATTGATTAATTTTATACATATAAATATGAGATGCTATTGTACTCGTAAACATAAAAGTTCTTTCTCTCTTCTCTTTAAGACTTAAGAACCGTATTTGGGGGAACTAACTCAGAAGGTACATTGTATTTGTAAGCCCAGGGGTGCCCCTCGTGATAAATTGATACATCCTTGAAGAACATATTGGGTTGCTTGAAGTAAGGAACCTTCACGGGGCGGTCCAATGGATAACCGAAAGGTTTGTGCTCACGGATATACGCCTCGAAAGGTTCAATATCTGTATCTTCTGCAGAATTAAACGGATAAACAAACACAAAGAGCTGGAAGGGATAACCGCCGTGTGTTCCCTTGGGTAACATCAGCCTCCTAGGCAGTGAGCTGTATTTTACAGCCATGTCGACAGGAATTAGGCCTTCATCTAATAACTTGTAGATTTCAGTGATAGAAAGAGAATCTTTCTTGAAGGTCCTAAAGTTCTCGGATTTGCGTACAATAGAGTTCTGGCCAGGTGTAAGCTTCTGTGTGAACCAGTCCAACTCGAAGAACTTCATCCAGCTCTCCTCGATGCTGAAAGGGTAACCCTCGTTATCGTATTTTGGTCCGAGGAAGATCTTAATAACGGCATCAGCTGCAACGTCAGATTTAATGTCAATTGTGACAGTGAAAGGCTTCTGGTTTAGACGAGCTTGACGGACCTTGAAGGTATGGGGGTAAGATTTCAATTGGTCCTTGCTGTACGAGAGCATATTACTGGCATCGAAGTCGTAGTGTTCGAAGAAAGTGATAAGTTTGTCTACTTTCACATCGTTAACTTTAACTCCAACGAAATTAAGTTTATCAGTTGGATGAGGCTCCAAGTATTCTTTGAAGTCTACAATGTAGTCGAGAATTCTGTTGTACAGCTGATAGAAGGCGGGGTCACGCAGAGACGTCTGGTAGAAGTCTAAGGCGCTGGGTACGAAACTGTACCTATATTAAGAGAAAATATTAGTAAATAAGAGTAAATTAATGTTACTTTTTTAAAGAAACTTTGAAATCTACATTTAAAACATGGCGGGTAAAGCTCCAAATACAGACAATTCAATAAGCTGGTATCGGCACACAAGTTAATTAAGAATTTTTATGTATGGAAAACTATTGTTCCTACTTAATTTTAGTACAGATAAGTTACGAAATAAAAATCCTATTAATATTTTACCACGAGTAAAAGAAACATACTTATCGAACGGCTTAGGTGCAGCACCTAGGACGTTACGGGCGATGATTTCATATGAGCGCTGATAGTCTTGCGTAATATTTAACTCGTACAGATCAGCATTAGCTTGCCAGTAGTTGCCAACGAAGTTGACAGCCTTGGGGTTATGGAAATCAATTTCTTGCTCGTACTATAAAAATAAGACAAAAAAAATACAGAAATACATCAGGCAGGGAATTAATAAATCGTTACTGTTCGAAAATAGGACTTACGGCCTTGAAGTGACCTCGTTGAAGGAACTGGACGAACGACTTTTCATAAGCGTCAAGGAAACGCACTTCTTCGTAGTTGTTAACTGTGTGCATGTCGAAGTATTCACTTCTTTGGGCAAAAGGTGTAGCCTTGGAAGTAAGAGCAGGGTAGTAACCAGTCTTGATTGGAGAGAACCATGAGAACTCGGGAGTGTTGTCCAAACCATTAGTGAGTCGCTCAAGGTAGTAACGAGCCAGAAGTTGCTGATAGAAGTAGTAGTAGAATTCACCACGACGTTCCTTGAAGGTTCCGAATTTGTTGGAGCTCCACCAGAAAGGTAAGTGAGAGTGGAAGAAGTAATAATAGGAGTTCCAGCCAATATCTTCAGTGAGATAAGATAATCTTTGTTCTTCATCGGGATAGCTCAAGGAGTTAGAATAGTTTGAGTAGTAAACAAAATCATCCTTCTCCAAGAAGATGCCATATTCAGCCGCTTGCGTTGGGTTCGGTAAACTGTCCATCATCTTGGTCTTGAGGATCTTCCACTGCGTATCCCAATTGGTAAAAAGTTGGGGATAAACTTCGTATGGGGCAGGCAAAACAACACCATGGGTATCCTCTCTCTGAAGAATGGCAATGTAGTACGCATATAAGAATTGCCCTTGGTTAAGGTGCACGCGTGCGTACGCAGCAGTTTTATAGAAAGTTTCGAAGTCCTTCGCGTAGAAGAATAAGTTGAAAAGTGCAATAGCCTCATTCCTCATTCTCTCGTTGAAAATGGAGAATTCGTAGTACTTGGGCAGGAAACCAGTCCTGTAAAGCTTCAAGAAATCATCGACCGCCTCCTTGTTCTGAAAAAAATATTTTGTACTTACAATTATCAAAACAGTCTTAGTATCGAAATTGTACCAAAGTACATCCTACTAATATTAAAAATGCGGAAGTTTGTGATTATGGATGTATGGATGGATGTTTGTTACTCTTTCACGCAAAAACTACTGAACGGATTTGGATGAAATTTGGCACACAGATAAAATATGTTCTGGATTAACATATAAGATACTTTACATCTTGGGTAAACATACTTTCCCTCGGAAATGCGGGTGAAACCACGCGGGACAGCTACTATATTCTGATGGCTGTGCCTCCACTGTCCCATGACCCAAAAGTTCTTCTTTGAATTTTAATATTACGAGGGCATAAATAGGGATTAATTGTCTTTGTCAAACAATGTGACAGACATAACTCCACGAATAAAAAAACTTAAGTGGCAATGGGCCAGTCACGAAGAAAGGAGATCAATAGGAGGTCGATGGAGCAAACAAGTTTTATAGTGGAGACCGTGAGGTGACTGTATTGTATAACGCTCCCCATCCCGATGGATTTTCGATCTCAAAAAGGTGGCCGGACTGGGCTGAATGTGGGTGGCAAGGAATCGGAAGGAGAGGCGCGCTCTGGGAAATGACTATGTCCAGCAGAGGATAGAGAGACTGATGATGATGAAACAGGGATTAAAATATTCGCGATAACTTACGTAGTAGCTTTCAATGTTTGCTTCGACGTCGTAGTCAAAGCCAACTTTGTAGTAATCAGATTCGGTGTCAACATTTTCGATGTGTTTGAAGAGCGACAAAACTTTCTTCAGCAGTTCGATGAATTCAGGCCCAGCTGAAATAAAATATCGGTTCGGTAAACTTGTAAACATGCTTATTTTCCTCAATTGCTATTATTATAGGCAGTAATAATAGCTCAATGCATAGAGGAAAATATCGAACAATACAATTTCACAACAAATCAGTGATTTTACATTGATTTTGAACAATAAGGACAAATCAGAGCGCGTTTGCATTATCTGCCTGCCCTCTTCGCAATCATTTGGGGTCGGCACAATGTATTATGTCACCGTATGTTTGTGAAAGCCGTTAGTTTATAATCTACCTAGCGAGATTATAAACTCTCCGCCGATAAATTGTGAACTGTATCGTACTGCTTACAATATACCGTATTAATTTCCGATAGTTTATAATCTATCTATGATAAACCGTCGTATTGTAAACTGGCATCATACTTGAATACTTCGGAACGCACTTTGCGAGCTGATTGGTTAAACGTCATGTGTTCCGCGCCACCATCTTTGGCGATACGTAAAGTAGTTGATTGTTTTTATTGTCTCTTAAAAAATATATATTGATTGACATATTTAATTGTGAACTCAAACAATTAAATGTGCATTTATTTTATTTAACTCCATTATATTTGTTTTCTAACTCTATGAAAACAAAACGAACTACCGCCAAGACTGATTAATCAGAGACGGTTCACAATATGACGGTTTCACAACGTTAGATTATAAACTATCGAGAATGAATGCGTTTTACTGTAGGCATGGTACAGTTCACAATATATCGGGGAGTTTATAATCTCGCTAGGTAGATTATAAACTGACGGTTTTCACGCTTCTACGTATACGCTTCTCCCATTCGTCCCTTCGTCTTCGTATCCGTCGTACCAGCATTCACTCTTTTCTTACCCATGTCAACTTGCACGCAATCCATCCAATTCTTTTTCGATCTTCCTCTTCGGAGCGCATTGTCGCTGGTGAGAAATTGGTGGAATAGATTTCAAGTAAAATTAACGTCATGGTGCTACTTTGGATTAATTATACGATGGTCTCTTGTGACTAAGAATTAGTATGGTATCCGTTAAATTGAATGGCTGCACTCCGGTCTAATCCCTCAGAGAAAACCCGGTACAAATGCGTTGTATTCATGAAGAAATAATCCCGTATAATTCGGATATTGACGTTATATTATTTTAATCTAATAACAAATTATTTTGATGAAATTACATGAATATGAGCTTAATCCCTTTGAATTGCGGCGGGATTTTGTTTTTTTTTTAATTTGCTATTTTGATATTCCAATCATGTGAGTTTTTTTTTGTTTTGGGATTAGAGCAAATATAAACTCAAAACCTATCAACTTTTTTTTTTTTATACCACTTAGGTGGCAAACAAGCTTACGGCCCGCCTGATGGTAAGCGGTTACCGTAGCTTGCAACACCAGGGGTATCACGCGCGCGTTGCCAACCCTGCAAAAATTTCACACCCCTTTTGAAGACCCCCCCCCAACCCAACCAAATCCCCCCCCACCCAACTTAACAAGATTAAGTCGGACGTAAGTGCTTACCTCGCTTGTAGTGGTTCTCGTCCAGAGGACCGGTTTTGGCTGCTGCCAGGGCTAAGAGGCCCACTAGGATGAGGACAGCCTTCATGGTTCCCAAGGAAGCGGTGAACTGCACTCAATGAAGTCAGACGCACAATTTATACCATTTTGAATATGCCTTATCTTGTTTCCAAATAATCAAATCCGTAGCAACATAATGTTTTGCTTTCTTTATCAAGTTATCAATAATGACCTCTTCACTGCATCTCATCAACAAATATTTTGGTAAATAAATCGCAGTAGGTACCTACCTAGTGAATGGTTTTGTATTTTATATAATTGGACTGTTTTACGAAAAACTTAAACCGACTTCAAAGTACACTAAGAAGTAATCTCAGCAAATGAAACCTTCCGAACCGGTATTAGAGTATATTAGAGTCAGACTTTTCATAAGTGCCTGCGAAGGTCTATTTGAATAAATGATTTTGAATTTTGAATTTTGAATTTTGAATCAAATCCTGATCTGATGACAATGGGACCAAACGGGAAGTGTACCCTTCCAGTCAAAAAAAACAATTTTCCAAATCAGTTAATAAATGACGGAGTTATGAGGTAACAAACATTAAAAAAAAAAAAAAAAAAAACAGTCGAATTGAGAACTTCCTCCTTTTTTGAAGTCGGTTAAAAATAACTGATAAGGTTTTATTTTATAAGAATGCATTCTTATGATATTTAGTCGGAGAATGATGGGAGACGCGAGGATAAGTGATCTGGTCCAGTTTCTAATACTAGGCCAGGAGTCACCAAATGGCGGACCGCAGTTCGGATACGGACCGCTGGCTGACCAATTTTTTGCGGACCTTATGTAATTAGTACACTGTGTAATCCTTACTAATTATAAACGCGAATGTTTGTATATGTGGATGTATGTTACTCTTTCACGTCAAAACGACTGAATGGATTTTAATGAAATTTGGCACACTTATAGAATAAGTTCTGGATTAACACATAGGGTACTGTTTATCCCAGGAACCGGAAGCGGGTGAAACCGCGGGGTGCAACTAGTATTTATTATTTATATATAACAGGTGGAGATTTTGAGATGGCATATTTTTGAAACCTATGTTGGGTTAGTCTAAAAAATACTCTCTATAGTAAATGTCAACCTTGCTCGATCATAATGTATGACAAGTAAAAATTATATTTTGAGTATTCAGTGTTGGTCCCATAGTAAAAGTTGTTCAGCATGACTAACCCAATATAGGTTTCGAAAATATGCCATCTCGAAATCTCCACCCAGTATAATATATTGTTAGGTTACAGATCATTTTAAACAACGGACCCGATATGAATCTATTGGTGATCCCTGCACTAGGCAGCACGTTATTCCGTATTACCATATCCACAGAAAGAAATTCCCTTTATAATCAATGTAAATTCAATCGAACTTTACCCTTCTCTGATCGACTGTTCAGTAAGTCAAGTGCATCGGTAATCTATCTCACTTGCACACAAGTTCATTGAACATTCGCTATCTCACTTACTCGACATTGATGTTATTCACCGGCGCGTTAACTGCAGATAATCAACGCTTCTGTTTGGTTGAAACGTCAGACTTGGATTTATTGTGAGTTTGGCTTCTAGTATTGTCTTAAATCAGTGTAGTGGAGGATTACCTTTATCTGTTGTGCAATATTTATTAACTATCTCCCGTGTTAGGGTTACACCCGTATTTTCGCTGGATTATATGGTTTTTGAGATTAAATTATAGAACAAAAGACAGATAGAACGCGCGGAACACGGGAGTGAGGCCAAAAAAGCAAATACAAATTGAAAAGCACATACCTGGTATTCGCTTTTGAATTCGTATTTGCTTTGTTTCTTAACCAGAGTCTTAACCAACCACGCCAGCTGGCCCGTCAATTATGATTGTTTAATCCAAAAATTGTTAATTACCACCAAAGATTTACACGAAGCGCAAACTTGGAACTTATATTACGGTCTGTCACGTTTCTAACCTAACCTAACCATCTGTATTTGGTTGGAATGCCCCGAGTCGAGAAATAGCGCAATAATTTCTTCATTAAATTTAGTGATCATTTACTAAATTTGGTTTCGTAGTACAATTTTAGGTAATAGAGGTTTTTGGTCACAAAATTCTTTGGTGGTCATTATATTTTCTACCAATAATAACAGCCGCGGTTGAACATCACCAGCAAACAGTACGTTAATAACATGGCTATCTATTTTACGCGACAGTACTTAATGTTTTTACACTCACTAGATAAAATGAAGGCCATTGGTCAGGGCGGATTTAGTATAGAAGATGCGATACGATACGTCGTATCGTAGTCGATATTACCGAGATTGAACGAGTAAATTGTTAAAAAAAAATGAAAATGAAAATATTTACTTTATGGAGAAGTTTTCAATAACGTATCCAAACAATAAAATACGCACATTTTATTGCCATCGTATTTACTTCATTTATTTGCCTTTTTAGGGTTCCGTAGCCGAATGGCAAAAAACGGAACCCTTATAGATTCGTCATGTCTGTCTGTCTGTCCGTCCGTATGTCACAGCCACTTTATTCCGAAACTATAAGAACTATAATGTTGAAACTTGGTAAGTAGATGTATTCTGTGAACCGCATTAAGATTTTCACACAAGAATAGAAAAAAAAAAACTATAAATTTTGGGGGTTTCCCCATACTTAGAACTGAAACATAAAAACATTTTTTAATAAAACCCATAAGTGTGTCTATGGATAGGTCTTCATAAAATGATATTGAGGTTTCTAATATCATTTTTTTTTAACCTAATTGTTTGCGCGAGAGACAATTCCAAAGTGGTAAAATGTGTGTAACTTGTACCCCCCTGTAACTTCTAAAATAAGAGAATGATAAAACTAAAAAAATATATGATGTACATTACGATTGTGACGTACATGACAGTGGTTTGAACGCGATCTAGTAAGTAGTTTTTTTTTAATACGTCATACATTGAAATTCATATCAAATACTCAGGTGTATACTACCATTTACCTACAGGTTGACTACGGAACCCTCGGTATGCGAGTCGGACTCGCACTTGGCCGGTTTTTTTTCATACAAAAAATCAGCAAACAAGCATATTACTGCCTTCCTTCCTCAATGAGCAATGGCGACCTTACTCACGCACATGAACACCATATTATTTTGCTGCAGTATACTCAGTGCGTAAAAAGCGCTATGCTCTACCTCTCTTAAAACTTCCGCTCTTCTCTTTCTCTTTTCGTTCCCTTATATTGTCATTGTCATCGAAAAAATATCAAATAATGAAAAGAAGAAGAAAGAAAGAAAAAAGATTTATTCAGGACAACACACAACATTACAAAGACTGTAGAAATTACAAAAAACTAGATTAAAAATAATTGGACTGTTTTACAAAAAAACCGACTTCAAAGTACACTAAGAAGTAATCAAATCCTGATCTGATGACAATGGGACCAAACGGGAAGTGTACCCTTCCAGACAAATTCCAAATCGGTTCACAAATGGCGGAGTTATGAGGTAACAAACATTAAAAAAAAAAAAAAAAAACACAACCGAATTGAGAACCTCCTCCTTTTTTTTAAGTCGGTTAAAAAAAACAAACAACCAATTTAAAACTACACAAAAATGCAATGTTGCGCTAACCCTCGCGCTGGTTTTCTGTCGAGGCCCACGTTCATGACATGACGAACATACAGTGACACAGTATCGACACGGTATAATCGTAATCGTATCGCCAAATGAAAGAGAGTTTAGGTGCGGCACATGTAGCCAACACCAATTATGGGTAATTGATCGATGACAGACGCACGGACACTCCCATTCTGTGTTAGCACTGGCTGCGGTAACGGGCAAAACGATGTATTTCCTATTTCATTTCGGCTTATTAACTGCGCATGGAAAATGAGCCAAAAAATGTAGCCAAATGGCAAAAAACGGAACCCTTATAGATTCGTCATGTCTGTCTGTCTGTCTGTCTGTCTGTCCGTATGTCACAGCCATTTATTTCCGAAACTATAAGAACTATAATGTTGAAACTTGGTAAGTAGATGTATTCTGTGAACCGCATTAAGATTTTCACACAAAAATAGAAAAAAAACAATAATTTTTGGGGGTTCCCCATACTTAGAACTGATACTCAAAATTTTTTTTTTCATCAAACCCATAAGTGTGGGTTGTCTATGGATAGGTCTTCAAAAATGATATTGAGGTTTCTAATATAATTTTTTTCTAAACTGAATAGTTTGCGCGAGAGACACTTCCAAAGTGGTAAAATGTGTGTCCCCCCCCTGTAACTTCTAAAATAAGAGAATGATAAATCTATAAAAAATATATGATGTACATTACGGTGCAAACTTCCACCGAAAATTGGTTTGAACGAGATCTAGTAAGTAGTTTTTTTTTAATACGTCATAAATTGAAATTAATATCAAATACTCAGGTCTATACTACCATTTACTTATATACCTACAGGTTTGTACGGAACCCTCGGTGCGTGAGTCTGACTCGCACTTGGCCGGTTTTTATTTCTTTTTGTGAAATCAGGAAACAGGTTTTGAGTTTATATGTTTGAAAATTATTCTAGTTAGTCTCAGGCAGTGCATATGCAGACTTTAGTTAAGTCTAGAAAAAAAGGATACCTTCTTTCTAAGATAGCGAATTCCGGCTGAAATTGTTACGGAAACTTACTTACTGATGCCTATTTATTATTATAATAACAAAAGTAATATAATTATCGTTTTAAAATTATCTGTTTTCATTACTAAAAGTGCACTAAACTCGTTAACTCACTTATGGGAATGCGTGGATGCGCTTTTTTTAGGGTTCCGTAGCCAAATGGCAAAAAACGGAACCCTTATAGATTCGTCATGTCTGTGTGTCTGTCTGTTTTTTTTTTGATTAGTTTAAACTTCTTACTACAGACACGTGGTCCATACTCTTTTTAGACAATATTTTTTTTACAAATTTTATGGTTTATAATTTTGAGTGAGTCCCATCGGACCCGGTGCCTCTGTCCCGTTAACGGGTCCGATGGGAAAAAAAGTGCCATCGGACCCGGTAGCTTCAGTGTGTGCGTGCACCGGGTCCGATGGCACTCTTTTTTCCATCGGCCTCGATTACTCTGTCCCGTTAACGGGGTCGATGGGAAAAAGAGTGCCATCGGACCCGGTAGCTTCAATGTGTGCGTGTACCGGGACCGATGGCACTCATTTTTAGATCCACCTCAAGAGGGCCATTGGCCCCGGTATCTCCCATCATCGGGACAGATACAAAACATAAAATTAGCCGGCGTCGCCGTTTTAACCGCCGGGAATGATGGCACGGATCAAGTTTCATATGCCAGTTTTATTATATAAAAAAACCTAAATCGACGTAGCTGAGCTGGTTACCAGGATAACAGAAGTTCTTAAGAGATTAGCTTGAGAAAATCAAACACAATTGTATATAGAGCTCACACGTATCCAAACAATAAAATACGCACATTTTATTGCCATCGTATTTACTTCATTTATTTGCCTTTTTAGGGTTCCGTAGCCGAATGGCAAAAAACGGAACCCTTATAGATTCGTCATGTCTGTCTGTCTGTCCGTCCGTATGTCACAGCCACTTTATTCCGAAACTATAAGAACTAACAAGTATCACAACAACTATAAGAACAACAGAGTTTCCCAACAGGTAGGCCTCAAAATGAATATGGACAAGACAAAAGTTATGTCTAATGTTCATATTCCGCCAATACCGGTGATTGTTGGGAGCACTGTTCTCGAAGTTGTAGACGAGTATGTTTACCTCGGACAAATTATCCAACTAGGTAGGTCCAACTTCGACAAAGAGGTCAATCGAAGAATCCAACTCGGCTGGGCAGCATTCGGGAAGCTCCGGCACATCTTCACGTCTAAAATACCTCAGAGTCTGAAGACAAAGGTCTTCAATCAGTGCGTGTTACCAGTGATGACATATGGTACAGAGACGTGGTCTTTTACTGCTGGCCGAATAAATAAGCTCAGAGTCACTCAGCGCGCTATGGAACGAGCTATGCTCGGAATCTCTCTACGTGACAGGGTTCGAAACGAGGACATTCGTAGGAGAACGAAAACTACCGATATAGCTCGTAGAGTTAGTAAGCTGAAGTGGCAATGGGCAGGCCACATCGCTCGAAGAACTGATAGCCGATGGGGAAGGAAGGTTCTCGAGTGGCGACCACGTACTGGAAAGCGCCGAGCGGGACGACCTCCAACCAGGTGGACCGACGATCTGGTCAAGATCGCTGGGCACCGCTGGATGCAAGCGGCCCAAAACCGTTCGAAGTGGAAGTTAATGGGGGAGGCCTATGTTCAGCAGTGGACATCCCTAGGCTGATATGATGATAAGAACTATAATGTTGAAACTTGGTAAGTAGATGTATTCTGTGAACCGCATTAAGATTTTCACACAAGAATAGAAAAAAAAAACTATAAATTTTGGGGGTTTCCCCATACTTAGAACTGAAACATAAAAACATTTTTTAATAAAACCCATAAGTGTGTCTATGGATAGGTCTTCATAAAATGATATTGAGGTTTCTAATATCATTTTTTTTTTAACCTAATTGTTTGCGCGAGAGACAATTCCAAAGTGGTAAAATGTGTGTAACTTCCCCCCCTGTAACTTCTAAAATAAGAGAATGATAAAACTAAAAAAATATATGATGTACATTACGATTGTGACGTACATGACAGTGGTTTGAACGCGATCTAGTAAGTAGTTTTTTTTTAATACGTCATACATTGAAATTCATATCAAATACTCAGGTGTATACTACCATTTACCTACAGGTTGACTATGGAACCCTCGGTATGCGAGTCGGACTCGCACTTGGCCGGTTTTTTTTCATACAAAAAATCAGCAAACAAGCATATTACTGCCTTCCTTCCTCAATGAGCAATGGCGACCTTACTCACGCACATGAACACCATATTATTTTGCTGCAGTATACTCAGTGCGTAAAAAGCGCTATGCTCTACCTCTCTTAAAACTTCCGCTCTTCTCTTTCTCTTTTCGTTCCCTTATATTGTCATTGTCATCGAAAAAATATCAAATAATGAAAAGAAGAAGAAAGAAAGAAAAAAGATTTATTCAGGACAACACACAACATTACAAAGACTGTAGAAATTACAAAAAACTAGATTAAAAATAATTGGACTGTTTTACAAAAAAAACTTAAACCGACTTCAAAGTACACTAAGAAGTAATCAAATCCTGATCTGATGACAATGGAACCAAACGGGAAGTGTACCTTCCAGACAAAAAAAAAAACCAAATCGGTTCACAAATGGCGGAGTTATGAGGTAACAAACATAAAAAAAAAAAAAAAACTTACAACCGAATTGAGAACCTCCTCCTTTTTTTCAAGTCGGTTAAAAAAAACAAGCAACCAATTAAAAACTACACAAAAATGCAATGTTGCGCTAACCCTCGCGCTGGTTTTCTGTCGAGGCCCACGTCCATGACATCACGAACATACAGTGACACAGTATCGACACGGTATAATCGTAATCGTATCGCCAAATGAAAGAGAGTTTAGGTGCGGCACATGTAGCCAACACCAATTATGGGTAATTGATCGATGACAGACGCACGGACACTCCCATTCTGTGTTAGCACTGGCTGCGGTAACGGGTAAATGTATTTCCTATTTCATTTCGGCTTATTAACTGCGCATGGAAAATGACTGAGAAATTTCTTTTTTTCTTTTTCATGAAATCAGGAAACAGACTTTAGTTAAGTCTAGTAAAAAAGGATACTGTCTTTCTAAGATAGCGAATTCCGGCTGAAATTGTTACGGAAACTTACTTAGGCTGATGCCTATTTATAATAACAAAAGTAATATAATTATAGTTTTAAAATTATCTGTTTTCATTACTAAAAGTGCACTAAACTCGTTAACTCACTTATGGGAATGCGTGGATGCGCTTTTTTTAGGGTTCCGTAGCCAAATGGCAAAAAACGGAACCCTTATAGATTCGTCATGTCTGTGTGTCTGTCAGTTTTTTTTTTTTTATTGGTTTAAACTACTTACTAGTCTTACTACAGACACGTGGTCCATACTCTTTTTACCCGACTGACCCGGAAGGAGGGTTATGTTTTTCGAGTGTATGTATGTATGTATGTATATATGTATGTATGTATGTATGTATGTATGTATGTATGTATGTATGTATGTATGTATGTATGTATGTATGTATGTATGTATGTATGTATGTATGTATGTATGTATGTATGTATGTATGTATGTATGTATGTATGTATGTAAGTATGTATGTATGTATGTATGTATGTATGTATGTATGTATGTAAGTATGTATGTATGTCTATTTCTTTGGCACGCTCTGCAGCCTAAACGGCTTGATGGATTTAAGCATATGGGGTGTCGTTAGATTCGTCTGAACTGTGGAAGTGTCATAGGGTATATTATTTTTATATGGCGTCTACAGATAAAAAAAGAGGGGGGGTATTAAAAACAAAAATTCCGTTATTGTAACAATATGGGTATCAAATGAAAGCTTGTGAACAGCCCTTTCCATATATGTATATACTATAATACTTTTGTGCTACCATTTTGACGTAAACTGCAAAAAAAACATGTTTAATGCAAGGACAGTAGGATACTAGTAGCGCTTACCGTACATAACTCACAGAGTTGCGATGGTTGTTAGCGTTACTTTACCGTACCGCTCATTTACTTAATAATACTTACAACTCATTCTGTATAAAACTAAAAAGTTTGAAATAAATTAAATTATTAAAAGAAACAAAAAACCCGACTTCGTAAAACAAAAATTAACTGAAAAGAGAAAAACAAGCTCTTTAATCTATAGAATTTTGAATATAACTTGAATTTTATAAGGTATTGCAGTCGGGGATAAACAAATATTACAAAAAAAACACATTCTTAGGTTATTGGTTTGTCCCCGACTACAATACCTTATAACATTCAAGTTATATTCAAAACTCTATAGATTAAAGAGCTTGTTTTTCTCTTTTCAGTTAATTTTTGTTTTACGAAGTCGGGTTTTTTGTTTCTTTTAATAATTTAATTAGCCCTTTCCATATATGTATATACTATAATACTTTTGTGCTACCATTTTGACGTAAACTGCAAAAAAAACATGTTTAATGCAAGGACAGTAGGATACTAGTAGCGCTTACCGTACATAACTCACAGAGTTGCGATGGTTGTTAGCGTTACTTTACCGTACCGCTCATTTACTTAATAATACTTACAACTCATTCTGTATAAAACTAAAAAGTTTGAAATAAATTAAATTATTAAAAGAAACAAAAAACCCGACTTCGTAAAACAAAAATTAACTGAAAAGAGAAAAACAAGCTCTTTAATCTATAGAATTTTGAATATAACTTGAATTTTATAAGGTATTGCAGTCGGGGATAAACAAATATTACAAAAAAAACACATTCTTAGGTTATTGGTTTGTCCCCGACTACAATACCTTATAACATTCAAGTTATATTCAAAACTCTATAGATTAAAGAGCTTGTTTTTCTCTTTTCAGTTAATTTTTGTTTTACGAAGTCGGGTTTTTTGTTTCTTTTAATAATTTAATTAGATAATATTTTTTTTACAAATTTTATGGTTTATAATTATCACAATTTGGACAACTTGGTCCGCGCAATAAATAAATTATTCTAATACATTTATACATATCTATACTCTGTTAATTCGTACTATCTAGTGTGTGTCTATCTGTTTGTCTGTCTGTCTGACTGTCTGTCCGTCATTATGTCACACCCACTTTTTTTCCGAAACTATAAGAACTATAATTGTGAAACTTGGTAAGTAGATGTATTCTGTGAACCGCATTAAGATTTTTACACAAGAATAGAAAAAAAACATTAAATTTTGGGGGTTCCCCATACTTAGAACTGAAACTCTTTTTTTTTTTAATAAAACCCATAATTGTGGGATGTATATGGATAGGTCTTCAAAAATGATATTGAGGTTTCTAATAATTTTTTTTTCTGAACTGAATAGTTTGCGCGAGTGGCACTTCCAAAGTGGTAAAATGTGTGTCCCCCCCCTGTAACTTCTAAAATAAGAGAAGAATAAACTAAAAAAAATATATGATGTACATTACGATGCAAACTTCCACCGAAAATTGGTTTGAACGAGATCTAGTAAGTAGGTTTTTTTTATACGTCATAAATTGAAATTCATATCAATTACTCAGGTCTATACTACCATTTACTTATATACCTACAGGTTGGTACGGAACCCTCGGTGCTCGAGTCTGACTCGCACTTGGCCGGTTTTTTTTCTTTATGTATGATGTAGATAGCTACATAAAGAAAAAAAATAAAAATAAAACTACCTACGTTTATACTATATATAACTACCCAAGTAGCATAACAAGCTGTATACAAGCTGTATTAAAGTTCGTTCTTATACTAGAAGCTAATCTCTGAAAATGGTATACATCGAATAAACCTTATCGTATATTATTGGTCAGAATGAATACGATAAAACCGACATTAAACGTGCCAAAACATTCGATTGAAGAATCCTCATGGTGCGTCCATGCTACGTGAAGCGAGCACGAGCCGAGGCTCGAACGAACAGGATTCTTTCGTTTCTCTCGATTTCAAGCGTGGATGAGCCTAAAACGAGCGCGATGCGAAACCCTGTGTTCGGGCGGAGCGCAGTCGAGCACGCTACGAATGTACGTTCGAGGCTCGCAAGCCCGTCCACGCTAATAGTGCTCGCACACTGCTCGTTCGTGGCTCGGCTCGTGCTCGGTTCGCCAAGCATGGACGCACCAAACTCCATTAAAATTGCTTCATTAAAAACCAAGAGCTCCAATCAACTTCAAACGAAATCCATTATTCGTTCTTTCATTCACTCCCATTCAGTGAGTGAACGGTGGAACTATACTATCAGTTTAAAGTGATTGTTAATTCCTCATGATTACTTCTCGACGAGTTTTAGAACAAATAGGATTGTATGTATATACAGGCCTGTGTTTGACCACAATCTCACCATAGGTAATGATGTGGCCGAAGGTGGTAAGCTCTAATATATGGAAGGTAAGCTATAATTGTACATTTGGTTACTATGTATACAGGTAGTTTTTTTTTTTTTTTTTTTTTATACAACTAAAGAATTTCATTAAGTCTGCCGCAGATACCTATTGCTGTCTTCAAATCCTACTGGTAGTTTAAGCAAACAACAAAAAACTCTTCCGCTTTATTAAATTAGTATAGATGTGACAGTTTGGATGTTTAGACGATTTCGCATCGATTGCTGAACGGATCTGAATGAAATTTGGTACATAGATAGATCTCTGGAAAACAATAGATCCTCAAAGAGAACCAGTTTCAAATTCAGCAAGTTTTCCATTTATTTTCCTATCTAGCAGCCGCTGAACTCCTCAAACTGATTGGAAAAAATTGGATGACTGTCTTCATACAAGTACAAGGAGTTTTGTAAGGATCCCAAATTTTTTAGAAAATATAATATAGCCTATGTCACCCGGGGATAGTGTAGCTTCCCAACAGTGAAAGATTTTTTCAAATCGGTTCAGCACTTTCGGAGCTATTCACTGCAAACAAACAAACAATCAAATCTTTCTTTATTATTATTATTATAAAGTATAGATTACAGTTGGATAGTAGGTTAGTAGGGTAGAAGGCTAGTAGGATAGTAGGATTGTGGGATTCTGTAACAAAAAAGTACCCGAGCTCCAGAGCAACAAAGTAATCCGTACCATAGTACATACTGAAAGAATAAAATAGGGGCTCGATTCTCGTAACAAAACTTCAATGATGTAGTAGCGACTTTGACGATTAAACAGTGTTTTTTACTATTATAATGTCAAATGAACGATTGAAAAACGATCCTATATACAAATTATTGAGGCATATACACGTTTGAATGTTTTTTATACAAAATATTTCACGAAGCACAATTTAAATAGTTGATGTGGACGGGCCAGTTGGCGCAGTTGGTTAAGACTCTGGTAAAGATTCCACATATTGCGCCGCAGGTCGTGGGTTCGATTCCCGCACAGGACATGCATTTATGTGCATGAACATGTCTGTATGTCCTTAGTCTGGGTGTAATTATGTATATTAAGTATGTAAAATAAAATAATAATAAAAATAAAAAATAAAATAAAAAAGCCTTTATTGCCATATCTAATAAATAATACAATGTTATAATAGTTACATGCTTAAAAATTTAACCTAATTTCTCAGATAGGGCCCCTCTTTGGGTAAAGGCCTCCTCCATTCCATTCCACTCGTTCCTATCCAGTGCTATCTCCATCCATTTGATGCTTGCCTCATCTTTCACCTCGTCAGCCCAGCGTTCCCTAGGGCGCCCTCTTCCTCTGTTACCCTGCGGCCTATTAAGTATGTATTTACAAACAAAAAGTAGTAGGTATATGTATTATATCAGTTATCTGGTTTCCATAGTACAAGCTCTGCTTAGTTTGGGATCAGATGACCGTGTGTGAGGAATGTCCCAGGATATTTATTATTATTTATTTATTTATTTCGCTACGATACCGCTGACGTTTTGTTACGAGCATCCAGCCACTGAGCTGCGTTCGTTCCTTTCAATTAACGAGCGCGTCTCTGAGGGTATGTGAGGATTGTTTGTGGGTCAAGTGGGCGTGAGGGTCAACCATATTCGTATCGGTTCCAACTTCACATCACTCTTAATGTGGAGAGTGACAAGTTGACTGAATTTTTTTGGTAATACGATAATTGGACCGCCGTATTTACTGTTCCCTGGGATAGTGCCGGGGCACGCAATTGTTTTCAGTGCGATTAGAATGTAAATATTATGTAATATGAATGAGGCAGAAACAGCTGCCAGAAAGCTGGGTATCCTCTCTAAGGTTAAGCGGTACTTCACGCCTGGGCAGTTGCTCCAACTTTATAAAGCACAAGTCCGGTCATGCATGGAGTACTGCTGCCATCTTTGGGATGGATCAGCTAAGTACCAGCTTGAGGCCCTCGAATCAATAGACCGCCGAGCCAGGAGACTCATCGGAGATGAGTCTTTAATTAAGGCGAAACTCACGAGCCTCGACCATCGAAGAAAGGTTGCTTGCTTATCGGTTTTCTACAGGATATATTTTGGAGAGTGTGCGCAGGAATTGTTCAACCTAATTCCACCATCCCCATTTTTACATCGAACCACAAGACGCCGGGAAAATTTTCACCCGTACGTTGTTGACATACCGAAAATACGGACACAGCGTTTTGCATCCTCATTTATAATGCGGACAGCAAGGGAGTGGAACTTGCTTCCGGCGTCTGTTTCCTGACGCCTACAATCTAGGAACTTTCAAGGCCAGAGTGAATAGGTTTCTTCTGGGTAAGCGTGTTTCATCTTAGGCTTCGTCATCGCCCCTTATGGGCGGGTCAGTGGCCAAACGCAAGCCCATTTAATTAAAAAAAAAAAAAAAAAAGAATCTAAGCTTGTTTTGAAAAGAGTAATTGCTGAGTTTATTGCCGGCTCTCCTCAGCAAATGCAACCTTCCGAACCGGTATTAGAGTATTAGAGTCAGACTTTTCATAAGTGCCTGCGAAGGTCTATTTGAATAAATGATTTTGAATTTTGAGTGTAAACTTTGTTTTTTTTACCTTATATAGGCTTGTATTCGACAATTTAACTGCAATTTGACCATGGTAAGTGATGATGTGACCGAAGGTGGTGCACACACAAAGCCTAGAAGGAACTGGCTCTCAAGTGCAGCTGTTGGAAGACACCGATAGGTGCTAGGCGACAAAGTTTCAACTTGAGGGTTGTTTAGTCAGGCAGGTGGGTACTACAAAGTACCCACTGTGCCATGGTTTCCAGAGGATGATTTCCTTCACCGAAAGCTCATTGTAGGATTCGAACCCCGTACCTTCGTCTCGGTATCCGACGTCACTACCACGGAGCTATCAATAATGCCATTGCTGACAATCAATCAGACGTTCCACTTCATAGCCACTGTCTCATATAGACATTACAAAAGCAGAGGGACTTTACGCAGGCAGTTTTCTGATACCAAAAACTGACAATCCAATTTTGCTAACTTAGAACGAAGAAATTACCGGGAAAGAGAGTAAATCGTGTAATCGTTTGGATCAAAACCACGTCGGAAGCTCTCAGAGAGAGCTGCAAAGGCTTTATCCGTCTGTACGTATTTGCGTTCAATTCCGCACACATTTCCGTTTCCGTGGGATCTTCAAATACAGGAAAAGGGTGTGTGTGTGTGTGTTGTGGAAATCGAATGACTCCAAGTTGACGCTGAAAAGGAATCGATCGAGTAGTGTTTGTGCTTTGATGTAAGAACGAACATCAAGTATGAGCTAAGCCGGCTTTTCACTATGGGATGTAATGCACGAGTATATTACATCTTGAGATGTTTATTATATCCCGCGATTGCTGTTCACACTGTAAGATATATATTTTGGAACATAGAGATAATAATAGCCTATAGACAAGGTTATTTGTTTTATTATTATTGTACGGGCTCCTTGCGCGAGTCTAAAGCCGGCTTTTCACTATGGGATAAAATATTATATTTCAAAATGTAATTTATATTATGGTGCGATAATCTTGGCGAACCGAGCACGAGCGATTGTCAGTTTTTTTATGTACAAAAGGATTCGCATCGTGGTCGTTGTAGGCTCGTTGGAGGTTCGTTCGAGGCTCGGCTCGTGCTCGGTTCGCCAAGCATGGACGCACCATAATATTGTATTCATCATCATCAGCCTATAATGTCCCACTGCTGAGCACAGGCCTCCTTTCACAAATCAGGGTGAAAGGGAATGGGCAGATACTCCACCACGCGTGCCCACTGCGGATCGGTGGAGGTAGGCTAGTGGCCAACCTACTGTTGGAATTTTTCAAGCCGCCTAGGAGGCATCCAACTAGCTTAACGACTATCACAATTAAGTGATAACCGGGACCAACAGCTTTACGTGCCTTCCGAAGCACGGAAACGCTCGATTTGAAATACCACTAGGCGGTCACCCATCCAGGTACCGACCAAGACAGACGTAGCTTAACTTTGCCGATCGATTAAGAACGGCTAATCATGCTACACCACGAGCGCTTCATATTCGCTTCGTATTCCATAGTGAAAAGCCGGCTTGAACGTTCTCGTACAAAATGTATGAAGAGCGTTTTTTTTTTAACTTCTCATATTAAATATCAACCTTGCTTGAACATAATGTCTGAAAAGTAAATTTTTTTTTGAGTAAGTATTCAGTGTTGGTCCCATAGTAAAAGTTGTTCAGCATGACTAACCCAACATAGGTTTCGAAAATATGCCATCTCGAAATCTCCACTCAGTATATTAACTTATAAAACGAAATAGGAAAGTTACAAGAAAATAAAAGAAAGAAGGGAAAATTAATGCTGATGACTGCTCGAAACAATTTACTCAAATGAAAAGTGAAGCTTATTAAAATTATTGTTAGCTCAATTTGCAATGAAAATCAGCTTTGTAATTTACTTGGACGTGAACATAAAATATGTTTGGGATTATATTTTTAGCAAACTGTAACTTCAGTAGCTTAGTCTTTTATAAGTTGCCTTCCTAGGGTCTAAAGTGAAGTTAGCCGTTGAGTATTCGTATTTGTCAAATTGTATTCGTTTTTTCAGAAAGGGTATATATCAGAAAAGGGTTAAGACTACATCGGGTATAGACTCTATAATAAGTTTCAGCTCAAATAAATTAGGTACTAAAAAACCGGCCAAGTGCGAGTCAGACTCGCGCACCGAGGGTTCCGTACAAAGCTGTAGGTATATAAGTAAATGGTAGTATAGACCTGAGTATATGATATGAATTTCAATTTATGGCGTATTAAAAAAACAACTACTTTCTAGATCTCGTTCAAACCAATTTTGGGTGGAAGTTTGCATGGTAATGTACATCATATATTTTTTTTAGTTTTATCATTCTCTTATTTTAGAAGTTACAGGGGGGGGACACACATTTTACCACTTTGCAAGTGTCTCTCGCGCAAACTATTCAGTTTAGAAAAAAATTATATTAGAAACCTCAATATCATTTTTGAAGACCTATCCATAGACACACTTATGGGTTTTATTAAAAAATGTTTTTAAGTTTCAGTTCTAGGTATGGGGAAACCCCCAAAATTTATGGATTTTTTTTGTCTACTCTTGTGTGAAAATCTTAATGCGGTTCACAGAATACATCTACTTACCAAGTTTCAACATTATAGTTCTTATAATTTCGGAAAAAAGTGGCTGTGACATACGGACGGACAGACAGACAGACAGACAGACATGACGAATCTATAAGGGTTCCGTTTTTTGCCATTTGGCTACGGAACCCTAAAAATGTGTCACCCCTCAATGGTCATTATCTTTTCATATCACTTGCTTCTCTTTTGCGATCTGTGCGCCTAGTACACACGGCTACAGATCAAGCTATACATTTCTAGTATAAGCTGACCTCCCATTGTACGGAAATCGTATACAATGCGAGATCAGCTTATACTTTCAGTGGTGTCAAAATTGTGACATTTTACAGTTTTGGTAGTCTACTTACTAACAGAATAGTGTCATTATGGCACAATTTTGACACCACTGAACGATCATTGGAACACAATTGAAGTAGCAGACTTGGGCCCCTGCTTTTATGGATATACCCTTTCCGTTACACGTTGTATATGAAATAAAATTATTAAAAGAAACAAAAAACCCGACTGCTTAAAACAAAAATTAACAGAAAAGAGAAAAACAAGCTCTTTAATCCATAGAAAATTGTTCCATTAATTCACGTCTAATTCAATTCGTTACTCCATTTTCTGTTATCGGCAAATTTCACACTATTTGACCCATTCTCCAGACTATTTAGCCATTTATCCCCAATTTCCTGTAGTTGTTTACACCGACCGAACAATTCCGGCGAGGCGACCGTGAGCATGGACCACTTACTAACACACACGAATAGCTTGAGGCGGCATAATTGACCGTTCACAACATGCCTCAGGATCCATGCCTGCCTTATGAGGCAGTGATTACAGCCAACGGCTATTTGGATGTATTATGGATGTATTTGAAAATTGTAGAAAAAACATTTAATCGGACAACTAAGTTCCACTTCTTAACAAGTACATAAATACATGCGAAAATTTATAATAATAACAATATTCAAATTCAAATTCAAAAATCATTTATTCAAATAGACCTTCGCAGGCACTTATGAAAAGTCTGACTCTAATACTCTAATACCGGTTCGGAAGGTTGCATTTGCTGAGAAGAGCCGGCAATAAACTCAGCAATTACTCTTTTCAAAACAGGCTTAGATTCATTACATAATATTTACATTCTAATCGCACTGAAACCAATTGCGTGCCCCGGCGCGGCGGCAAAATTACAAAGTAGACTGAATAAATATTTGATAAGTAAATAAATAGCAAACTTAAGCAGACCAGCCCCCACAAGCAGCACCTGTTCACAACAATAAGGCAGTGCTCCTGGAAACGGCACGTATTAAGAGGAAGTTTCTCTCTCTGAAGCCATGACCACCTGTACCTAGTACCTCAGAGTAGATAAATACTACGTACAAGTACAACTAGTACTCTGTTCCCGATGCCGGTGGGTAACTGTTGTTTATATTTATAAATATGTCGGAGTCAGCGACAGCCAAGCGATACAAAGACCACGATTAGGGTTCAGTGGTATCAGGATTCAGTGGGCGCAGTGCAGGCAATAAAACAACGTTATACCATCGCTTCGTAAAAGTCCCGTATGAGGAGAAGAAGCGTCGCAACAAACTCCTCACGGGCCCAATGTGTTTATTGTCGGAATATTACAATTAAATAATCACTCCACTTCACTTCACACAATTGTATATTCTTAAATAATTATAGGCTTCTGAACCGGGTGTAACAATGATTGCACTGAGATGAGTACAGCTCGAGAGCTTGTGATAAACTCCTTGTCCCAAAAGCAATATGCATCCCCTTATTAACTTTGTTATTCACATTATAGTCAAATCAGTATTCTTACTTTTTGCAAATACCCTCATTAAGTCTGTTATTTACGTTAAAGTCAAATCAGTGTTGCTACTATTTCACCCAACCCTTGTACCACGATAATAACATAATCCAACCGAGTTCAACTAACTATCTCATTCTCCGACAAATATATATATTTTAATTTTTTTTTTTTTAGTTATATTTTTTAATTATATATTTAAAAATATTAAAAAAAAACAGTTATGATTTTAATTCAATAAACTTGGAAGCTAAAATTTGGTATGATTTTTTGAGTAATTTATTTTGAGCTGAAACTTTTTATAGAGAGTATTATACAGTATGAGGCACGAGTGATGAGCACAGATAGGCAGTAGTCCCCACTACTGCCTATCTGTGCTCATCACTCGTGCCTCGTGCAAGCTCGCACATATGTACACTTTTGGCCAAATCACAGTAGCCAAATGACACGGGAGTATCCAATAGACGACTTATATCGACTGACGAACTAATCGTGTGCAGCTTGGCGCTCCCCCCTTCTTCATTCCGCCAAACAGACCGAAAAATTAACTACTGCGCAGGTGTCAATCAGTGCTCACGTCTCGTGCCCCTTACTATACCATTCCATACAAAGGTTGATCGTTTACTAACGATGACGATTGTCGATAACCATCTTGTCTACTGGCCCTTGATGTAGTCTTGACTCCTTTCGGATAGATATAACCTTTCCGTTATATATTGTTATATATGTACCTTTAAAAATTCAAAGCATGATCAGTTTTGAAATATTTTCGCTTGCAAGCAATAATAATAGCACGCTCTGTCCATCGCTCAGAATAAAAACTATTTCTTGGAAAACTTATGTTTTGATATCTTTCATGACAAGCATTTTATCTGTATTTGCCTCAGCTGCAAATAGCTGCTGTAATTATATGCAGTTTGTGTAAATAACTTTGTGTTATATATCTAACGATACATGAAGTAATAGAAAAAAAAAAACATGATTTTTCTTTATTTTTCAGGTAAGTGAATCTGTGCTGGCAATACTCACAAAATTCGGTAAAGTATTTTTATTTTTTATATATTTATAACATTTCCTAAAACAAAACATTCAACAAGATTTGTGTGTATGTACATAATATCGGTACTATATCTGAATCTATTAAAATCAATAGTTATCTGGGTGCAAGTCTTAATTTATTCCTTACTAGCTGTCCCCCACGGTTTCACCCGCGTTCCCGAGATAAAAAATAGCCTATGTCTTTCTCCATGGCTATTTGCATGCCAAATTTCACGATGATCCGTTGAGTAGTTGAGGCGTGAAGGCGTAACAAATAATCAAACAAACTCACTTTCCCATTTATGATATTAGTTAGGATAATATTACATTACCTCATAAACTGTCAGCTTTCAAAACAAACAAAGCTCTTAAAGCACCTGCGCAGCTTTGAAAGCACGTAACGCGGTGCAAAAAGCGGAAGTTACGCCGTTTAAGATAAGCACGGCTTTATCAACGGCTGACGACAAAAGCAACCCTCAAGATAGGGCTGTGCTACTCGACATTGCAAAGGGTTGATAAAAAGTTTGTGAAAAAGATACCTATACGTTTTAAGTGAAATTTTATATTCAGATCTTTTTTTTTTCCTAGTAATAGTAAATATAAACCCATTTATATTTCCTTTAATAAAATAAAATACATAAATTAATTAAATACCTACATGTACATTATTTACAAACTAAAATAAGAATAAAAAATATATATATATATATATACAATTACGTCAAAAAATTCGTCCACATCGCTGTCAACTGGAAAAGTGGCCAGAAGGCTGACAGCATTACCACGTTGGATTGCAATGCTGATCCTTTGGCCAAAAAAAAGCCCAGCCCTCTGGTCTAGTGAAAAGTCGACCACGGAAAAGAGATTTATTTTTAGCGATATCTCGAAATAATAGGTGTGCACTCGGACCCCATGGCCCTAGTGTATGTGAACTATGTTTAAAGATTTGGTAACTATTCAAGAGTTTTAATATAAATAAATAAATATCTTGAGACATTTTTCACACACACTATCCCAAACTAGGTAAGCAGAGCTTGTACACACGTCAACAGATCAAACTATACATGTCCAGTATAAGCTGATCTCGCATTGTATAGAATTTCCGTACAATGGGCGGTCAGCTTATACTAGAAAATTAGTGTAATAATAATAATGTAGCCGTGTGTACTATGGAAAACAGATAACTGATATAATACATATACTTTTTGTTTGTAAATACATACTTAATATACATAATTAAATCCAGACTCAGGACATGCAGACATATTCATGCACCTAAATGCATGTCCTGTGTGGGAATCAAACCCACGACCTGTGGCGCAATAGGTGGAGTCTTAACCAACTGCGCCAACTGGCCCGTCAAATGAAATATAGGTTGTTTTTAACCGACTTCAAAAAAAGGAGGAGGTTCTCAATTCGGTTGTTTTTTTTTTTTTTTTTATGTTTGTTACCTCATAACTCCGTCATTTATCAACCGATTTGGAAAATTCTTTTTTGTCTGGAAGGGTACACTTCCCGTTTGGTCCCATTGTCTTCAGATCCAGATTTGATTACTTCTTAGTGTACTTTGAAGTCGGTTTAATTTTTTTGTAAAACAATCCAATTATTTAAACGACGAAGTCGGCAATCAAACATAGGCCCCCCTGATGGTAAGCGGTTACCGTAGCCATATAACTACCACTATAAAACATAAAAACCGACTAAGTGATATAAAAACCAACTAATTTAAGAAAAACCGTCTACCAAAAAAAAGCTTTTCCTTCATTACTCACACATAAGTATAATGACAATGTCTAAATCAGTCTAAATACAATTAACTCAATATGCCCTTATATTCTAACTAAAGTCCTTACAAAGGGTCAAATAAATCACATTTTGTCTGAGCCTTCACCCCACATACCCTGTCTTCACCCTTCTAGGTGAATGACCTTTTAATATTATAAGAATAGCACTAACTGAGTTCCATTAGATACCTAGTTTATTTGTAACGTGAGTAGAATAGTATATGTACCTATTGATATACAAGCTTTTTTCCAGTGGTTTTACTAGAAGTGCGAGTCAGACTCGCCCACCGAGGGTTCCGTACAAACCTGTAGGTATTATATGTAAATGCTATTATAGACCTGAGTATTTGATATGAATTTCAATTTATGACGTATAAAAAAAAACTACTTACTAGATCTAGTTCAACCCAATTTTCGGTGGAAGTTTGCATCGTAATGCACATCATATATATTTTTTGTTTTTATCATTGTCTTATTTTAGAAGTTACAGGGGGGGGACACACATTTTACCACTTTGGAAGTGTCTCTCGCGCAAACTATTCAGTTTAGAAAAAAAATATATTAGAAACCTCAATATCATTTTTGAAGACCTATCCATAGACACCCCACACTTATGAGTTCTATGTATGGGGACCCCCAAAATTTATCGTTTTTTTTATATTTTTGTGTGAAAATCTTAAGGCGGTTCACATAATACATCTACTCACCAAGTTTCAACATTGTAGTTCACATACTTTCGGAAAAAAGTGGCTGTGACATACAGACGGACAGACAGACAGACAGACATGACGAATCTATAAGGGTTCCGTTTTTTGCCATTTGGCTACGGAACCCTAAAAAGTGACAGTCTGCAAAATTGGATACCTAACGCCTATCCTATCTAACATGCTAAAATTATATCCTACAAAAACCCTTCACATAGAATTCTCTTAGGATGCTGACCTAAATACTACCATAAATACCAAAACAAACAAATTTTACTTAAATAAACACATTGTCAGTCTTCTATCTGCCATTATGCCTATCTAGACACAGGCACAATGCCATTTGACGTCGTTCTGTGCCATTGTCGACTTTGAATTGACTGATGGGCCGTGAAAATGGCGTTTTGGATCTAATGTAGAGCCATAAAATAATACTGCTATCGCTGCTAGAAGCGACAAGACAAAGAATATAAAACATAGGTACGTAGAAAGATATGGTGCTGTTTGTTAATCGAATAAATAACTAATAGGACTTTTATACAAAAAACTTAAACCGACTTCAAAGTACACTAAGAAGTAATCAAATCCTGATCCGAACCTAACGGGAAGTGTACCCTTCTAGACAAAATAAGAATTTTCCAAATCGGTTAATAAATGACGGAGTTATGGGGTAACAAACATAAAAAAAATGTACAACCGAATTGAGAACCTCCTCCTTTTTTTGAAGTCAGTTAAAAAATAGATAATTATTTTTGAAATAGGAATGTTATTTATTGAATAACCCTGTATAAATGTATAATAGCGTTACTGCTGCGGTTTCACCCGCGTCCCATATTTAGGGATAGAATTTCTAAAAATCCTTTCATAGGCTGGCTACCAAAGGAACTATGTGTACCAACGTTTGTGTTAATCGAGATCATCTAACCCTTTTGACCTTGTAGGGGTCGATTTTCGAAAACTCATGACTTTTAATTTATTTTTCTGACGAATGTTTAAATACCGTATTTCAAGTTAATCGCAGCGCGCGTTACGTTTCTTCCATACAAATTTAAACACCCCTAAACTCCCTTTGAGTTTTGAAAAACTAATAACTTTATGATTTATTACTCAAGTAGTAAGATTTTTATAGAAACAAAATCCTCCCTTTTCACCTTTTAGGTTTAATTTCCAAAAACCCCTTCTTAGTGCTCACATAAATTATAAAAGGAAGCATTGTGCAAAATGTCACGTCCTAGACCAAGTTAGGGCCGTGCGTTTGATATGTCAGTCAGTCAATTTGTTATTTTATATACGACGTGTACTGGAAAGGATATATCCATCCGAAAGGAGTGACTCCCTCAGGTACATCCTCCCCATAAAAAGTGTCAGCTCAAAATAAATTACTCAAAAATTCATGCCAAAATTAGCTTTCAAGTTTATTGAATTAAAATGATTACAGTAGTACCCAAACCCAACTGATAAGGTGCGTCGTGAATCTTCGTTCACACAGAAAAGAAAGTATGGCTCGAAGATTAACGAAAGAATGCTTAAAACTCACAATCAACCTTAGATCACTACTATGAGGTTCATAATACACTGCAGCTGTTAGTTCCGTCTCACTCGCAAGTCACGCCCCTCCGCACACATGGCGGCAGCTGCCGACCAATAGCATTTCCCGCGCTTTGAAAATGTATCTTCTGCGCAGGTACATCGGTAAGCCATATCACTTGGGTACTACTGTACCAACGTGTCACCCACATCTATATCTTTTCACTTCACTTGCTAATATTATAAAACATTCTCTTTCGCGATCTGTCCGCCTAGTACCAAATAGAAGTCGTGTACTTTTACATCTGTATACTACACATTGTATAGATGTATTTTTTTGCAATTCCACAATGCCATAACCACTCATAAAAGTGAATTGTTATGGGTCATTACGGTTTATGAGATCCGCAAAGAGATCATAAAGTCTATAAATAGCGATAATAAACTTCCCCGCTGTCAGCTTATACTTCCGCCCATTGGACAGCCCACTCGATGGCCCGAAAGTGCCGCCATTATTCTATTCCCGCCTTTATTGTTCGTTAAATTGACATGTCGGTAGGTTTACGATGCGATATAAAAGTTAGTTTGAAATCCAGCAGCTTGGGTGTTAGATTAAATGGATTACAGTAAGGTTCAATAAAGTCCTATATGAGAAGATTATGATAATTCAGTGTGTGCCTATCCTACACAATAATCTTGAAAATAGAAATGTTTTGGGGTACTTTAGCATTGCCTATAGTAAGGGGCACGAGTGGTGAGCACAGATTGACACATGCGCAGTAGTTAATTTTCGGTCTGTTTGGCGGAATGAAGCAGGGGGGAGCGCCGAGCTGCACACGATTGGTTCGTCTATCGATGCTCGTGTATTGGATTCTTGTGTGTCATTTCGCTACTGTGATTTGTCCAAAAGTATACATGCGTGAGCTTGCCCCCACTACTGCCTATCTGTGCTCAACATTCGTGCCTCATACTGTACCTGACTTGCATCTGTAATACTGACACGGGCAGTTATAGACAAAAAAGGTTATTTTATTTCATTTTGAGTACAAGCTTTTTGTGGCTTTTTTTTAATGTCAAATGCTGACTATCAGGCTGTATGTCAGGTGTCAGAACGTGTTTGGCGACAGATTTTCAATATGAGGGGAGAATACTAGAAAGTCAAACTCCTTTCACAAATGAGGGTGAAAAGGACTGGGCAATACTCCACCACGCATGCCTACTGCGGATTGGTGGAGGTAGCTAGTGGTCAACCTACTATTGGATTTTGTCGTTCATTTAGCATTTAGGCATTCAATTAGCTTAACGACTATCACAATTAAGTGATAACCGGAACCAACGGCTTAACATGCCTTCCAAAGAACGAAAACGCTCGATTTGAAATACCACTAGGCGGTCACCCATTCAGGTACCCACCACGACGGTGGTAGCTTATCTTTGCCGATCGATTAAGAAAGGCTACTCATGCTACACCACGAGCGTTTCATTTATAATATAGGTCAAATAGATTGATGTCATATTCTCAATGATAAATGATATCATGTCAACGGAAACCTTTTTTCTCCCTTTCCTGATGACTGGGAAGGAACTATTTCTCTACGTTATATGTAAAAAAGTAATTTATCAACAGCCTTTTTTAGCGTTCCGTACCCGAATGGTGCCAAACGGAACCCTATTACTAAGACTTCTGTCCGTCCCTCCGTCTGTCAGTGAGCTGTATCTCATGAACCGTAATAGCTAGACAACTAACATTTTCAGAGAATATGTATTTCTATTGCCGCTATAATAACAAATAATGTCAATGAAAAAAATATAATAATAAAGGGGGCGCCTATACAAGAATCGTATTTTTTGACGTTTTTTGTTTCATAGCAAAGTTGAGTTAGTTTCGTACGGAACCATCGACCGGTTTTTATTAATTGTAAGCAAAATAACACTCAATTATTTATTTCAGGAACTGTTATGTTGCGTCCATGCTTGGCGAACCGAGCATGAGCCGAGCCACGAACGAGCATACTGCGAGCACGATTCGCGTAGCGCGGGCGGGCTTGCGAGCGAACGAGCGAGATTGACAGTTTTTTTCACGTACAAAGGGATTCGTATCGTGCTCGTTGTAGGTTCGTTCGTGGCTCGGCTCGTGCTCGATTCGCGTAGCATGGACGCATCATTACATTTAGCTAAATTTAATGGTGCGTCCATGCTACGGGAACCTAATAAAGGGACCTTACCAGCTGGTAAGGTCCCTTGATTGAAAGATGTAAGCATTTTCAAAATTAAACTCTTATGTACGACGTGGCCGTAGGTTTGTTGACACTAAAAAGCTAATTTTACCCTCTTTTCGAAGACATTTTCATAGCGCAGTGGGGAAACTAAAATAGGGAGCTTATTACGCAACCTAGTGGTCCGCGATAGGTACGACGGCCACCCCTTGGTATTGCTATCAGAAATACAAAAAAATGCAAATTTCACTAGAATAATTGGACTGTTTTACAAAAAACTTAAACCGACTTCAAAGTACACTAAGAAGTAATCAAATCCTGATCTGATGACAATGGGACCAAACGGGAAGTGTACCCTTCGAGACAAAAAAGAATTTTCCAAATCGGTTGATAAATGACGGAGTAATGAGGTAACAAACATAATAAAAAAAAATATACAACCGAATAGAGTTTTTTTTTTACTCGTTTAAAAATGCACAAAAGTATTTGCGATTTAAAAACATTGATTAATGAAAATACATAGTCGTCATTGCAATTCAGCGAATACCTGTCTAAATCCATCCATTGCTGAACATAGGCCTCTCAAAGTGAGGCTTATATCATAATCCGCAAAGCCTCGGGAGAGTTTTCTGTTCATTTATTCAGGAAATACTTGGGAAGGTCTCATTGAGAAAAAAAATAGAAGGGAATTTTGGTAAAATACGGTAGAACTAGCCATTGAGCTAGTACTACATATAGAGAACCTATTGTAAGCATAGGTTATGTCTCATTTTTTTAGATTCAACTAATGTTCTCTTTGGCGCTGAAATAATAATTAGTCGTCAGACAGTAGAAACATGTAGCGTTATCAGAACGCTTTTAGGAGTATTTTTCTCGCAAACACCGTGATTTTCACGGCGCTTCCGCATTTCTTTCATGGTTCTACAACAACAAGTGTGGCCTCACTTGAACGGTACATAGTTGTGATGTGTGGCGTCTTCTCTATACGTAGTAATAATCATCATCATCAGTCTATAATGTCCCACTGCTGAGCACAGGCCTCCTTCACAAATCAGAGTGAAAGGGTATGGGCAAATACTCCACCACGCGTGCCCACTGCGGATCGGTGGAGGTATGCTAGTGGTCAACCTACTGTTGAAGTTTTCAAGCCGCCTCGATATAAAATACCACTAGGCCCGTACTAGTACCCATCCAGGTATCGACCACGATGGTGGCACCTTAACTTGCCGTTAACTAACAAATATTTTACACCTTTAACGGAACATTTACAATGCAATAGAAATTGCCTATTTTCGGGTTTTCCAAGTCTAATTTAATACTAAAAGTGCAACTCACTGGTAGATCATTAGAGCGCCTCACGAAGGGAAAGCTAAGTAGGTAGCTAAGCAAGTACCCTAGTGTATATTTTCTTTACTAGTACCTATTCTTTGTTATATGCTAATACTTTAAATTAGCATTTTTTTTAATGTTTTTAATTTTGCTACAATTGTATGATTCGAACTAGCGTCTATTGAAGTCATAGTTATTTATTCAGATTCTAGCGGTTCAGAATTCCGCCTTGAATAGTGAAAAATCGTAAAAAATCTCAGATGTAAAAATAAGTTAATTCAAGAGAGGTAGAGCATAGCGTTTATTCGCTCAAAGAGCAGCTCGACTGGGGAAGTACCTCCACCTTACAGAATACCGCAGCCAAATAACTTTATGTTGTGTAAAGTTGTGTTCCTGCGCGTGAGTAAGGTCGAGCTCATTGGAGAGAGGGTAAAGGTCGGTAACGCGTGAGCGATGCTTCGTGTGTTGCAAGCGTCCTTATGGCTACGGTAACCGTTTACCATCAGGCGGGCGAATTAATGGTATAAAAAAAAAAGTTTTTAGATAGCTAATCTGACTAGTGCCCCCGCCAAGCGAAGCACCCTACCATTTCTCGAAACTCTTCGTCGTTTTTTTGAACTATTTGGATTATACCGTCACATGGGCGTAAGGTGAAAAATGTATTCCCTGTTCATTACTTTTCCGTAATACAATAGTTCTTGTTATTAGTGACACGGCCAAGCCACATATTTTGACCAAGGTGTAGAGTTTACGAAGTAAGGGCTTGTAGAGTTAGGACGTGTAGACGTAGTGTAGTGGTGTGTAACGCCATTGAAGAAAAGAAAAAAAAAACTGAAAGCATTTTAGAACAAAAGCTAATACAAAATCCTTCGTAAACTCATTCTACAACGAACCACAAGCCCATCAACAACTTACCAGCTAAGTCTTAATGGATAGGTTTAACTGATCACAGAGGCTTTGCATCGAATAACCGACTAGAATAAGTTGGTTAGTCCGTCCGTCCCAATAATACGTAGACAAAGGCATGTCTGAATGCAGTTGGATTGCAACGTAATCTCTTCAAGTTGGTGGCCCACTTTTGTGAAGGGGCCATAAAGTTTTTAAAATATCAAAAGAGTTTTTTTTCTTTTAGTAAATGTATTTGGAGTTTTTGGTGATGGTATGAGAGCGATCTGTGTATGTTTCGATCTGAATATCCTTAACTCTGCCCTATACATTCAGTCTCAGGTAGTATAAAAGAAAATTGTGTTTTTATTATAGGTGGGCTAGCTGACCCCTGCGGTGAGGAAACCCTAATTCTCAATTGATTCTGATGGATTTCAAGGCCAGATTGAATAGGTTCCTTCTGGGTAAGCGTGTCCCATCTTAGGCTTCGTCTTCGTCCCTTATGGGCGGGTCAGGGACCAAACACAAGCCCATTTAATTTAAAAAAAAACTTTTTCTACGATAAAAGTATTCCTTACTCCTTCAAACCGTTTCCGAGATAAGTTCGAAAAAAAGACAGACAGGCCAAAAAACGCGCGTTGCCGACCCTGCAGGAATCTCTTCACACCCTTTTTGAAGAACCCCATGCTGTACTCCATTATTACAGGTCTGATATAAAGATCTTTCCATCGCTATTTGAATGGCTCCACAAAAAGCCACTTGATCCGATTGGTCGGGACTGCCTCGGGGCCGCTGTGGTCGGTGATGGCTCCCCAGCTGTCTGTTTGTATCGAATTCATAATTGAACTACTTTTAGGGTTCCTTGGAAGAGATTTTACTTTTCAATTGCACTATTTTTCTCATAATCATAATCATGTTCAGTGTACTATGTCCATGAACACAAGCTTCATTTTTCCGCGTTTTTTTCCAAGTAATGCAAGCATATGGAAGTCAACAAAAGTGAAAAAAACTTGCCTGTCGGTCTTTTTTTTCCAACTTATCTCCGAAACGGTTTGACGGAGTAAGGAATTTATTATGTAATGTTATTGTAGAAAATTTTTTTTTTTTTTATTCAATGGGCTTTGGTTTGGCCCTTGACCCGCCCATAAGGAACGAAGACGAAGCCAAAGATGGGACACGCTTATCCAGAAGGAACCTATTCACTCTGGCCTTGAAATCCATCAGAATAAATTGAGAATCAGGGTATCCTCACCGTAGGGGTCGCTATAATAAAAAAAATCTTTTGTACTACCTGAGATTGAATGTATAGGGCAGAGATAGGTATATTCATAAACAGATCGCTCTCATACCATCGCCTTGCAGGCAACATTGCTCGCGCTAACTTGATTACCTTCCACAGCCGAGGTAAGGCAGTTGTCCGACTGCTGGCGAGTAGCGAGTTGAACTAACAACTTCGATTCAGTCTAATTTGTAGTTTTCCCCCGGGGCATGACATTGTTGGCAGTACAATTAGAATGTAAATTATATTATGTAATAAATCTAAGCTTGTTTATAAAAGAGTAATTGCTGAGTTTATTTCCGGCTCTTCTCAGCAAGTGCAACCTTTCGAACCGGTATTAGAGTAAGAGTATTCATATGTGCCTGCGAAAGTCTATTTGAAATAAATTATTTCAATTTGAATTTAACTCTAGAAAACGGTAGCAATCAATGGGCCAAGTACAGTATGAGGCACGAGTAGTGAGCACAGATAGGCAGTAGTGGCTCGCGCATGTACACTTTTGGCCAAATCACAGTAGCCAAATGACACGCAAGAATCCAATAGACGACGAGCATTGACTGACGAACCAATCGTGTGCAGCTCGGCGCTTCCCCCTTTCATTCCGCCAAACAGACCGAAAAATTAACAACTGCGCAGGTGTCAATCTGTGCTCATCACTCATGCCCCTTACTATACCTCGACTGCAACACTGCTCATTGCGGGCTCTCTAACAATTTTGTGTACATGAAAATGTCTGCCTGTCCGCAGTTTGGGTATAATTATCTACATAAGTATATAGTATAGTGTATAAGTACATAGTTTTGGATCAGATGATCGTGTGAATTAAGCTCCAGGATATTTCTTAGCATATTATTTATACCCATCTCTATTTTCAGAAGATAAAAGGCTCTAATAGTTTCAATATACTCTGTATTAGCAATCAGCCTTAGGTACACTGATTAAATGGTCACTTAAATAAAGTCACATTGTTTGAAAATGTTAGTAAGGTGATCGATAAGTATGTGACAACTGAAACAGTGTTTTAGATAGAGAGTTAAACAACAAAAAAAAACTGGCCCACAAACTTATCTGGCCCGGTGAGAGAGTCGCTGGTATCGCATTTGGTGGAGCAAACAACCATTAACGTAGTGGTTATATTCTCTTTGACCAATGGCGAATAATGGCGTTGTTAGCTCCTCTTTTGGGCTAAAAATTCAATTCAAAATCATTTATTCAAATAGACCTTCGCATGCACTTATGAAAAGTCTGACTCTAATACTCTAATACCGGTTCGGAAGGTTGCATTTTCTGAGAAGAGCCGGAAATAAACTCAGCAATTACTCTTTTTAAAATAAGCTTAGATTCATTACATAATATTTACATTCTAATCGCACTGACAACAATTGCCCCGGCGCGGCGGCAAAATTACAAAGTAGACTGAATAAATATAAATAGCAAACTTAAGCAGACCAGCTTCCCACAAGCAGCACCTGTTCACAAGTATGACGCGTGTGGCAGCCATCGCCCTCCTCACCATATTGGAGGCAAGTGGGCGACCCGTCACACGACGCCGCCGCAAGCAAAGGCCTTAAAGTGAGCATGACTTACTTAAGTCTGCCTTAGAATAAAAAAAATACCAAAGGGAAACTACTAAGCACACGATTTGTTATCATTGTGACTATTGACGAGCTTAGACTAAATAGCAAATAAGTTTGTGGGACTATAAATAGCATTTTGTATGTCGATGTGACAGATGCCTTACGTACAACTACATGTATATCGCACGAGCTTTGAGTTCATTGAATGTTCGCCAAATTGTATTACTACACCTGATGCAGCGGGAATTTGATCAGTGTATGCATTATGTTTATACGATTATGTATGTGAGCTTTGCCGTTAAATAACCGATATAAAGAAAAATACCTTTTTATACGACGACTAGCTGTCTCGCGCGGTTTCACCCGCGTTCCCGTTATAAAATGTCCTATAATACTCGGGGATAATGTAGCTTCAAATTAATGAAAGAATTCTTCCCGACTTGTACTTCCAGTGATTAAGCCCGTTCAAACAAACAAAAAAACTCTTCCGCTTTATTACCTAAAATAAATAATAATAGTATATTATAGTATAGTATAATATAGTATAGATGTCGGTAAACAAGCGTACGGCCCGCCTGATGGTAAGCGGTTACCGCTTGCAACACACGTGGCATTTAGTAACTTGATTTTCACTAGAAAAAAGTACGAGTTCCAACTTTATTTCGAACGAGTGACGAATGAATTCGAGTGGTTGAGGACTTGAGCCGAGATAATAAGGTTTATTTATAAAAGTATTTTTAGCACAAATAAGGAAAAATGAGGCAATCAGAAATGGCTTATAGGATGTCAAAGGAACGTGTATCATACTGATTTCAAAATATCTCTTATATTTCGTTCTTTTTTTATGGAAATTGAACTGATCTTCGCTACGCTTTGACGTCTCAAACGTATTCAAATTACGTGGCTTTCTCTTTCTCATGTAAGTGTGAACAGGGAACAAATATCAAAACGATAATTTAAACGGATTGTTGTATGAAAATTCCATAAGTTTTAGAGGATCGTATTATGATCTAATCTTCGCGGTAAGATTGGTATTAAAATCATATTGAAAACATGCGATGTTTCTGGTTCACTGGTTTCTTCGATCTGTATACCTATTATAATCTGCCCGTAGTCCACTTTCACACCTGATATTCATATTTATGATATGGATATAGATATTTAACAGAAACTAAAATGGAGGTGGGCAGGCCATGCAGCCAGAACAGCAGACGACAGATTGACTTTACGGACCACAGTGTGGCCAGGACCGGCAGGCTAGTATCCCTTTAGTAGTTTGTGGGCAGGCTATAGGAAAAGAGGCAGACCGTTTGCACGATGGTCAGACGATATCACCCACCTAGCAGGCCGAGATTGGTTAAGAGTAGCAAAAGATAAAGACACATGGCACTTTCTGGAGGAGGGCCTTTACCTGATTGGGGTTCTTGCACCACGAATATCAATTGTAATACAACATAATTTGACATATGTATATTTCAATGATGGCAATAATATAAATTATATATAATAAATAATTAATACTAATATATAATTTTATGTAATAATGGCAAGAAATAAAAGGCTTTGTTTTATTTATTTATTTATTTAAGCTCGTGGCTTTCATTCCTCTTCATAACATGTCCGTACCATACCGTATTATAGACTATTGGTACCTAATAAAGTCTGCCTCTATTTAATCTGAATTTGATGCTGGGTTTATATTATTTTAGGCTCTCAACTCGCCACGAGGGTCGGGTGTCACTTGATGGTGACAGATTTAAAGGTTAAGTACGTCTCGTTGTATGATTCAAAAATATTTATGAAGTTTTATAAATTTTAAAGAGCGACCCTTCGACGTTTACACTACATACCGAAAATCTCAATTACTTTATCTCATAGGTTCTTAATTGGGACGCGCGTCCTACTCATGGAAAAAATAGAATTCCAGAAACTGCTATGCATATACACATAGTTATGTAGCGACATCTATTTGTTACACTAAAATAGTTCACAGGTATGAAGATAGATGACGCCACAACATCCTGCATCGCGCTGACAAAGTTAATACCGCTAGCTGCACTAGGTGCATGTGTCCAACATGTATGTACACACGACTACACATCAAGCTATACATTTCCAGTATGACCTCTCATTGTACGGAAATCCCATGCAATGCGAGATCAGCTTATATTGGAAATGTATAGCTTGATGTGTTGCCGTGTGTACAACATGGCATGGTATGATGGCCAACGCTGGCGCAAAATATTCTCTTTTTAATGGAGGTCTACCTTGAACCTCTATAGTTATATACCCGCATAGAGGAACAATCCCTAAAGGGATTGTTCCTCTATGCGGAACCGACCAATCCGATTCCGAAACTAGTCAGTGATTTGTCACTGGTTTTGAACAGTAAGGACCAATCACTGCATCTTGTGTTCTTGACTTGACCAATCAGAGCGCATATGTCTTTGACTTAGCCAATCAGAGCACATTGTCGGCGGTGGGAAATTGGCGGAATATATTGCAAGCAAAATGAACGTCATTGCGCTTCTTTGGGTTAGTTGTTCGATACCCGTCACTTCTCTGGTCAGTCACGTAATAGTACATTATGATACATGTGTGCAAAGTTGGTAATTACAGACGAGGCGGTATTAAGCGATTAGAGAGCCGAGAGTGTAATGATCAATGCACACGCGTGTCATACGACGTTTTTCAACACACTTGTGAGGAAAAAAACAACTTGTATTTTTTTTTGATAATAAATCTACCACACATTGAGAACTTTAACAAATATGGCGCGCAAGTTTCTTTTTTTTTTTACAACGATGAGTTCTCAAAGCTTTTTATTTCTTTATTTCTTTATTGCACAATGTAGGTACACAAAATAACATATTATATTATTTATGTATATATGGACCCTGTTAGGGTATTGCAAAACTTATTATACTTAATCATTATCCACTGGCAGAATATGTGATACTATTATATTAATAATACCATACCATTTGTTACCATATTCTCGCAAATAAATATCTTTTTCTTTATCCGTTATCTACTTATTTTATCCATTTAAATTAAGAATGCTTGGTCTACACACTTATGTACTAACTTATCATAACCTATCACAAAACTGTGCGGTAATGTAATGTAAAAAACATTTGTGCGTAATAAGCCACATTGACATTCTAAAAACGGTGCAATAAATATCACTCTACGAGCATGTTGAATTTTTTTTTATCGCAGTTCTCTTCCTTCATTCCCACCCGTTTGTCACAATAACATTATATTTAGATGATATGTCAATGGTAGTGACGACGTCGAAAGTCATGACGAAGGTCGTAAGTTTGAATCCTTGAATGACCTGGAGCTTAAGAGAAAAAAAGGGAATTGGCTTCTACGTGCAGCTCTCAAAGTACACCGGTGTAGGAGCTTGGTGTCGTCACTTAGACGTGATTGATACGTTTCAAGGCATCTTGAAGGTCAATGCTATGAATCTCCTTGCAAAATGCAAATTCAGTTCAGTATTCTTCAGTTTGTAGTTTGACCTTGATACCAATTTAGGCAAACTTGGGTATGACACTTCGAAAACTTTGAAACTAGGCGAAACATTAAACTGGAACTATGATCCTAACTTTGTCTAAGAATTCTGTCGTTTAGGGAACTTTTTAGGACATGGGTAAATTATACGTTTAGTTCGTTCAGTTCACGTTTCTTTAACAGATAGGGTTACCCCTTTAATTTCTTAAACTTACCATGGTGAGATTATGGTAAAACCCTTATATTTTCGACGTAACGTAGCTGATATTCTCTTACTCTCAAGAATAGTCCAAGGCGATATCAACTGTCCTGATATCCTATGTAAGTTTTCATTGTCTGTTCCAGCTCGGTCCCGGCGTAAGTGGCCTCTCTTGTGTGCTCCCAAGGTCTCCACTAAGTATCGACAAAACTCTTATATCGTCAGAGTGTGCAATTTCTACAATGGCTTAAATGAGGATATTGACATATTTCACGATAGCTTAAATAAAATTAAGACTTCGTTTTCTAGTTTGTTTTTTCGACCCTAAATAACTGTATCCATTTGTACTTTACTTCAACTATTAAGAACATGGCTCTTGAGAATTTAGATTTTAAGTTTTGTTTTTATAATTTTATTATAGTACTCTGCACCGTTACTAGCAAGTTCTAAATTAATATAAAATTAACTAAGCTATCGGAGGAAACTTTTAAATGGCTTATGTATAACCATATGTATCTGACTATTGTAATATTAGCTGTAAGTTTTCCTTAAAAATCATAAAATAAAATAAAATAAAATAAATAAAACACAGCCTAAACATGGCAAATATTTACACAATAAAACTCAGTATATTTTAAAAGGTTAATAAAAAGGCAACAGTCTTCTAAAAAATTTCAAGAACTTTAACAAAAAGTACGTATAACTATAAAAAGCTGAATCAGTGTTTGAGATAAATTATTGCGGACTAGGAAACGCCCTTAAGCCCTCAAGTGCTGATTGTCAACATTTGTCAAAGTCCCCCCGAATCATAGGGGCTTACGAAGGGATCAGTAACAAACTAAGATACGAGGCTTTTTATACGCCGCTGTCGGTTTATCTACATCACCGAAATCGAGGAAAAATTGCTAGTCAGTGATTTTGCACTGATTTTTAACATTAAGTACCACACACTGCATCTAAATGTTTAGTGTGTCCTTGACGTAGCCAATCAGAGCGCATTTTCGGTGATGGGGGATTTGGGGAATAGATTTCAAACAAAACGAACGTCATTGTTTGACGGTGATGGCATTCGGTGTAAGTGCGTTAGATAGACATAGTTTTGTATTGCTACGCGCTGAAGTAAAAACATATAATGACATAAACGTAAAAAATAACTTCGAATCCATGTTCTCTGACACTCTAAATACTCTCTTTGAGCTAGCCATATATAGTATAGCAAGGGGTTCTTCAAGAAGGGTATGAAAAGATTTTTATCGTGTCGGCAACGCGCGCGCCCCTGAGAGTCTACTCCGAAAAATTATACACGACAGTTGTACTATTATCTATTCTGTGACTATAGTTCAATCATCGTTGACAGTAAATATTGTCAACGATGTAGTACCTTGGTAGTATAAAACGACACTACCACTCAGCTATCTTCACTTTATGTACAACATACAGGCTTAAGATATGAAGGTCTGATTTTGCATATTTGCGTAACTTAATGAAGACTGCGAACTTTTCTATTTACATAGTGTATGGCGCTACCCGTCTAGTTGTTTGCTTCTCCATACAGTTCAAATATTCTGTTCGACAGGGCGCATATTGACATAGTGGGAGTACGCATACATACCATAAATAGAACGAGTGGGTTGCTAGAATAGCATTTATTCAAGGCCAGAGTGAACAGGCATCTTATAGGTACGCGCGGTCCACCCTAGACTACATCTTCGCTTACCATCAGGCGGGATTGCGGTCAAGCGCAAACCTATTTAAAAAAAAAAGTGTATTTCGCAGCTCTCTTCTCCTTTGCTTCAATCGTGTTCCACTGCGGGTTAAATTTTAAAAAACCCTGCCTTCGAAATCCCTACCTTCAGCATTCCACCTCTGAACTATCGCTTTAAACTAATAAATGATTTATTACCAAACAATAACAAGTCTAAGCCCCACTGAATTTTGACATGGCAATAATTCTATCAACGTTCGATTTGCCTTATCAATATTCACAATGCATAATTATTCGCTGAGCTCGCAGCGCTTTGGAAGACCCTCGGGACGAAGATAGATTATTCAGCCTTGTCTTTAGTGAATTGCTGTATAATTATCACTAGGGTTCCGTTCCTAAAAGTCAAGATGGATTTCTATTGCTGTCACTTTGCTTTCTGTTTATCTGATCTCTAAGCTCCCTCTCTCTAAGATCTGAAGCTCCTAAATAGAATTACTTACAGAATTGAAAAAAGGATATTTTGTAAAATAATGTTGACCCAAAACTTATGACAATAATAAATATCGAATGAGCAATTCAACTGAATTGTATTTTCTCGTACATCAAAATGGAGCTTTACAGAGTAGGTAGTTCTTGTAACTACAGGAGACCCGCGGTAATCTGGCCCCTGTCTAATCCGGCAACCCTTGTTTGCCGACCCTGTATAATTGGCACTGTACCTATTCTGTAGTTCTGTATTTTCATGATTTGTCGGATTATAAGGTAGGTACTCCTTTTTAAAAAGTGTTGGAATACAAGGGGTTTCGGTGACAACACACTATAGAGTAATCTATAGTCCAAAAATTCGATCATCCAACGTCGCCTTGCAAATGATTAGTCGGATTACCGCGGGTCTGCTGTAATAAAATTATATTTTTGATTTAGATTTTCTGTATTTTATACTTACAATATTTGTGTTATATGTTTTGAGATCTCGAAAATGGCTCTAACGATTTCGATGAAATGTTTATACTTATAGGGGGGGGCGTAAAATCGATCTAGCTAGGTCCCATCTGATCTCTGAATAAATGCGTTTATTCGAGTTTTCGATTAAAGCTCGGTCACCGAAGTAGCTACACTTACTTATTATAATTTTAGTTTTGTACGTAGCAGAAGGAGGCTTGACGTTCAGTTTTAAGCTATTTTAATGTTTAAGATGAATCTTGTAGGTGAGTATGACCCAGATTATTAAACTATTAATACCGACAGTATACATATTGGTAAAGGCCCATGTTTACAATGTTTTCAAAAAGTAGTGCGTGTATTAGTTTTATTGGATGATATATCTATACTAATATAATAAAGCAGAAGAGTTTTTTTGTTTTTTTGTTTGTTTAAACGGGCTAATGAATGAAACTACCAGTCGGATTCAAAAAATTCTTTCACTAATAGGAAGCTTCATTATCCCCGAGTATTATAGGCTTTTTATCACGGGAACGCGAGTGAACCGCGCGAGACAGCTAGTTTAAAAAATAAAACGAAGATATATATGGAAAGTAGCATAAAAGTAGCTAGGTTTTATAGATAGAAATAGCTGTTGCGTAACTGATAAATATTTTCAAGAAATAATTTTTGATTTAGTAAATTGCTTCTAATGGGTTCCAAAGAACAATATGTCCTTGGAATTCACTTGTTCCATTTTGATTTAATGTTATTTATAAGTTAGAGACAAATAAACGTTCATTTATTTATTTATATTCCAAATATTACATACTGATATCAACATTATTAAGAATAATAATAATATATAGCCCTTTTATTTCTTATAAACCTTAAACCTTATAGTAAACTTACAAAATATCGTTTTTAACCTAATGTTAGTAAAATACTCTAGAGTTAGTTACAACTTATACGGAGTACTTTATTTTGATGTAATTTCTTCCATTCTTTCCTATTCTGTGCTGCATGAGATTTTTTCCTGCCACCGATATTATGACTAATTTCACCATTGTATAGCGGTTCATAGAAAACACCTACTTTCTTCATTTAATTTATGTAGTATTAATAGTCTCGAATATAATTTTTACTTGGAGACTATTTAGTTTTTTGCCATTTGGCTACGGAACTCAAAAATGGTTGTTATCTGTGAATTCTGGTTCTCCCGCTTCCATTTCTATCTCGAAATTGTCAGTGATCCACAGTTGTCCTAATCATAGCATCAATAATGTCAACATCAACGTAATGTCAATAAGACACGTCCACGGGCTTCTAACAGTTTAATTGAGAATGTATCTAGGTCGTCTGAGATTACTCTCCGCTCCCAATTTACTTGGAAACGTCCATCCGCCTGAGAAACGGCCGTGTGGTGGTAATTTGATAGCGGTGGACAATGGGCCAGTTTGTGGGCGACAGCGAGAAACGAATCCTCCGTAACGTACACTTGGATGATATTGTGGTTGCTGAATATACTTTGAAATTGCATGGTATTGCATTGCATTCCTTATTCGGAAAAGACTTAAATTTACTTCAAATTTAACTGGCAACGGGTTTTACTGAATGAAAAAAATGCAAAACAGTTAAGCTTAATTATCAAATTTATTGACAAAGTTATATATAAAAATTGAAAGCTAGGTATTAAATTTAATTTAAGAAAACAGCACTCACTTATTTTTTATACTATAAAGTAGCGCAAATAAGCAGGCGGCGGAGAGCGGTTATCGTAGTTTATTGACCCTTCAAAACGAAGAGCATAACTCACGTTACCAACCCTGCAAAATCTCTCACATCCTTCTTAAGGAGCCCCATAAATATAAATGCAATAAATATAAGATAACCTTTTTAAATATGTAGCAGCGTATTACTTGTATCATGAAGTGGGTAGTTGGGAAATTGACTACTCTCACTTCACTATATTTCATTTCTACACAACTACAAATTGCGAATTTGTCTTGTCATGCATGATGCTATGAATAACATAGTTGCAAATTCTTTAAATTTGATTATAATGCAAATAAGGACTGAAGTATGTTTAGCTAACTATAGATATCGTATTTTGTGTGTAAAGAATGTACCAGGATATTTATTTATCTTATTTTGATAGATGTAAGCAATGAACTTATCTGAATCCTAAGCTTTATTTCAGGCATCATTTTAATGTTTTAGATGCGTATACCCTGCAGTAATATTAATAACACAAATTAATTAAATAAATTGATAATTGGACTGTTTTACAAAAAACTTAAACCGACTTCAAAGTACACGAAGAAGTAATCAAATCCTGATCTGATGACAATGGGACCAAACGGGAAGTGTACCCTTCCAGACAAAAAAATAATTTTCCAAATCGGTTCATAAATGACGGAGTTATGAGGTAACAAACATAAAAAAAAAACAACCGAATTGAGATCCTTTTTTTGAAGTCGGTTAAACATAGACACAGTTAAAACCATTTATTCAGTTAATAAATTAAAGCTTCTGAAATCACCAACGGTTTGGAAAACAGAACGCGCTACACTCTAACGTGCCCTAATTTTCAAGGGCTATTGTACTCATCATAATGAACAACTTTGATCAACAATCGTGAAAAACGAAAATCAAACTTTTCGTACTAAAGATCAACGCTGCACGATCAAAATGTATGAAAAGAAGATTTTTTGTCGAGATTTCTTTTTTTTACATCACTACGGTGTAACGAAGTGAGGCTTCGTTCATTAAGGTAACCAGTGGGGTTCTACTGTTAACTGCCTACTTGGGTAACCTAACGGAGAGCTATAAAGAAAACACCAATCAATGATTACAAAGATGCCGCCAATTGATTTATTAATTATAAATACATATATCTGAGACTCTATAGCTAATACTTATGTCTAGCACTTTAATAGAGGGCGCGGCGTGATCTTGCCTAAACGGTACGGGGAATCGCTCCTTGAACGTAACTTCCTGGGAGGTGACACCTAGTCGTATTTGGTAACCCGAACCGACAGGTGCACCAACCCATGGAATGGTGACGTGCGAGGAGACGATGAATATACTGGCTTACAGGGAAAGCGGACGGTACCCTCGGGTAAAATTACCAGGGTTTCGGTACAGACGGACAGACCTCACCGCAATGGCCAACACATGTCGTATTTGGTAACCCGAACCGACTCGTGTTGGTTGTACGGTAGCGCCAGGCCGACTGCGCTCTCGCAATGGAGTGCGCGGTCTTATAAAGAAGGTCGCGGGGTGAGGTACGTGGCGCGCGGTGCGCGGTGCGCGGGCGTCCCGCGGGCGGTAACTTTCCCCTCTGCGCTGCGGCGGCGGCGGCGGCTGGATGGTTCGAGGTGGCGTGATGTGCTACGTCACACTCCTCTCCCGGGAATGGAGATTTTTACCTGTAAAAATCACCAATATAATTGATGTTCAAGTTCCTCTGAAAATATTCTTTTCCTTTCTATTGTTTTCCTATGTCAACTTTTTCTTAACTAAAGTGAGGGTACTTCTAAAATTTTTGGTATTCTGGATCTCGCTCAGTTATCGGTTATCATGATCTACCCTCTATGTTATTGAGTTTTATATTTATTCGGAATAATTCGGATGCATATTTCTATTCAATACTTCTATGTGTGCCGTTATTATTCTTTTGGAGTTAGGATCCTTCAATAAATTTATTACCGGTGATTGTTTTTCAATTGTTTGGATAGGTCCTGTACAATTCGGTGCGAGTTTGGCACAAAAATTTATTGATTTATCCGGTACTGGAAAATTCGTTTTTAATGCAAATGGTTTAATTTTCGGTTTCGAGTACTTTCTTTGTTTATAATCATTCGGTTTTTGGTAATCAGATTTTCGGCTGTGATTAATTTTAACTAAGTCATACAGTTTACTTCGGTTATCTACGTGCGTTATTTCTTTATTTTGGATATTTTCGGATTTGGGTGTTTGGCAAATGGTACACTTTTTAACATATTTGGCTATGTCTCTAAACATTCCTGGCCAATAGTATATGTGGGCTACTTTCGCTAACGTTCTTGCTGTTCCTATGTGTCCAGCGGTCGGATTATCGTGGTTTTCTTTGATTAATTCTTCTTTTTTTGATTTCGGTACACAAAGTTTCCATTTGGATGATGAGTCTAATTTTGTACCATATGACGGGTTTATGATTCGTTTGTAAAGGTTTTCTTCTATGATTTTAAATTCAGGAAAAATATTCGGTTCTGTCTTGATAGCTTCGGTTTTCTTTGTATACCAATCTTTTATTTCGGTAACAGGTTTTTTAACGGTTGCACATGTCGGTTTTCTTGTTAATTCATCGGCTACTATATTCTGTTTTCGCTTCTTCCTTCTCGTTTTTGATTTTTTTACTGATGGTTTAATTTTATCTACGTTTTGAATGTCTATATTCATATTCAATCGTTTCATAAGGTCTATTCCTAATATTGTGTGCGTTGCTCTTGGCATGACGTACATACGATGTTTAAATACTTTTTCATTTATCTTTAGATCTATGTCTCGGAATTTTGATAACTCTAATTTACTTCCATCGGCTAGTAGTATTCTATGTACTTCTTGGTTGACGGATTCTTTTTCTTCGGGTAGTATCTTATATACTTTTTCGTTTATATACGAGTTTGTTGATCCAGTATCATACAGTGCTTTAAATTGTTGTCCTTGTATCTCAACATCTAAGAAAATTCTTGGATCATTTACATCGTCAGATCCTACGGTATTTGATTTTTGAGTATACTTTTCGTTTTGGGTTTGTTGCCTTCTACAACAATTTTTGCTTAATATTCCCATTCGGCCACACTGACTACAAAAGACTAAGCGTTTACCAGTGCATTCTTTTGTTGTATGGTTTCTTTTTCCACAGCTCCAACAACACTTCTTGCTATCATAGTTGTTTAGAAAGCTGGACTCCTCGGTTTCGGTTATCTGGTTTTCTCTTGAGTTTTTTTCATAACTCTGCGGTTGCTTCTCTATATATATTTGATGTGAGATTGCTTCATGTTCTCTTGTTAGTTGTATTAACTCGGAGAGATTGCTGAACTCGTTCTTCTTCACATAATATTTATATTTGGGATTCATATTTTCATATATGCGATCTAGTTGTTCGGAAGTTGATAGTTTTCCATATCTTCTCATCAACGTTTGTATTTCGGTTAAGTAACTAACGAAGTTTTGCTTGTAATTCTGCTGTTTTCTAACTATATCTCCTAATAGTTTGGAGTTGTAGTTTTTCGGAAAGAAACTAAGTTTGAATTCTTCTATGAAGTTTTCCCACGACGACCATGTCTGGTGGTTATTTCGGTACCACGCTTTTGCGTTGTCTTTAAGAATTCTTGGCAGTATCTGCAGCATTTCTTGTGGTTTTATTTCATTAGTAGTCTTAATTTCTTCCAATGTTTCTATAAAATCCACCGGTTCGTTACGTATATCGAATGAGATACCGTAACTGTTTACCAATTTGAGTAGATTCATCATGTTCTTACTCTGTGGTTTTTCGGAGTTTGATTCGGATTCGGATGCGGATGTCCTGTCTTGACTTGTTCCGGGATTGTCTGTCATCTTCGTGCTTTTGCTGTCTGTTGACAGGATTTTCCTGAGCTGGTCAACGGTTAAACCCTCAATTGAAATATTTCTTTCTTGTATTTCTTTTATGAGTTCTGGTTTTTTCAAGTTATAAATCCAATTTGTGGACATTTGACGGTTAAGTTATTTACTTTATTAACTTATTATTGTCACGCTTTTTTTTTTATTATAACGGAATGTTTTTTTTTTCTTTTAACGGAAATAACGGAATACACTTAATTAATTTATTTATTTAACTTACCTCCAACACTGTATTTTTTTTTAAACGGGTTCAATTCCTTAACGGTTCTTTTTTTTTAACGGAACACGGATTAATAAATTTATTTATTTAACTTACCTTCAATTAAACGGGTTCAATTTACTTACGGATTTTATTTCTTTTACCGGAATATGGATTAATAAGTTTATTTATTTAACTTACCTTCAATACCGGTTTTTTTTTTAACGGGTTCAATTCCTTAACGGATTTTATTTTTTTAACGGAACACGGATTAATAACGTATGGAATTAAACGTATTTTATTTGTTTATTTTTTTTATATCAATAAATTAAATTGACTGGGTTTTATTTTAATATTTATTTACTCTCGGTTTTATTGGTAGCAACTTGTTAAATTTATACAATTATTTACTTACGGTGAAAAGGTATATTTTTTTTATCCTCTTTGTAAATCGCTTCTTGAACGTACTTTTCCGGGAGGTGTAACTATTCGTATTTGGTAACCCGAACCGACAGGTGCACCAATCCACGGAATTGTACCGTTCTTGAAGACGAAATTAGCCAAAAGGCTGCGGAAGCGGTATAAAAGCAAGCAAAAGAGGTGAACGAATATCCCTTTTCTGTTTATTGGTAATAATTAGTAATCTTTATAGCTCATCTATACGGATACGGGTTTTTATTTACTATTAATTTTTTTTTTTTTTTACACTCTCACTCGGTTTCCCGTGACCGCTCACTTTCCGCACTTAACGTTTCCTTGCTCCACCATCTAGGTTTCGCGAAGGCCGTCTAGATTGTTAAGTGGGCCGACCAGGGAGGTAATGAGGTGTGATACCGGAGTGGATTCTCACTAAACGGGTGCCAATTGTAACGATACGCTATCTTACTGCTTTGAACACCTCACGGGTCGGATTCTTACTGAGATGGGTGTCAAATGTAACGATACACTATCTTACTGATTTAAGCACCTCGCGGGGTGGATTTTCACTGAGTTGGGCGCCAAATGTAACGAAGTGAGGCTTCGTTCATTAAGGTAACCAGTGGGGTTCTACTGTTAACTGCCTACTTGGGTAACCTAACGGAGAGCTATAAAGAAAACACCAATCAATGATTACAAAGATGCCGCCAATTGATTTATTAACCTGTCATGTCGCGCAAGGTCCGTACGGACCTTGACAGTTCGACCGCAGCTGGCTCGCCCAAGGTCCGTACGGACCTCGCTAATGGCGGCTCGAATTTCACTTAATTGCTTTTTTTTGTAAACATCGTAGCGTTGGGTATTGTACTCAAGTGCTCACGTGTTTGGTATGTGAATAAAGAGGATTAAATTGCGCAACCGTTTGTAGGGCGCATTATGTTACTACCAGTACAAAAAAAATGGAATTTCGTCAATTTTTTGTGGAAAACGGCTGAATGCGTTTTCTCGCTCCGAGGCTAGCCTAAAATTAAAGTGTAAGTGTGATAAACTAACGTATTTCCTATAAAAGTTGAGTGATTTGTATAGAATATTAGCTTATCTAACCGTTTTAGTAATAATTTATATAATTACTGATGTGTGTTATTAGAATTCCTTGAATCTAAACACGCAAGTACTCACGTGTTTATAATCAAGAAAATTTTATTTCACACATCAGGATTTATATAAATCATTATTAAAATGGTTAGATAAACTAATAAGCTACACATATCACCCACCTTTTACAGGCAATCCGTTAAATATCACTAATCACACTTCATTTTGTTTTGAGTCGCGGCGCGAGATTCAAATTCACGTAATGCAACGGCTTTTATCAACAAATATTTTTTTGAACCTTATGCCTATAACATTAAGAGATAAAAGTTAGGGACTCATAAAAGGTGTTACAATCAAAAATGGTTTGAAATTCATTTACGAAGTGTGTGTACGATGACATGAAAATGGAGGTCTATTTTTAGATATCGACACACTAATCTACCTCGTTTTTTATTTTTATCATCGATTATTATTTAAATCTTGTAACATTCGTCGAGTTTGACACATTATCTTACGAACAAAACAGCAACACCGACACTAAAGTCATAAAATAAGAGAACAATAGACGCACACAAAAAAAAATTGGTTTGTTTACGTTATGCTCGCGATTGTTTACATTAGCATCGTATTTCTCTTTGATGCTTATTTGAGACAAGTAAAACAAATGTATTAATTAGATAGAACGTGTATTCGTGTTGATATAAAGGTGTGTAATATGTGGACAGAGTTATTCGTCTTGAAGTGCAAACTCGAAATGTTTATGAAGTGCCGTTTTTTTACAGTTGTCATTTTTTCCAGGTTTCTTATTGGAATCTTGTAATACTTCATTCTAATTCCAATAAGATTCCAATAAGAAAATGTATTCAGAATGACGCTATAAGTTACTGTTTCTTGATTAATACTGTAAATACGTAGATATTTATGATTATATGACCGCGGGGGCGGCGCGCCATTTCGCAAATTTGCTAATTTGACGTAATTTCGCGAACCCCGGCGAGCCTAGGGAGTTGTCAACTGATAAATTCGCGAGCTAACAGGTTAATTATAAATACATATATCTGAGACTCTATAGCTAATACTTATGTCTAGCACTTTAATAGAGGGCGCGGCGTGATCTTGCCTAAACGGTACGGGGAATCGCTCCTTGAACGTAACTTCCTGGGAGGTGACACCTAGTCGTATTTGGTAACCCGAACCGACAGGTGCACCAACCCATGGAATGGTGACGTGCGAGGAGACGATGAATATACTGGCTTACAGGGAAAGCGGTATGGGGACGCGGACGGTACCCTTGGGTAAAATTACCAGGGTTTCGGTACAGACGGACAGACCTCACCGCAATGGCCAACACATGTCGTATTTGGTAACCCGAACCGACTCGTGTTGGTTGTACGGTAGCGCCAGGCCGACTGCGCTCTCGCAAATCACAAATCGTGGACATCTCGCGGCCCCTCACGGGGCGCGGAGGAGCCGGGTTCAAGGCATATGGCCTCCTTGCCGGGGTAGCGACGCCGTCCGTTAATACGCACGGGGCGTTGGGTTTGGCTTTGCCAAGTGGTGTCATGTCCGGGATTTTCACACCGCCCGTGCGGACCGCCCTACCAGGTGAGACCGCTGGCGACACCAGCGGAGGCCCAGCAGGAGCGGTCAACGCTCTCCAGGCGGCGGCTTACGGAGGAGGCCCCACAGCCTCGGCTTCAGTTGAGTTGTGGTCGTTTTCAACTACGTCGGCACTGAAAAGGTCACGCGGGAAAGCTTTCCGGTCCGGCGGTCGCGCGTGCAGGGGGGCCAGATCCCGGATGTGATCCAGGTTTGAGTCATCGGCACGCGCGAACATCTTCTTCGCGAGACGGGAGATGAAGGCGTCCAGGTCCTCGATCCGCAGGTCCCTCTGGATCGTGGCGTTTCTTACCATCCTCGGGGCGTTCGCTATGGTACGCAGCGACAAGTGTTGCTGTGCACGCAAGCTCTGCTTGATGGATTCATTTGTGAGCGCGTACCAAGCAGGAGCTGCGTACGTCAGTCGGCTGCGTATATAAGTCTTGTACACCCCGAGCTTCACCCGCAGAGGGATGACCGGAGAGTTCAACACTGGACGCAGTTTAGCTCTGGCACTTCTTGTGTTGTTGACGACGGTCCTCACGTGGGGCCTCATCGTCAGTCTGGTGTCTATGGTGATCCCCAGGTATTTCACCGTTGGGGACCACTTGATGTCATGTCCATGAAGCTTCAGTGGTGGTGGGAGTTTGATGGCGCTGCTGACCATAATGGCCTGTGTCTTCGCCACGTTGACCGACAGCCTCCACCTGGAGAGCCAGTTCGGCAACGTGTCGAGGGTCCTCTGTATTTTTCTGGCCGCATGGTACCTGTTGATGGACGACGCGTAGTAGGCCGCATCGTCCGCATAGAGAGCCAGATGGGACCCCTCTTCCAGGGGGATGTCGTCGGTGAAGTGGGAGTACAGGCACGGTGACAAGCAGCTGCCTTGCGGGACACCCGCCGCGATGGGACGCTCGGCGGACGTGACCCCCTCAACCACCACTCTGAAACTTCTTTCTTCCAGGAAGGACTGGATCACCTTCACGAGGCGACGGGGAGTCTTAGACGTTGATAGCTTATGCAGCAGACCCGCATGCCATACTCTGTCGAACGCCTTTTCCATATCGAGAAGTACTGCGACGGTGTATTCTTTCTTATTCATCGCTGCCGTCATGGCGTGTAGTACTCTCGATAGCTGCAATGTGGTGCTGTGAGCAGCGCGGAATCCGAACTGCTCCTGGCGCGGTATGATACAAGGCGTCAAGTGCCGCAGCAGGAGCGCCTCAAATACCTTGGAGATGGTTGGGAGCAATGTGATCGGCCGGTAGCTCTCCGGCTTCAGGATATTCTTTCCGGGCTTGGGCAGCATGATAACCTGGCCCATCTTCCATGAGTGCGGGAATCTACCTGAGCGCAGGATGCCATTGAACAGGCGGGTCAGCGCTGCCGTGGTCCGGTATGGCAGGTGACGTAGCGCCGTGTTCGAGATGCCGTCTGCGCCCGGGGCCTTTCTGGGCCTAGTTCTTTGGATCGCATGCTGGACTGTGCCCGGGGAGAACACTATGGCGTCCTCATCAAGAGCTACCGGCGTGGCGAAGTAGCTTTCCAGGTTTTGCTCGACTGCTGCGGTAAATGCAGTGTCTGCAGTCGGATTCGGCTGAAATTGGCATTCCAGATGTTCCGCGAAGATTTCCGCGCGGTCTGCTGCGTGGTATCGCGGGGTCCCGTCTCTGTGAAGCAATGGATGTACCGGAGTTGGGGCATTGGAGAGCTGGCGACACAATCTATGTAGAGCCGGCCATTCCTCTCCCGCTGTCTCCATCACTCTCTCCCAGCTTTCGGTGCATTGGAGATCCAGCTCGGCCTTGACCCTTGCCTTCATGGCATTGAGACGCTGTTTGAGAAGTGGACATCTTGTCTCTTGCCACCGCTTGCGCATGCGCCGCTTGGCAAGGATGAGGTCCCGGATTCTCTGAGGGAGTACTTGTAACCTCCCTTGTGGACATGGCGTCTTTGCTTGCTCCAGGGCATTCTGCATGCGGGCGGTGAGCTCCTCTGCGAGTGCATCAACGTCCGCGGCTGTTGACACTGGGCGAGTTGGGGTGTCTCTGTCCATTGCTTCAGTGAAGGCAATCCAGTTAATTCTATGACGTGGCGCTGGCGGCACAGTTCTAACTGGCGGCTCCGCCAGGACGACCAAAACAGGTTGGTGATCCGAGCCAAGCTCATCCAGTAGGACTTCTTGGTGAGGCTGGTAGTGGAGTCCCTTGTAGATCACGATGTCAAGGATGTCTGCCGTATGTGAGACGATCTCGGGGTAATGGGTCGGGCATTCCGGACCACAGACCCCATACCCTTGGGACTCCGAATCGTCGAGTAGGAGCTTTCCATTTCTATTGTTGTTTAATGAGTTCCATGCCGCGTGCTTGCTGTTTAGGTCGCCGGCAATGAGCGTCGGTGTGGGCGTGTCCAGCAGAGATCGGATGTCTGTCACCTCTAGTTTCCCCGCTGGTGGTTTGTAGGCCGCGAAGATTTTCATATCTCTGCCGGCGACGTTGAGCTCTATGCCCAATGCGTACATGGAACTCAGGCTTCGTGGTGGTTCTGGTTGGTGGACGATTCTCCGCTTGACAAGAACTACCAAACCTCGGTAGACTCTTCCGGTGTCGGATCTTTCGTCTTGGCGATAAGCGAGGTATCCCGGAAATTTGATCTTATTCGCAGGTTCTAGCAAGGTCTCGCTTATGAGCGCCACATCGATGTTCTGCTCCTGCAGCAGAGGACGAAGGAGGGCGACCTTGTTCTTCAGGCCGCGGGCATTCCAGTGGAGGATCCTCAGGGGCTTATCCATTTCTGATGGCTAGTAGTTCGGCCATGCCCTCGAGGACCGCCTTGACGGTGTCCTCTCCCGCCACCGTCAAGGCGGTACGGCGGCTTACAGGGAAAGCGGTATGGGGACGCGGACGGTACCCTTGGGTAAAATTACCAGGGTTTCGGTACAGACGGACAGACCTCACCGCAATGGCCAACACATGTCGTATTTGGTAACCCGAACCGACTCGTGTTGGTTGTACGGTAGCGCCAGGCCGACTGCGCTCTCGCAATGGAGTGCGCGGTCTTATAAAGAAGGTCGCGGGGTGAGGTACGTGGCGCGCGGTGCGCGGTGCGCGGGCGTCCCGCGGGCGGTAACTTTCCCCTCTGCGCTGCGGCGGCGGCGGCGGCTGGATGGTTCGAGGTGGCGTGATGTGCTACGTCACAACGGTAGCAAATAATCATACGGTCCGCCTGATGGTAAGCGGTTACCGTAGCCTATTGATGCTTGCAACACCAGAGGTATCACTCGCGCGTTGCTGAAATCTGCAGAAATCTCGAGTTGAGTTGGTCTCACATTAAAATTTGTTCATAATGATGAATAAAATAATCTCTGATAATTTGGCTACCCATTGAAAAGTAACCCTATAGATCATGACTTCGAAATTATACCACTACAGAATATTAACATAGCAACAATGTATCTAAGCGAGATGTTTACTTTAACCAACTTAGCAGCTAGAGGCGATGTGAAGCAATAATAAGACATGATACGTAGTTAGGTAGGTAGGTAGGTACATAACATTAGCCTCCGGCTCACGGCAAAGTTCATGAATCAATTACACGACCAATAGAAACATAAAGGCTTATTTATTTATTGTATAACGTGTTTTTCATTTGTTATTCTTAATGGCCTATTTACGATAGATGCTTTATACGTAGACAATGTCAATAATATCGTTGATTCAAAAATTCATAATTATTTATTTAAATAGACCTTCGTTCGCAGGCACTTATCTAGAATAGTCTGACTCTAATACTCTAATACCGGTTCGGAAGGTGCATTTGCTGAGAAGAGCCGGCAATTAACTCAGCAATTACTTTTTTCAATAAAATCTTAGATTTTAATAAATCTAAGATTTTATTGAATGTAAATATTATGTAATCATAATATTTACATTCTGATCTCACTGCTACAACAATTTCCGCTCCAGCGGCAAAACTAGTAGACCCAATCAAAATTTAATAAGTAAATAGAAAACGTAAGCAGAACAGCCCCCTCAAGCAGCACCTGCTCACATGTATGACGCGTGTGGCAGCCATCGCCCTTCTCACCATATTGGTGGGAAGTGGGCGACCCGTCCATGCGATATAATGCGAAAAGCAGTCTCAGATGAAGGCTGACTTCCAAATCGGTTTTAACTTTAGTTGCTTCGCATTTTATAACACCTAAACTTCGAGTAAAGAAGAGTTTCCTGACACCCAAGCCTAGATCTCTGTGAGTAATAATCATTTTTCATGTCGCCATCTTTGACTTCCGGGGTCAGTCGTCCAAACGTAAATCCACTTCACTTAATACTAATGGCTCGACTGTAAGCTGTAGACGCAAATCTCGAAAATTATATGGAATTGGCTTGTCGATTTAGTTTTTCGGAATTTTCAATTTATTACGTGATGTTGCCTCAAGTCATTCTTTAGTCACCAACACCATGCCATTTTCTTAGAGGGTAGACTTTCATATATCTAGAATCATAAATCTACGAGTCATAGATATATAATGGTACGTCCATGCTTGGCGAACCGAGCACGAGCCGAGCATCGAACGAGCACACTGCGAGCACGATTCGCGTAGCGTGGACGAGTGTGAGCCTCGAACGAGCGCGATTGTCAGTTTTTTCACGTACAAAGGGATTGGCATCGTGCTCGTTGTAGGTTCGTTCGTGCCTCAGCTCGTGCTCGGTTCGCGTAGCATGGACGCACCATAACAATGTAATAAATACCTATGAGTCATTTTGTCTTCAAATTAATTCATGTTTAAAGATAAGAGGTGTGGTGCTATATTACAACGAATATTGTAATCAAACTCACTTAACTTAACTAAGCATAAGGCATAAGGCATAACCACATGACAAAAGTTACAATCCTTAACATAAATATGAACGTTTATATTAGATACAGCACAAGTTCGTAAGCTTCTGCCGCAAGTACCGCTTAGTTCACATCACCCACGTACAATTAAACACAGAACAAACAGCCCTGGGTACACAAAAACCGAAGCGGGAACCGCGGTAAAGGCTTCTGTATATCTATATATATAAAATTCAAAGTCCTGACTGACTGACTGACTGATATATCAACGCACAGCCTAAACCGCTGGTCCTAGAGACATGACATTTAGAGGGTATATTCTTTGTGAAGAGTAGGTATCCACTAAGAAAGGGTTTTTCGAAATTCCACCCCTAAGGGGGATGAAAGTTTGTATGAAAGTTCGCCAGGTTTGAAGTTAGGATCTTCAAATTTTGTGTTTAAGCTGATGACTGAAAATTAATTCATACGTGTCTTAGCGTTTTTTAATAATCCACCCACGAAGCGGGATTTAGTTGTTTTGTTTTATTGTTGTAGGAAAATATGTCATTTGTTTCCTGTAGGCCACGCGGGCGAAGCCGCGAGCAGAAGCTAGTTAGATATGTAATCGTGTCGAATATTGAAACGGAAATGTTCTATTTTTTGTAAAATCAAGGGGATATTAGAGCAGCTTGACTGGGGAAGTAGCTCCTTACAAAATATCGCCGCCAAATAACTTCATGTTGTGTTCCTGCGCGTGAGTAAGGTCACCAAAGCTGATTGGGGATAGGGGAACGGTCAGTAGCACGTGAGTTACCGAGCCGCATGCATGTTTACCGGCATCGTGGTATAAAAATAATAATATGAAAACTTACATAATTAAAACGGGTTTTCCTAACTCTCAACTCCAACTGGAGCATTATAAAGAATGGAGGTGGCATATTTTTGAAAGATATATTGGGGTCATTTAAACTATGAACATAATAAAGTGATAAAACAAAGCACTACTTTGTCACTGAACTGGCGAAAAGTGGAATAGCCCGTTGAATGTGCTTGTTATTATTATAATTTAAACTAAATTATGTTATTTTGTACATTCCATCCATTTTTAGTTCCATTTTTGAAATAAGCGACGCAGCTGTACTTGAAAAGCAGTTCCGTAACGCTTTGTATACCAGCTTAGGCCTTAGTGTTACTGCCCTTGGCGAGACTGTGTTAATTAAACATCCATTTAAAATATTAGTATTTTATCAACGCACTTGCGAGGAAAAAAACAGACTTGTATTTTTTTAAGTAGTTTTTGATAATAATCAACCGCACATGAGAACGTTAACAAATATGGCGCGCAAGTTTTTTTTTTTTACATTGGTGAGATGTCAAACTATTTTACCCATAGAAATAAAATAAACACAATTTTACCCGTTTAAATTAAGAATGCTTGGTCTACACTCGTCATCACTTGCAGTGCACAAACTTAATATCATAATCGGGATTATACCCATCATAAAACTGTGTGGTAATGTAAAGTAAAAACCACTAGTGCGTAATAAGCTGCATTAAGATACTAAAAACGGTGCAATTTATTGCACCGTTTTTAGTGTCACTTTACGAGCGGGTGTTGAAAAATATATTTACAAAAAAATATGAATAATGCTCTATGGCTCTTCGTATCCGTTTTTCGTTTCACTCAATTATTTTCGGGGTCAGCGACCATTACCGGAATGACACTTAAGTGGGCCACCAAGTGGAAAAAGATTGCTTCCACATCCTGATGAGATACTTACCTACACTACGAGTATTTAATTAAAGCTATTTCTGGTTTTAACCGTGTTATTATGATGCGTTTAATACATTGATATACTGGGTGGCGATTTCGAGATGGCTAATTTCCGAAACCTATGTTGGATTAGTCATGCTGAACAACTTTTACTATGGGACTAACAATGAAATCTAAAAAAAAAAATCTTTTCATACATTATGATCGAGCATTGTAAGAAAAAAAAAAAAGAGAATTCAGTATTGGCCCCATAGTAAAACTTGTTCAGCATGACTAACCCAACATAAGTTTCGAAAATATGCCATCTCAAAATATCCACCAGTTATTATTATGATTTTAAAAATCTCTCTGCGTTTTTTCCTATTTTTCAATCGTTAGATGCCTCTGTTGGTTGCAATTGTGTGCAAAATTAGGCTTCTATACCCCTTCACCAGTGTTTCTCCTTAGATCGCCTCATCATCATCAGCCCATAATGTCTCATTACTGAGGGTAGGCCGCCTTTAACAAAAGAGGGTGAAAAGGAATGGGCACTCCACAACGCCTGTCCACTGCGGATTGGTGTAGGTAGACTAGTGGTCAACCCTACAATACTAGGAGGGCTCCTAGGCCGCTCGAAAAACTCCAACAGTAGGAGCCCTCCAACTAGCAACCGGGACATGCCTTGACATGCCTTCCGAAGCACGGAGTATACACCTATCTGTTATACTTATACACCTATCTAAAGTAAACTCAACTAGAGGTACAGAGCCGTAAACTGAATTTGCGGGGACCTAAATGACGGGCGTTACGTACGTCCGTCACGTAGCTGTAGGCACCTTGAAACGTACGTCGTAGCATACGTCGCCGGAATAATATATTATTTTAGTACCTTCACGATAAGGCCATAGAGGTACAAAAATATATGGACGAAGCATCGCCTTATAAGAAAGTGATGCAGAATAGTACCTACATTATTATACACGTGTGCAAACTTGGTCATTACAAACGACGCGGTATTAAACGTATGAGCCGCAGGCGAACGTGATAAGGGAGCCAAGAGTGTAATGATCAATGCACACGCGTGTCATTCGACGTTTTTCAACACACTTGCGAGGAAAAAAACAGACTTGTATTTCTTGATAATAATCAACCACACAATGAGAACGTTAACAAATATGGCGCGTAAGTTTCTTTATTTTAAACAGCGGTGAGCGGTCAAACTATTTTACCCGTTTAAATTAAGAATGCTTCGTCTACACACATATCAATTGCATTGAGGTACAATGTTGACATAATCGGCATATTATGTATCATAATGCTGTGCGGTAATGTAAATTAAAAAGCACTAGTGCATTAAGATACTAAAAACAGTGCAATAAATGTCACTTTACGAGCAAGTGTGTTGAAAAATATTTTACGTACGAGTGATTACTACTGGCACAAGCAGGCGCAAGTAATACTGAGCTTTATTGTCACTGTCGACGTCTCAATGCGGAATGACAAGCGATTGGCATATTATGGTTTACAAAACTGTGTGCGTGAGGCTTGTATGTCCTTATGGTCCGGCATACTTGGGATGCTTCATTTCGTATAAGGCGATGTCTGGGTGTTTTTTTACGTCTATGGTTTTATATGTCGTAAAGTTTTGACACCTGCCTTTTTACTATTTTGGTGCATTGCCCCCATTTGAATTATTTTACGGTTTTTTTTCGTGCAGTTCCTGCCTCGGTTACGGGATAAAATGTATCCTATGTCCTTCTCCATACCATAGGCTATCAGCATGCCAAATTTCATGACGACCAGTTGAATAGTTAAAGTGTGAAAACCTAGTTAGGATTAGGATATATGATAATTTCAAAAGTATTACCTTAGAAGTACTTTGAAAAAAAGTAGTCGTGAAGAAGATAAGTATACAGTTCAGAAACTTTATGACGTCTAAAGTAGTAGTAAAGAACACTTGCTGAGTTTCTTGCCGGAGTCTTCTCAGTTCAAGTTGTATTTGGAACCGGTGTAGAGTCATTTGTTAACATTCATAAGTGCCCTATAAGGGCCTAATTTGAATAAATGAATTTTGATTTGATTTGATTTGTCTGCGCGAGCGAAGCTGCAGTCGAAAAGCTAGTTAAAAATAAAACGTATAGTCATTTTCTGCTACCTCTTATTATTATACAGACTGTATACAGGATTACTTTTCAAACACAGAAAAAATTTCAAGCGTATTTTTTTCAAATTTTTTTAGTCGGTCTATGATGATTTTACAATGTTTTTTTTTACACAATTTCAGATTATGTCCTGTAGTATAAGTTGTTCATAATTATGGATAAAATAACCTCTGATAATTTGAAAAGTAACTCTGTTTAATGACTATTACAGCCTACACAATATTACCAGTTTAACTAAAACGTTTCTCATTTACAGGTAAGTTCCAGTTAACTGACACATTGACGTGAGTTGCATCAAAAATGTAATAGCTAGTTAATTTTTGAGTGTGTTATGAGAAGATGGTGTTTATGATGATGATGAAATGAAAAAGATGATGATCTTCGATAGCAAATATAATGCGTTTGTAAATTACAATTTGATGAATTTAGAATAAGTATGACAGTATGTGCGTATATGATTAGTCGCTGCGTGCGATAGAACGAATGGAACGGCTAGGATGGGTGACCGCGCCCCGCGCCTTCATCCCTTTCTTGTTCGTCGTCCGAGGTAGTGGGGTGGTACGGTTCATTTCAGGTAGTATAGATGCGTAGACATGCCCCCCGCCTTGGAGCAACAGCCTCCAACGAAGAGAAGAATGGATTGCAGCAAGAACCAGGATCAGATGAGTCAATGTTTTTCTTCCAGAAGCGGACATAATTTAGGATAAGATCTCTTGATGATCCCTGTAGCTGTTTTAATGTCAGCTACTCGTGCGCATCCGTCCTTTCCAGTGAATGTACGTAAAACTCGTCCTAATCGCCATTTTAAGGGTGGCAGATTATCTTCCTTAATCAGTACCAAAGCGTTAGGTACTATGGTATCTTGTTCAGTCTGCCACTTCGTCCTCGTCTGCAGCTCGGAGATAAATTCTTTAGACCAGCGCCGCCAGAAGTTCTGACGCATTTGTTCGACGCGATCATAGCGGTTCAGTCGTGATGTGGACACATTTTCAAGATTTGTGCAGCCAGGTGTGACGAGCGGTCGGCCAATCAAAAAATGGCCAGGAGTGAGAGGGAGTAGATCATTGGGGTCTGTGGACATTGGATACATGGGTCTGGAGTTAAGGACTGCTTCGATTTGTGCCAATAAGGTAGCTAATTCCTCGTATGTAAGATTCGCGTTACCTAATACCCGACGGAGGTGGTATTTGCACGACTTAACCCCTGCCTCCCACAAACCCCCAAAATGTGGTGAATATGGTGGAATAAAATTAAATTTTATGTTTTCACTACTTGAGAAATTTAAAATATTATTTTGGTTAGAATTTAAAAATGCAGAAAGTTCCTTTAACGCGCCTACAAATGTTTTCCCGTTATCTGAGAATATTTGTGCGGGTTTTCCGCGACGAGATATAAATCTTCTCAAAGCCAGTAAGTATGCCTCGGAAGTTAGGTCTGTGACTAACTCTAAATGCACCGCACGAGTCGAGAAACATATAAATAGACAAATATAACACTTGACTAATTGTGCACCTCTTCCTTTACGATTGAGCATATATATAGGTCCGGCATAATCCACACCGCATCGTAGGAATGGATAACCTGACTCTAATCGTTCGAGAGGTAAGTTACTCATTTTCATGGATAATGCCTTCCCCTTCTGACGTGTACATGTAACACACTTATGTACCGTTTGCTTGGCTAAGTCGCGACCCCTGAGTGGCCACCAACTATCCCTGATCGTGGCTAGGAGCAGTTGAGGTCCAGCATGGAGCAGACGTTTGTGTTTAGATTGAAATAAAAGTCGCGTAAAATTGTGCTTCGAACATAATAATATCGGGTGTTTTTTATTATAGGTAAACAAATCTGAATTTTCTAACCTGCCTCCTACTCTAATAAGGCGATCAGAATCTAGAAATATATCGAGACTTGATATATTTCTCGTTGGTTTATAAGGTAAATTATTCAATAGTGCATGATGAATATCGGGAAATGAGATTTGTTGTGAAATGCGAGCTAAAACTAATGTTGACTTATGTAATTCGTCAGATGTGAGGGGACCAGTGTTACGTTCGGATTTATTATTAATGCGTGAGTTAGTTATGAATCGCAACACGTAGGCGGCCGCACGATTCAAGCGATTAAAATTTGAAAACCGTTCAAAGTTAAAAATATTCTGATTTGATTGAGACACTAATGAAGTAACGTTTGATTTTAATTCAGGCAAATCACTGTAATTAATATTTTCATCGGAATTATTTTGTAAGTTGATTTTATCATTTTGTAAAAATGCTGGCCCGTGCCACCACATGTCTAAGTGTTGAAGCGCATCGAGCGCGAGCCCACGGGACAAAAGGTCAGCAGGGTTGTCCTTGCCAGCGACATGAAGCCACGGCAACTCACCAGTCAGTTCATTTATTTGAACTACTCTATTCTGTACAAACGGTTTTAATAAATTTGGGGACATTTTAATCCAACATATAGCTATGGTCGAATCAGACCATAGGTAAACATGACTGAAAGTTAATCTCCATGATTTAATTATTTTATTGTATAATTTAGCACCAATCAAGGCGCCGCATAGTTCAAGCCGCGGGATCGTTACTGGCTTGATTGGTGCGACCTTACTCTTAGCACATAGTAACCTGACTGTCACTGGTGAGTTGTCGTCGTATGTACTTACATATGCGCAAGCGCCGTATGCATCTTGTGATGCATCCGTAAATATATGTAAATCCGTGTATGTTGTATATAGTCCTCTAGCGTGACGAGGAATGCGAATATTCTGTAAATATTGAAGCGTTTTAATGAAATTTTGCCATAAAATAACAATATCTTGAGGTATTTGATCGTCCCAATTTAATTTACATAACCACAACTTTTGTAAAAGTATTTTAGCGATAATGATCGAAGGTGCGAGTAAGCCTAGTGGATCGTAAACCTGAGAAACAATTGATAATATTACGCGTTTAGTGACATGAGTCACGTTTTGATCAATTCTTGTAATGAAATATAATAAATCAGAAGAGTGAAACCAACCCAAACCGAGTGTTTTAGTTAAACAATTTTCGCCTAAAGATAATTCTTTTGTTTGATTAGTTGAAGTAGTTTCAGAATTAAATAACCATTTTCGTAGGGGAAAACATCCAGACTTTAAAACATCACTAACTTCATTACAAATATTTAACAATAACTCCTTATCGTCATGTCCTGTGATCAAGTCGTCAACAAAAATATCCTCATCTATTGCGCGTTTAATGACGTCATCCGTGCATTCCGATGCCAGCTGTTTGATGCATCGAATACTTAGATATGGCGCGGACGCAGTGCCGTAGGTTACTGTATTAAGTTGATACACACCGAGTTCATCCGATTTATTTTTACGCCAGAGAATCAATTGTAAATTCCGTTGATCGTGTTGAATATTGACTTGTCGATACATTTTCTCCACATCGGCACAAGCAACATATTTGTATTGTCGAAAACGTAACAATATAGAAAAAACATCGTTATGTAAACTAGGACCGATTAACTGGATGTCGTTAAGCGACTTTCCGGATTTTGATTTAGCACTTGCGTCAAATACCACTCGAAGTTTTGTCGTAGTGCTATGCTCCTTTAAAACACCATGGTGTGGCAAAAAATAATTTGGTGACGAATAATTATAAATGCGACTCATGTGCCCCAAACTTAAATACTCACTCATAAAATCACAATAAAGGTTCTTATAATCAGGCGAGCATCTATCTAACTTACGTTCCAGTGCAAGGAATCGATTATGTGCAAGCGTGTACGAATCTCCCAGTGTATCACTAGCACTAGGCTCCGCTAACGGGATTCTTACGTGGAAGCGACCCGAGTCGTCGCGATACGTAGTCTGTTTGAATATGTCTTCGCACAAGGACTCATTTTTAGTTAGCTTATTTTGTGAAGGGATTTCTTCTAACTCCCAGAATTGCCTAAGCTGAGTGTCTAAGGATTGCGAATAATTACAGTGAACCCGATTTATGCGCGAGTTCTTATAATTTAACAATGAGCCAGATATTATCCATCCCACTTTAGTGTTCTGTAAATAAGGCCCACTGGCTAACCGAATTAACCCATCATTTAGTAGCTCCCAGAATTTATCTGCACCGATTAATAATTCGACTTGCGATGGTGAATAGAAGTCGGGATCCGCTAACTGTATATTGTCGGGAATATTTATGTGTGATTGTGTACCTAAAGATGGCAATTGAGCTGTAATTTGAGGCAAAACTAAGCATTTTACTTGTGTGTTATAGTTCGAAGTTTTAGATCTCAACTTTACCTTGCATGAGCGTGTAGAATGAGTCACTGAGTTTCCAACTCCCGTGACTTGAACAGTGGACTGTTGAAATGTTATATTTAATTTTGTACATAATGGTTCAGCGATAAAGCAGTGCTGGCTACCATTATCTAATAATGCGCGCGTAGTGTGATATTTATTGTTTTGATCTGCGATCTCGACTAAAGCTGTAGATAGTAATACAGTATCTAATAATGAATGAGATGTATTGAGCGAGTGAGTTGTGTGAGAAGCGGAATGAAAGGTATTTGTGTTCGCGGGATTAGTACTAGCTGTGTCTTGTGGCGATGATGGCAAGCTATGCGCAACAGCTGACGATGTTGATGCGCCGGTGTCAGCAGAACGATCGCTGTGAATTAAACTGTTGTGTTTCTGATTACATAACTTGCATGGACCAAACCAACACTCGCTTAGTAGGTGACCTGCGCGTAAGCAATTATGACAAAGCTTTTTCTCATCAATTAGTTTTATTTTATCTTCAATAGATAAATTTAAAAATGAATTGCATGAATAAAGCGGGTGATTAGCGTTGCACATATTGCAATTACGGGTTCGTTTTAAGTTAGGTTGTTTATTTTGCGTCGCTAATAAACTATGCGATTTGATGTGTTGATTTGGTAACCTTTTGTTATTAGAATCAGGCGTATTTTTTATGTGCGATAAATGGATAGTTTCTAACACGTCAGCCCTATCTTTCAAAAATGTTGTTAAATCGTTCAGTGACAAACGTGTACTGGTATTGCTATGACTACTGAGAATCGTGCTTTTATATTTCTCCCATTCTAGTTCTGTAGAAGAATCCAGTTTCGACGTCATCAAGTAAATAATTAATGTATCCCAGGATTCAGTCGGTTCGCCTAGGGTATTAAGAGCACGTATATTTTTAAGAATAGTGTCTATTAATTTGCGTATTTGAACCGATGATTCTTTATTTATTGACGCGACAGAGAACAAAGCCTTAACGTGGTTGTGCACAAGCAAACGATTGTTGTTAAATCTATTTTCTAATAAATCCCAAGCTGTAATATAATTCTCAGACGAAAATTCCAATGCTTTAATAACCATTAATGCGTTCCCAGTGAGAGCAGAACGTAAATAATGGAATTTTTGAACATTATCTATTTCTTTAGAGTTATGAATAAGGGATAAGTAGGTATCGCGAAATTCCAACCAACGATCGTAAGTGCCGTCAAAGGAAGGTAATGGTATTGTTGGTAATTTAATTGTAGATTTTTTAGAAGCACTTGGCATATCGACTTTATTCTCGTTTACGATGCATTTAGATTTAGCAACATAAGCATAAAACTGGTTCTCAAAAGATTCTCTCTCGATTAACTCTTTATCAAACTGACTATTGGGAACTTTAATATCAATTTCATCCTGAATAACCGAAAATTGAGAAAGCAACTCCTCCACCTTTTGTAAACGCGTTTTTAATTCCATCTTAATGATTTCTGTGATATCTACATTTTCTAAAGAGTCTACGTATTTAATAAATAATGTTAACTTACCCCGAATAGAACCCCTTTTTTTATTTAAATCCCTAATGATATCCTCATCACTGTCCTCAAAGGGAGTGAGGGAATTTTTCTTTTTAGTCATTATGGCGTTTGTGGGAGATAAAGGCAAGAACTACTTACGATTTCAATATCCGATATAACGTGGCACTAAGTTGTAGTTAAGTGAATAGCGAGTAACCTCTGCGTTGTCACAATGACAACCTCGTGCGCCCGGAATTAATGACGACGTAACGTAGCACAATATTAGCACAAATTAAACACTGGATAGGAAGGAATGAGTATTGGATGATTGATTGACCTGACCGATTTATGCTGGTCCTGATGATGTCTTCTGATGCTGGTCTCGAGCGTCCGATTTATGCTGTTCACGACGATTCCTTTGTTGCATCCGGCGATGAAGGTCCAAATGTTTATGATGATGATGAAATGAAAAAGATGATGATCTTCGATAGCAAATATAATGCGTTTGTAAATTACAATTTGATGAATTTAGAATAAGTATGACAGTATGTGCGTATATGATTAGTCGCTGCGTGCGATAGAACGAATGGAACGGCTAGGATGGGTGACCGCGCCCCGCGCCTTCATCCCTTTCTTGTTCGTCGTCCGAGGTAGTGGGGTGGTACGGTTCATTTCAGGTAGTATAGATGCGTAGACAGATGGTATGTTCCACTTGGTCACCCACCAGTTTCGTTACGACATAATTATTATTTACGAGTTTAACGGTTGCTTTTTATCGCTTTTGAACTTTAATTGCACTGTTTTAAGTTTGAATATTTATAAGTTAAAGATTTTTTCAGGTAACGATTGCTTCAGGATTGGAACAAGCTCTTTTATTTTAAATATTTGTAATTTTTAGAGAATTTGGTATGATGTTTAGTGCTTTTAAAGCTTTCGCGAACTAAATTCATTGTAATATGTATTTAAAATCAAATTTTCAGTAAATAAAAAAACAATCAAATTTTGATAATCATCTGTGCGCGAATAGACACGATATATTAATATTACGTTAGAAAGATGGTAGAGTTAGTAAGCTGAAGTGGCAATGGGCAGGCCACATCGCTCGAAGAACCGATAACCGATGGGGAAGGAAAGTTTTTTTTTTATACCACTAAGGTGGCAAACAAGCATACGGCCCGCCTGATGGTAAGCAGTTACCGTAGCCTATGGACGCTTGCAACACCAGGGGTATCACTCGCGCGTTGCCGACCCTGAAGAAATCTCTTCACGCCCTTTTTGAAGAACCCCATGCTGTACTCCATTGGGAAAACCACGGCAGGGAGCTCATTCCACAACCTGAGCGTCCGCGGAAGAAAGCTCCTTTGAGCCCGCACAGTTCGAAACAATTCTGGTTTCAATGTGTGAGGATGGATGAAGTTCTCGAGTGGTGACCACGTACTGGAAAGCGCCGTATGGTAGGACCTCCCACCAGGTGGACCGACGACCTGGTCAGAGTCGCTGGGCTCCGTTGGATGCAAGCGGCCCAAAGCCGTTCCAAGTGGAAGTTAATGGGAGAGGCGTATGTTCAGCACTGGACATCCTTAGGCTGATATGATGATGATGATGTTATAATAATTGTTCATTATGTTCACTTGGTAATCGAAAGTCTGAAAACAGTTAAGTCGTAAACTAATTTATCAGTTTCAATCATAATTATAAACTTTTTAGTTTCACAGGTTCCGGTCTCTGTCTGTCTGTAATCAAATCTTGCTAGTTAAATTTGACCCACTTTCCGGTTTCCGATTGAGATGAAATTTTGCATACATAATGTACCATGGGAGCTACATAATAAAACGACGCAACTCCATCGAGTTTGGCCACAAATATAGGTCAAGTTCATCATCATTTTTAAGAGAGGTAGAGCATAGCGTTTATTCGCTCAAAGAGCAGCTCGACTGGGGAAGTACCTCCACCTTACAGAATACCGCAGCCAAATAACTTTATGTTGTGTAAAGTTGTGTTCCTGCGCGTGAGTAAGGTCGCCAGAGCTCATAGGGGAGGGGGGAAAGGTCGGTAACGCGTGAGCAATGCTTCTTGTGTTGCAAGCGTCTATATGGCTACGGTAACCGCTTACCATCAGGCGGGCCGTATGCTTGTTTACCGACTTTTTTAACAATAGCTGATTATATCAAACCATTTTTGACAACTCAGTAAGAAATCATTCTGATCCTGTGTTCTGATCGTATTTACTATATATTTATTTTTAATGTCCGAAAATGCAGTAACCTTCAACTTCATATTTATTTAGCTCGTGATTGCTAGTCATTGTCAAAATAATAACCGTGTTTATACTATTCAAATACAGTTCTAAATAGTATGAAAAAGATAATAAAAAACAAAAGAGAGGCGCACTCCTCGCGTCTGTAATGAAATGCTCAAGCATGCGCGAGCAGTTTTAATATTTTCATCGCTTTTTGTTCCCGCTCCATCTTAAAAACGGTAGGTATTACACAGTTTTGTTCCTTGGTGCCAGCATATACTCCTCTCAATCCCTCTTGAAACCTCTTCTGGATGTGAAGAGATGTTTGCAGGGTCGGCAACGCGCGAGTGATACCCCAGCAGGGCTATTTTAAAACGACGGATTCGATATCGGAAACGGATTCAAAAACTTCCGAGGCGAATTTCAGCAATTGAAATTTTAATTTCCGAAAACTTTTCGATGAATCGAATTGGTATTTCCGTAAAGAAACATCAAAAATATTCGAATTCGGTAATTAAAATAGCAATTACGGAAAATTGCCTCAGTAGTTTTTGAATCCGTTTCCGATATCGATTCCGAGCGTTTTAAAATAGCCCTGCTGATGTTGTTATCGTCTATAGGCCCGCACACCATCGGCCCATATACTTGAAGCAATAATTGTGGTCCGATTCTAGTGCATATATGTATATCTATGGTAAAACCAATAAATAATAAAAAGGGGTTTACTCTGATATCACAGAACATGGAAAAAAACCTCCGATAGACGGTACGCCTCGCTCAACAGATTCCATAGTATTCAAGTGTGTCAGTGGGCGGCACCGTTTTACCAACAGGTGACATACATGTATTGTCTTATTATTTTCAACCGACTTCAAAAAAAAGGAGGAGGTTCTCAATTCGGTTGTATTTTTTTTTTAATGTTTGTTACCTCATAACTCCGTCATTTATTAACTGATTTGGAAAATTCTTTTTTTGTCTGGAAGGGTACACTTCCCGTTTGGTCTCACTGTCAGTCACGGTCATCAGATCAGGATTTAATTACTTGTTAGTGTACTTTGAAGTCGGTTTAAGTTTTTTGTAAAACAGTCCAATTATGTAATGTGGACACATAGTGCTGTGGTATAGAGTCGATATTAGAATGACGGCTGCTGGCACTCGGTTATGCACTATGCGCATTTCACGGGGGATGAATTTTGTAATAGAGATGTTTCCTGGGTAAAAAAAAAATAATTCTAATTAGTCCATCAGTTAGATTATCAAAAAATATTGAAGACATATTTTTTGGTTTTACCAAATCATTTATTGACGAAGATAAAGCGCGACTATGTTCGGAAGTGGGGACACGTGACGTCACATTTTACTAAAAAGTTTACTGCACCATGACGTCACGCGGAACTTCAACAAGCCATCTCCCCTTATTTTTTGTTTAATTTACAAAAGAAAAAATATGTGTCTAATATTTATTGATAATGTATATGACGAAATAAATAGATTTTTTCAGGAAACTAGCCCATTGTTTTAGTGTCTATATAGGCGCGTGAGAATCTTCTGTGTATGTTGTGTATAAAAAAATCTAATGTGATTCCTCATAAGTCCTGTAACACGGCTTTTGCTCATAAGTCTATCAGGCGCTGGCATATTTTAATTACTTAGGGCTTTGTATGGAACTTCCGTGCACGAGTCAAGCTATCACTTTACCGGTTTTTAGATAACACTCGTATGTATCATCATAATGTAAGTGTTTTCTATATGTAAAATAATGATATGTATAGGGTTGCCATCCGTCCGGGTTACCCCGGATTTGTCCTAGTTTAGAGGGCGTCCGGGGAGCGTCCGGGCGGGGTTTCATTTGTGGTCCGGGTTTGTTCAAATTCCAAGTCTGAAGATTCTGTTTTGAAAAATTTAAAATGATGATAAAAATGACTAAATTTAATTTTAATGAAAATAAATATAAAGTTGATTTATGACATTTTGAACTAAGTTAACTGAAAAACTTACTTAACTGTTTTTTTATTATTCGACTAAAATTTAAAAAACCTGTTGACATGTCCGGCTTCTTGGCTCCAAAATCCGGGGTTTTCACACGTCTTGTTCTGGTTGCTAAATTTTAGAGATGGCAACCCTATATATGTATCGATTAATAGCTGACATACTTTTGTGTCGAATCCTTCGTACGTGACAAAATCAATACCGGTTTAAACTGGATTCGAGCGCTTCTTGCTGGATTTAAATTTTATTTACATGTAGGGGTGTCACTTTACAAAGCACTTAAAAATAGGGTTGTACAGACATTTTAATCAGTAGCCATGCTACCTTAGATTTCAGCAGTAGGATTAATAGTTTTGAATCATGTGGTAGGACTTTTGTACCTTAACCCGTATGTAGTTCTAAGTTTAGTGAGCTTACCACATGTAGTAACATTATGAATAAGAAAATAATATAATAATTTTGATATAATAAAAAAAAAAACAGTTCAAGATCTTAGACCAAATGTTCATAAGGTAGGCTGGTCCTACATTATTTCCTATGACTTCGACACTAGGTATTACTTCTCTCCAAATATTATACATTGTCATTACAATTACATTGAAAGCTTTTTCGTTTCTGAACATCAAGCTGGAGCTTAAAAAATGCAAGCTTTTAAAGTGACAAAGAGCGCGTTCGGGGGCTAATGCACCTGAAACTGGCATCTGTTACCGTTACCCATGGTTATGAAAACAAGGAGATATGCTAAGTCCTATATACATATAAATAAAAACAATACTTAATTGTAAAAACGTATTTTGAATGGGCTACTGTATAGAAGACTAGCTGTCCCCCGCGGTTTCACCCGCGTTCCCGGGATAAAAAGTAGCCTAAGTCCTTCTCCATACCATAGGCTATCTGCATGTCTTTCATGATGATCCGTGAGTAGATAAGGCGTGAAGGTGTTACAATCAAACAAATAAACTCACTTTCGCATTTATAATATTAGTTACGATTCTGTTACTCGTATGTTTTTTTTAATAAAAACCTCATACGAGTTACAGAATAAAAACTCCATTTGGTTTATGCTATCAGAGACAATTTTATTAGGTTGCCATTAAAAATGACTTTAGGTACATTCAAAAATTAAGCGTCTTCATGTTTCGGAATCAAAAAACACTTCAAAATTTTCTAATGGTAAGTATGCGGGGTCTAACAAAATGTAAGTATGAACATAGTGCCTTCCGGCGCGTGTCAGTTTTTTTTTATAGTATGCGGGTGGGTTTAACAAAGTACATAAGAAAATGATGTAAGAAATTGGGTCGTGACAAATTAGTCCAATGCTTGTAAATTTTATCGCTATCTACCGCGGTTACGTCTAAACAAACACCTGCAAATGAAAACGGCAAAAACTAATTTGACAGCTTTAAATATGTTCTATCTTTTTTCAATAATGTGTGTAAGAAAGAGATGTGATGTGACTAAAATTAGTTTAGTGCGATTTACAACAGAATCGGCAGCACTGACATACATTTTTTTTTTATTTCGGTAGTAAGGCATAAGATACACAGAATGAAACCCTCCTTGATTTCATGATCAGTAGCTACAATTTCGCTGAATATGCATCGCTGACAGTTTTATGAAACGTGTACTCTAGCGGTTCCGAGTTTTTACTGCTTTCCCAGTATAAGTATGCTGTGACACGCACAGTGGTTTGCTATGGCTGCAATAAGCTGTGTATCTTTTGGATGAAAATTCTACTGCATAGGCATAGCTTTCATCATCATCATCATCAGCCTATAAAGTACCACTTTTTTTTTATACCACTAAGTCGGTAAACAAGCATACGGCCCGCCTGATGGTAAGCGGTTACCGTTGCCATATGGACACTTGCAACACACGAAGCATCGCTCACGCGTTACCGACCTTTCCCCCCTCCCAAATGAGCTCTGGCGACCTTACTCACGCGCATGAACACAACTTTACACAACATTTTTTGGCTGCGGTATTCTGTACGGTGGGGAGGTACTTCCCCAGTCGAGCTGCTCTTTGAGCGAATAAAAGCTATGCTCTACCTCTCTTAAACCCACTGCTAAGCACAGGCCTCCTTTCACAAATGAGGGTGAAAGGGAATGGGCAGATACTGCACCACAAGTGCCCACTGCGGATCGGTGGAGGTAGGCTAGTGGTCAACCTACTGTTGGAATTTTTCAAGCTGCTTAGGAGGCATCCAACTAGCTAAACGACGATCAAAATTAAGTGATAACCGGGACCAACGGCTTTACGTGCTTTCCGAAGCACGGAAACGCTCGATTTGAAATACCACTAGGTGGTCACCCATCCAGGTACCGACCACGACAGACTTAGCTTAACTTTGCCGATCGATTAAAAACGGCTGATCATGCTACACCACGAGCGCTTCACTGCATAGCTTTACTGCACCCACATATCCATTTTTTTGTTGCAAATTCCAATATCCATTCTATACGCACTAAGGAAATGCTTAGTGCGTACGTTACATAAGGAAAGACTGCGGTTTAAGCTGCATGACAATCAGTATTTCAGTTGTACCTCCTTAGTGGTTGAATTTCTAAAATTCCTTTCATGTATGGGAGTTCCCTCTCCGCGCTAAACAGTTTCAACTAGCGATGGGCGATTGTTCCAAAAAAGTAATCGAAAGAATCGTACATTCGATTGTCGATTCATTCGTTCTAACGAATAAACAATCGACCTTTCGAATGAAAATTGACGCACGCAACGCAGGATGCAATAGTATGCACAATCGACAGGTGAGCGCGGGGGCGAATAGATTAATTCATTCGGCGGACGGACAGCCAGCGTCTCAGATATAATAAAAAACCGGCCAAGTGCCAGTCAGACTCGCGCACCGAGGGTTCCATACAAACCTGTAGGTATATAAGTAACGGCGATGCTGAGCGGGGATACGGCGTGGAGGGCCGTAGCCTCCTTCTGCGAGACAGGTCAGGTCGCCGCGCTTGGAGGGGTGAGCAGGTACGCGTTCAACACGAGAGCCCGCCCCCCCCTCTCTACAGCGCAGATGGCGACCACCGAGGGGTTTTAGCCGGTACAAGTCCGGCATAACCTGGCCGCTACCCCCGAGGCGGTCGGGTATTCTATGAGGATTTCCCCACGAAAAAAAAAAAAAAAAAAAAAGGTATATAAGTAAATGGTAGTATAGACCCTGAGTATTTGATATGAATTTCAATTTAAGACGTATTAAAAAAAAAACTACTTACTAGATCTCGTTCAAACCAATTTTGGGTGGAAGTTTGCATGGTAATGTACATCATATATTTTTTTTAATTTTATCATTCTCTTATTTTAGAAGTTACAGGGAAACCTCAGTATCATTTTTGAAGACCTATCCATAGACACACTTATGGGTTTTATTAAAAAATGTTTTTAAGTTTCAGTTCTAAGTATGGGGAAACCCCCAAAATTTATAGTTTTTATTCTATTCTTGTGTGAAAATATTAATGCGGTTCACAGAATACATCTACTTACCAAGTTTTAACATTATAGTTCTTATAGTTTCGGAAAAAAGTAGCTGTGACATATGGACGGACAGACAGACAGACATGACGAATCTATAAGGGTTTTTTTCCATTTGGCTACGGAAAAAAAGGTACTCTATGAGCCAGCGCACGGCACAAGCAACGCGCGGTAACACACGAAGCGAATTATGAACAATCGAAATAAGTTGATAGTTATTCGAATCATTCGAATAAATTGGACAATCGAATAATTCGATTGTTTTTAGTAACAATCGCCCATCGCTAGTTTCAACAGAAGAGCATTGCTCTCCCTTTTTGCACAGATTTTGACACGCGAAGTACATACACTCGCGTCATCTATATCTGTGCCCATAACACTTTTAACGCGACAGAAGGAATAAAGAGCTATAAAATAGAATGATGTCTTCATAGACGATTTTTCGGTTAATACCGATATAAAATGAGCGTTCTGAATGACTGTCGTTATTATGCGACCATAGTTCATATACAAACAGTATGTTATATTAAAACTTTGTAGGAATTCAAGGCACAACCACAATTTTAGATAACATTTCCACCAAAATCAAATCAAAATCAAAAAGTTTTTTTTCAGTCTAGGCCTTATGAACATTAGGTACATACAGTTGAATTAACCACCGGTTCGAAATACACTTAAACTGAGAAGACTCTTGAAGAAACTCAGCAAGGCTTTTTTTTTTGTCGCGGAAGATCTTTTCATATTACAGCTAATTTCCAAATACTTATAGAATATACCATATAATTATTATACTTATTCACACAATTGTCACTTAGCCAGGTGGGATGCAAAGCATTATAGCTTGACGCTCTCTTGATGTAACATGATAAGTCGTTCTTAATAGATGGGCAAAGTTAAGCCACCACTGTCGTGTCCACCAATCCGCAGTGGCCAAGCGTGACAAGCACTCCAGTGCCTGTGCTCAGCAGTGGGACATTACAGCCTGATGATGATGATGATTATAGCTTGGCCTTCCAAAGAGAAAACTGACAGACAGTTGGAAACAAAACAATTAAATAATTTCTTATAAAATTAATAATAATCAACTTTGTACACATGTACGCAGGAATTGTTCAACCTAATTCCACCATCCCCATTTTTACACCGACCCACAAGACGCCAGGAAAATTTTCACCCGTACGTTGTTGACATACCGAAAATACGGACACAGCGTTTTGTATCCTCATTTATAATGCGGACAGCAAGGGAGTGGAACTTGCTTCCGGCGTCTGTGTTTCCTGACGCTTACAATCTAGAAACTTTCAAGGCCAGAGTGAATAGGTTTCTTCTGGGTAAGCGTGTTTCATCTTAGGCTTCGTCATCGCCCCTTATGGGCGGGTCAGTGGCCAAACGCAAGCTCATTTAATAAAAATAAATAAATAACATGTATCATAATGTACTATTCTGTTACTTCACCAACTTGTACTGTAATATATTTTATAGCTACGACTGTGATGGGCTTATCATCACAATTATTTCTTTATAAACAAAGTAAAAAAACATAAAAAAAAACAAACAAAACGCAAGAGCAAGCAAGATCCACTCTTTTGTCGTCCGCATTAGCTTTATTTTAAAATTAAACTACTGCAACGTAATATACAATGTCTTAAAGCTGAATTTTATGAGGTTTTTGTATGTCACAGTCGTTTGGCGATTCTCATTTTATTTTAATGTCTATGAGCAATTTTATGGTATAGATTAAATGGTCTTTATACGCCTGAGTTAGAAATACGACCTCAGTATAGGTTGTACAGTCAACATCACATGTAGGTAATCACTTTAGAACCGCGTCATACTACGCTAATTAGAATTTTCCATATGACCATAATTTTAATGCTGACTGTACATACTAAACCCCTTATTCATAATCGCTTTTAAATCATAATATATCATCATAAGTCAGTGTAATAGTGTCTACCGTCTCACTCTTTCGATCACCAAATGTCATGTGTCAGATAAAGACTTCATAATTTTAGCTAATCAACGTTTGACTTTATTATGAATAAGGGGGTTAGTATATTATTTGCTTTGTTGTATAGGCTAACTTGATGTATTCTTTCAAAGCAGGTGTTAATTCCTTATTTGGCTTTTAAATTGTTTAAAAATGAGCGGTTAGCGGACTGCCCCGGTTTTCCCCGAGTGGGATTTGGCGTAGATAATTATTTGTAGCTTTCAATTTGTGATATGACATTTAATCATGCTGGCATTTCTAATAAATTTAATTTCATTTCATTATAATGAAGTTTTAATTATTTTCTGCGATTTCAGGGTTGCTACCGTCTGCTTGTCAGCATTCTGTTATAAAATAAGATCTCAAAACTACTAAATTCCCATCCCAACGTACAACAAGCTTCATTACGCCATATAACTCAAGTTATTTGTCCCGCAACCACTACAACAACCGCTAAGCGTTCCCAATTTATCACTGAAAAAGGAACAAGCTTTGTTGCGGTCGGTTACTTGGTATTTTCTTTATTGTCAGTGTTAAAAGCGCTTGTGACCAAGTTGGAAAAAGAAATACAATGGGAAAAGAACTTACTTCTGTCTTCTAATGTGTTGTAACGTTCATAAGTAGGATTTTTCGTAGTACCCACCTCTTTAGCCACCTTTAGGCGCACGCCAATAGTTTTGTGCAAAAACGAGCCAATGGCGGAGCAAGACACCTTTCCCCGCGGAAGCCGGCCACGCCAGTCACCGGCAAAACTATTTCTTCTAATTTAGATAGAAACTATGTTCTAAAACTAAAACCCGAATACCGAAAATCACGCTCTAAAAAATTTGAAACAAGTTATTGAAAGTTATGTACACACTAATCAATATTAACCGTCTATTAAATAAACATTTTACTTAATAACATAGTGATGTTCAGAGGATAGCCGTGGTCATATGCCACTTTGCCCTAAAGCCTTTGTCCTTTGTCATGGATAGTTTATAAACTATCGAATATGAATACGTTATATTGTAAGCAGTATGATACAGTTCACAATTTATCGGGGAGTTTATAATCTCTCTAGGTTTTGAGAGAGGTAGAGCACAGCGTTTATTCGCTCATAGAGCAGCTCGACTGGGGAAGTACCTCCACCTTACAGAATACCGCAGCCAAATAACTTTTTGTTGTGTTAAGTTGTGTTCCTGCGCGTGAGTAAGGTCGCCAGAGCTCATAGGGGAGGAGGAAAGGTCGGTAACGCGTGAGCAATGCTTCTTGTGTTGCAAGCGTCCATATGGCTACGGTAGCCGCTTACCATCAGGCGGGCCGTATGCTTGTTTACCGACTAAGTTGTATAAATATAATATTATGTTGTAAAAAATTTTTGTTTATAAACTAACGGTTTTAACAAAAATACGGTGACATATACATAACATATTTTGCTTGTAATAAATTGATACCTAGAATCAAAACTAACAGTCCGTGCTGAAATCGAACCAGCAACATATTCTAGTAGGATTTTAATTAAATAGCGTCCAGTGTGAAGTGTAAAAAAAACAAATAAAACTGATTGTGGTGATCACATACGCAAGCGTTCCACGCGGCGGCCAAATTGAACTTAGTCAGGATATCCGGTTAACGTGAGAGCTTTCAGGGAAATCGGGTTTAGTGTTGTTTATTTTATACACTCTAGAGTATCCAATTCCGGAACTAGTAAATGCTTATGCAGTGGTTCTCGCATGTGACGCGCGTCCCATGATTACAATTAAAATCTACAGGATATATTTTGGAGAGTGTGCGCAGGAATTGTTCAACCTTATTCCACCATCCCCATTTTTACACCGAACCACAAGACGCCGGGAAAATGTTCACCCGTACGTTGTTGACATCACGGTTGACATACTGAAAATACGGACACAGCGTTTTGCATCCTCATTTATAATGCGGACAGCAAGTGAGTGAAACTTGCTTCCGGCGTCTGTGTTTCCTGACGCTTACAATCTACGAACTATCAAGGCCAGAGTGAATTAAAAAAAAAAAAACAATTGTAGGATTAGGATTAATAACAATACCAACCAATCACTGTATCTTAAGAGGAAAGGATGTCTGCAAGAAATTTGAAAAATAGGTTTTTAACATATCTATTGCTGTCGCGCTGTGCCTGAGCTATCCCGCCCGAGGGCGATAGAGACAACTACAGCTTGGTTGGACCGATTATACCTATTTAAATTAGAGGAAATCGCTATTTCGTAATCCCCGGTTTTCTCCTCCAAAACTGGATCGATTAAATTTAGAAAAAAAAAAAAGAATCATAATAAGTAGGGCTATGGCTATTTCTGTTGGTTTTCCTTTGTTGTTTTATATTCGTCTTTGTTCGCTAGACGTCAGATAAGGGCGTTACAAATGTTAATTTTAGAAGGCTCCTTATTCTTATAATTAATTCTAATCTTATATTTAACTAGCTTCTGCCCGCGGCTTCGCCCGCGTGGCCTACAGGAAACAAATGACATATTTTTCTTCAAAAACAAACATAATAAGTGCTCTCCCTCCCTCTCAATTGTTTTTTTTTTATTTTTTTTATTTACAAAATAAAGTATTAATAATAATACACAATCATAAAAACGCATGAAAAAACCAAGAACTTAAATTACGTGTGTAATAATATGTTTTACAGAAAATTCAATCCCCGTTTCACCCTCTTAACCCCTAAGAGGGTGAAACAGGGGTTGGAATTTCAAAAAACCCTTTCATATTTGATACGTACTCTTCACAAAGAACACACCCTTCAAATTTCATGTATCTAAGACCAGCAGTTTAAGCTGTGCGTTGATATATCAATCAGTGATTTCCCATACACAACTTCATCCTGCTTTTCATCCCTTCGAGAGTGGATTATCAAAAAAAAGCTAAAACACGTATGAATTAATTTTCAGTCATCAGCTTAAACACAAAATTTGAAGATCCTAACTTCAAAACCGACGGACTTTCATACAAACTTTCATCCCCTATTTTACCCCCTCAGGGGTAGAACTTCGAAAAACCCTTTCTTAATGCTTACCTACACTTCGCAAAGCACACAACCTCCAAATTTCATGTCTGTAGGACCAGCGGTTTAGCCTGTGCGTTGATATATTAGTCAGTGAGATCCAATACACAACTTCATCCCGCTTTTTCATCCCTTCGAGGGTGGAATTATCAAAAACGCTGAGACAGGTATAAATTAATTTTCAATCGTCAGCCTTAACACTAATTTTGAACATCCTAACTTCGAAACTGACGGACTTTCATACAAATTTTCATCCCCTTTTTTACTCCCTTAGGAGTGTAATATCAAAAAATCCTTCGTTAGGAGATGCCTACATTGTATTTTTTTTTTTTTTTTTTTTTTTAAACTTCATCCCTCTTTTCCCCCCTACGGGGGTGTAATTATAACAAACGCTCAGACACTTATACATTAATTTTCAATCTTTAGCCTAAACACAAAATTTGAAGATTCTAACTTCGAAACTGACGGACTTTCATACAAACTTTCATCCCCTATTTTACCCCCTCAGGGGTGGAATTTCGAAAAACCCTTTCTTAGTGGATACCTACTCTTCACAAAGAATACACCCTCCAAATTTCATGTCTCTAGGACCAGCGGTTTAGGCTGTGCGTGCATATATCAGTCAGTCAGTCAGTCAGTCAGGACTTTGAATTTTATATATACAGATTTATGGAGAAAAACACAATCGAGGGACATACAGTGGTACCTACAGATTGCATGGTGGAATAATCATTGCTCTAGTGTCATTATCCAGAGAGGAAACTGGGATAATAAACTTAATATTTTCAAAACAATAAACAAAGGCAGACCAGCCTCGACAAGCAGCACCAGTTCATTACACTTAATATTAATAACAGTAAAGAAATTCTTTGAAAATGTAGCTAAATTTTCCTTCACAAACACGTCCAAACATTGACAAGACTATAGACTTCCAGACTATGAACTTCCGGACGAGTTCCAAACTATCGACATTACATGATAGTCCGATATTTTGTCCTCTCAAACTTTAACTCACAGCTGCTTAAGATACATGGCAAATATTTTTTTCATTTATTTTATAGTTTGATAGTTTCAGATTTGGAGTAAAAATTCCCTCTTCGCTTGCAGTCTGGTTGTGTTAGGCTGTTTTTCCACCAGCTTGCTATGCTACAGTAGTACCCTACTGATAAGGCGCGTCGTGAATCTTCGTTCGCACCGAAAAGAAAGTAAGGCCCGAAGATTATCGAAAGAGTGCTTAAAACTTACAATCAACCTTAGATCACTACTATAAGGTTCATAATACACTGAAGCTGTAGCTATGTGCAGAGCAGAGTACCTATAGTAGGCCCGCGTTTGTCGCTGAAAGTAGACATGCCATCGTGGAAGCAAAAAGTTATAGGTACACCGCATAGCTCGAGCTGCGCATCTTCCTCTCGCAGCTACATTGCGGCGGCGCATCTATATAGCACATCTTACTCGCACCGCTACATAGCTTAGTATTTAGTATCAGTAGAAACGGTCACATAGTTTCACAGCTTAGCTATTACATCCTCGCAGGATAGCTGCATAGCACATCTCTGGTGGAAAAGCAGCCTTATGCTCGCGGAAAGAAAGTTGAAACAAAATGGAATGAAAATGTATAATATTAGAAACCTCAATATCATTTTTGAAGACCTATCCATAGACACGCACCCCAAACTTATGGGTTTTATTAAAAAAAAATGATTTTCATTTCTAAGTATGGGGATGGCCTCCAAAATTTATTGTTTTTTTTCTATTTTTGTGTGAAAATCTTAATGCGGTTCACAGAATACATTTACTAACCAAGTTTCAACATTATAGTTCTTATAGTTTCGGAAATAAATGGCTGTGACATACGGACAGACAGACAGACAGACATGACGAATCTATAAGGGTTCCGTTTTTTGCCATTTGGCTACGGAACCCTATCTGACTATCTTGTCTTTCTTTTTCTGTGATATGTGAGTTTCCTTTGTTCAGAATCACGACCCCAACTGAAGCTTCTCAGGATGATTAAGTTTAGGTATAATTTGTCTGAAGGTATCTTAGTTACTTACCCTACTGTTTTCTAACATACTTTTTGTTTGCCTGATCCCATACCTATTTAAGAGTGTACCTAATTAATATTTTTTTAAAGAGCTATTAACTTTTTCCTAGTATCCCAGTCAATCAGCGTAAATCCTTAAGTTCAACTCAGGTTTAAATGAAGTAGTGTAAAAATTTCAAAACTTTATCTATTCACTTATTCAAATCAATACTCCATCCCTCATCACCATCTGTGTCATCACGATGCCTCAGTGACTTTGCTGTTGTCATCTCCTGTGTTGTCTTCTCCGTGATTGTTTCATCATAATCAGGACTAAAAGTCATGGTCACCACCGGTAATTCAACAGTCTCAGTCACAATTTGCGGTACATTGACTACTGGACTCATCATATCATTTGTTTTAGGTCTTTGGGTTGGCTTCATGGTGAGGAAGTACTCGTGCATCGGACTCATGGTTGAGGTAGTCGTGAGTTTCTTGCCGCGGTAGTATCTCGGCATCTGAGGGTGGTAGAATTATTAGAATAGAAACAGGGATTTAAGAGAGGTAGAGCATAGCGTTTATTCGCTCAAAGAGCAGCTCGACTGGGGAAGTACCTCAACCTTACAGGATATAGCCAAATAACTTTATGTTGTGTAAAGTTGTGTTCCTGCGCGTGAGTAAGGTTGCCAGAGCTCATAGTGGAGGGGGGATAGGTCGATAACGCGTGAGCGAAGCATCGCTCACGCGTTATCGACCTATCCCCCATCTTCAAGAAGCATCTTGTGTTGCAAGCGTCTATATGGCTACGGTAACCGCTTAGCATCAGGCGGGCCGTATGCCTGTTTATCGACTAAGTTGTATAAAAAAAAGGTATGTCTGCATTGGTTTTTCAAGGCTGATTTAAATCTTACACTAACCTTTTTGTGATGGAAAACATCGTGGTAAACCCTAACACAGTGGCAGTACTACTTACTTGTCTGGTTTTCCTTCACGTAGGTATATAATTTGCTGCCAAGCAAGTATATATTACCCCGTTGCCCGACAAATGATTGAGATCAGGAAAGATAGATGATGAAGCATCGTATGAAATGGGCCAAAGAAATACCATATTTGTGATCTTGCGTCCATAAAAGCGGGTCTTTTATGGACGCAAGATTACAAATATGGTACCAAAAAGGAATGACATGCTTCTTACAGTTTCGTTAACAGTTTCTATCCAATCGGAGTAGGCCCCAACGAGAGTAAAGACGGTCGGGGCATTTTTGTAGCCACAAATGGACGGTCCAAAGGATATGAGGCCCACCAGACGTCCGGAGAGTATTGCTGGTCCACCTGCATCATGCTGGGGAGAAAAATAATCTTAAGAAAATATTTATTACAGGATAAATATCAAAGCCAAAAATAACCGGCCAAGTGCGAGTCGGACTCGCGCACCGAGGGTTCCGTACAAACTTGTAGGTATATGAAAGGGGTAGTAAGTTTAAAATTATTTAAAATATTTCTATTATATGATGTAACTAAAAATGTATGCTTTTCGCAATGTTTCCTTTATCTGTGCTATAAGATGTTGTTTCGTACCAAATTTCAAGATTCTGAGTTCACGGGAAGTACCCTGTAGGTTTTGATTCCCTTACGAGTGTCGAAAATTTTCAGCATAAACGGTTGTATCATTTGATTGCGTTGGCTTAGAAGTTTGATTTTTTCACAGCTCCAAGAAACATTAGACTTAAGTATTTGATATGAATTTCAGCTTGATACCTCTACGCGTTCCTGAGAAAAAGGGTATTGACAGACAGACAGACAGACGTTCAACAAAGTGATCCTATAAGGGTTACGTCTTTTTCCTTTTGAGGTACGGAAAAACGAAACGTAATTTCGCATTAACATATCAATCATCAATCATCAACAGCCTATAATGTGCCACTGATGAGCACAGGCCTCCTTTCACAAATGAGGGTGAAAGGGACTGGGCGATACTCCACCACGCGTGCCCACTGCGGATCGGTGGAGGTAGGCTAGTGGTCAACCTACTGTTGGAATTTTTCAAGCTGCCTAGGAGGCATCCAACTAGCTTAACGACTATCACAATTAAGTGATAACCGGGACCAACGGCTTTACGTGCCTTCCGAAGCACGGAAACGCTCGATTTGAAATACCACTAGGCGGTCCACATCCAGGTACTGACCACGACAGACGTAGCTTAACTTTGCCGATCGATTAAGAACGGCTAATCATGCTACACCACGAGCGCTTCATATTAACATATCGGGATAGGATAATAGAATAATCTCTTGTATTAGGTGATTGGTAGTTACCCAAAACCCAGTGTCAATGCTTACTATAAGTCACGTTGAGTTAAAATTACCTTACTGTTTCAAGACGCAAACATATATTCATCTATTTTACTTACGTCACATGCGCCTTCCCCTGTTGACATAGTACCAGCGCAAAACATTGTTTCTGTAATAAACTTGCTGAAAAAACAAATTGTTTTCGTTTGTATCTACATGTGATATCAACATTAGAATTTAAAAACGTTCATCATGTTTTCATTTATAGTTCAATTTAGGCTTCTGCATGAAAACTTTAAAATCGTACATTTTGACTAAAATCTCACAACGGTCATAAATTATTTAGGACAGTTTTCAACTTGCGGACGACTGTGCTATAATTTCTTTACGATATTTTCCTCCCAAAAAGCATTGAGCTATTGATTGAAGATTGATATTATTAGTACGTATAGAGAAGACGCCACACATCACAACTATGTTCCGTTCAATTGAGGCCACCGACGCTTGTTGTTGTAGAACGATGAATGAGACGCGTAAGCGCGTGAAAATCCACGGTGTTTGCTTTCTGATAGCGCTACGTGTTTCTCCCATCTGCTTAGACGACTAATTATTGTTTCAGTGCTAAATAGAACTTTAGTTGACTCTAAATAATTGGACTGTTTTACAAAAAACTTAAACCGACTTCAAAGTACACGAAGAAGTAATCAAATCCTGATCTGATGACAATGGGACCAAACGGGAAGTGTACCCTTCCAGACAAAAAAAGAATTTTCCAAATCGGTTCATAAATGACGGAGTTATGAGGTAACAAACATAAAAAAAACACTGAATTGAGAACCTCCTCCTTTTTTATGAAGTCGGTTAAAAAATGGGACATAACCTTTGCTTATGATAGCTTCTCTATACGTAGAAATAATAGCTCAATGACCAACAGTCTAAATTTTGTCTGACCATAGAGTCATCGTCTGTCGATTTTGGTTATCTAGATGTGATCTATGTTTTTGCAGATCATAGGGTGGCTGTCTAGTATTGTTTATATCTATAAAATCTATATCTACAGGGTGGAAATTTTAGACGGGTCAGTACCTTAAGGGTTGAAGCTACGCGGGTGTTGTCTTAGATTACTATATATTGTTACTAGATTTTAAATTTTAAATTTACCGTCACATAAGTTTAAGGAATGTATTAAGGCCGCTTTAGTACAGAAGGCTTACTACAATATTACCGAATACTTAAATGATAAAAATGCTTGGGTGTAGCGCTCGCTCTCCAGGAAACATCTGATGTAATAAATTTAAGTTTGATTTTGAAAAGAGTAATTGCTGAGTTTATTGCCGGCTCTTCTTAGCAAAAGCAACCTTTCGAACCGTGCATTAGAGTATTAGAGTTTGACTATTCATCAGTGCCTGTGAAGGTCTATTTGAATGAATAAATTATTTCATTTCATTTCACATTTTAATTTTGCACACACGTTCCTTCCTAATACAAAAATAGGTATTGCAGATATCTTTTTATTACTAAGGTTTTTTTAAAGGGTACAAAAAAGGGATACGTGCAAAACTACTAGACTGAAAATAAGTACTAGCAAATCATTACTGCTATATTAAATACTTACTCGCCATAGACTTCTTTACAAAATTTGCTTGGGTATATTGGCAGGAACTTTCGTTGTAAGAATATGGGCTCATATGACAATTTTTGAGTTATCTGAAACAAAACATTATATAATTCGGGAATAGCTCGATCGGCATAATTTATGATAATATGATCGGCAAGATTCGTCCATAGGCTACGGTAACCGCTTACCACCAGACGAGCCGTATGCTTGTTTGCCACCTTAGTGGTATAAAAAAAAAGTTAAGCTACCGGTGAGGATGGTACCTGGATGGGTGATCGACTGGTGGTATTTCAACTCGACCGTTTTCCGTGCTTCGGAAGGCACGTAAAGCTATTGGTCGCGGTTATCACGTAAAGCTAGTTGGAGCCCTCCTAGGTAGCTTGAAAAACACCAACAGTACCTCCACCGATCCACAGTGGGCATGCGTGATGCAGTATTTGCCCACTTCCTTTCACTCTCATTTGTGAAAGGAAGCCCGTGCCGAGCAGTGGGACATTAGGGACGGATGATGATACTTAATGCTGGCTACCAGCCTCAAGTTGGATATCTGCCAAGCATCTATGTGCAGCTGCATTTGAGTTGTCTTCTAGATTTTGTGTGCTTACCACCTTCGGGTACATCATCACACACCATCGGGAGATTATGGTCATGCCCAAGCCTGTCCACCGTAAAAAGTACTTCCTCGGCTTCTTCATCACTCAAAGTGAGTGTGACTCCAATAACAGGTCTGCTTGCTCTTTTGAAACCTTACCTTAGTAACACCCCAGCCTAGCAACAGTATCTCAGCAGTAGCGGGCAAGGTGTGGGAGTAATGGGAGATCTGGATGATCTTCGGTATCCTGTGGTAGTTGAAGTGCAAGTGTCTTCTGATGCGGATGATCGCAATGTTGTTCTGGAGACTGCGTGGGTTGTAGCCTGGGTGAAAGTATACCTGAGAGTTGGATTTAAAAAGATATGTATGTATAACAGGCCTCATAAAACAAGACAAATATAAACTAGAAAACATTAGAGGAAAAACAAAGGATAATGATATCTGTAAAACTATAAAAGTTGACCTGGAAATAGCAAAAGACAACGTAAGCGTACCCACCAATTATTCGAATAGTATAGAAGAGAAGACCCTAGAAAACGGGGTAGACCAAAACAACGATGGGATAACGACATCAAAAAGACAGCAAGAGTGTATTGGATGAGATCGGCCTAAGATCTTGTTTTCTGAAGATTACCAGTGTAGACCAATGTATACGTTTCTATAATAAAGTACCCAAAGAAATCCAAGAGCTACCTATACATAGATTCAAAAAGATAGTAAAACAGAAGTTATGCAAGAAAGGGTACTATAAAGTTTCTGATTTTGTAGATGACAAGAATGGATTTGATTGAATTCAAGTTAGGTTATTAATCAAGTCATATAAAGTTGGATAAGTAACTAGCTAACAAGTATAATTTTACTCTTGTAATGGTAGTTAGAATGTCTTTAGAAAATTATTTATTTTCATCATTACAGCGAATCATTATTACTTAGAGTTTTGTAATGTGGAGTTTACAGAGTTATTCCGAAGAAGTAGAAGGAGTACTTACTTACTTTTTATTAGTGTTTCTTATCCGAAGGGTGCCAAACGGGACCCTATTACTTTACTCCGCTTTCTATCCATCCGTCCGTCCGTCTGTCTGTCTGTCAGTGAGCTGTATCTCAAGAATCATAATATGTCGACGATGGGTGCTTTTCGACAGATTTTAACTTGAGGGTATGAGCCAGCCAGGTGAATACTACAAATACCCTACCACCGTCCTATGGTTTCCTTCACCGAAAGCTCAAGGTCATTTTAGGATTCGAACCTAAGACCTTTATAAGGCATTCAAGGTCAATACCTCTGAACTATCATCGCCATAAAAAGTTTTGTCCATAGTTAAGAATTATTCAAAAAATTTGGAAAATATGCCATCCCAAAGCATGCAAGTGGAATAAATTGAAAAGATTATTGAAAAAAAAACTCCTAGCGTGTCAGTGGGACAGTATTGTCTTATCATTTAGTACTGTCGACACCAATGCTGTGGTATAGAGTCGATATTAGACTGCGAATGCGAATTTCACAATTCTGTCATTGTTTTCGTCTCTAAATAGGCACACGGGACTCCTAGCTCTGTGATAAATTGTTTACAAGAATTCCATAATAGATATTTCAATATGTCACTCATAAACTACAAACAAATGCCTTTTATGAAAATTTCAAGCGAAACTTTTCATTTGAATAAATCCGCGTTGTAAAGGAAATGGCAATATTGGTTATTGAATTGCCACTTCCGTGGAATTCTATGGCAGTTGTGCAATGAAATTGCAGCTTGTACTATTTCAATGTATCTGACCATTCTATAATGTTTATTGATTATTTTATTAGCATACAAGTAGAGTGAACGGAAGGGTATTAAAGAGAGCATACATTAAAATCAGGTCCACCATTATAATGGATTTTATACCCATGTGTGGACTGATCTGCTTTGAGTTTACCATTTATGAAATATTGATAGAGTTCTTTGTAGTTTCTCCACCGGGGAATGCTATTATTTTCATTGAGACTAGTATGTGAATGTTATGTTGTACATCTAAGCTCCTTTTGAATTTTGAGAACAGTAATTTTTGAATTTATGTCTGGCTCTACTCAGGAAATGCAACTTTTCAGAACCAAAGTCACGCTATTTATAATTCCTTGTAAACAACTATGAGAGCCGATCATTTTTTGGTTATTTTTAAATCGATATTCAAATTTTACGGCCTTACCTCCAAGGCATTAACCTTTTCTCCACCGATCCTGCTGTGGTTACTCCCAATCCGAACTTCAAGGATTTTTGGGTTCTCACGGTAAAAGCGGTTGTTGTGCATCCTGTTGTAAAATATAATATTTTGTAAGTCATATCACCAACCACGTATTTAAGGAAAACTTTAATTTTGCCTACAGTTTATTTTTAAATCACAATAATGCTAATAGGAAACGATCGTTCATCAGCCACAGTGGCAGGATCTTGTGAACAACACTTATCAACTCTTCAACACATACTGCAAGAAACTCAGCAACACGTGTTTATACCCTGATGACCCTATCACGGTCGTCCATGCCTCCAGCCAATAATTATGTACACTCATTTCAGATACCTAGAAGATCTAGATATAGATGGTCTATCCACTAAGGGAGCAAAAAAGCATATGTCTCTCCTAATGGTAAGCATTTACTGTAGCCTATAGGCGCTCGCATTACCAGTGATTCACTTGCGCACTTGCCGTTGCCAGCATAACAAAAATGTCTCTTTACACCTCTTCAAGAACCCAATTTTCCCATTGGAAAACCACGGCGAGGAGCTCATTTTACCGTCTGGGCATCCGCGGTGGAAAGCTCCTTTGAAACCGCACTGTGCGAAATATTTTTTGTTCCAATGTGTGATGAAAGACTCCTCTATGATGGCGAGAGGTGCGCTGTTAGAGGTGTGGTGGTAGGCAGCCGTGGCGTGGATATCAAGTCAAACAGTTTCTCTGAATACTCTCTTTCACCCTTTCAACCAGTTCACCTATAGATTTGGTCCAACATTTTAAATCCAATTCCAGTCAATGCTTTTTCATGAAAGACACATATCTAAACTAGCTCCTAATGTTACTTACAATTGCAAGCAAGCAGCAGTAGTCAGCACCAAGTCGTGCCAGTATATTGCTCCACCGCACCAGAATCTCCCCATGACGTGAATAGACACCATGAATGGGTAATGTCTGACGGTGGTTCTTTCACCTTTAAAGATTCTTCTGCCACCGAGACGTCGATGTTCTTCGCGTTCATTTAATTCCACTTGAGGATCTGATGGTGGTAAATTTAGAATTATAAGGGGTTTTGATAAGTAATGAAATAATTTTGCTTAGTTTTGTTTTACAGACAAAAATTGTGAGAAACTCTTTATTCCGATTAAATCTTTTTTAAATCGATAAAACAATTAAAGCAATAATAATAATCATCATCGCCAAACGGGCATGATATTAAAATGTCGATACCAAAAGAGTCGCACTGCAAATTTGTTAATTGAATTTATCGCTGAGTTATGACAAAGAATCGCTACATTTTTAATTATCTGTACAACAGGGATGGTATTGATTTATTTTTAACCGACTTCAAAAAAAGGAGGAGGTTCCCAATTCGGTTGTATGTTTTTTTTTATGTTTGTTAGTTTGTTACCTAATAACTCCGTCATTTATTAACCGATTTGGAAAATTATTTTTTTGACTGGAAGGCTACACTTCCCGTTTGGTCCCATTGTCATCAGATCAGGATTTGATTACTTCTTAGTGTACTTTGAAGTCGGTTTAAGTTTTTTGTAAAACAGTCCAATTATTTTCATAATCCACACAAAGTGAGATTTGTATTATCCGTTCCACGTATAGCTCTCCTCAAATTAATGATACTAATAAAAGCAAATAATAAGTTCCAAACCTACCCCAATAAATACTTTCATTGTCTTTAGCGTCGTATTTGTGGTTATCATAAGGTGTTTCAGCAATGATTTTATCAACGACTTCATTGATCACCTCCTCACCACTTTGACTAACAACGTCATCATCCATAGCTTTTCTTGCAGTTTTCAATAACTTTGTCCCTGTACCTCTCTCTGCTATTATCTTCATTATATCATCTCTATTCATTTTCTCTTTCAATTTCAAATATAAATTCTTTGTCTGGTTTTGTGATAGAAACCTGAAGTGATCATCTTCACTCAGAGCCTTGTAAAAATTTGTTTCATTCAAATCTGTTATACTAGTTTCATTTGTCAGAAGTTCTTCAAACTTATCTTTGTCAATTGCATAAGTACCAATTATATTTATCTTCTCTCTTAGCTCTTGAATTCTTTCACTTTCATTTAGTGTTGAGTTAACATCAAATACAGTTATTAGTGTATTAGCTAGATCCATGATTGAGTAGTCATCTGTCACATGTTTATTTGTATCATTATCTCCTTTTGCATAATTAATATGTAGAAATATAGTTATGTAAATTAAAAACTGCATCGCATTGCAGTTTTGTTCTGAAATGTTGGCGATAGTATTATTTTTATCGAGAAATAAAATTGGTGTAAATATTTTATTGCTGTTATCGTTCGTCGTTTTTATTATGTTATTTTATTCAGTTTTCTCGAATGTTTCACTAATACAATATTTTTGTTCTTTACTGAAAGCGTATTCCCACGAGTATTTCATAGCGTGATTGTTGTCCTCGAGAAAAATACAATATTTATGAGGAATCGTGTGAATTTTATTCTCGTTTCTCTACACAGTCCTCTGTCAATTTACATACGTTGATTCATTATTCTTACAATGCTTTATTTAAGAAGGTCCTTACGATAATTTAAAAGATCAATTTTGCCGAAAATTTCCTGAATGTTTTTGTTACAAAAACTATCATTTCATCTATTTGTTTTTAAAAGATGTAATTCGAAGAGTGTGTGTCTTACACACAAGTTCCTTATTGTTATAAACATTCACTAAGGCTTTTCACAAATTAGCCCCTAAGGAGAGAGAGAGAGAGAGAGAGAGAGAAATCGATGTATGCAAAGAACGGGGATGTTATGGATCTCCGTAACCGAAACTATCGGATATCCGAAAAAAAATCTATATCTATCCGAAATTCCGAAACCGTAACCGAATCTGATATAAAACTATCGAATAACTTTAGATAGGGGTGGAGACCCGGTACACTAGCCACGCGTTTTCCTAATATACTAATATCCGTAACTGAAACTATCCGAAATAATTTCATATCCGTAACCGTATCTGAAATCAGTATATTCCTTCCTATCCGATAACATTCCTGCCCTGGTGTTAATCTACTTTCGTCCTATTAAAACTAAACTGCGTAATAAATAGTTATACTTCATATCACCTTTAAGGTTTCTTCTCATTCCCAGTAAGCTTATAAATTAATGAAACTTAAATAACTTCACATCTTCATGACAGTATAACTTATATATACTTAGTGACTTATAAAGCAAAGAAACTCACCACCGCTCTCAAGGAGTCCGTATAAAATGAGTCTCGGGGAAAACACGAAGACGTAGTATTCTCTGGGGAATAATATTTAATTTTATACGACACGTTTTTAAGCTCATATTCATGTAATTTCATGAAAATAATTTGTTATGAGATTAAATTAATATAACGTCAAATTCCGAAGTAGGTACCAATTCATTGTTTTTTTTTTTTTTTTTTTTTCTTTTCTTTATTTAAGGGTTTAATCGTATAGACGATTATGCCACCCTGTAAAATCACAAAATCAAAAAGTAGTTACATATAATTTTAGTTATTTTAAGTAGAATTGGGATCAGATCTAGAGCTACGATTAATATCCACAATTTTGTAAAGTATTCTGGTTTTATCCGAAAACGGTAAAGCCAGAACACTATTACATCCTCCAGTTTGAATTAGTGTAGGACCAAGAGCAACTCTCAAAAATGTCGAATTTCCATAAAATTGCCCCTTGAGAGTTTAGTTTTTCATGTCATGATTCGAATCTCTTCAGACATATCAGACAAAACAACCAACGTTTTCACAGCAGGATTTCATCAAGGCTCATAAGCTTAGGCCTATTGGACTTTCTCAAAAGAAAGCCTATTCTTACATATATATGTGTTACGATTAATCAGCTTTCTTTAGCTTCCGTTACGATGCGGGTAGTTTTTCATCAGGTTATCTATCTATTTGATTAATGAATTTCGGTGGATACAAAAAATAGCTATATATGTCATGGTTCTTTAGTATTAAGAAAAATTTTATACTGTTCAGTTGCTAAAATCGTAAAAAATATATATTAACCATCCCTTATTTACTGAAAAGAAGTTGGCTTAAACAAGCTAAATCTGTATTTACACCGTTGGTAAACTTGGTAATTACCACAAAATGAATTAAAACACTTTCTCCAATGGCCGCCATTATTACAATTATCCTTTTCTGGTGTTGCCATTCCTCGATATTCCAATACACAATATCAAAATAAACCGTTTTACACTTTCTAAATAAATAATGCTGACAATTAATTATAATTAATCAATATTCAACGGTATGAAATTAAATAATATTCAAATAATATAATGTTAATGCTAACATATATTTATAATGTTTAAAAAAAAATTACAAACCAATTACGGCCGGGCAGTCATAAAGACGGAGGCGCCATCTGTTGTTAAATAGCAGAAGCAATAATATTAGTTTTTCCATATTTGCTATCATTAATACATAATCTATTCATTACATTTTTAAGTTTAGTTCCATGCTCACTAATTTTATTATTTTATTAATAAAACCCATTTAAAAATTCATAAAAGCTAATACAGCGCCATCTAGCGGTAAGTAGCCTAAGCGGAAAACTATTTTAGCAACTCGTTTCGCACTACATGGAACTACATCTCCCACAAGTAGTACCAAACTTTTTAGATAGATGGCAGGTAATCGTGCTTGTTCTACATGCTAGTATTTTTTTTGTTCGTGCTTCGAAAGAGTTCCAACAGTAGACTTCAATTTATTTTATAATTATTATAATAATATTACTTTCAACACACTCGCTCGTCAAATAACATTTATTGCACCGATTTTAGTATCTTAATGAAGCTTATTACGCACTAGTGCTTTTTACTTTACATTACTGCACAGTTTTATAAGTAATCCCGATTATGTTAAGTTTGTACCTCACTGCAAGTGATATATTTGTAGACGAAGCATTCTTAATTTAAACGGGTTAAATATTTTGACAGCGCATCAAATTATACAAGTCTGTTTTTTCCTCGCCAGTATGTTGTTAAACGTCGTATGACACGCGTGTGCAATGAAAATTACAATCTCTCGGCTCTCTAATTGCTTAATACCGCCTAGTCTGTAAATAGTAGTCTCTCGGGTAGTACCTACCTATTTAACCCTAGCGCAATTAATAAAAAATATTGATAATTATTCCCTAGGGCCTGCTCAACTTCTATACATGCCTTAAATAATTCCAAAGCAGCCAACAGCCTATTAATATTTCGGAATGCCAATTAACAATCAACGAAATTTAATTCAGCCCCCACAATTAAACCGCAGAGACACCGTAGGCCTCAGTGGATTAAGCTCGAATTTTAAGCTTACAACTAACGCCGTTACTCTCCCGAAAGCTTCGTTTTAAATGAAATCGTCGGTAATTTAATTTGGTCGAATAATTCAGGGTGGGGCCAGTGAAGTGGCGGGAGGTAGAGCGTAGCGATAGGCGATTTAGAACAAATCACACATTACCAACAGAGTACTAGAGCTTGTAACAAAGGTACTATGTAGGGATTTTTGGCTTCAATTCATCTAATGACTTAAGTATGTCATCATCATCAGCCTATAATGTCCCACTGCTGAGCACAGGCGTCCTTTCACAAATCAGGGTGAAAGGGAATGGGCAGATACTCCACCACGCGTGCCCACTGCGGATTGGTGGAGGTAGGCTGGTGGTCAACCTACTGTTGGAATTTTTCAAGCCGCCTAGGAGGCATCCAACTAGCTTAACGACTATCACAATTAAGTGATAATCGGGACCAACGGCTTTACGTGCTTTCCGAAGCACGGAAACGCTCGATATGAAATATCACTAGACGGTCACCCATCCAGGTACCGGCCACGACAGACGTAGCTTAACTTTGCCGATCGATTAAGAACGGCTATTCATGCTACACCACGAGTGCTTCTAGTGACTTAAGTATGTAGGTATATTTAACATTCAGAAATTCAACATCAAATCCTGCAAAAAAACTCAAACCAACTAGGTACTAAATCTGCAAACGAACTGTAAACAAAACTATCAATTCTCATCCTTCAGTAGTTAGTACTATTATGTTGTTCCTTCCAAACTTAAAGTTTAAGTTCTCCTTGGACCATAACATAAATTTAAAGGTCCTAATAGAAAGTTGCCGAATCCAGATTGATGCAATGCAATGAAAGAACTTTCCGTTAACATTGATATAATGCAACACGCACGCCGGGTAATGCTTGTTGAAACAAATTCGCATAGTCTGGACGTGGCGCGTGGGGCGAGCACGAAACGCGCAGTCGCACACGCTACGAGCATTTGAAGGAGATGAACACAAAGGGTTGCTTAGAGGGTTCGTAGTGAATACGCAGATCATGCGCGCGACGTGTCTAGACTGATGTAAAGAACGCACGAGAATGTTTCTTTGCATATGTAAGCCGCATAAGAAGGCAATGATAAAGGTCTAAACAACAAGATGAAGAGAACAATATACAATACCATCACTTCATAATTGAAGTCGCTTATCGCCGAAGTTGGTTTTATAGCCCCATATCAGTTTTCATTAAGGCACTGAAATTAAACAATTTTCGCCAACATAATTTAGCCGAGTCGCGGAGTCACGGCGCGCGCTCACGGAATTTGGGCAATAAACATTTTGGTAATGCATACCTGATTAATTACTCGCTCATATTATTGACTTACATACATTAGTTTCACGATTTTGGATAATCTAATTACCTAGACACTACCTATAAATGCCAATGTAACTATGTCTGTCCGTCTATCTGGTACCTTTTCAACCTCTGAAGCGGTTTCGATAAAATTTGGCAAGAAGATAGCTTATAGTATGGAGGGGGATTTAGGCTACTTTTTATCCGGTAAACCGAAAAGGAGTACAGCCAAACTGTTCTCCTCTATAAATTAACTGATATGAACTCAAATCTTACTAATACGAGAAAGAAAGTTTTATTGAGTAATCTCTTGATGCGTCATTGGCAACACCCAATGGTGATGTAATTTTGCATACAGATAGCTCAAAGTATAGAGAGGGACATATCAAACTTTTTATGTTAGTAACACGGCCAAATAAGTTAATAAAAGTCAATTATAAGTTCAGTTATTTAAATGTAAGAAAAATTTCAATACGATTTGTGATGCAAATGAGGTAGGACATTTCCAAGTTAAATAATCCTAGTTTGGTATAAATCCATGATAGCTCAGTGGTAGTGCCGTCGATGCCATGACGCCAGGGTTTGAAGAAAACATCGTGAGGAAACCATAGCATGGTGGTCAAGTACTCCTGGCTGGTGTAAAAATCCAGTAGCTGTTTTTGAAAGCGAGATCTTTTCTAGGCTTCAGGTTCAGGTAGGTGCAGTATTTTCTTAGGCTTAGTTTAATGAATTTCCCAAAGAAATCAGATAAGCCGTTTGATTTAACTATATTTATCGCCGTACAGCGATCACAAACGCATTCTCTCGGCGGCAGCTCTGTAGTTTGGGAATCATTTCGGAATATGTTTGGAGTTTTGTTGTTGCTAATGCTTATACAGAAGCCAGTAGATAGGTAGGTATAGTAGGTCAATAATTGTGATTTTGTAGGTTATTGAAGTGAAAACTTCTGTAGCAGCAGTTACAAATTAGACTGTATTTATGCTGGCTAAAATAGCTTATATGAAAACACTATGTGAAAAATGTCTAGTTTTAAAAATGCACAACGTTAATATTCAAGTTTTCACTTTTGCCGGCACTCCCGGATTGCAACCCGTTTTTTTATTTTTTATTTATGTTCTTGTTCATATTTCCCCTGTATCTATGCTTAGGTAGGATTTTTTATTAATAAATTTATATAAATTAAAAATTATTGGGCAAAAAAAAAGCCAAACCAAGCTGAGTTTCTTGCCGGATTGTTCTCAGTTGAAGGCCGAGTTCCGAACCAGTGGTAAATTAAATGTGATTTACATAAGAGCCTTCTGGGTATAAAATGGCTTTGGCTTTGACGCACCCGTAAAATTGTAATTTTTTATGCTTCCATATTCCACAGTACGATACAGTGCAATGCAGTACGATGCGTTGTGATGCGCTTAGCTAAAGGCCTCTCTGAAATCCCCACGTAATGACTACGTAATGGCCAGCGGTATGGAGTAACATGGTAGAAGATTTGTGGTTTCGCGAAACGGTGCGATCGCTAGTCTATTCATCAATGTGTGGGCCATTGGTACGGCGGTTTGACAGGCGAATCGGTTTTAGATGATATGAAAAAACTAAAGCAACCTTTTCGGTAAATAAACATGTTTAAGCCTCGGATTAACCTAAGACAGGGACTTCCATAGACCGTTTTTAATATTATACCTTTTAACAAAGGATAATTAATATTCAGGAAAGCATAAGATTTCATAAAACTGAGGGCTGGAAGTTGTAGTTAATATTCTGTAAATTATTACAACTAGTGGCTCTACTGTGAGCTTAAAGACCTCTGATTCTGTTTGCATAGCTTATCAAACCTGCTCAGAAAATTTCGCGAGAAACGGTTGAGAAATGCGACCTGTAGAGGAGAACAGCCGGACATCCGCCGGACACCGGACAGACATACAAAAGCATTTTTGCCTAAGCTGAAACGGAGACGCTTCATCCGCGCTTCACGCTCGCTCATTCAATAAAGTTACAAGGAAGCGCCACTTGTGCTTTTGTTGGTAAATCATTTGCCAAAAAAGCCGAAAAACTCTGCTTGTATGTAGTTAATGGTTTTAATAAGTGCCCAGAGAGGGTGTGGTAGTCTAGAGCTCTATGCACTCAACCTTCCTATGTTGGTTCTAAAATACATCCGCGCTTTTGTGCTCTCTCCCTTAGTTATGAATGCGAAGTGTGAACGGGCTGTTTCGAATTGTATCGTTCATTGCAGTATTTATTGCTCTACTACTACGTAATGGTGCGTCCATGCTTGGCGAACCGAGCACGAGCCGAGCCACGAACAAGCACACTGCGAGCATGATTCGCATAGCGTGGACGGGCCTGCGAGCCTCGAACGAGCGCGATTGTCAGTTTTTTCACGAACAAAGGGATTCGCTTCGTTGTAGGTTCGTTCGTGGCTCGGCTCGTGCTCGATTCGCGTAGCATGGACGCACCATTAGAGTGGGTGTAATACTTCAATGGTTACGGTTATACAAAGATAGTTTACGTATTCAAAAATTCAAAATCATTTATTCAAATAGACCTACGCAGGCACTTATGAAAAGTCTGACTCTAATACTCTAATACCGGTTCGGAAGGTTGCATTTGCTGAGAAGAGCCGGCAATAGCGTAATAGCCGGTAATAGGTTATGTTTAGGGGGTTTTTTTGTGTTATTTTTTTTTGGTATCACTTCCTTTTTTATACTAAGTACTGATAGCAAATAACGGCCCGTCTGATGGTGAGCTGTTTTTTATGGCACTATGTTCTAATTTGGACTAATGCCTATCGCTCCGCCGTTTTACTGATTAAATTGTTTTTTTTTTTAATAAATATATATTCTTTGCGTCTCGTAAAAATGGGCTATAAATCAGCCTTATATTGAAGTTTTGCTTAAGATAATGTACAATATTTTATCCATAAATTACGAATGCAATAACTTTTTATTGAAATTGGCTTTACAAAGTTATTCTAAAAGAACAAAGAAGCGATAAGCATAAGGTATAAAATAAATTGGATCGATTCTAATAGTGATATTCAGCAAATTTATGTTTTAACCTCCCAGAAAATGAATTCAAAATCATTTATTCATTTATTCGCAAGCACTTATGAAAAGTCTGGATCTGATACTCTAATACCGGTTCGGAAGGTTGCATTTGCTGAGAAGAGTCGGCAATAAACTCAGCAGTTGCTCTTTCACACTGAGCTTACAATTTAATCGCACTAACAACAATTGCGTGTCCCGACGGCAAAAACTATAAAGTAGATATTTAGACTCAATCGATATTTAGAAGTAGCAAACTTAAGCAGACCAGCCCCCACAAGCAGCACCTTTTCACAAGTATGACGCGTGTGGCAGCCATCACCTTCCTCGCCATATTGGACGAATGAATGTTGAATACAAAGTATTTCTTGCATTGCTACAGTATCGTTTAAAAAAAATAGATTTCTTTCTAAAATTGTGATCTCAATTTCATTGACTTTTTTGACATTTTAATGACACCCGGAGACACCATTATACAACTGTTAACTAACCTAAAACTGTACCGCCTGCGCCATAATGACTGGTGTGTACTGAAGAGTTGAAAGAAAGCCACGTTTCTGGTTGTTTGTGGCGGTAATGACGTATTTCCGGACGGGAGTGGCGGGTCGGAACTCAAATTGTGGCCAGGGGCGGATCTGCTTTTGTTTTTTTTTCTTTTTAGTTTGTGATGAATTGGGAGAAGTCACGCTGGGAGTGAACTATTGGTTCTTTCAGTTTCTTGCGTCCATTGTTCCTGAAAGGGTATGTAGAGGTTTTAGTACTAAAATCATAGAGTAAGAATGAATAGAGTGATAGCGTTAACAGGATTACCTTGTGCGAATCGTGAGCAGTTTGCATATAGATGCATTCATAGAAGATATATCGTACACTTGTTGATTTACTGTCAGAAGGAAATCGATGTGAATTCCTTGTCATTAAAATTTGTTTCCGGTAAAAGTTTCGATAAATAATTGGCCTGTTATACAAAAAACTTAAACCGACTTCAAAGTACATACACTAAGAAGTAATCAAATTCTGATCTGATGACAATGGGACCAAACGGGAAGTGTACCCTTCCAGACAAAAAAGAATTTTCCAAATCGGTTTATAAATGACGGAGTTATGAGGTAACAAACATAAAAAAAATACAACCGAATTGAAAACCTCTTCCTTTTTTTTGAAGTCGGTTAAAAACGAGAAGTTCGCATTCATTACATGTATTTAGTCGTTCAAACTGAACGTGCAGTTCGTTCCAAGGAAGCATTTTGTGCTCACGGCACATACTGTAGTAGAGTCACTCTATAAATTTTCTATCTCTATGACTAAAAGCTATATTTCGGTGTCTCATTATAGTTTTATATATATTTTATAGTTAACTAGCGGCCCGGTACGTGCTTCGCTACGTACAAAGTGAAATAATAAAAATGTGATAAATGAAGAACCGCTCGACCGATTTTGTGCAAACTTCACATAAACCATCTACTAAATACCTAGTCCGAACAAAGCCGAACATTTGGTTTGGATAGGTTAGCCCGTTCTTGAGTTATAAAATTACAACGAAAAGTGGCATTGATTTTTATATATATAGATAGCACTTTCATTATAAAATTAAAATGATTTTTACAACCCAACAGCTCTACGAAATTCTGACAGCGTACTTGAGACCTCTCAAATTACGTCACAAGTTAGACCTATTCCCATAGGGCCCTCACCATTATTATAATAATAATTATAAAGGTTGTTTAATTTCATTTCGTGTTATAAATAACATAAAATCTTTTTATGTTACCTTCAAACAAAGTTGAGTTATATAACGGATCTGACAGCGGTCAGTATGTTACTATAATATTAAATACTAAAGTTATGAAGAAACTTGGTAAAGTGAGTGTCAGGCCACAGTGTAGGGTTCCGTAGTTGCCCGTCACAATATGCGGCTTAGAAGGGGGCTATTTACTACCTATTTTATATAACACTAGCAGCCCGGCGCGACTTCGTTCGCGTGGTGCTACCCTACCTTATCTAAACCATCCAGGGAGTCACCCAAACGCATACAAAAAAAAACAACTGTACGTGTGTTTGCCACTGAACTCCTCCTAAACGGCTGGACCGATTTGAATGTTTTTTTTTGTAAGCCCAGCAGATGGCGTTGCCGTCGATAATATAAACTAGATACCGACTGCAGCGCCATCTGCCGGGCTGATTTGTGAATCTAAACGGTCGGTTATCGGCTCTTCGAGCGATGTGGCCTGCCCATTACCACTTCAGCTTACTAACTCTATGAGCTTTGTCTGTCGTTTTCTTTCTACTACGAATGTCCTCATTTCGGACCCTGTCAAGGAGTTTTTAATAAGAGGCTTTAAATCAACTATTCGTACCCTTTCGCCCTGCAGTCCGTGTCTAAGAAAAAAAGTGCCGCTGACTAAGAAAAAAAGGAATAAGCCAAGTAAATCTATGTTCTCTAAAAATTGCTAGGTTTGTCAAATAAAAACGCAAGTGGCAAAGCTTTACCCAAATCCATCACTGTCCGATCCCTAAGGCGTCGTGTCACGATATATTTACATAGTGAATTTATGCGTTAGTGCCATATTGCTGTAAATGTTGCTAATGGTCCTGGTTTACTAGAAAATGTCGTGTAAAAATATTTTTGAAGTGAAAACTTCTTTAGCGGCTTTGTGCACTTTTTTTGCCATGGGTGAAAAATGTTAAACTCGCGTCAGGTGTCACGTGACCTGATCGAAAATTCGTAAGACGGAGGGAGAGTAGTTGCAAATTAGACTGTATGTAACTGAGGTTATGTTCAAATTCTTTTAATATTCTCTAGTTAGCCGGAAGGTAGGTACCATTTTTGTTCCCATTTTAAGTTAATAAAAAATTCTTATTCAAATGTACATGTATTTTGAACTAGCTTTCCGCTTCGCGAATTCACTCGCGATCACCTATTTCAACCCATTAGGGGTGAAATTGGTGAAAACCCCCTTGTATAAAAACAACGGTTGTTTTTTTTTTTCAACGAGTTTAGTCGAAGGTCCTCTCTTATGCAACTGTTAGAATGCCGGTAAATGCTTGGCAACAGATTTTCGTCTTGAAGGAAGGTGCCATGTGTACAATTTTATCCCGTAATGTTCACATCATCTCACCTTAATCGAAATGCCGTTATAGATTTTAAAATACTTTTGTAGTTGAAATTAGTGACTTTAGAACTAATAGGACCTATCAGGGATGTTATGGAGCTACGTAACCGTAACCAAAATTATCGGATATCCGTAATAAAAATCTATCCGAAACCGTAAATAAAACTGATATAGGGCCACCCACAGATCTCAAGAGATGAGTCGTGACCCTTGAATTTAGCTTAGAAGTGATATCCCACGAAACTCCCCACTTAATATCACAACTACACGTAACTCACATAGCTCAAGAACGCACTTGTTCGATGTTCTTTGTTCAAGTTGTACCTTGGTAATGACCTAGCTAAAATCATTTAAGATATTTTTGAGATTTATACTTTAAATAAGTGAAAAATTAGATTTATAAAAGTGACACCACGATTCTTGTAGTTCACATGTTGGCTTTGATTTTTATTTTTGTTTTATTACGACTAACGCGATTTTTGCGGTGTATGCCGTGAACACTGCATATAACTGTCTAGCGTACTACGTTAGACAACCTCTCTATTGATCTCTGTGGGCGCACCCCTATCTGAAATTATTCGAGTCTATCTGAAACACCGTTATAACACGTTTTAGCTTGGCCGAGCCGGCACTAGCCGCGTGCCTAAAAAAACTAATATGCGTAATTGAAACTATCCGATAACCGAAATAATTTCATATCCGTAACCGTATCTGAAACCGATATATTGTTATTCATATATCCGTAATTCCGTATACATATCCAGATCCGAAATTTCATATCAATAACATCCCTGAAAGATACCAATCTAATCGTTATCAGCTCAGTCTGCTGGACACAAGCCTTTCCACCATGCGGGCGGATACATACTCATTTCTAGTAAGTAACTCAATTTATGTTTATCCTTCTTCGAGTTTCCAACAATATAGTAACACTTACGAGCAAAACTGAAGCGGAGCCAGAACTGAATTTACGTCGTACGTATTATGTAAATTGAATTTACTGAAATTTCTTATAAAAAAAAAACCGAGATACATGTCAGAGCCCGGAAGACCGGGAACCTTGTATCCCGGGACTCTGGCAACCTTCATTCTTGCCTCCGGCGACGTTGTGTAACAAAAAAGAAGTAAAATTTTATTATAAATTGTTTTCATTTCTCTTTTAATTTTATTATGCTTTGAAAATTTAAATGTTAAACGTAATTAGAGGTTTTTTGTGTACCTCTGAGGCTTTTTGACGAAAGACTTTGTTTTTGACGTTAGTCAGTTAGGTTTGAAAATTTATAAATATCTGGGGGCACGAGAGTGCCCCCCGCCAAGGCGAGCCAAGCGAAGCGCAAGGGCACTACCTACCTTTTCTAGAAGCACTGAACCCTCATAACTTGGGTTTGGATTATACCAGATAAAAAAAAATCTCGAGATATGACATATTAAGTTTCAATAACATAGCTCGTATACTTTAGATTTTATTGATAACCCGATTTCGTCACTGACTCACTGATGATCATCAAAACTCTTAGGGTACTTACTGAAGTCCTAGAAAGCTGAAATTAGGTATGTAAACTTGTATTAGTATAGAAAAAACTAAAAAATATATAATAACTGGACCTTTTACCAAAAAAAAAATACAAAAAAAATGGCATAAGCAAACTAATAAAAAGAAGTGAAATCCCGAAAAAACATTTTCATGTAAAATGTTGCCCAGACGAGACCATATGGCTCGCACCGTCTAAAAGTTATCAGATCTCATGTAGAGCAAGCCTATAACTCTACACGCCCTAACTCTACAAGCCCTCATTTTGTTTAACCTAACCCTGAGTTTGTGAAGTTAGGGCGTTTAGAGTTAAGTTTGGCTCTACATGAGATCTGATAACTTTTTGACAGTGCGAGCCATATGGTCTCGTCTTGGCAACATTTTACATAAAAATGTTTTTGGTGGAATATTTTTTTTCTATTACTAACTTACTAATTAACTACTTACTAAGCGCTTACCTATGTAGCCTATGGACCAAAAATCTCTTCTCCTTGTCCCTTGAGAGTTCCCCTTCTTGCAAATATATAAGATAAAGCTTTGATTAATACCAGAATTCGCAATCCAATTGTGGAACACTTTGTTTGGCTTCCATTGGAAACTGAATTAGCTTACTTAAGCGGGAATTACGCTTCGGATTACCAGCTCGGCACCTCTGTTATACAAATTGTGGTTTAATTCTTGCTTTATAACTGTGTTTGTTGGCTAATAGTAATATAGCCGCCGCAAAGTGGTGGTTGTAATGAGTCGAAGGCTAAAACCGCTGCAAAAAAAACAAAAAAAATTGGGCATCTTCTGTAAGGTGAAGCGGTACTTTACGCCGGATCTGTTATTGCAACTGTACAAAGCACAAGTCCGTTCGTGCATCGAGTACTGCTGGCAACTCTGGGATGGATCTGCTAAATACCAGCTGGAGGCCCTTGACTCAATAGACCGTTGTGCTAGGAGACTAGTCGGCGATGTTTCGCTAACTGAGGCGAAATTAACGAGCCTTGAACATCGGCGTAAGGTTTCGAGTTTGTCGGTCTTCTATAGGATATATTTTGGAGAGTGTGCTACTGTTCAATCTAATTCCTCCATTCCCATCCTCCTCGGCCTCGTCTTAACTCCTCATGGGTTCTGTCGAAGGTCTAACGCAAGCCCATTTAACATCATCATCATTATTTTTAAGTGATAAACTGGTCAATGTCGCTGGAAGCCTCTGTTCCCAGATTCGTTGTTCTGGAAATCTGACAGGTTTTAACATAGGTCTTCCATTTGTCAAACTGAGCACATACAACCCAGGGGGTCAACAACAAGCTCATAAAACAATATTATTACCCGACTTACGAACTGGCGGTAACTTCAGTAGCTTTGACCTTCATAGGTGCCCTTCTAGGGCCTAAATTGAATAAATGGCTTTGACTTTGACTTTGACATTATAATTTTATTTGTCATTTAAATCACTAGTGTAAGTTTTTTTTTTTTTTTAATTAAATGGGCTTGCGTTAAGCCACTGCCGCCCATAAGGGGCGATGACGAAGCCTAAGATGAAACACGCTTACCCAGAAGAAACCTATTCACTCTGGCCTTGAAAGTTCCTAGATTGTAGGCGTCAGGAAACACAGACGCCGGAAGCAGGTTCTACTCCCTTGCTGTCCGCATTATAAATGAGGATGCAAGACGCTGTGTCCGTATTTTCGGTGTCAACAACGTACGGGTGAAAATTTTCCCGGCGTCTTGTGGTTCGGTGTAAAAATGGGGATGGTGGAATTAGGTTGAACAATTCCTGCGCACACTCTCCAAAATATATCCTGTAGAAAACCGATATATCTATAATTACAACTACATGCAAACTGCTGCAAACACACAAGATAATTATATAGCGCTATGAATCTATCTTGCTATAGGAACCATACTAATCCTGTAAGCTATCAGCAGCCCAAAGCCAGATGAAGCGATTACAGATGTAGTTCTACAGAATGACAATATCAAAGTTTCATACCCGAAGTTGTAAACTGTGATAGCCGTGGAGTTTAAGCTTGTTAACGGGTGTATTCTGTACTGGATCCAGATTTTGGGAGCCCGCCAACAGTTAGTTGTTGAAATGCTTTACAATTCTGGTAGGGATCTTTGAATATATTAAAGCTAGATTGTATTACTTGTTGATAAAGTCGTTTATAGAGTTTATCTTGTGTTTTAGCCATATTGTTATGGTGCGTCCATGCTACGCGAATCGAGCACGAGCCGAGCCACGAGCGAACCTACAACGAGCACGATGCGAATCCCTTTGTACACACGGCTACCGATCAAGCTATAATTTCTAGTATAAGCTGACCTCCCATAGTACTGAAATCCTATATAATGCGAGATCAGCTTATACTGGAAATGTATAGCTTGATCTGTAGCCGTGTGTACGTGAAAAAACTGACAATCGCGCTCGTTCGAGGCTCGCAAGCCCGTCCACGCTACGCGAATCGTGCCCGCAGTGTGCTCGTTCGTGGCTCGGCTCGTCAAGCATGGACGCACCATTAGGTTTTTACTCACTTTCAAGAATCCTATGTCCAGTAGATTCGCAGCCAATCGGTTGTGACTGACAGATAGATAGACACACGATCGATCCTGTAAGGGTTCCTTTTTTCCTTTTGAGGTACGGAACCCTAAAGGAATTTAAGATTCTAAAGAAGATAAGACCATTTGGACAAAAACCAAGTGGATATATGACAAAACTAGCTGTCCCCCGCGGTTTCACCCGCGTTCCCGGGATAAAAAGTAGCCTATGTCTTTTTCCATACCATAGGCTATCTGCACGGCAAATTTCATGATGATCCGTTGAGTAGTTGAGGCGTGAAGGCGTAACAAACAAAAAAACTCACTTTCGCATTTATAATATTATTTAGGATAATAATAAAATAAATATAAATATCCTTAGACATGACACAAACAATTTCGTGGTAAGTCGGTAAACGAGCATACGGCCCGCCTGATGGTAAGCGGAAGCGTCTCCGTTTCAGGGTATGCGCGGAGCGATCCATCAATCGGTTTTTGAGACGAATGACGAGAGTTGCTTAGAGGTTTCGTAGCTCATTCGTAGTAATTGCGCGGATCGTGTGCGCGACGCGTCCACACAGACGCAACGAACGGTCGAATCATGTAGAATGGTTTAATTGCATGTTGCTTTGTATCCACGGCTGGACGCGACATTATTGTTATCTTTTTTTGTGTATAGGCTTGTGTTTGACCACAATCTCACTATGACTGTGACGGTGCTGCTTGTGGGGGCTGGTCTGCTTAAGTTTGCTATTTATTTACTTATTAAATATTTATTCAGTCTACTTTGTAATTTTGCCGCCGCGCAGGGGCACGCAATTGTTTTCAGTGCGATTAGAATGTAAATATTATGTAATGAATCTAAGCCTGTTTTGAAAAGAGTAATTGCTGAGTTTATTGCCGGCTCTTCTCAGCAAATGCAACCTTCCGAACCGGTTTTAGAGTATTAGAGTCAGACTTTTCATAAGTGCCTGCGAAGGTCTATTTGAATAAATGATTTTGAATTTGAATTTGAATCACCTCGCTATGACCATCATTTTCCTTTTCATTACGTGATAAGACCCCTGAAGGGTCGCCATACTGGTACAAATGACCAGAAAATTTGTGCCAGTATCTCCCGGTCAAATACACCTTTTTAAAAATCTTGCTGAATTCTAAATATAGCGGACTCACGAAACATATGTATTTTTATTAATTACCCTAATTTCACATCATCAAAATATATACCCACTTTAATTTGTAAAACAAGTACATAAATCTTTACGACGGACACGGAACATTAACATAATAAATTAACATAATAAATGTAAAAGGTATTTTTTGGCGAAATATGTTACTTTTACGATAAATTACTTTTTTATGCATAATGCGGTTTTAGCGCGCTGTTATAAATAACTTTAGAAATTGACTTAGAGTAGAAGTTACAATTGTTTTGCAGAAGATTTTACAGTCAAATTGCTATGTAATAGAAATACAGCTCTACGTTTTTAAAATTTAAATTCTTTTTTCAAATTGTATTAATTTTTTTAGGTTGTTTTTTTTTTATAAATATTAAAATTTGTTTTTGTTTTGCATTTTTGTCCGTTTTAGGCTGCTTTTCCACCAGAGATGTGCTATGCAGCTATGCTGCGAGGATGTAATAAGATAAGCTGTGAAACTATGTGACCGTTTCCACCGATACTAAGCTATGTAGCTGTGCGAGTAAGATGTGCTATGAAGATGCGCCGCCGCAAAGTAGCTGCGCGAAGAAGATGCGCAGCTCGAGCTTTGAGAATGAGAATATGATGACTATGAGAATGTATCGATAGTAGGGAAGCGGCGAGGGCGGCGTAGTGTAGGGAGAGGCGCTCACGCATCCATAGCACGCACGCATCCATAGCACGCATTCTTCCATATAAAAAACATATCTTAGTTGAATCCGTTTCCACCAGTGCTAAGCTATGTGCACCAATGAACATGATTGGTGTATATCTAACGCATTCATAGCAACGTAGCATAGCACACCTCTGGTGGAAAAGCAGCATTATGTAGTCAAATTAATTTAAAAAAAAAAACGCACAGATCTAAGAGGCCCGTTTCGACAAGATGGTGTCTCTTCTTGTCGCAATATGTTTGTCTTTTTTTGACACATTGATGTACATGTGCTGTCAAAACGGGCCTATTAGATCTCGCCAACTTTAGTGAAGAAAATAGTTTAGACAAATCTATGAAACTTTAATCTTACATCGAACTGTATTAAAATATTTGTTATTCTTATTTCAGCGACCATTTCCGGCTGAAAGAATCATGACCTTAGTCTAAATTACGTATAAAATTCCTAACACATAGCACTTGATTGGACTTCTATTATCAAATTATGCATGACAGAGTTTCTGATGTGGTGGAAAGTTTGCAACGATTTTTAAACCTTTCCTTTTTAACTGCGGTATTTTTAATTTAGGCCAGATTAATTTATAGTACATTATGATACATGTGTGCAAAGTTGGTTATTAACACTCGAGGCGGTAAGAGCCGAGAGTGTAATAATCAATGCACACGCGTGTCATACGACGTTTTTCAACACACTTGCGAGGAAAAAACAGACTTGTATTTTTTAAGTAGATTTTCTCATAATTATCAACCACACAATGAGAACGTTAACAAATATGGCGCGCAAGTTTTTTTTTTAACAGCCGTGATCTGTCAAACTATTTTACCCGTTGCTTGGTCTACACACATATCACTTGCAGTGAGGTATAAACTTACATAATCGGGATTATATCTACCTATCATAAAACTGTGCGGTAATGTAAAAAGTAAAAAGCACTAGTGCGTAATAAGCTGCATTAAGATACTAAAAACGGTGGAATATACCTATGTCACTTTACGAGCGAGTGTGTTGAAAAATAATTTATTTAATATTTTCTAATTTTAATAATTCATTTTTTGTAAAATATGAACTATATTTGAACGTTCCTCTAAAAACCGTAAAACTGTCAATTTTACTGAATGTACAAAAATAGTCCATTATAAAGAAAAAGTATCAATTCGAAAATATGCCAAATTAACCAATACCACATACGGTGGCGAATCACTGAAATATTTAGCCATATTGTTCTACGAAAGTAAAAATCACAAACTTGAAAAAAATCAAATTTCCCGCCTCATGCATGCTTAAATACGATGTAATAAATGAAGCAAAAATATCCCTAAATAATTCAAAATTAGACCTGATAAATAAATACTCCATATCAATGATCTGAATATAGAACAGACTAGAACGTTCCATTGTTTAAATCCTGACATGTAAAGGTTGCGTATTTTTTGAAAACACATCTCAAATCAAAGCGAAAATATCAAATCAAGTACTTAAAAAAATAACGCATAAATACCGCACATACAACAAGATTGGAAACTGGACTAGTTAAACAACGAATCCATCGACCAATCCAGATCCTTTAATGGCAACCGGGCGTAGAGCTCCAGTCAAAATCGGGAGGTTGTGCGGGCCGCCCGCTACCTCTTACCCTCCCCTAAAAATCTCTCTTTAAATCTACACTACAAATTTCAATTGAAATCTCCTTTCCAATCTTCGCTTTTAGATTTACATAAATTCAAATAAAATTTATAGTTTTAAAATTCGAATCAACAGGTGGTCTGCGCCGAAACGTCTTCGCGTTGTATAATAATAATGTGTTCGATGTTCAAGTGAATAATAATAAAGTGTCAATAAATATATCAATTTTAAAATTAAATTCGTGTAATAAATACATTCGTGTTATAATTCTAATAATATTTTCAAATATCGAACGTGTCTAACATAATTACCTAATTCAAATTTTCTTATTTCGAACGTGGCATCGAAATTACTTAATATTCAGCAAATAAGTGTTTTACGAAATAGCAAATTAAGCGATTAAATTCTCTGTCAGTGTTAAAATGTTAAATGTTGTATAAAGGATTTTTCAATAACCATCAGGTAATAATTTATTAATTAATTCATAGTAAGACAGTAAAACCAGTGATATGTAACCACGAAGTAATATATAAGTCAACTAGCTTCTGCTCGCGGCTTCGCCCGCGTGGCCTACAGGAAAAGAAATTGATATTAAAAGAAAACAAAACAAGACAACTTCATCTCGCTTCGAGGGTGGAATTATTAAAAACGCTGAGACACGTATAAATTAATTTTCAATCTTCAGCCTAAACATAAAATTTGAAGACCCTATCTTCGAAACTGACGGACTTTCATACAAACTTTCATCCCCTATTTTACCCGTTTAGGGGTGGAATTTCGAAAAACCCTTTCTTAGTGGATACCTACTCTTCACAAAGAATATATCCTCTAAATTTTATGTCTCTAGGACCAGCGGTTTAGGCTGTGCGTTGATATATCAGTCAGACAGTCAGTCAGGACTTTGAAATTTATATATATATAGATGAGTAAAACTAAATTGTGTATCTTCTAAAAATTAATTTATGTGTAATTTGCAAAGCGTACAATTTTAAAAATAAGGTGCATTATACATATTTACTTTTAAAAAACAAATTCAGATTTTCCATAGTCCTATATGACACTTTTTGAATAAAGAAAGTCAATGCAGGAAAGCCTGCCATCCGAAAAAGGACATTATTTACATAGTATACTGAGATCAATATTAAAACTGCAGACCAGTAGCTTAGATACCTAAAACACCCTAAAAGATAGTAAGATTTGAGGTGATAACGTTACAATTGAATTTAAATCCTAAGTCTGTTACGTAAGATTCATTTTCAATTTATTCTTGACTTTCTCGTTCAGCTCACTGCTAAGACTTCAATTCTGGAATCACCAAATCATCACTATCAACATATACTTCCAATCCTTAAAAACAAGTGCCATAAAGATCATAGTTCGCTAGCACAATGCGGATTGGTAGATTTCACGTGGGTTTATCTAGACAGTTCTAACTTCGGCTGCATCATACCTTACCATGGAGTGTATGTAGTCAAACATAGGAAGCATAATACAATAAAAATACAGGTATTCTCGAATCTCTAGCTATGATTAGACAGAAGTTTGGCTCAGTGATAACACCCTGCAACCTGGCCACACATATATTTTTAATCTATATAGGGATACTTTTGAAATGTAGCCAAATTATCACATCTTATTAACAAAGGGACAAACATAGCAATATTTTACAAGGGACAAACATAGCAATGGGACAAACTCAGCAATATTTTAAAAGGGACAAAATTAGCAAGGCCAAAAAAATACGTATGAGTTTTTTTTTTTTCTATTCAAATTTAAATTCGATACTTGAAATTTTGCACACAGGTTCTTTAAATAAAAAAGTATCCTATATAAGGGGTAATAGACGAAATCGCGAGTGATACGCGGGGCGGAAAGTTAGTCAATAAAAGAACCTACTATATTATTATCCTAATCAGGCCATTAATAAGAAGGATCCATTATACAACCATTATGTCCCTTTTACTACTTCAAGCTGTTATAACATAAGTAAATACAAACGCCGAAATAATCATGGCGGGCCGAAATATTGCGGGTTTTGTATGTCTTTCAATGGAAATCTACATTACCATACTATCTATTCTATCTAATAAATAAAGCGGAAGAGTTTGTTTGTTTGAACGCGCAAATCTCTGGATCTCAGTCCGATTCTAGTTTATTGAAATTTCGTGGTTCTAAAAATATATTGTTTTGAAGTTTACTACAACATGACGAGAGATGTGTTAATTAGCAATTGTATATTAGCTTTTCCATTATCCTACCATTAGCCTTCAAAACGGTTTAATCGATGTCAGTGCGAATGTTTGCTATTTTTTTGTAAAATTTTGAAGCAGGATTTCATAATAGTATTTTTGCTACCGCTGCAATATACGTTTGAATTATTCAAAGAAAGAAATACATTTTTTATACCATAACCCCTTTGATTAAGGATACATCCAGATTGAGTGTCGAAGCTGTGCACGCGTCGATAAAAATAGCCCATAACTGTTAGAGGCTATATCAAATAAAAATAAATAAAATTGCAAAATAATGTTTAATATTTCAATTTCTCCCGATTTTAATTGGAATATTCCAACAACTGGTATCATTATGTACGTTACTATGACAAGTAGAATGACGCAGAGGGAGCGTAAAACGTAGCTGTTACACGCAGCGGCCTATACAAGTTGGCCTGTTTTATATATTCTTGTAGTATGGCGACGTTCTTTCTAGGTATATTTATTTCTATGCATAAACCATTATTAATTATTTTTGAATATAACAAAAAAAAGAAGTTAGTTCTTGATTTTTTTCTCAATATATCCGTTTGCAACATTATTATCCGTGTCTGAAATAGGTGACTTACATAGCTACTATGCGACTATTAAAACACTATTTAAATTGTATTATTTTTTTAAATATTCCCTATTTTTGTCACGCTTCTCTTTTCAAACTTTCCTTCAATATTCAAAGGATGTAACTACATCTGAACTCATGGAACGAGCTTTTTGTTATACCTTCCTGTCGCACGTACTTCATTCCGTATGTTTGCTGTCTCTTTCACCCTGTTCAAAGCAATGGAATATTACAGAAAAGTATTTTTTTCCTAGAAATAACATGTAGCAAAATCGATAGCTCATCTGACGATACGGTTTTTCCTAAAATCGCGTGTTTTTTGTGAAAACTTCTTTAGCGGCGTTGTGCACTTTTTTTTGTTAAACTCGCGTCAGGTGTACGTGACCTGATCGAAAATTCGTAAGACTGAGGGAGAGTAGTTGCAAATTAGACTGTATTTATACTGGGGTTATGTTCAAATTCTTATAATATTCTCTAGCTAGCCGGAAGGTAGGTACCAGTTTTGTTCCCATTTTAAGTTAATAAAAAAAACTTATTCAAAAGTATTATATGTACATGTATTTTGAACTAGCTTTCCCTTGTATAAAAACACTGTGAAAAATGTCTAGTTTCAAAAATGCACAATGTTAATATTCAAGTTTTCACTTCTGCCGGCACTCCCGGAGTGCAACCCGTTGTTTTTTTTAAATCTGGGGCCCAATTCTCGGTAACTTATTAGTATCTACGAATTTGTTGTCGCATTTGCCCAAAAACAGCACATTTTTTGAAAATTATATGCAGTTTAGCAAAAGACGGCCAGGTTTTTCATCAATTTTCTAATGCGACCTATTTCAGAAGCGTCAGAATCGTCCTCAGAATATTATTTAAAACCTAAACATGTTTCTAAAAATCACAACAAGGCTTGACATTATAAAAGCTATCATACAAGCTACCTACTATACTGCTACAGCACCGCACAGTGGGCGAAAATGTTAAAAGTGCATTTACGTAAATTTAAATTTCTGAGTATACCAATTGATAAATCTAATAATAACAGTTCGGCAAACAAGCATACGGCCTGGTGGTAAGCGGTTAACGTAGCCCTATGAACGCTTGGAATACCCTTCCCCGCCAATGAGCTCTGGCAACCTTACACGTAGAAATAAAACATTGTTATTTGGCTGTGTTATTCTACGGTGGAAGTACTTCCGACGAGCTGCTCTTTAAGTAATGAAATGCTATGCTGTTATCTCTCTAGTAGGTAATTTGACTTCATGTATTCTATTCAGCGGGGTATACCGCACAAAAATGCTTATTCACAAAACAAAATTCAGTACAAAATTATTTTTCTACAAAGGAGAATGGCCACTGTTCATCATCATCATCAGCCTATAATGTCTGCTGAGCACAGGCCTCCATTCACAAAATATGAGGGTGAATGGGCAGATACTCCACCACGCATGCCCACTATGAACCGGTGGAGGTTGGCTAGTGGTCAACCTACTGTTGGAGTTTTCAAGCCGCCTAGAAGGCCTCCAACTAGCTTGACGACTATCACAATTAAGTGATAACCGGGACCGACGGCTTTACGTGCCTTCCGAAGCACGGAAACGCTCGTTACTCTAAAGCTCGTAAACGTAATTTGAATAAATACACGACACTTAATAAATATTCTTACTGATTGGACGGTAGAAAGCAAAAATCTGGTAACTTAATGCTCCAAATTCAAATATAAGTTGGCTAATAGCAAAAAAAAAAAAAAAATTTTTACTTGTGCTAAGACCTTGCTCCTTGACAATTTCATGATTCTAGATCGACGGGACCCTAGCCCCCTTATTAATAAATAAGGTTACAGTCAAGTATAGTAATACCTAGGTTTTAAATACATCCATCACTTTCTAATGTCATATAAACATAATTGGACTGTTTTACAAAAAACTTAAACCGACTTTAAAGTACACTAAGAAGTAATCAAATCCTGATCTTTGACTGGAAGGGTACACTTCCCGGACCAAACGGGAAGTGTACCCTTCCAGTCTAAAAAATAATATTCCAAATCGGTTAATAAATGACGGAGTTATCAGGTAACAAACATAGAACCTCCTCCTTTTTTTGAAGTCAGTTAAAAATAACAGTGTTGTGGCATATTTTGATACCTAAAAACACTATAATAATATAGTCCAAAGTAGTCCAAACATAATAAAACACGGTTACCTACACGTGAGTACAATAAAACTGTGATACAAAACGTCATTATCAAGTTCAGCGGTAACTTTTATATTTCAACCCTGAGGGACATTTTACGGTTTTAGTTATTTTATGTGTGACTTAAATAAAGGGAGGAAGCGAGTCCAGTACCTTCTCGGCTTTATGATCCTACCACCTTGCCCCCATAATCACTTATGGTGAAATTGTGTTTAACTACGAAAAATCAATAAACGAGTAACATAATATCACAGATTACAGAATAATTCAGATGGGGCGCGCGGAACACGAAAGTGAAGCCAAAAAGCAAATACAAATTGAAAATCTGATACCTGGTATTCGTTTTCCAGTTTGTATTTGCATTGTTTAACCACAGTTTCTTAATAAAGCAGTGTTTTTGTTACATAAAGTTGGTTAAACAAAGCAAATACACATTCAAAAGCGAATACCAGGTACGTGTTTTTCAATTTGTATTTGCTTTTTTGGCCTCACTCCCGTGTTCCGCGCGCTCCATCTGCCTTATTCTGTAATATGTGTATAATATAAAATAATCTATTTAGTATCATATTTACATAGCTTATCTCTTATTTCATAAAAAAAAGAAATACGTCGTTCACTTAATACTTAAGCCAGATCCTAACGCGACAAGCTTGCGTTTGATGTCCCCGCAAAACTAAGAGTGCTTATTTGTTGCCTCAGTTAAAGCCTAAGCCTCTAAATTGCCTGTAAATTCCTACACGCCAAACAATCTAAATTAGTTTTTAAATGCATTTAGCAAAAGTTTGAAAATCATTTTAGTATTGTTACTGCAGCATTAATTTCGTTTAAGTTAACACCATAATACAACTGTAATAATGTTGCTAGTTAAGTGTCGTCTGTTATCAAGCGTTCTCAAGCTTACAGAACCACGAAAAAGACCCTTTAAAGTTGGATAGACAAACTACAGAGCGGCTGCCGAGAGAGTACGTTTCTGACACCTGTTAATATTGGCCAAATAACGTAAACGACAAATCTGATTACAGTGAGACATTCAATAAACTATGCCTCAGAAAACTACTGAACCATCAAGTTAAAGATCCATACCTAATGTGGATTATTTAAATGTACTAAAAGAAAGAACGTAAATAAATTTATTTTAAGAAAAAGTAAACAAAAACATATCAATTATAAACAGAAGTTTAACTAAAAATAATAATAATATATTTTTTTTTTTTTTTTGCCACAAAACGGTCCCAACTCAGCATAATGCTGGCCGTTAATAAAACAGCGCTGGTCTTCCGTTGGGACCGGTTCGTAACGTCAAGATCACAAGCAAAGAGTTAAAAAAAAAAGTTTTAAAGTTGTTCTCCCCATAAGAGAAAATGTTATACATGAAATAACTTTTCTATTGAGATATCATTCATTGCTAGAGGCAGGTTAGACCAAAACGCCCATTCTTATTTCAGTATCGGTTTACTACTTCTGGAGATTACCACCTGTATATAAACTAGCCGTATGTGGTCATTCTCCACACTGCACGGCTAACTGATCCCAAACTAAGCATAGCTTGTGCTATGGAAACCAGACAACTGATATACTACATATACTACTTTTTGTTTGTAAACATAGGCATTTTACACCCAGACTCCAGGACATGCAGACATGGTCATGCATCGTGGTGGGAAACGAATCCACGACCTGCGACGGGGAACCACGCAAACTGGCGCGTCAACTGAATTGTTATTGTATAACTATTATTTACTTCTTTAAATTCAAACAACATTAAAACTTTTTTATTATGTTAGAGAAGCGAGTTCCTTACCAACAATAGCTTGACCAGACCAGAAACAAATCGCTTTATGGTAATCTTAGGATGACTTCCTCGCTCTGTGCCGCTCGCAATTTGCGTACCATTTGTATATAGACGTCGGGTAATGTGCTGAAGTGAAGTAGGTCAGAATTTTCTTACACTTGCTGTTATATTTTTCGGTGATAGCTCAGTGGTAGTGAAGTTGGGGACGCTGGACATAGGCCTCTACCAGAGCGCGCCACTCCTTCCGGTTTCTTGCCACCCACATCCAGCCTAGTCCGGCCACTTTTTTGAGGTCGTCCCACACTACGTTTGCCAAGACGCGGTCTCCACTCTAAGACTCGTCTGCTCCATCGACCGTCGGTTCTGCGGCAGATGTGACCGGCCCATTGCCACTTCAGCTTGCTAATTCGTTGAGCTATGTCGGTTACTTTGGTTTTTTGTCTTGGAACTTGAGCTTTCGGTGAAGGAAAACATCGTGAGGAAACCATAGCACGGTGGTAGGGTACTTTGTAGTACCCGCCTAGCTCATGTTGAATCAAATCTGTCGCCGAGCACCTATCGGTGTATTCCGACTGCTGCACTGGAGAGCCATAGTTCCTTCTAGGCTTTGTGTGTGCACCACCTTCAGCCACATCATCACTTACCAACCATGGTGATATATCGGTCAAAGGAGTGGAACTCTCTTCCGGAATCTGTGTTTCCCTACACCTACAACCTAGATGTATTCAAGGCCAGAGTGGATATAGGCTTTTTCTGGGTAAGCGTGCTACATCCTCAGTCTCGTCATAACTCCTCATGGGGTCAGTCGAAGGTCAAAAGCGAGACCATTTAACATAAAAAAAAAACAGGCCTATACACAGTAAAAAAAGAAGACTCACGGTATCACCCGCGTACTAGACGAATCTAATATTTTTGCGGGATATTCTATCCGATTCAGAAGATATTCTTTATTATGAGCCAAATTTATTAGAAATATCACTCATATCTTTTCTCTACCATATTCGGAGGAATAAATAAATAATAATTATTATTATAATTATAAACAGAAGGGTCTAACCCTATATCTATAAGAAGTCTTATTATTTGAGACTAAGAATAAAATAATTATTTTTTTTTAACAGACTAATGCCCAACATTTCTTAAACCATAAACAAATGGAGCGAGAGGAAGAGCGTAGCGTACCTCCACCTTACAGAATACCGCAGCCAAATAACTTTATGTTGTGTAAAGTTGTGTTCCTGCGCGTGAGTAAGGTCGCCAGAGCTCATAGGGGAGGGGGGAAAGGCCGGTAACGCGAGCGATGCTTCTTGTGTTGCAAGCGTCCATGTGGCCATGGTAACCGTTTACCATCAGGCGGGCCGTATGCTTGTTTAACGATTTAGTCGTATAAAAAATAGCCTAAAAATGCTGCATCTGTGACAATATTTTGACATTTATAACAGTATACAGTTGAAAAATGTCAACGCCATCATTACCTTTGCAATAATAGTTCATTAATTACCAGACATAAATAAACCAAACCTTAATTTCATAATTACAAAAACATAAATTATACTTTCATTAGAATTCACATAATATTTTTCATTGTGCTTTTAATAATTTATTATAATTAAAAAAATAGACTCCACAGATGAACAGAAAACACAATCTCCAACAATATAAAGTAGATAGGTAGTTCGTAGGTACCTACCGTAATGATTATAGAATTTGAATATCCTTTGAAACTTGAATTACTTATTATACACTTACTCGTCTGGCTAGGTTTCAGACTAAACCTTATACCTATCAGACAAATACTTTAAAACTCAAAATAATATATAATGACTAATATTATGAATATCAGATACATGTTACTGGCTAACTATGTAATGAGTAATTAAGAGAAAACTTAATAACGCATTTAACAATTTTACACTCTCATTAATTAGTTTATTAAAATCTTTACTTTTAATTAAACTTTGTAATTAATATCACAGTTGGAAACCCCGAAATTTCGAATCTAATAACATTTTAATAATTATATCAAAATAATAAATCTAAGTCTAATTAAAAAAGTGCTGTGAAAAAAAAACTGACTTAATCCAGTGCCTAAAATTAGTGGAGACTGTCCATTTTTGCATTTAGTCACATTATATTTGTGAATTGTTGTTAACGTGTTATTTGTGAATTGTGTGTTAAGTGTGTGTGTAAAATGAACACGGTGCAAAGTACTGGTGGTGGTACTGGTGGGAGTATGAAAAAGGATCACAAACATGAGGTATGTATACAATTTTTGGTAACAATTCTCTTGGCACTAACGTTGGAGAAACGAAGATATATGGTGGTTTGAAAATTAATTACTAAACCTAATATAGCTGACAAGGAAGACTGGTTGAAAATAATGTAAGGATCTCAATTGTTGCACTTTTTAGCCGACAAAAAAATGCAGGAGGTTTGCAAGTCGACACGTATAATTATAATTATATTTTTTTTAATTTATGATCACGCATAACTTTTTACAGAGTAGTCCGATTTTGATAATTCTTTTTTTATTGGATAGGGTATACCTCAATGTTCAAATTTGGAAATAAAATCCTACCCTAAGGGTGCGAAAATAGGGGTGATTTCACTCGCAGATTTTAATTTTGAGAGGTACATTAAAATTAATCAAAAATTAATCATGTAGTAATTAGTAGATTATAGCCACAAAAAATTATAAAATATTTTTTTTACCAAAAAATTTAACCGCCGAAAAAAACTATGATTAGTTTATTATTTTATGCCTTTCTGATTTTTTCTACGCTTTAATTTTTAGTTAAAAAGTTTTTATTTATACTAATGATAGCAAGCAGATAGCTTGAAGTGGCTTCAAATATAGTATACTAGGAGGTGACGACAGAAATGGTCACGATAAGGTAAATGGCTAAACTCATGTTCATGGGATAAAGGACACCTCTCTGATGCCAAATATGTCGGTCTGCCTGCACGAAGTGGTTGCGTTATCTAGATATGGCGCCTGAAAAACTGTTTATCGTGACCGAAAAAAAACGATAAGATAAATGGCTGAACTCGACGTAGAAAGTAAGTGTTAGTTGTACTGTTGTCAATTTAAGAAAAACTGACCAAATAATCGGTTGCGTTATCTAGATATGGTGCCTGAAAAACTGTTTATCGTGACCGAAAAAAAACGATAAGGTAAATGGCTGAGCTCGACGTAGAAAGTAAGTGTTAGTGGTACTGATGTCAATTTAAAAAAAACTGACCTAATATTCGGTTGCGTTATCTAGATATGGCGCCTGAAAAACTGTTCATCGTGACCGAAAAATAATAATAATAATGGCTGATCTCGACGAATCATGGTCGTCACCATTACTAGCTTATTAATAAAAAAACTGTCAAAAATTTTGGTTGCATTTCCATCTACGTAACATACGTTTATATGCGATCTACGTAACAATTATCACTATGGATAATTTGAGTGTTTTACGGTTTCGCGGAATTTGGATTATCAAAAATATAAAATGTTATCAGTGCCGCCCCCGTCCCTTTATACCCTCCGCCGCCCCGCCTGCACTGAGCGGCATTCAGAAGTCAACAGGCAAACATAGATAAGATTATAACATTGTTATAAATACTAGCCACGCTCTGAAAACAGTGTCTCAATGGTTTGCTGCCAAAAATCTTATGCTAAATTCTAAAAAAAACAAAATGTACAAGATTTTCATTATCAAATAATGTACAATGTTGATACCAATGTTATTGTGGATGGTATTGGTAGTAAACTTTATATAGTAGATAAGACTGTTTTGTTGGTCTGACCATAGTCTGCAGATTTTGGGGTGCTCACCTGGAAGCCTTAGGTGGTAAATTGAGCTTCGCTGCTTTTGCAGTCAGCAAAATAAGGCAACTGACGGACATTCATACAGCCAGATTAATTTATTTTGCATATTTTCATAGTCTTATGTCTTACGATCTTTTGCTGTGGAGCTCTGCCGCAGACTTGGCATCAATTTTTGTATCACAAAAAAGGGCAATTCGCGCCATCTACTGTTTGGGTTCTCAGGAGTCTCCACGAAATGTATTTCTGAAAAATAATATATTATATTTTGCTGTCTCAGTACATTAATATTATGTATCCAATTTACAATAAAATTCCTCATAGCAGTATGTTTTGCACTGTTTTGTAGTGAGCGAAAGTTTCATATTATACTGAATACATCCGCGTAACCCTTTCGTGTACATGCCTAATTTTATTTGGTGTAATTGCGTAAACAATGCATATTTATGAGATAGCAGCAATTGCGGTTGATTTGCTGACATTTTTGGTGGATACGACAATACGGCGTTAAATGAAACCACGTAAAGTACTCATAAATACGAACAACTTTTAATACGGGACCAACTTCGAAATCGAAAAAAAATTTACAGCTTCTCATACAAAAGGTACATGTCTCGTCGGCAAATAGTAAAAAATAGATGACGCCAACAATAGAAGGCAAACAGTAGATGGCGCGAATTGCCCTTTTTTGTAATAGAAAGAAAGAAAAATAATACAAAAATTGATTCGTAGTCTGCGGCAGAGAATAGAATAGAATAATTGTTAATTTTTAGCATAATTGGAAATACACTTATTTAGATACACATCAAAAATAATAGTTATACTAATTTTAGCAGACGTTGACGTTGTTATTATAATAACAACAAACGATACCAATTTAAGAACAAAAAAACAAACAATAGTAGCATAAAATAAAAGGTAAAAATAAAAAACTAAAATTTGCTTAGGTTTGTGTAATAGTTACATTGATATCATATATGCTACAAAACAAAACTCAGAAACAAACAATCAAACAGAGCTTCACAGCAAAAGACCGTAAGACATAAGACTATGAAAATATGCAAAATAAATTAATCTGGCTGTATGAATGTCCGTCAGTTACCTTATTTTGCTGACTGCAAAAGCAGCGGAGCTCAGTTTACCACCTAAGGCTTCCAGGTGAGCACCCCACAATCTTAAGTCTATGGTCAGACCAAGAAATCAACTAAAATTGGTATCAACTTAAATTTGATACTGAAAACCTTATACATTTTTTTTTTTAATATTTTAGCATAAGATTTTTGGCAGAAAACCATTGAAACATAGTTTTCAGAGCGTGGCTAGTATTTATAACAATATAATCTTATCTTTGTTTGCCTGTTGACTTCTGAATGCCGATCAGTGCAGGCGGGGTGGCGGAGGGTGTAAAGGGACGGCGGTGGCACTGATAACATTTAATATTTTTGACAATGCAAAATCCGCGAAACCGAAAATAATTTGAGACACTCAAATTATTCATAGTAATAATTGTTACGTAGATCGCTTAGAAACGTATGTTACGTAGATAGAAATGCAACCAAAATTTTTGTCAGTTTTTTTATTAATAAGCTAGTAATGGTGACGACTATGATTCGTCGAGATCAGCCATTATTATTATTATTTTTCGGTCACGTTGACAGTTTTTCAGGCGCCATATCTAGATAACGCAACCGAATATTAGGTCAGTTTTTTTTAAATTGACATCAGTACAACTAACACTTACTTTCTACGTCGAGCTCTGCCATTTACCTTATCGTTTTTTTTCGGTCACGATAAACAGTTTTTCAGGCGCCATATCTAGATAACGCAACAGAATATTTGGCCAGTTTTTTTTAAATTGACATCAGTACAACTAACACTTACTTTCTACGTCGAGTTCAGCCATTTACCTTATCGTTTTTTTTCGGTCACGATAAACAGTTTTTCAGGCGCCATATCTAGATAACGCAACCACTTGGCGCAGGCAGACCGACATATTTGGCATCAGAGAGGTGTCCTTTATCCCATGAACATGAGTTTAGCCATTTACCTTATCGTTACCATTTCTGTCGTGCCCTCCTAGTCTATAGGGGCTGCCGCCCCTTAGCACCACTTGCCTTCTATACGTGCTTATCAGTCTCAATCACATCTTCATTAGCTACTGTAAGATTATAGCCTTCATTATGATTTCTGTTCTCTCTTGGTATCTTGTTCAGTTCAGCGTTGAACTGGAGCTATCATTAATGTGCATTTACTTTAGAAAATTACTAATTGTTTTATTGTGTACCAGTGAAGTAATAAATACCCTAAGTTCACAAACAACTACGTTGGATATTTGTCAAAGAATTATGATGATCAAAAATTATGTATGTGCCCTGAATTTGACTTAAGAATAGTGCCAGGATATTAATTTGAGGCTGTTTTTTTTAAATCTTTCCTGCGTTTGGGACACGATCCTCCTCTTATGACAAGAGGAAAAGAGCCTTGATGTAGCGATGGGTGATTGTTACTAAAAACAATCGAATTATTCGATTGTCCAATTTATTTTAATAATTCAAATAACAATCGACATCTTTCGATTGTTTATAATACGCTTCGTGCGGCACCGCGCGTGGCGGCCTGTGCCGGGCGCTGGCTATCCGTCCGCCGAATTAATGAATCTATTCGCGTTTGCGCTCACCCTTCGATTGTGCATACTGTTGCGACCTGCTTTGCGTGCGTCAATTTTCATTCGAAAGGTCGATTGTTATTCGATTGTTTATACGTTAAAATGAATTAATCAACAATCGAAGGTACAGTTTTACAATTGTCGATTCTTTCGATTACTAATCGGCGAACTTTTTGTACATTATTTTAGTATTAAATTTAAAAATATTCGATGCCCGATGTTTTGTACAAAGCGTATAAATATTTATGTCGTCGACGGAGGTTTGTTTTTTAATTTTATGGAATTCCAAGACACAGTGACGGTTATATCATTATTAATCCTACAAAAGCGACGCAACATTGTAAGAAATCCATTTAAGCTACATTTGGTATACTTACCGTCGACAGGATCGTGAACATAAACCTGATATGATAAATTACACCCGGTGAGTTCTGCTAAGTAATGCTATATCGTATATTTTGCTCTCACAGCATATTTATATCACTTATTTACGAATAATATGACATGAGGAAACTTAAGTGGTTGGTTATGGATTGCTATGGGACAAGCGGTTAATATTTTTTGTAACCAATAAGTTGAGTGAGTTAGATTTCTGGGTTGGGTATAGTAGAATATTTGACATAATTTTACTACGTACGATTCGTATCTGTAAGGTATATCTCAGAAGTGGGATAACTATCTTAAATAAAAGAGAATTAAATTCAGGCTTAGCTTATAAAAGTGAAATCCAATGTGAAAATGGGAAAAACTTAGTATAAAGTTAACTGATCACCTAATTGGGATCGCTGAGAGCTGCATGTTGGAAGTCGCTCAGTTTACTGTAGCAACTCAAGATAGACGCTTATCTACAGAGATTTCTAGACTAGAATATACAGGTGATGTTTTTTCCAGCATGTGAGGGCAACTTCTGAACTACAGAGAAAAACGCTGAAAGGAACCCCGAGCAGAATTTTGGAGAAAATAAAAATGCCATTAAATTTTATTTAAAAATATTTGTATTTTAGAGATACAAAATTCTGCATCTACGGCACAATATAAATAAAATTATGTATGACAATCTTGCTCACAATTTGCTAAAGTTATCCAAAATAATAAAATAAAAACTCACTGGCCTATAAAATACAAGCGATGACTTTGAAAAAAGATGTTCAGTTTAATAAAAAAAAAAACTTAAATACGACATAGATCTCAGTAAAGCCTTCTTCCACAAAGTTAAGAGAGGTAGAGCATAGCGTTTATTCGCTCAAAGAGCAGCTCGACTGGGGAAGTACCTCCACCTTACAGAATACCGCAGCCAAATGACTTTATGTTGTGTAAAGTTGTGTTCCTGCGCGTGAGTAAGGTCGCCAGAGCTCATTGGGGAGGGGGGAAAGGTCGGTAACGCGTGAGCGATGCTTCTTGTGTTGCAAGCGTTCATATGGCTACGGCAACCGCTTACCATCAGGCGGGCCGTATGCTTGTTTACCGACTCAGTCGTATAAAAAAAAAAGTTTTGTATTACAATTACTCAAAACTAAATGCCCATTACATGTGAATGTTCAGTTTAGCACCCATATCTGCCAGTAGCTTTAGACAGACGCCCTATATTAGATGCCGTGCCTGATGGATCGGACGGCGGGTAATTGCCAGCAATTTGCTATCAGACACCTCGCATCAACTTAACGTAGATTAATTAGACAGTGGTGTCTACGCTGTTATATAAGGGATTGGCTAATTACTGCTTCGAGGTCAAGTGCCTAAACATCTCTCTTTATTATTACCAGCTAAAGATCCCCAGTTTTACTTGCTAATGAATTCTTAGAAAGCTTATTTAATATTGAAGCATCTATATTCCCTTGAGCCATTAAACTTCAATAAATAAACTAATATATTATTTTAAATTTAATTCTGACTTTTTCTGAACTCGGAGTTTTACGCTTCAAACGCAGACTCATTCCCGGTTTCTATAAACAAAAACGAATCGTTTTGCTTACCAATGGTAGGTTTTTTTTATGGCCAAACTGGGCATATAGATCATTTCGTAAGCTAATTCTACCTGTGATAGCTACTTCCATATGGGAGGGTCTGCTATGCAAAGCTTTGAGTGGCATTGAGGTCTTTGCTTCATTATTAGTAAAGATATAAGAGTCTTAATTTTAACCAATAACGGTCCGTAAATTATAGGAATCGGCCATCAGTCGTTGCAGTGTTATGTGACAGATTAACTTCAAATCGGCTTGATTGTTTGTCCAGGTGCTTTTTTTCATCATCATTACCTTGGTGGGTAATCAAAACGCATTTTATACAGATTTTTTAAGAAACATGAAAATGTACATGAGCAGACTTTTTTTTTTGTTATTTTATCTACGAGGCAAATCTAACTGATAACTATAAAGGAACGATCTTAGATATAGTGCCTATCTATTAAGACATTTCATACAGAAAGGGACATTCAAACCCCAAAACAAAGGGGCCTTTGTCTTCAGTATGGTTGACAATTAGCTTTGATTGAAGCAATCAGGGGAGTATCTGGTCGATTGAGTTTCAGTGATAGCCGCTTGAACTAAATTCAAATGTTATATATAGATATGTCCATATTAGTTCTAGTGAAAATATACTAGACCATATTGCTTACAATATATTTTCTTGCTCGTTTAATTATCATATTCAACGTAATATTTTGAGCATTCTCCTTTATAAAAATCTCATAAATATTTTGATCCAGTCCAGTAATAAGATGGACTGAAAAAGGTCGATTCAATCGTAACAAGAAGCCTGTGGGAAAATGATAGGTCAAAGAAAATAGGTTAATCTGATGGAATATGATATAATGAAATGGTTATGTCTGTTTTTGTATCGATGTACAACCGATACGTTGCGTTACATTTGAGATGTCTGTGAGTAAGAATACGATTTAGAATAAAGAAGCATTTCTGAGTTCAAAATAGAACGAGGCATACGCCGCGGTTGGCAACCTTTCATAGCTTAATTTTCATAAAGCAAAATTAAATATAATTTTAACTATAAACAATTGTACTAAACAAATAGTATACTAGTGTATTAAAAAAATAATTTTACTGTTAAAAAAAACGTAATAATAATCATAAAGTGATAAATAATATGAAAAACTTTTTCATGGATTATTCTAACATTCTACCATGTAAGGTTAACTTAACTCCATAACTGAGAAACATTTGTAATAAAAATAAATAATAAATAACTTTACATGGTCATGGAGATTTTATAATAAACAAAATGTTTCACGATTTGTACAATTATGTTTAATAAAAGCAGATGTTAACAGTAAAGTAGGTTTGACGGAGAAAACTTTAATAATAACTTGAAGTTAAGAACAGATTGTGTTGCTGGAGAATATCACAAGACAGACTCGCGGTGCGTAGCAGTATGTTGTAGAGTATTTTTTAAACATCAAACTATTTTCTTTATTTTTTTTTCTTTTTTTCTTTCTGACATATTTTTATGTTGATAGTTTGTTTTAAATAATTTGAAATTTTATCATTGTTATTATTGCCCATTAGTTGTATTTTTTATTTGAGATAGTTTAATTTTGTGTGATTTATTTCATAAGATTAAATTTCGCCATTAAAGAGCTCTATATTGCCATAACGGCTCTAAAATTCTCGAATTCTGGACCAAATTGCCACTTGGGCTAAAGAAAGATCTCCATTCAAGATCGACAACATATCGGTAATCTTTCTGGTGCTTAAAAATATCCATAGTAACAGTAGGACCATAGACCGCTAGTCATAAAGGTCTGAAAATTGCTACTCAGGGTCTAATACAAAAAGTACTCTTCATCATCATCATCATCAGCCTGTAATGTCCTACTGCTGAGCATAGGCCTCCTTTCACAAATCAGGGTGAAAGGGAATGGACAGATCCTCCACCACGCGTGCTCACTGAGGATCGATGGAGGTAGGCTAGTGGTCAACCTGCTGTTAAAGTTTTCAAGCGGCCTGGAAATCCTCCAACTATCTTAACGACTATCACAATTAAATGATAACCGGGACCAACGGCTTTCCGTACCTTCCGAAGCACGGAAACGCTCGATGTGAAATACCACTAGGCGGTCACCCATCCAGGTACCCACCCCGACTGTGGTAGCTTAACTTGCCGATCGATTAAGAATGGCTTATCATGCTACACCACGAGCGCTTTGTCGAAAAATACTCAATATTGTCTTTTCACTGCCATATTGTAGGCATAGACGGGCCAGCTGGCGTGGTTGGTTAAGACTCTGGTTAAGATTCCATCTATCACGCCGCAGGTCGTGGTTTCGATTCCCACACAGGACATGCATTTGTGTGCATAAACATGTCTGTATGTCCTGGTTTTACAAACTAAAAGTTGTATAAATCAGTTATCTGGTTTCCATAGTACAAGCTCTGCTTAGTTTGGGATCAGATGACCGTGTGTGAGGAATGTCCCAGGATATTTAATTATTATTATTATTATAGCCACATCTCTATATCGAACAAAAAAAAACAACCGAACAAAAAGATACAGAGATTTCTTTGACCACATGCCATCCACTCTTCGTCTGGCACAAACCATTAGGTGACATAAGGCCCGTTCCACCCATGTGCGTCCTTTCTGGCACGATGCCAGGCAAGAAATTAACATATTAAACCACTTGTAAGGACGATGCCTAATTTTTGGGATAAAGTGCTCGTTTTCTAACGGTTATGGTGACCTTGGCTCTTATTCAAGGCTTTGAAGCATATTGAGATATTATCAATAAATCACAAAACCAATTGAGTGCGCTTCGTGGAAGATAAAGGAGGTGCCAAGTGGGTAGTTCCTCTTATAAATCTTCAATGTTAAAAATAGCTTTCAATTCGAAAATATCCATCTTTAGTTTAATGAAATGCATTTTGAGAGAGGTAGAGCATAGCGTTTATTCGCTCAAAGAGCAGCTCGACTGGGGAAGTACCTCCACCTTACAGAATACCTCAGCCAAATAACTTTATGTTGTGTAAAGTTGTGTTCCTGCGCGTTAGTAAGGTCGCCAGAGCTCATAGGGGAGAGGGGAAAGGTTGGTAACGCATGAGCGGTGTTTCTTGTGTTGCTATGGTTGTATGGCTACGGTAACCGCTTACCATCAGGCGGGCCGTATGCTTGTTTACCGAATTAGTTGTATAAATAAAAAAATCTTTCTTTCAATACTACAGTCATAAAAACAGTGCTTACTGCCTTTTAAAAAAAATAACCTGTGGAACTCAATTCTTTCACTAATAGAAAGCAACATTATCCCCGGCTGTTATAGGCTTTTTATCCCGGGAACGCGAGGGCTGATTGCACTCGTGTTCCCTGGAGACAGCTAGTATTGTTTAAACGTATCAATCGTTTCCCTTGACGATAACACAATCTGTTACTGTCCTCATTGCATCCCGTGGCAGCCTGAAATTGAGGCAGCATTTAGATTTATTTTAATATTGCATGGTACTTTATAAACAAACCAATGTCAGTCAGCCTTGTTTGTCGTTCTATATAAATAAATAAAAAAAAAAGAAGTTAAATTGCTAAACACCCTTAAAAAAACTTTCTCCGTTTATTATAACATTAGTAATAAATATCCTGGGAAATTCCTCACACACGGTCATCTGATCCCAAACTAAGCAGAGCTTGTACTATGGAAACCAGATAACTGATATAAGTGTTATTAAGAGTGCCTATGAGGGTGGCTTGATCATGTCTCATCAAACCCTCCATTAACATAATCTATATCTATAAAAATCAAAGTCCTGACTGACTGATTGACTGACTGACTGACTAACTGATATATCAATTCACAGCCTAAACCGCTGGTCCTAGAGACATACAATTTAGAGGGTGTATTCTTTTTGAAGATTAGGCATCCACTAAGAAAGGGTTTTTCGAAATTCCACCCTAAGGGGGTAAAATAGGGGATGAAAGTTTGTATGACAGTCCGTCAGTTTTGAAGATAGGATCTTCAAATTTTGTGTTTAGGCTGAAGATTGAAAATTAATTTATGCGTGTCTCAGCGTTTTTAATAATTCCACCCTCGAAGCGGGATGAAGTTGTTTTGTTTTCTTTTATTGTTGTAGAAAAATATGTCATTTTGTGTAGGCCACGCGGGCGAAGCCGCGAGCAGAAGCTAGTTATTTGATAAAGTTGAAAAAAAAAGTGATGACGTCATTCATTAATTTTTAGTCATGCAAAAGCCTATCGCAAACAGATAGAAGTTAGCCCTGCATAAAATACTGCGTAAACCCACAAACGCTGCCGTCCCGAAAACAACAGAAACTGGTAAAATTACCTGATTGTTACAGGTGAGGAAAATGAAACTTATTCTCAAAGGATACTGAGATGAGTACGTCATAGAATATAAAGTGTTTGAGAATGTATACGAAAATGTAACAAGGGAGAGATACACGTCAGAAAATATTTATAAGGCCCTCCTCACACGTGGCTAGTAAAGAATCTGATTACTGACTAGTTAGTAGTCAAGTCAAACATCTTTAATACATAACATAATGTAGTTACAGGGGCCCAAGTCTGCTATTTAAATTGTGTTCCAATGAACTTTCAGTGGTGTCAAAATTGTGACATTTTACAGTTTTGGTAGTCTATTTACTTACAGAATAGTGTCATTATGGCACAATTTTGACACCACTAAAAGATCATTGGAACACAATTGAAATAGCAGACATGAGCCCCAGGTCATTTGATTAAAAGAATAGGTACAATAGTAGTACGAAGGAACTCTTTCGGTAATAATTACCTCTTATAGTCCAAATGTCTTCTTATTCGAGTGATGAGGATTGTAGACCTCGACCACCAACCTACTCCGCGTCACTTTAAAACTGCTTCGTATTACTAACCGATTTATTGACCGTTAGCACCATTTGAGAACCTTTGCCTCCTTATGTGTGTTCTACCGCCTGTATAATTATTGACAGTGTTCTGAAAAATTGTTCGACTTGATGCCCACAGCTACCTTCTACCATTGCAACTCACCATCGTCGTGGATTCCATCCTCACACATTGGAACCAGAATGGTTTCGTACTGTGCGTGTTTCCTAACACTGACACTCAGGCTGTGGAATGAGCTCGCCGCCGTGGTTTTCCCAAAGAAGTACGGCATGCATGGGGTTCTTCAAAAAACTACTACTAGGCTACGGTGACCGCTTACCAAAAAAAAAGAACCTCCATTGAAATACTACTGGTAGCAGGTGTGCTAGTGACTAGTTAGATACTCGAGTCTTTCCGGAGTCTCCTCAGTTTAAAGTGTATTTCAAACCGGTGGTAAATTCAACTGTTACCAACTTAATGTTCATAAGTGCCTTACTGAATAAATGACTTTTCAGTAGCTACGTGTGAGAGGGGCATAATATTATTAAGTTGTTTTAGTATTACAATCATGTTAACCTTGGCTAATTACTTTAATGTTACCTATTATTTTTGTCTTTCACATAAAAATAAAGTAATTACCTAACTTCCATAGTTTTATGAAGAAGATACCGTTTTTAGGATTCCGTATCCAAATAGAAATTGTCGAAAATGGAACACTTATTTATTCGTTCCGTTTATCCGTAGGCATTAGAGATAGAATATTATTAGAGCGACTGTACTAGATTTTTGCCGTGAGCTCGAGTATGTGCAACGCTGCCTCGAAAAGAACTACGCTTTCATAGTTTAAAAGTGTCTGAATACATATAATGAATGCCAATTTCTCGTTTTTAGGGTTCCGTAGCCAAATGGCAAAAAACGGAACCCTTATAGATTCGTCATGTCTGTCTGTTTGTCTGTCTGTCCGAAATTCAATTTTTTTTTTTCATCAAACCCATAAATGTGGGGTGTCTATGGATAGGTCTTCAAAAATGATATTGAGGTTTCTAATATCATTTTTTTCTAAACTGAATAGTTTGCGCGAGAGACAGTTCCAAAGTGGTAAAATGTGTGCCCCCCCCCTGTAACTTCTAAAATAAGAGAAAGATAAATCTATAAAAAATATACGATGTACATTACGGTGCAAACTTCCACCAAAAATTGGTTTGAACGAGATCTAGTAAGTAGTTTTTTTTAATACGTCATAAATTGAAATTAATATCAAATACTCAGGTCTTTACTACCATTTACTTAAATACCTACAGGTTTGGACGGAACCCTCGGTGCGCGAGTCTGACTCGCACTTGGCCGGTTTTTATCAATTATTTTACCGAGAACAAACGACAAGGAATCCATATCGACATTTCGTCTGACTGTAAATCAATTAGTGTACGATAATAATAATATATGCAAACTGGAGTCTATAGAGAATACTAGGCACTAATATAATAAATGCGACATTATGTTTGTTTGTTACCTAACCTAACTTTTACATACATAACATTATTGTTGTAACCTAACTTGGCACACGGGTAGAACCTGGAATAATAATAGGATAGGTACTTTATCCCGGGAAAATAATATCCCTCGGGAACTCGAGCGAACTCGCTGAAAAAAACTAGTCAAAAAACCAAAAACAATTTTTATTTTTATTTTTTTTTAATACAGCCATGTAGAATAAATTAATATAAATAAAATACTATTGAGATACATTTGAGGTAAAAAGTGCAAGCGTATGAGGAAAACCACACATCGTGATGTAAAGAAATAACAAAAGTGTGATTTATTATTAACTATTACTACCTCATATCAAGTAAAGTTAAAAAGGAATTTATTAAAACATACGTCTGGAGCATAGCACTATATAGGTGTGAGACGTGGACAATGACGCAAAGGGATAGGGAAAGACTGGAAGCCTTTGAAATGTGGTGTTGGAGGAGAATGGAGAGGATTAGCTGGACGGAGATGGTGACGAATGAGGAAGTATTGAGTCGAGTAAAAGAGAAAAGGAACATTATGGAGACGATAGAGAATAGGAGGGGAAATATGTTTGGCCACCTTATACGACACGACGAATTTATCAAAAACATAATAGAAGGAAAGATAGAGGGAAAGCGAGGAAAAGGAAGACCAAGAATAAGTAACACAGATCAAATGAAGGCAAAAATAGGCGTCGTGTCATATAAGGAGGTGCAAAATGTGGCTAATGATAGAGCAGAGTGGAAGAAGCTACACTGACAAGAGCACAGCTCTTAAATACAGAAGAAGATTACTACCTCCTAAAAAAATTAAGTCTTGTGTGATTTGTTTCCATTTTCTCGGCAAGCATGCCATATACTGTAGTTTTGGTTATTCTGGAGTATATAGGCAAAACCTCTAAAAAATATAGTACAGCAAAATGCAAATTTATTTTAGAAAAAAAAAACTGTGAAAACTATAAACAAAAACATTTCCTTTATGATATCCATTATATTTCCATTATAATATTCACTCGTGTAGTTAATTGAGATTAATATTATATAAAAAAAACATAGTACAAATATAGATATCGTGAAAAATTTTTTTTTTCACAATTTCTGTTTTTTAACATTTAATAAAAGTTGTTCAAATATATTTTTACTTCAAACACTTCTACAAATCAATGATTTATAATATGATAGACTCGAAATTTTTATCGCTAAAGATAATTCCATAATGCAAAAAGAAATAAAAAAGTTAATTTTCTTGATAACTGCACCAGAAGCCAATCTTGCTAATTGCTATAACTTTTTTGTTCGATAACAAAACATCAATGTCGAACTTTTACCCTTTGATTAATGGTCCAGTGATTATATTTTTCTTTATTTAATAATAAGGGTGTTGTTTGCACGGTCCTTGCTTGGAAAATTTTGCTTTTGCACATTCCATACTGAAACAAAAAATATATATATATACGTGAGCAGTTATTAGAATTCAAACTTTTCATATTATGCTGCTATACCTGAATTATGAAGCTACACTATCCCCGGGTGACATAGGCCACATTTTTATCACGGAAACGCGGGTGAAACCGCGCGAAACAGCTAGTATAATATATATTACATCTTGAGATATAATATTTTATCGCTCGTCATACATTTTGTCGAAAAAATATTTATAGTTTGGGATGTAATATATAAAAAAATATGACGAAAGATAAAATATAATATCTCAAGATGTAATTTATATGATATTATCCCATAGTTAAAAGCCGACTTTATTCTTTATGTTAAATTTCAATAACGTCGGTTAGCACTTAACCACAACATAAATTTTAAATGTGACAGAATTTCAGTCTCTTGATTCTTTCACTAAGGCTATGTTATCCCCGAGTTGTATAGGCTACTGTTTATCCCGGGAACGCTAAAACTATGGGAGATAGCTTGTAGTAAAAACCGGCAAAGTGCGAGTCGGACTCGCACATGGAGGGTTCCGTGCAATATTAAATAAGGCAACTTTGCAATGAAAAAAAAAACGCACAAAATGACGTTACTTGTATGGGCGCCCTCTTTAATTTTTCATTTTTATTATTTGTTGTTATAGCGGCAATAGAAATACTCATTCTCTGAAAATTTCAGCTGTCTACGTATTACCGTTCATGAGATATAGCCCATTGACAGACAGACGGACGGACGGATAGCGGAGTCTTAGTAATAGGGTCCCGTTTGCCACCCTTCGGGTACGCAACCCTAAAAAGCTTAGAGAGCCTTATTTTTTTTAATCATCTTTTATTTGATGTAAAATCCCGTCAGCGCATAAAAGCTAAGCCTCTTCAAAGTAACAGTTATAGCTTAACTTATCCAACTTAGAAAATAGGCCACTTATCATCGCGTAAAGTTGAAGCGGCGCGGCAGTTGCCAGCAAAAGTTAGGCCTGGATATTGTCCATCCGCTTTATGCACTGTCAATATGAAAAGTTACCCAGCTATGGTCGTCATGATACGAAGCCAACTATGGCTTCTAAGTTTTAACGATATTTGTTTACCGGTCTTTAGATTGTGTGTTGCTGCAGTCATATTGTGCTGCTACATTACAAAGTCAGAGCCAAAGTGAAAGCCTATTTATTCAGTTTAAGTGTAGTTAAGGCCATAGGATTCAGTAAGACTAGCCTTGCGGAGTTTATTGCCGGTTTTTGACAGTTGAAGGCCGACTTCCAAAAAATTCAAAACTCGAAATCATTTATTCAAATAGACCTTCGCAGGCACTTATGAAAAGTCTGACTCTAATACTCTAATACGTCGGAAGGTTTTCCGAACCGGTATTAGAGTATTAGAGGCAAATGCAACCGCATTTGCTGAGAAGAGCCGGCAATAAACTCAGCAATAACTCTTTTTTTTTAAAACAAGCTTAGATTCATTACATAATAATTACATTCTAATCGCACTGAAAACAATTGCGTGCCCCGGCGCGGTTGCAAAATTACAAAGTAGACTGAATAAATATTTAATAAGTAAATAAATAGCAAACTTAAGCAGACCAGCCCCCACAAGCAGCCTGTTCACAAGTATGACGCGTGTGGTAGCCAAACCAAACCAGTGGTAACTTCAGTAAATCTGACATTCATAAGTGCCCTTCTGGTGCCTATAATGATTAATTTGACAGCATGAAGGACTTGAAAGGAGAAAAAATTTATGATGTGCCCAAGCGCTCTTGAATTTTCTTTCAACGTATTTTGAATTTTTATTGATAGATTTGGAGCTACAGCGATCCGAGCACCACGTGGAATGCGCTTCACGATTGAGATTGAAGATTTTAAAGCTGAAATAGTTTGCCAAAAGGGTTGGGAACTGCAGGAACACATAGGGTGATGGATTTGTGCGTCTTACCGATTAACTGCTTTATTACTTTGACTTTGACTTTTGGCTTTGACCTTTGACGTTGAATTTGACTTTTGACGATGATGAAAAAAAAACAACTTACAAGCAAGGGTTCGCGTATGAACATCCATTAGTAGCACAGACAGGTTCGTAACTGTACCTGCAGGGGCATTCGCCCTTAAAGGTACATTTTGTTTTATCGTTACCGCTGATCATCAGAAACGCGCAGAAGCAGATCATCAAACCTGGAAATAAAAGGCCGTGATTATTTGAATATGGAATACTGATAAGACTTTAATGTCTAAAGGACGATAGGCAGGCAGATGTAAGGTACTATGCGATGTGAAGAAGTGGCTTGAAAGCACTCAATTCAATTCAAAATAATTTATTCAAATAGACCTTCGCAGGCTCTAATACCGGTTCGGAAGTTTCATTTGCTGAGAAGAGCCGGCAATAAACTCAGCAATTAATCTTTTCAAAACAAGCTTAGATTCATTACATCATATTTACATTCTAATCGCACTGACAAATAATGCGTTCCCCGACGCGGCGACCAGCCCCCGCAAGCAGCACCAGTTATCTAGTTTACGCGTGTGGCAGCCATCGCCCTCCTCGCCATATTAAGTAAATAAGTAAATAGTAAACTTAAGCAGACTAGTCCCCACAAGCAGCACCTGTTCACAAATATGACGCTTCATGGCATCAACTAAGGATGATTGTTCCCAAATTGTATCTCTAAGTGGGATTGGAAGTAAACGTACTCAATAAAACACTTACCAAAAATAAGTTTCATTTTGTTTTTTTTTAAATACTTGTCCAAGTACCTGCGGTTATTTGAAGACTGATTGTTTTCCAAGACACATAATGGTTTTATACCAAACTATTGACAGGAATATTTAACACGTTCTATTAAAAGAGTTGTAAATAAATAACGATTTTCCTGCGAACTAATTAAACGGAGAATTACACAGAAACTGTGAAACGATAGCGGGAATTTGTGTCGATGAGTTAATTTAAACAATGATAAATCTAAAGGTGGATTCAGGCTAGTGATACGATACGCAATTTCATATTCGCCACACGATTTCACCTCGGGGAGCTCTTGTTTTCCCGGAATAAAAATTACCTATCCTTTGTGTTAATCCAGAGCATATCATTTCTTTGTACAAAGTTGCATCCAAATTCGTTCAGTCGTCTATACGTGATTGAGTCAAAAGCATCTAAAAATAAAAACTCACATTTATAATATTAGTGAGATGAGACAGTGAGATGATAATGCATCGTATCACTTTTTTTATTATGTCATGAGGTTGACAAACAGGCAGACGGGCCTCCTGGTGGAAAGTGGTCACCGTCACCCATAGACATTTGCAGTACCAGGGGGATTGCCAATGTGTTGCCAACCTTGAAGAACTCTTTTTACGACTCTTTTGAATAACCCCATATCGTAGCGCTGAGGGAAAACCGTAATGGGGAGCTCATTCCACATTCTAATGGTCCGCAGTAGGAACGTCCGATTGAGGCGTCGTCCTAATTGGCGATGATCGTACGAGCAAACGATGCGATTTCGTCGCACGACGAGATTAAATACACAAAACGCTTTAGAGTGTCCTAATTGAAGCTCGCAAGTCATCGCGCGAGCACAGGAACATCAGCGCGATCGTGCGACGAAATCGCATCGTTTGATCGTACGATCGTCGCCAATTAGGACGACGCGCGACGCCTGAAGCGTTTGTGGACGATCGAGGCACTCATTGCGCTCACTTGCACTCATTTTGTACATAAGGTACGCCGGACGCATGTCATCCCGCTCTGCAAAGTTTGCTGGTATGTTTGTCTTGCGGCTTCTATTGTTTCCAACATACGTATCATGAAACGGCGTATCGTTCCAACAGTGTACTCCTACCTTTATTATCGAAATATTTGCGGTTTTATGACAAAACGGAAGAAGGTCGCGTAAATGTAGGTACACATTTCATTCTAGGACATCCGCTTTATTTTCAAGGTGGTTACTGAGTTTCTGTGAAACGTAATAAACTAGCAGTCCCCCGCGGCGTTGCCCGTGTACCCCATGTTAAAAGTCTCATGTTACTAATATCTATACATCCATACAAATAAATCAAATTAATGTCTTTTTGTAATCTCAAAATAACAGTTTTGTACAAAATTAATACGAAAGTATATACCAACGGTACTTAAATACCAACAAAATATTTTTTTGTATCTGTCTATGTGTTTTGTTTCGGCTAATCTCCGAAACGGCTGGACTTTTGTCGGGACTTACACTAGCAGATAGCTGATGTTATATGGAGTAACTAAGGCTACGGGCATAGCATTTTCATTTTTATTTTCATAAATTTGTGTATTTTGAGTTTTATTGTGTATTTTTGGTGGTATTTTACCCAATAAAGATCATCCATGTGCACCAGTGAAGTGAATGAATAATGAAATGAATTATGTGTATCGTGACTTTTCAAGTTGTCTCAAAATTTCCGTGTAGAGTTTTACTACAATGACCACCATTGTAGTAAAACATGACTTTTATGGACGGTGACTGACTGAGGACTATAATGTGAAGTGATTTATTGTGACTGGAAACTATAATATAACTCGACACTGGCAGAAATGAGCCCTAATTTGGGCTTGGTTGCCAAAATTAAAAATAAGAAGAAGAAGAACTAAGGCTACTTTTATTTAAGAAAAATAATTAGCGCGGGGGTCAGCTAGGTCACAAATCTCACTAATATTATAAATGCAAAAAATGGATGTTTGTTACTCAATCACGCTTAAACAACTGAACGGATTTTGATGAAATTTGGCACGCTGATAGACTATTTTCTGGATTAACACATAAGGTACTTCTTATACCGGAAAACAATAGATCTCTCGGGATCACGGGTGTTATCTATTTAACCCTATTTTCGTCCCGGACTCAATATTCATACTATTTGTTCGTGAGTATTTTTTGATGACTACAATCACCATGGTGAGTGATCATGAAGCCAAGGAATCACACAAAGAGAAGAGAGGTAGAGCATAGCGTTTATTCGCTCAAAGAGCAGCTCGACTGGGGAAGTACCTCCACCTTACAGAATAGCGCAGCCAAAGTAACAGTGTGTTCCTGTGAGTAAGGTTGTCAGAGCTCATTGGGGAGGGAGAAACTATTGGTAACGCGTGAGAGATGCCTCGGGTGTTGCAAGGGTTATGGTGCAACATCAACTGTGGCATCATAAAAGTCAGGGCTACAGCAAGTCAGTTACCAGGCAGTCCTTCTGCTTCTTTGCCAACTTATGGTCGATTCCTATAATTTACGGACCGTTATCGGTTAAATTTAAGACTCATATACTTTTACAAAAAATGAAGCAAAGACCTCAAAGCTTTGCATAGCGGACCCTCCCATATGGAAGTAGCTATCACACGTAAAATTAGCTTACGAAATTATCTATATGCCCAGTTTAGCAATAAAAAAACCTACCATTGGTAAGCAAAACGAAGACGTATAAAAAAGTTACTGACTCAAGTGCTGCTTCTAAAACAACGGTAGGTGCTTGGTGATCTACAACTTTTAGGTGGTAACCAGCCAGGTGGGTAGGTACTACAATCGTTGCAAACAGACAGTCCGATGCACATTGTTTTAATATATACCTATAAGTATGAAGAAATGATGACACGTTTAATTCATGCAATCCATGGATCATTGATGCTGACTAATAAATCCATGGTCAAGGATGATGACTTCACAGAATAGCGATCATCTGTCATAATGATGACGAACCTTGTCTAACGTGGAGACTCATCGCAGTCCTTTTGGATTTAGCATAGTTATTATTAACAAGATTCCGGCAAGGTTTAACGTCAATTTCAGGAAAAGACTATATTGTCATAAGTTACATGAGTATCTTTCATCACGATTCGTTGTGCCCATAGATATAGAATATTAATAGAGTGACCGTATTCCGTATTAGAGTAGTTGCCGTGATCACAGTCCCGGTTTTAGCACTACCAGCGCCCTATCCGTACCAGATTTCTACGGCGCCCCCCTCCGCTATCCAAATGTGAAATAAGAACCGGTCAAGTGCGAATCTAACTGTGACTCAGTGTGACTCGCTTACCGAGGAATCCGAACTTTCCTAGCTTGGGCCATAGCTGTTGTAAAAAAAACGGACCGCATAACTAAGTTTGTTTGTAAACGAATTTTGATGATTTCGAAGAAACTGTGCTAGGTAGAAACTTCGTTTTATATTACACAAATTCTTGGCGTTGTCAGCCATGGGGGAATAGTATTTTTATACATTTTGCATCATAAGAAAAACTATATAGGTAGGTAGTTCTTTCATAATGATCCCACTTAAACTTGTACTTTAAAAGGTTCGAAGATGTTGGAATACTTTTCGCCAGCAGTTTGTTTTTTTTTTTAGCTATGGCGGCTCCTTCGATCCCATGCCCACAGCGAGCGGCCAAGGAGAACGCACTTAGAACTGACCGCAGAACTCTGATCGCTGTGGGATCTCTATCTGTAATCGGTTAAAGCTCTTTAATCAATGAACATATTTTAGATACAACTAATTCCTTTTCTTTTCTTTACAGGTAAGTACTAGACCTAGTTTTGTGCCAAGAAAAAGAAAAACAAAAGAAAGGGCTAACAGGAATATAGGTAAGTGATTGGGTAGTCAATGTAAAAGTATTTTTTATCATGTCATGTCATGTCATGTTTAGACGACTGCCGCAAACGTTCGTCGCGAGCTCGCGCAAACATTTCTGGGTATGTCCAGCCACGCGGCAGATTTATATCCTGTGATGCTATGTCTGGACCCACCCTAATATTTAATTTCAGCGAGATATATTATTACAAGATTTGGTTACATTAAAATCGCCAATCTACCGATTTTATCTAGATTGTATCTCTCTTTGGTCTTATTTTCTTGAAAACGATGTCTAACTACTATAATAACAATAATGGGCCCTGCCCCGCTACCGACGGCACACTAATTATTAGGTTTTTTTATAAAAAAAAATGATTTTGTATATTAATGTTATAAAAAAGACATTTTAAGAAACTAAATAAGTAAATAAACAGCACCACGCCCTGTGTCCAAAAGTCCTCTTCCATGACGAGGTGCAGAAAACATGTTGGAACTCGGACCACGAACGCCTTGAAGTTGACGTTGCGGATCGATTCCAGCAGCTGCACCCTCGGCGTGTACTTTATCCTTTGGCACACATACTCTGGTGTAGTGTAGGCGGGAAATATTCACCGGAGTGTTTAGCTTTACTTGGGCTCCAAAGGAGCTGTGCCGCATCGGTTCTTGTTTGTTTTCTGACGGTGCTTCTTCCTTTGCACTGTCTCAAAACCATCATTATCACAAGCCCGCTTCGATTCCTTTTCGGACTTCGTAGGAGGTGCTGACGTTGTAGATACAGGCAGTGGGTCAGCGGGTCGGGTAGGTAGTGCTGCGCTGACGCAGAGGAGCCGCAGGGGCAGGAGCGGGGCAGCGGGGCGTGCATGATGCGCGCTCTGCAGGCTCAGCCGTTCATCGGTGTCGGCGAAGACAAAACTGCTGACGCGAATCTTGCCCCCGATAAATCGAGGAATGCTCCGCTACGCGTATTAACATTAGATGTACTCGATGGTGACCCAGTTACCGTCTTACCCTTTGTACGTAAAAAAAAACCGGCCAAGTGCGAGTCAGGCTCGCGCACCGAGGGTTCCGTACAAACCTGTTATTATTTCTCTCTTCTCGTCTCTTCTTTCTATTAATTTCAATTTATGATGTATTAAAAAAAACTACTTACTAGATCTCGTTCAAACCAATTTTCGGTGGAAGTTTGCACCGTAATGTACATCATATATTTTTTATAGATTTATCATTCTCTTATTTTAGAAGTTACAGGGGGGGGGGCACACCTTTTACCACTTTGGAAGTGTCTCTCGCGCAAACTATTCAATTTAGAAAAAAATGATATTATAAACCTCAATATCATTTTTGAAGACCTATCCATAGACACACCACACTTATGGGTTTGATGAAAAAAAAATTGAGTTTCAGTTCTAAGTATGGGGAACCCCCAAAATTTATTGTTTTTTTCTATTTTTGTGTGAAAATCTTAATGCGGTTCACAGAATACATCTACTTACCAAGTTTCAACATTATAGTTCTTATAGTTTCGGAAATAAATGGCTGTGACATACGGACGGACAGACAGACAGACATGACGAATCTATAAGGGTTCCGTTTTTTGCCATTTGGCTACGGAACCCTTTGCCATTTGGCAACGGAACCCTAAAAACTGACAATCGCGCTCGGTCGAGGCCCGCGAACCCGTCCACGCTACGCGAACCGTGCTCGCAGTGTGCTCGTTCGAGGCTCGGCTCGTGCTCGATTCGCGTAGCATGGACGCACCATTAGTTTTCATCTCGCGTGGTTTCAATCAGTCATAAAAATTAAGCTAGTCACACACTAAACAGATACCATAATGTTTTATCTGCGTATAAAAAATAATATCTGAAAGTATCACACACTACGCAGATACGATAATTGACATTCACTCGAAATCCTTCTAACTTACTAGACCTGTCTTTGGTGCGGATTGTTTATACAGAGTGTTGTAATAAGTTGGCGTACATTGCTTCTCAATTTGATACACAGCTCGTCAGAAGAGGATTCTGATTTTGAATTTGATGCACGTGTTGCATTAGCATCTACTAAAAGGCGAATAATTTGGGTAGAACGTCATATAAAGCCTAAAAGGTCCGAGGCGAATTTAATCTTTACGAGGATCTGTCAGATAACAACAGAGAAATCCAAGGGCAACATTTATAGCGATTCATGATATGATTAAAGAAGATATAAAAAAGAAAATGCATGAATGCATTTCTACCGAAGAACGACTTGCATTTCGCTTAAGGTAATCCATATTATTTATAATTTTATTGGACATTATTCAAAATCGTGTGTGTATGTGAGGTGGGGGGGTGCGTGTGTGAGTGTGATAGGGAAGTGTGCGTGTGCATGATAAATTTAAACTTGCGTGGGAGAAAAAAGGTTAGGTTTGCTAACTTCGTGATACTTATAGAAATAAGAAATAATTATTCTTTGTGACATATGGGTAAAGCGCATAAAAAAAATATATAATTAACTTACGTTTAATATTCTCATAGAAATCAAAAAAGGAACAATCGAACATAATAGAATTTTTCAAACTAATCATAATTAAACCTTTGACGAAGTATTATAATTTATTGCCGCAGTTTATTCAGATTTTTGTGATGTATAAAGGGTTCGACTGAAAACCAGTTCCAATGTATTTACGACATACCTTGAAGTAAAACTGAGTCGTAATCCTTTTTCGACGTCACACAACATTACTGAATGTGTATATTGTTATTATTTAATTTATTTATATTTATTGATATGTGATATATAATTGTGTCATGTTGTGTGTATGTCGGAATACATGTTTTTTTCTTTTTTCTTTCTTTCTTTCCTTTCAGTGTTTCACAATTCGCTCACTAAATCTTGTGAAGAATAGTTCTAGTCATGTTCAATACTATATCATCACGTTATAAATTAATAAAATAAATAAATATCCTGGGACATTCCTCACACACGGTCATCTGATCCTAAACTAAGCAAAGCTTGTACTATGGAAACCAGATAACTGATATAATACATATACTACTTTTTGTTTGTGAATACATACTTAAAATACATAATTACACCCAGACTCAGGACATACAGACATGTTCATGCACACAAATGCATGTCCTGTGTGGGAATCGAACCCACGACCTGCGGCGCTATAGGTGGAATCTTAACAAACTGCTCCAGCTGGCCCGTTAAATATCAAAACGTCAAATGGCCGTCGTTGAGTAGGTACTAAGCTGCGACGGAGATGTAACAACGACATCTGAATAGTTCGATAAAGTAGAAGTTGGACCTAGTGAAGTACTATAACATGGAGCGCTTCTCAGTTGGAACGGCGAATCGCCTCTATATTGGTGGCAGGTCTGGCTGGTGATGATACACTCGACCTATCGGCCGGTGATGCACTCGAGGGTCGGGTAGCTATATATTCTTCCTGTGCTTCCATTACGACATTAAAAACTTGTCGTTGCACTCTTAATTGAAGTCTTTCTGGAAGATTGTTTGTAGTTAGCAGCATACTTATAAAAAACTTTTCTAGTGCAGCATTTTGTAAAGTACTCTGCATGATATTTTCAGAATTAGTTCCAACTATTTGCCTTCCGAATAAGTCTCGTTCGGCGGATCTTATTTCTACTCTATTTTGTTCTTTTTCAATCAGTGATATTAAATTAGGCTTTTTATTAGAAGTAACAAAATCATCAACCCTCTGATGCTGTTCGCTATCGGATGAGTTTTCATTATGTTGTACATCGCTGTCTTGTAGGTTTAAATCTTTCCTGTCAACATATGTTGATCTTTTACGATTTTGCATCGTCGGTAGCAAAAACTCCATAGTTTTTTCATATTTCCACAGATTTTTTGGATTTGCGGCCTTTCCCGTTGTTTTTCTAGATACTGCTTGCCGATATCCATCCCGGAGCTTTCGCCACAAATTTTTGGCCTCTCTGGCTGAAACAAATAAACAAGTTTTTATTTTGACTTTATGTTCAAAATTATGTGTGAGGGTGTGTTCCAAGTTGTTATACTGTACAGTTTTAAAAAATAAACAATTTTACAAATAATTAAACCGACTTCATAGTACACTAAACATTATGAAATAATTCTAAATCTAATCTGACACGGTTTTGAAGTCAGAATGAATTTTCTTTTGAACACGTCGTGCTCTTTTGCTGACTTTAAAACAGTGTCAGATTAGAATTATTTTATACTTTTTAGTGTACTTTGAAGTCGGTTTCATTGTAAAGGAATCGGCACATTAATGCCGATATACAGATAATAACTTTATTATTCGAGAGGAGTTTTATTACTACTTTAATAACTTGGGCAGCGTGGCGTGGCGAACAAATTTAATAGAAGATAATAAATAAACATTATAATTTTGTAGGTATTTAAATAAATGAAAAATACTCACCATCGCGCAAATCACACTCTTTTACTATTTTTCTCCAGGCCGCTTCTTTTATATCATTTAATTTGTACTCTTCTATGTCCGGTTTCCATAAACACGGATATTTCCGAACGCTTTCGATTAAACGCTCCATCCATAGAACCATACGCACGTCATACAGACGTGAACAACATATAATGAATGAGCGAGCGGGGCGGGCCGCGAGCGCGCCGGCGCCGGGCGGCCGATGTTATCTGCAGATATATTTGTATAAGCAGATAATATAGTCACCATCTTTCGATATCGGTCGGTGCCTACGATAAAATATAATATTTATTTGCGCTGTGTGTTGTTCATTGATAATAGGGAGCGATATTGAAAGATACGCGCTCGATGCGCTCAGATACAGATATCTTATCGTTGATGCGTAGTGTGTGTCTCGCTTTACGATTTTTATCTATCTATATCTACATAACCGTTTCAGCTGTGTTTGTAAAATACATGCAATACAATATGGGATACATACTACTTTATCTAGGGGGTCTTAATTTATGTCATTCATTAAAGTGCTCATGTTAAATAGTTTTTGATTTATGAAGGGTTCAAAAGTGGCTCCAAATGGTTCGTGTAATATTAGACACGGTGCTGCTCGCCAGTTCTCTTTTCTTATAATATTATCTATTTAGTAATCTAATCTGTGGCAGAGTCGTCATCCCTTTAGACATCACTCGTCTCTGTCATTTTCAGTCTGTTGTATCTATAATTATTATTCTTATTCGTTTGTTTCAAATTAAAATTCAAAATCATTTATTCAAATAGACTTTCGCACGCACTTATGAAAAGTCTGACTCCAATAATCTAATACCGGTTCGGAAGGTTGCATTTACTGAGAAGAGCCGGCAATAAACTCAGCAATTACTCTTTTCAAAACAAGCTTAGATTCATTACATAATATTTACATTCTAATCGCACTGACAACAATTGCTTGCCCCGGCGCGGCGGCAAACCTATAAAGTAGACAGAATAGATATTTAATGAGTAAATAGCAAACTTAAGCCGACCAGCCCCCACAAGCAGCACCTGTTCACAAGTATGACGCGTGTGGCAGCCAAATATGTGTTTATTTTGTGTGAGTTTCAAAATAAATGTATTTCTTTCATTCCTTTTTCTTTAAAAAAATAACAATTCCTGAGTATACCTACTGAAACTAACCGATAGATATCTACGTTAGATTTTTTAAGCTATGTACGTAATAGAAATAACTACCTTAAGTGTTGAAGCCACGAATATGGTCTTAGGAGACTATCCATAACTTTTTAATTTATATCCCTCTGCATTTTAGATTTCGAACAAAAAAATACGGTCTGCGAGAAACGGCGGTTATTGAATGCCGATAGCAATAAATTATAAGTAAGAGATTTTCTCTCCCTCACTGACCCATCTTTTTCCACCCATATCATATAAATAATCTCACATCAAAGTTCCATAAACTCATCCTTGTAAAAAGCATCGTTGACAGCCCTGATTACAGTGCACGCTAGCGACGAGAGATTAATTAGGAGTGAACGTACACCGCGGATAATTGAGTTTAGGGACGTGCCACTTACATCGATAATAATATGATGAGCTATCGATACAATTATATCGTTATCGTATTAAGATTATTCGATCATATCAGGAGCACGGTTGAGATAAACTTCTAGCTACACTATAAAACAGTGCCAGCCGTTGACTTATATATTACTAGCGTAAGGACCGGGCCAACCGCGCGACAAAATGACACCATCGCGCAAAAAAAATCTCCAGTATAGTATCTATGGGTCTTCTGCGGTCCGCGGAACAGCTCGCTCGTCCATTGCTTATCTCTCTCCCGCATGTGTGCATTGTACGCACATACAAGGTTACATCGTACAGCTATACAACGCGGCACTTCGTAGTTCGATTTTAAACAAATGGCGGTACTGTTTTCTTGTATGAAGATGTTTTTTGCAAAATGTTCCGGTGGGCCTATCCTGACTTTTGAAATCATTGGTGCCAGCTTAGAGTTCCTTTCCTTTACCGTTATTTCATACTTTTTAGTGTACTTAAAAGGCGGTTTAATCTTTTTGTGTAAAGATTTTTTAGTTTTCAATATCTCACAAGATTTGTTAGTGACCAAAGATATGCTGCAATTGCGATGGTTGTGTTGTTCTTTTTCATTGAGGGATTCCATCATATCTTCAAAGTCCATGGTAGGATCATATTAAAATAAATATGGGACCACCGCCCCACACTGTGGTCCCATATATCATCATCATCATCAGCCTATAATGTCCCACTGCTGAGCACAGGCCTCCTTTCACAAATCAGGGTGAAAGGGAAAGGGCAGATACTCAACCACGCGTGCCCACTGCGGATCGGTGGAGGTAGGCTAGAGGTCAACCTACTGTTAGAGTTTTCAAGCCACCTAGAAGGCCTCCAACTAGCTTAACGACTATCACAATTAAGTGATAACCGGGAAAAACGGCTTTACGTGCCTTCCGAAGCACGGAAACGCTCGATTTGAAATACCACTAGGCGGTCACCCATATTATTATACTGTAATAAAATATGTTTTTTAAAGAATAATAAGCTTTATATGTACCCATTTGTAATTTGTGCGTTGTTTTGGTACAAATAAAATATTTCCATCTTTTTTTTTATTTATCTCCACAAATACATAAAGATGAAAAGAAAAAAATACATGTCTAAAGCATGTTTCTTGTGGAAAAAAAAATACGTGATATTTGCCGAGACCTCCCTCCCCGCCCCTTTCCCCTTGGTGAGATTTGGTGAGTTTCGGCTCAACGAATCAGCACCTCTATCGATAAGTAGGTATGCGCATCCCTAATTGCAGAGACGTGATTTGCGCATCTGTCCGTTCAGGTTACGATGTACGCTATATAGCAGTCATATGACTGGACTATGAAAGAGCACATTACTCATAGTACGACACGGTAATAACACGACGTCCATGGGACTACCGATATCCATAGAAGTTAAGGCTGTGATCAAGTTCTTTCTCCTTCTTTTATGTTAGGTGCAATAAGTACACAACAGCCAGCTGCAATGCACTGCACATAGTAGTGCATGCTGTCTATATTATTTGTACAGTCCCACCCTTTGTTCAATTGTATAAGAATATATTTAAATTGGAACAGCGTTGCAGTTCTTCATCTTCTTATTTTTAATTTTGGCAACCAAGCCCGAATGAGGGCTCATTACTGCCAGTGTCGAGTTATATTATAGTTTCCAGTCACAATAAATCACTTCACATTATAGTCCTCAGTCAGTCACCGTCCATAAAAGTCATGTTTTACTACAATGGTGGTCATTGTACTAAAACTCTTCACGGACATTTTGAGACAACTTGAAAAGTCACGATACACATAATTAATTTCATTTCACTTCACTGGTGCACATCGATGATCTTTATTGGGTAAAATACCACCAAAAATACACAATAAAACTCAAATTACACAAATTTATGAAAATAAAAATGAAAATGCTACGTCACTCTGCAAGTTCCCGCCAAAAAGTCAGCGTTGCAGTTGTTTAAATATTAAATAAGTTAGGCTGTTTACGTTTGGGAAACTTAAAACTAATTTCAACTACGTACTGAAGCACATTTGCATTATTCCGATATACGGTATGTAAGACAAAGAACAAACATTGAAAATAGTTGATATTTAAATAAAATTAATATCCTGCGCAATCCTCACACTATCTGATCCAAACTAACCAGAGTGTGTGTCTCCAGTTTGCACTATGGAGACTTTATAATCTATGACATGCGTCTGCTAAGAACCTGGTTAGTATCGGTGATTCTCAGTGGCATGGAGGGCCATATCCTCTGCAATGAGAAACAGTAATGCTCCAGACGGAGCTTGCTGAGCGGGATCTGGAGAAGGCAAATCCCGGAGACGACGACGCCTGCCGCTAGTGCCCTGTAGCTTAGAATTACAGCTAGGTTCGGCGTTCCCCTGTAAAAGGCGACGGGGGTCCGTTGGGGTCGCGGGCGTCCCAATAATGGTTTAAAGGACGATGACTCTTTAAAATCATAACTTGTCATGCGATAACACAGCGAGTGTGCTGAGATGTATCACTTTATCCGGGGCATTAGGCATCATAGAGGATTAACAGAATAAGATTTTGTTAAAAAAAACATTTTTAATACAGGCTTTTTAAGGTGACTGTATTTTTGTTGTCTGTACTTGCATTGTCATCCAATATACAAATGTATACCAAATTTCAGCTCTTTTAATTCTCCCTTAAAAAAACCGGCCAAGTGCGAGTCAGACTCGCGCACCGAGGGTTCCGTAAAAACCTGTAGGTATTATATGTAAATGCTAGTATAGACCTGAGTATTTGATATGAATTTCAATTTATGACGTATAAAAAAAAACTACTTACTAGATCTAGTTCAAACCAATTTTCGGTGGAAGTTTGCATCGTAATGTACATCATATATTTTTTTTGGTTTTATCATTCTCTTATTTTAGAAGTTACAGGGGGGGGGACACACATTTTACCACTTTGGAAGTGTCTCTCGCGCAAACTATTCAGTTTAGAAAAAAATGATATTAGAAACCTCAATATATATAAGTGACATACGGACGGACAGACAGACAGACATGACGAATCTATAAGGGTTCCGTTCTTTGCCATTTGGCTACGGAACCCTAAAAACGAGAGATAAAAAAGAACTTCTTTCACGACGTCATCCGAACTTCTTATCACATGAAGATTCGTCGGTAATCTTTGAATTTTCGGCTTGTAAAGCCACCGCATTCACGTCACAGCCAATAACGAGGCTCCATAAATCAAGCTTTAGCTTTAACATAAACTCATATATCAATCAAGTTGAATTGAATTTTTTAGGGTTCCGTAGCCAAATGCCAAAAAACGGAACCCTTATAGATTCGTCATGTCTGTCAAGTAAATGGTAAGTAGATGTATTCTGTGAACCGCATTAAGATTTTCACACAAAAATAGAAAAAAAACAAAAAGAAATTGGGGTTCCCCATACTTAGAACTGAAACTTTTTTTTTTTTTTAATAAACCCATAAGTGTTTCATGTCTTTGGATAGGTCTTCAAAAATGATATTGAGGTTTCTAATATCATTATTTTCTAAACTGAATAGTTTGCGCGAGAGACACTTACAAAGTGGTAAAATGTGTGTCCCCCTGTCACTTCTAAAATAAGAGAATGATAAAACTAAAAAAAATATATGATGTACATTACGATGCAAACTTCCACCCAAAATTGGTTTGAACGAGATCTAGTAAGTAGTTTTTTTTTAATTTAATTTACTTATATACCTACAGGTTTGTACGGAACCCTCGGTGCGTGAGTCTGACACGCACTTGGCCGGTTTTTTTATTTTGATGTTATTCAACTGTAGCGTGTCGAAAGCCACGCTGAAATCTGTAATGTGTGAATTTAAAGTGAGATTTTAGATAAGGTAAGGGTTGTGTCATATTTTTTTGTGTATATTTAATGAAGACAAAAAAAAAGCCTTGCTGAGTTTCTTGCCGGAGTCTTCTCAGTTTAAGTGTGTTTCGAACCGGTGGTAAATTCAACTGTATGTAACGTTCATAAGTGCCTTACCAGGGCCTAAATTAAAAAACTTTTTGATTTTGGTTTTGATTTGAAGAATATTAATAAATAAATATTCTGGGATATTGTTCAAATTCAAATTCATAAATTGTTTATTCAATATAGGCCCTAATAAGGCACTTACGAATGTAACAATTGATTATACCACCGTTTCGTAATACACTTAAACTGAGAAGACTCCGGCAAGAAACGCAGCAAGTTCACATATCGCCGTCTTATTTCTAAGTAACCGCTCCGCTTGGAGTAATAAATAGTATTCTGAGGCTCATGCTATTTAAATAACTTATATAGGTACTATAATGCTTGCTTCTAGGCTTTGTGCTAATCACCTTCGGCCACATCAAGATGAGATGGAGGTCAAAAGAGGCTCATACATTGTAAATAAATTTTCGATAAAATATAATTTTTAATACAAACTATTTTGTTTAGTGTACTTTTTGTGGACTGTACTTGCATTGTTTTCCAATGTACCAAATATCAAGTCAATCCGACCACTGCATGTGGGTGATCTTCGACTTGCAAGATTTGGCCCGAAGATTTTTTTTAATGTATCTAAATAGATTTTTATAATCATACTACAAACATAGTAAAAATCCAAAGTCGAGCCAAATCTAACGACATCTCATCAAGGGGAGACTCACGCCCCCCCTTATCTGAATTGAATTGTTTTTCTTTCAAATGCGGCCCTGTGATCTTGGACTATCACACAAACACAATTTTAAAAATGAAAAGCCGTAATAATTTTATTAGCTTAGTACCTAAATTGAATATCTGACTTCGGCTTTACAAGCTGAATTTAGCGGAGCTATTTACTGACTCCTGAATTTTCAGGATAAAAAGTAGCCTATGTCCTTCTTCCTTCATAGGCTATCTGCATGCCAAATTTCATGATGAGTTGAGTAGTTGAGGCTTGAAGGTGTAACAAACAAACAAACTCACTTTCGCATTTCTAATAATAGTCAGGATTATAGTTAAGATATTATTATTATGCTTTCTTTTTTATTGGAAAAAAAAGGCAAACATAGTCAGATTGTCCAAAAAATATTTTAAAAATGTTACCTTGCTGAGTTTCTTGCCGGATTCTTCTCAGTTGAAGGCTGAGTTCCGAACCGGTGGTAACTTCAGTAAATGCGATGATCTTCATATGTGCCCTTCTGGGGCCTAAATTGAATAAATGGCTTTGACTTTGACTTTATGCAATCTAACGTCACCATTACGCTAATTCGTGGCTCAATCCAATCTTAATAAATATATATTTACAATGTGTATATGTGTGTGTATGTGTAGTATTGCTGTATTATAATGTACTATACATATTTTTTTTTTTATTATTTTTTTTTTTTTTTAAAGAACATATTTATTTACAACAAATATGTACAAAATACAATCAATATTTACAAAATATAATCTATATATAGAAAATTTCCTCAAGCCTGCCGCTGCTTCCGATTAACGGCAAGGTTCCCAGAAGGCTGGCAGCGTTTCCTCTTTGGATAGCCAAGCTGACGCGTTGGCGGAAAAAGCTCCCCGCCCGCTGGTCTCCGGAGGTCTCGATCAATTTTGAAGACAAGGTGCGAGCAAAACGGCGAGCTTCTGACCCCCACGGTCCCAAGGTCTCGACCGCAAAAGGCATAAAAATATAATTGGGTCCAATCGATGCATATTTTTTGAACATATTTTCCAATCTATACATATTATATTCAGTTTGTATGAATTAAAGCTACACTTAGGGTTGGTAATTTTAGGTTAGGGTTGTTCATATTGTTTTTGTTATTTCATTTATTTACAATAAATCTTGGGCAACCATAATCAAGATCGTTTTTATAGATTCGTCATGTCTGTCTGTCTGTCTGTCCGTCCGTATGTCACAGCCATTTATTTCCGAAACAATAAGAACTATAATGTTGAAACTTGGTAAGTAGATGTATTCTGTGAACCGCATTAAGATTGTCACACAAAAATAGAAAAAAAACAATAAATTTTGGGGGTTCCCCATACTTAGAACTGAAACTCAATTTTTTTTTTTCATCTAACCCATAAGTTTGGGGTATCTATGGATAGGTCTTCAAAAATGGTATTGAGGTTTCTAATATCATTTTTTTCTAAACTGAATAGTTTGCGCGAGAGACACTTCCAAAGTGGTAAACTGTGTGTCCCCCCCCTGTAACTTCTAAAATAAGAGAATGATAAATCTATAAAAAATATATGTTGTACATTACGGTGCAAACTTTCACTGAAAATTGGTTTGAACGAGATCTAGTAAGTAGTTTTTTTTTAATACGTCATAAATTGAAATTAATATCAAATACTCAGGTCTATACTACCATTTACTTATATACCTACAGGTTTGTACGGAACCCTCGGTGCGTGAGTCTGACTCGCACTTGGCCGGTTTTTTTTTTTTTTTTATACGACTAAGTCGGTAAACAAGCATACGGCCCGCCTGATGGTAAGCGGTTACCGTAGCCATATGGACGCTTGCAACACACGAAGCATCGCTCGCGCGTTACCGACCTTTCCCGCCTCCCCAATGAGCTCTGGCGACCTTACTCACGCGCAGGAACACAACATAAAGTTATTTGGCTGCGGTATTCTGTAAGGTGGAGGTACTTCCCCAGTCGTGCTGCTCTTTGAGCGAATAAACGCTATGCTCTACCTCTCTAAACAATTTTTATTACAATACTAGCTGTCCTCCGCGATTTCACCCGAGTTCCCGGGATAAAAAGTAGCCTATGTCCTTCTCCATAGCATAGGCTATCTGCATGCCAAATTTCATGATGATCCGTTGAGTAGTTGAGGCGTGAAGGCGTAACAAACAAACAAACTCACTTTTGCATTTATAATATTAGTTAGTATTTAAACGATTATTATTATTATTCCTTTTTTATTTATAATAATATTTATTTGATAACGTAGCATCACGTAATATGCCATTTTAAAACATAAAATTGATTTGCAAAAAGCAATAAAAAAAAAATTATTTTGACTATAAATTATATTTATTTTTATCGCCTACGCAGCTGTTTTTATTTTAAGTTTTACACTATTGAATTTACTGTTGAAGGCCATCCATACCTTTCCAGCTGTGTCCTCTCTTTCTCTAATTTGCCATTCATTATAATTCTAACAAGGCGACAACCCTTACAGCAGATCAACAAAATGTTACAGTTTGAAACATGAGTTATGCGAATTATATGATACTGCAATGCGGAGAGTAGAACTGAACCACTTGTGTGCATTTAATTTAGTCGAATAATTAGTAAATGTAGGGAAAACTTGACACTATTTACATATACTCATGCTGGTGATTCCTTTAGTATCTAATGTCAGGAGAGCTGGTAAACTAGAAGAAATGATTCTTGAGTGGCATCCACCAGCACCCACGAACTGCATTAATCGCACAAAATTATGAATACACATTCTCTGCTCTGTGGTAGAGCTTTCCAATGGCCACCAGGGACCCTAAAAAGGCCGCTCGAGCCTAAAATGTTTGTGTGTAGCTGTTTTGCTTCACCATCCATAATACATAGTGTCGCAGCTATACGTCTTTTTGCAACATTTGACATAAAAAAATGACAACTTGTGACCTGGGAGCCAAGTCTGCTACAATATAATACTGACACGATACTATTGCAATTTCAATATCATTGAGCCGATGTGCGCAGTCTCATCATCATCATCATCATATCAGCCCATTGATTTCCACTGCGAACGGTTCTGGGCCGCTTGCATCCAGGTGCGCCCAGCGACTCTGACGGACTCTACCACGTAAATTTGGTGGTAATCGTAACGAACACCATTAATTATTTCATCCAATGCCGCGCACGCGGTATGACGCGACGATGACCATCCGTGGGCCCTGATGGCTGCACGATTGTAGTTTCAGTGGAAAATCATCGGAAAGCTATTATGGCGCCATTATGACGCTATTGTGTTAGTAGACTACCAGATCAAAGAATTTAAAACGTCCAGAAGGATAGTCGCCTCTATGGGAACATGAAATAAACAAGCCAGAATTGACAGTATTTGACAGCCGTGCGCAGTACGAACTGAGAGCGATTTGCTCAGGGAGCCCCTCAAGCGGAATGAAATTAAATGTCATGCTTTAGTAAGGCGGATTATCCATCTGGGTAGAGGCACGATGCCCTATGAAAATCTTTGTACCAGATATGTAAAATGTGTCAATGTTGACACTACTGATAGTTCATTGGCACACAATTGTAATAGCAATAGCAGACTTGGGATCCGAACTATAAACAGTCGCTGTGCGAATTACACTCCAACTGTCTTCAACAGTGAGTGGAAATTTCCTCAACATTTTCCAACGAATTAAAATAAATAAACAAAATGCAGAAATGTTAAAGAACGCATCGCAGGATCGCAGCGCATACCGAGTGAAAGATCAAAGCGTTTAGCGGCTTCCCTCCACTCTGCTTGAATAATTAAAAAGGCTTACACAGTACTTACCATTGCTACGTTTAAAATTACATTCGGGTTTCATTCATTTTTCATTCATTCAGTCGTTCACATGCCAAAAGATTTTAGGGCATGTTTTCTTTGTAGATTTACAACTTGACGTAGGTAGCTAGATCCGAAACTAAGCAGAGCTTGTACTATTGGCCTATGGCTACCAGGAATTTAAACCTTAGGTATTATTACTTTAAGGTCGTACTTCAAACAAGAAGTCAAATACGCGCACACGCAGCGAGCGGTGACGCTATTAGCCTATTAGTATTACTATCTTGACGACATAATTCGATTTTTTATCCCTTTTTTAAGTACTTAGTTAATACTTAATATTCTTTGCAAGTAATCATCATATCAGCCTAAGGATGTCCACTGCTGAACATAGGCCTCTCCCATTAACTTCCACCTGGAACGGCTTTGGGACGCTTGCGTCCAACGGAGCCCAGCGACTCTGACCAAGTCATCGGTCCACCTGGTGGGAGGTCGTCCCACACGGCGCTTTCTCGTGGTCGCCACTCAAGAACCTTCCTTCCCCATCGGTTATCGGTTCGCCGAGCGATGTGGTCTGCCCATTGCCACTTCAGCTTACTAACTCTACGAGTTATATCGGTAATTTTTGTTCTCCTACGAATGTCCTCGTTTCGGACCCTGTCTCATAGAGATATTCCGAGCATAGCTCGTTCCATAGCTCGCTGAGTGACTCTGAGCTTATTTCTCAGATTTTGCAAGTATTTTGCAAGTAAGGGCAGCAGTTGGCAAACAAGCATGCGCCCGCATGGTGGTAAGCGGTTACGATAGCCCTAAGGACGCTGGCAACACACAGGGGATCACCCTGGCGACCTTACTCATGCGCAGGAACACAACATAAAGTTATTTGGCTATGATATTTATGTATGGTGGAGCTATTTCTTAGTCGAGCTAATCTTTGAGTGAAATAATGCCATGCTCTACCTCTCTCAAAAACCATGAAGTTTATTTTATATGACTAATTCTATAGAATGACCAATGATATTTCACCAGCGCTTATAAAACTGAGTAATCTGCAAACAAAACTCGAGAGGAAAATATTTAAATATTTTGAATACCGTCTAGAATCTATATGAAGCAGTAGATGAGTAAAATTTACATTCGCTGTGAAGAAATCATAAATCTAGGACTCAAATCCAGCCCTGTCTCAGTTCACTATCAATCTAAAGCTTGCGTCTAACACAATAACGATGCCAGAAGTTTCTCTATTTCACTTGAAATTGTATTTTTATTTGCTTAGTATTTTTCATTAGAACAGAACTGGAAGTGGGAGAGATAATGAATAGCTCTATCTCTGTCTCGTTTTAACTGATGCAATGTTAGCTTTACTTTATGTGATAGTAATTGATATTATACCTTGAAGCAAAGAGCTTAAGTACGAATTTAAAGAACTAATGATAGTTCTTACACATGTTTTATAATAATACGACCCAGCTTAACAGATAATATTGTATTCCCATAAACCTTTTACAACTTGAGGGCGCCGCTTGTGGTGGCGTCGTGTGACAAGTCGCTCGCTTCCCTCCAATATGACGAGGAGGGCGATGGCTGCCACACGCGTCATACTTGTGAACAGCTTAACAGATAATATTGTATTCCCATAAACCTTTTACAACTTGAGGGCGCCGCTTGTGGTGGCGTCGTGTGACAAGTCGCTCGCTTCCCTCCAATATGACGAGGAGGGCGATGGCTGCCCCACGCGTCATACTTGTGAACAGGTGCTGCTTGTGGGGGCTGGTCTGCTGAAGTTTGCCATTTACTTATTAAATATACATTCAGCCTACTTTGTAGTTTTGCCGCTACACGCAATTGTTGTCAGTGCGATTAGAATTTAAATATGTAATGAATCTAAGCTTGTTTTGAGAAGAGTAATTGCTGAGTTTATTGCCGGCTCTTCTCAGCAAATGCAACCTTCGGAAACGATATTAGAGTCAGACGTTTCACAAGTGCCTGCGAAGGTCTATTTGAACAGATTTTGAATTAAAAGTTGGAATTTTGAAAATTCCGTTCTTAGTGCATGCCTACGTTATAAAAGGAATAGGTGTGCAAAATATCAAGTTTAAAATCCAGCGGTTTAGGTTCTGCGTTGATGAATCATTCAGTCAGTCAGGAGTTTTACACTTCACGAGTATTTTTTACTGTTCTAAAAAATATGTCCCAAATACAATTCAGTAATTCACATTTAAACATACTTTTGCAATTTATAGGCTACTCTTATTTAAAAAAATTCAAAATGGCGACCGTATAAACGACACAACAATGATAATCTCGTGTCGGACTATAATGCAGCATTAGCTCGAAACGGAAGACGTCTTGTTAAGCTATCGCAGATCCAAACTTAAATGCTGGCTGGATGCCAGGAGTGGGAGCCAAGAACGAGTTTGACTTACTTAAACTTGACGTTCTCTAAAAATGTATGCTGTGTAAAGAACTTGATTTATCAATGTTTTACAAGTGGAATACAAAAAGGTTTTAGAGAGGAAGAGCGTAGCGTTTATTCATTCAAAGAGCAGCTCGGGAAGTACCTCCACATTACTGAATACCGCAGCCAAGCCGGTTGCAAGCATACTATGGATACGGTTAACCGCTTATCATCAGGAACTAGAAGCCTAGAAGGAACTGGTTCTCGAGTGCAGCTGTCGGAACACACCGATAGGTGCTTGGCGACAGATTTTCAGCTTGGGTAGCCAGCCAGGTGCGTACTACAAAGTACACTACCAGTCTACCACCGTGCTAGGGTTTCCTAAAAAAATTTGTTTTCTTGTAGACAGACATATCCTTATAAGATAGAAATGTGAAAAGTTACTCTGTCTGTCTGTATATTACTCTTTCACGCCTAAGACGCTGAGCCAATCGCGATAAAATTTGGTACGCCTATAGCCTATGGCATGGAAAAGGATTTCTACTTTTTATCCCGGGAACGCGGGGGACAAGCTACTCTGTAATAAATAAACAAAACAAGTACCTAGGTTCCTTTCTTTCGTGGTACTTCTGAGAGATCCACTATTCAAATTCAAACGAAATAAGCAAGCATTTGTAGTAGTGATAAAAAAAATCGTTTCATAAAATATTGCGTGCATTATACATCCAGTCAAGTCTCTCAGTTTGATTTATACTCTACTAAGGAAACAGTATTTCATACAAAATGAAAAGAACACGTCCCGTACAGGCTTGGCTCTGTCTTAAGATTTAGGATTCCGTTTGTATAATGTAAAAAAAACGGCCAAGTGCGAGTCAGACACGCGCACCGAGGGTTCCGTACAAACCTATAGGTATATAAGTAAATGGTAGTATAGACCTGAGTATTTGATATGAATTTCAATTTATGACGTATTAAAAAAAACTTCTTACTAGATCTCGTTCAAACCAATTTTCGGTGGAAGTTTGCATCGTAATGTACATCATATATTTTTTATAGATTTATCATTCTCTTATTTTAGAAGTTACAGGGGGGGGGACACATTTTACCACTTTGGAAGTGTCTCTCGCTCAAACTATTCAGTTTAGAAAAAAAATTATATTAGAAACCTCAATATCATTTTTGAAGACCTATCCATAGACACCCCACACTTATGGGTTTGATGAAAAAAAAAAATTGAGTTTCAGTTCTAAGTATGGGGAACCCCCAAAATTTAATGTTTTTTTTCTATTTTTGTGTGAAAATCTTAATTGCGTTCACAGAATACATCTACTTACCAAGTTTCAACATTATAGTTCTTATAGTTTCGGAAATAAATGGCTGTGACATACGGACGGACAGACAGACAGACAGACAGACATGACGAATCTATAAGGGTTCCGTTTTTTGCCATTTGGCTACGGAACCCTAAAAAGCTGTATTAGTTTCGTCACAAGGCCTTTTATTGACCTATAAGTCTGTTTAGATGTAGGATGTATTCCTGTCTGCCAAACTTCTTAAATGATTTATATTTTGGACAGTTGGAAAGTTTTCAAAATTCAAAACTCAAAATCATTTATTCAAATATACCTTTGCAAGCACTGAAACGGATTACTCTAATATCAGTTCGGAAGGTTGCATTTGCTAAGAAGAGCTGGCAATAAACTCAGCAATTACTCTTTTCAAAACAAGCTGAGATTCATTACATAACATATATATTCTCGTTCCCCGGCGTCAAAAACCACAAACTAGACTCAATTAATAGTGAATAAGTAAATAGCAAACTTAAGCAGATCAGCCCCCACAAGCAGCACCTGTTCACAAGTATGACGCGTGTGGCAGCCATTAAAGTATTACTTTAAATAAAATATTTGTACTTTAATTTTATTTTATTAAAAATAAATACCTTAGAGGAACCATAGCATGTTTGAAGGGTACTTTGTAGAACCTATCTGGTTGGCTACTACCCTCAAGTTACCAAGTACCTGCATCGGCACCTCTGTTCAAGACTCTTGCTTATCACCATTGTCGTAAAAACGCCACTCTAAAGTAAAATAAAAAGTGAGAAAAAGATTCAATAAGACTTTCTTACTAGTTTTTCTTTATCCGCCTGATGGTAAGCGGTCACCGTAGCCTATGGACGCTCGCAACACCACCGCTTTCTGAATTAATTTTGTATTTTATAAGGGACTAGCTGCGACTTCATTCGCGTGGTGCCCTACCCTTCCCTGGACTTCCACAAATATTTCAAAACCAAATTTAGCCATCGGTCTAGCCGTTCTTGAGTTTTAGCGAGACTAACAGCAATTCATTTGTATAAACGTAACGACTACAGAACCGTATCACGTCCGTGTCCAACACGCTCTTGGCCTTCTTATAACCCGAATGAAACAATCACGAGACTTGCCTGTCATTACAATAACCGTTTATCTCGGAGCACACGTTTTATTTCCGCCCATTCGCAACTGCCTTTATTCCATTACAATACGAGTATATTACAGTGAAATAAGTGCAATAAGTATATTCACAGCAACTTTGTATTTATCGCAAGAATGCATTAAATGGAACGATGATGTCAATGTTTGCTGATTGATTGATGCCAATTTAAGTGGGGAACGTAATTAATGAAATCACGTGACTGGGGAAGTAGCTCCGCCGTCAGAAGATTAAAATATGTTCTTAGGTGGCAAGAGCTCCATGCTAAGCCCATCATCAAGAAGGATGTGAAGAGAGGGTCAGAAACGCGTGACTATAAAGTTTTTTTTTTTCTACTACTAAGTCGGTAAACAAGCATACGGCCAGCCTGACGGTGAGCGGTTACCGTAGCCATATGGACGCTTGCAACACAAGAAGCATCGCTCACGCGTTACCGAGCTTTCCCCCCTCCCCTATGAGCTCTGGTGACCTTACTCACGTGCAGGAACACAACTTTACACAACATAAAGTTATTTGTCTGCGGTATTCTGTAAGGTATACATACAGGTATATAAACGCTATGCTCTACCTCTCTCAAAGTAAATTATCCTAGTCTTCCCATAGGTAATGTTAAATTGTCAACAGTAGCTAACATAATTTCATCGATTAGATGTATAAACTTATGTTTTGATTCATTTTTGTGTATATTCATTCATCCATCTCAGTCAGGCTCATCTAGGTATAGCAGAATTCCCGAATACCCAAATTCCGAAGTTCCCAATTTTATTCCCTTTTTAAACATATTTCTCCAAGAATAGCTTCTCTTACATTGTTAAGTTAAAAGCCATCTCTTGTTAAAATATGAGCTATGTAAAGTAATACGTTATCCCTAAGGTCCAAAGGAACAATGTCGTGGTCAGGAGGCATCCCTTTATACTTTGATCCTGTTTTAAAGTTATGTAATAATCTTGAACTTAAACATCCTTGCCTATTACGAGGAGCATTTCAACCCTATAATATAAATTATCTTGGATAAATATGCAGGATGGATATTATATATATAAAGAAGCCTATAATCATCATCATCATCAGCCTACAATGTCCCACCGCTGAGCACAGGCCTCCTTACACAAATCAGGGTGAAAGGGGAATGGGCATGTATGGCACAACGCGTCCCCACTGCGGTTCGGTGAAGGTAGGCTAGTGGTCAACCTACTGTTGGAGTTTTCAAGCCGCCTCGGAGGCCTCCAACTACTTTAACGACTGTCACAATTAAGTGATAACCGGGACCAACGGCTTTACGTGCCTTCCAACGCACGGAAACGCTCGATTTGAAATACCATTAGGCGGTCACCTATCCAGGTACCGACCACGGAGGTGGTAACTTAACTTTCCGATCGATTAAGAACGGCTTATCATGCTACACCACGAGTGCCTCAAGCCTATAATACTCGGGGATAATGTATCTTCCTATTAGAGAAAAAATCTTTTTAATCCGACTGTTGTACTATTAATTATTCTGTGCCGATAGGTAGTTCCAGACATTAGCCCGTTTATGCAAAACAAATAAAAAACCGGCCAAGTGCGAGTCAGACTCGCGCACCGAGGGTTCCGTACAAACCTGTAGGAATATAAGTAAATGGTAGTATAGACCTGAGTATTTGATATTAATTTCAATTTATGACCTATTAAAAAAAAACTACTTACTAGATCTCGTTCAAACCAATTTTCAGTGGAAGTTTGCACCGTAATGTACATCATATATTTTTTATAGATTTATCATTCTCTTATTTTAGAAGTTACAGGGGGGGGGACACACATTTTACCACTTTGGAAGTGTCTCTCGCGCAAACTATTCAGTTTAGAAAAAAATGATATTAGAAACCTCAATATCATTTTTGAAGACCTATCCATAGACACCCCACACTTATGGGTTTGATGAAAAAAAAAAAATTGAGTTTCAGTTCTAAGTATGGGGAACCCCCAAAATTTATTGTTTTTTTTCTATTTTTGTGTAAAAATCTTAATGCGGTTCACAGAATACATCTACTTACCAAGTTTCAACATTATAGTTCTTATAGTTTCGGAAATAAATGGCTGTGACATACACGGACAGACAGACATGACGAATCTATAAGGGTTCCGTTTTTTGCCATTTGGCTACGGAACCCTAAAAACAAACTCTTCCGCTTATTGGTATCATACGGTAGAAAGGAGCGTTCTTCCGACGACGCTCAGATTGTGGAATGAGCTCCCCACCGTGGTTTTCCCAATGGATTACAGCATGGGGTTCTTCAAAAAGGGCTTGAAGAGTTTTCTTCAGGGTCGGCAACGCGCGAGTGATACCCCTGGTGTTGTAAGCGTCCATAAGCCATGGTAACTGCTTACCATCAGGCGGGCCGTATGCTTGTTTGCCACCTTAGTGGTACAAAAAAAAAACAAGAGTAAATAAACACATAAAGTTAAATAAATATACACTACGTAGAAATTAGTATCCATAGATTTTCGATTCAACATTAAAAGCTGTTCAGCAGAACTCTAAATGAACAAAAAGAATTGTGATAATGACTTATAGCAAAACATGCATCATCATCATCATCATCATAGCCTATAATGTCCCACTGCTGAGCACAGGCCTCCTTTCACAAATCAGGGTGAAAGGGAATGGGCAGATACTCTACCACGCGTGCCCACTGCGGATCGGTTGAGGTAGGCTAGTGGCCAACCTACTGTTGGAGTTTTTCAAGCCGCCTAGGAGGCATCCAACCAGCTTAACGACTATCACAATTAAGTGATAACCGGGACTGAACAGGCTTAGAGATAATCCCTAATTTTCCATCCTCCTTTCCATCCCTTTCCCAAACCTAACTTGCATATTTAAATTTCGCGCCTAAACCCCACAAACTAAAACCAATCAACGGTGTCGCCCTCTCACGGCGAATGACATACGTGTGAGAAAAAAGAACACGGTGCAGCGGACATCTTTATTCAAAACCGAACCGAAGCGGCCGCTATCTCGTGAAAATTATAAATCTATCAAAAATATCAGTGTTGTGGTGGTACGTGAAACCTTGTAAGTACCTAACCTACTCATTTTCCTATTATCTCCATCTTTAGCCTGGTGCGATTCAAATCTTTGAGTTGACCAGCCAGACAAATCTATTCACAAAAAACTTTACTTTATTAGTTCAAAACATAAAGTTGGTCCATTACGAGCGCGAATACCTATGGAAAAAATAGTATTTTGTTAATCTCAGGTTCAATTTCGATCGAAAACTCTGAGAAATTAGCAAAATTACGCATTTCATTGTAAAACTAGGTATAACCTTATAAAATTGTGTTGGTTATACGTACAGTTATACTACACGGATTCACAAGTCATTTACAATTTAGTAGCATTACATATTCATTACATTTTGTTCGAGTCTTCATATAAGGTTGGAACCTACCTCCATTATATTTATAAATTTTATAAATCCGTAACAATATTTTATGGTATTTATGTTACATTTACATTGTAAAACTTATATATGTATTTAGGTACTTACATACTCCACCTCAAATCTACACCTAGATTGATTTCATTTACCTTCATACACCTACCTAACATTATTTCATTTTTATCTTCGAACTAAACATGGAAGCAAGTAAACTTAAAATACTTCAATCACAACGCGAATATGTATTCCGAGCTATGCAAATCCTTTACGACTTATCTAACGAAATGGTTCAAGATCGTTCAAAGGTATCGGCGTTCAAGTCCAGATACTCTCGAGTTCATTCAATTCGCGAAGAATTTGGTTCGTTGTGTAAGGAAATACAAACTTTAGAGGTAACAATCAAACCCGATGTACAAATAAACCAAAATTCTATGGTTTCATTTGACGAATTGTATTATGCGGTGATCGCAGCGGGTAGCACGTTGCCGATATGCGAGAAGAGCTTCAACGTCACCGGATCGCCAGCGGACGGCTCGGGCGGCGCGTCCGGGTCGCCGGCGCGGGTCGACTCCGATCTCACGCATTCCGGGAATTCCAAAGTCAATGCGCGTTTACCTAAATTTGATTTACCTAAATTTGATAGCAATATCGAAAACTGGCAAACGTTTTACGATACGTTTGTTCATTTAATTCATGAGAATAATTCTATATCACAAATAGAAAAATACCATTACCTTGTGTCGTGTTTACGCGGACCCGCCCTATCGATTGTAAAAGGGATTCCAATGACGGCAAATAATTATGAAGTTGTTTTCGATGCCTTGATCGAACGTTACCAAAACAAACGTATCTTAGCTTTGACATATTTAGAAAAATTCTTAAATTATCCAGCAGTTAAATCTGGTAACTTCGAAGAACTACAAGTATTAACAAACGTGTTTTATGAATCATATCATGCGCTCCAATCTTTAAATATCAAAAACTTTGGTGATTTTATTTTATTTCATTTAGCCTCTCGTACCCTCGATTCGGATACCCGCAAACGGTTCGAAACTCAGAACAGTTCACAAATACCTTCATTTTGTGAACTATTAAAGTTTCTTCAAGACTACGTAAAGATCTTAGAAACTAGTCAACTATCTTTGAGTTCTACCAATTCTACCCGTACCATTGAAAGAAAACAATTGCCAGCGAGTAATCGGCAGAATAGCAGCGGATCAAAACGCTCATCTTATCTTACTAAATCTCAACCTACGACATCATTCACTTGTTCTTGTTGTAATGAAGCGCACTCAATCTATAGGTGCCCGACTTTTCAATCCTTAGACTCTGGTGCAAGACTCACTTTAATTGAAAATAAAAAAATGTGCACCAACTGTTTACGTACTAATCATGTCGTAGATAAATGCTTTTCTAAAGTATTTTGTACTTTATGCAGATTACGTCATCATACCTTACTACATACTGAGCAAACGCAGCCCAGCTCTAGCGCTGCCACTCAAGCGAGCACCGGTGCTCATGTCGGAAGCAGTAGCGGTATAGTACTACTAGGTACGTGTCAGCTGCGCGTGTGCAACCCTGTCGCCGGCACACAGCGCACCGTGCGCGCATTGGTGGACAGCGGCGCGCAGGATTGTTTTATCACTACGACTTGCGCCAGGGCTCTCGGTTTAAAGCTCCGCCGGTGTAATCTTACAGTCGCTGGCTTAGGACAAAACACAGTATTTCAAGTTAGGGGTGTGACGGAATGCGTTTTAAAACCGCTCGATAGTAACGATCCGCAGTTTAACATTAAGCCGATCGTGTTAGATCATATCACAGCTCAGATGCCTAGCAGTAAAGTACCGTCAGTCGTTCGTGAATATTGCAAGCATTTAATATTAGCCGATCGCGATTATGATGTTCCCGCGGAAGTCGACATATTAATAGGGGCAGAACTATTCCATGAAATATATGATGGTCAACGTATCAAGCTGGGGCCCGGCCTGCCGGCCGCTCTGCATAGCATTTTCGGTTGGATACTTACCGGTGCTATCGATGCTGATTTATCGTTACCTCCTATTGCAACGTCTTCCCTATTAGTCACTACATGCAGCCTCGATAAACAAGTTCGGCAGTTCTGGGAAGTCGAGGAACCACCGCGCCTACCTATTACTGTACCCGAGGATGATGTCTGTGAGCATTTATATACTAGTTTAACTTATAGAGAATCTAATGGTCGCTACGTCGTACCACTCCTCTTAAAGGATCGCGATGGCCAGTTAGGTACTTCATATAACAGTTCTTTGTCGCGTTTAACTCATCTCGAAAAAAAGCTTAGCCGTCAAAGTCAACTTAAAATTGATTATATTAATTTCATGCGCGAGTACGAAAGTCTAGATCACATGTATCCTGTACCTAATGCTTCCTTACAAACGGAAAAGCGTTACCTCATCCCGCATCATTGCGTCCTTCGCCCTGAGAGCACAACTACCAAGCTGCGAGTAGTGTTCGACGCAAGCTGCAAAACCACAAACGGTTTATCTTTAAACGACATTGTATTTACTGGACCTAAGCTGCAAGTTGATATCATAGACATTATTACTGGCTTCAGACTACATACGGTAGTATTCACGTGTGACATATCAAAAATGTACCGAGGAATTTTGGTTAGGCCTGAGGATCGCAACTATCAGCACGTGCTATGGCGAGAATCTCCTAGTGATCCCGTAAATGAGTACGAACTCGCGACTGTCACCTACGGAGTTAGTAGTTCACCTTACCTCGCCATCCGTACTCTCCATCAGCTAGCTAATGATCATGGCGTTGAGTATCCACTCGCCGCTGAGGCTCTCCGTCATGAAACGTTTGTCGATGACGTCACTACCGGGGCACCCTCATTAGAGCAAGCTATCAAACTAAAAAATCAACTTGTAAATCTATTAGGATGTGCTCAACTTGAACTTCGCAAATGGAGCAGTAATTCTAAATCTTTTCTTACCACCTTACCAGTAGATCATTGTCAAATTCCAAAGCCTTTCTCAGAAGAAAGCAACAAGTCTACGCTTAAAATCTTAGGAGTCCAATATGACCCCGTAGGTGATAACTTTACCTATTCACAATCTCCGATCGAGGATGGCAATGTCACTAAGCGTTCTATTTTATCCAACGTGGCTAGAATCTTTGATCCACTTGGGTGGCTTACACCATTCATTCTCAAAGCAAAATTGCTCCTTCAAGATATATGGCGTCTCAATCTTTCCTGGGATGAACTTGTGCCTAGAGACATATCCCATGATTGGCAAAATTTCATCTCAGATCTTTACAACTTAAAACATATCGAAATTCCGCGTCGAGTCATACCATGTCAGTCAAATGAATTCCAACTTATTGGATTTTGTGATGGATCCACAAAAGCATATGGATGTTGTGTCTATCTGCGCGTTGTTACTCATAGTGAAGTTCAAATCCATCTTCTTATTGCTAAGTCTAAGGTAGCACCTTTAAAGGTTCTTACCGTTAACCGTTTGGAACTCTGCGGCGCGGTATTACTCACCAAAGTAGTAAATCGTATCCACGCCTTACTTAGTAAAAAACTTAATCTTAATCAAACAGTGTTATTCTCAGACAGTTCGACTGTGTTGTCATGGTTGAGCACGGAACCACACAAACTTAAAACTTTTGTAGCACATCGCGTAGTGCAAATTAATGATTCTATCGTTCCAACTGTGTGGCGACATGTTTCCACTCATGACAACCCAGCCGACATCTGTAGTCGCGGTTTATCATGTTTACAGTTGGCTACTTGTGAAAACTGGTGGTCAGGTCCTAAGTGGCTGACTAGCGAGTCAACTAACTGGCCTGTGTCAGTAGTTGAAAAGCTCGACAACGTCGAAGAGCTTAAGTCGTCGTCACACTTGTGTCATGCCGCTGTAGTGACACCAGATGCTGACGTTCTTGACAACCTCCTGGAACGTTCCTCCACTCTTTTACGTGTAAAAAGAGTAGTAGCTTGGATTTATCGTTTCATTAATAACGCGAAAGTTACACGTTCCGAGCGTAACCTTTCATCTTTTCTAACCGCCACAGAATACGATCAATCTTTACAATGTTTAGTTAAACATGTTCAGCGTCAACATTTTGATGAAGTCATACTTCATCTTAAATCTAATAATCATAAACTACTTCCAAAACATTTATTGAAGCTTTCTCCATTCATTGATTCTCGCGAAGCCTTGCGAGTGGGGGGGCGACTCAAACACACAGACTTACCTGAAAGTGTCAAACATCCATATCTCTTGCCAAAATTATCTCGTTTAAGTACTCTCCTGGTAGATCACTATCATGCAACTTACCTTCATTGTGGGCCCCGCCTACTGCAATCTTTAATTCAACGTCGATTTTGGATACTCGGCATTCGAAATCTTATCAGATCGCGATTATCTAAATGTGTAATTTGCTTTAAAGTAAAACCTAAATCTCTTCAGCCTGTCATGGGCGATCTTCCACCTTCCCGATTGAAATCAGGTCACTGCTTTCAAACAGTTGGAATCGACTTCGGAGGTCCGTTCATGATTAAAGAGAGTAAGCGACGTAACGCTAGAGCTTATAAGGGATATTTGTGCCTCATAGTATGCCACGCAATCAAAGCCGTTCATCTTGAGTTGGTCACCGAATTGACCACCGAAGCCTTTATTGCAGCTTTAGACCGTTTTGTATCTAGGAGAGGCCTTTGTAAATTTATAGTTACTGACGGAGGAACCAATTTTGTAGGCGCCAAGCGCTATCTGTCTGAAGTTTCTGAAATGCTTAGCAAAGAAAGCGATCATATTTCTAATCAACTTTCATCTCGCGGTATAACTTGGAAGATTAATCCACCATCGGGACCTCACTTCGGAGGTATATTTGAAAGTGGTATAAAATCAACCAAATATCATTTAAAACGGATTATCGGATCCCAAATTCTTACATTTGAAGAGTTTTATACTATTTTGACGAAGGTGGAAGCCATGTTGAACTCTAGACCTCTGGTAGAAATCTCATCCGATCCCGGTGAAGTTGACGCTCTTACAGCAGGCCATTTTCTGATAGGCCGACCGTTGGTATCGTTGCCGGAACCGGTATATTCCGAAAACGAAACTCTACGATCTCGATGGCAACTGTTACAGAGACTATCTCAAAGTTTCTGGCGAACTTGGCAAAGAGATTATTTGCATACGTTGCAACAACGAATGAAATGGTTTAAAAGCGATAACCGTCAACCAAAACTGAACGATCTTGTTACCATTTACGAACCTAACTTACCAGCTAACGAATGGCGACTAGGTCGCGTAGTACAGCTTCATCCAGGTAGAGACAATATCATTCGTGTTGTGACTGTTAAGACTTCAAAAGGTTTACTTGTGAGGCCTGCTATCAAAATCTGTCCACTTCCGATAGATTAAATAATTAACATTACATTCCTAACTCAACTTTTTATCTTATACTTAACATAGCTTTTATTCAACACAATTATTGTTATAACTAATACACTTAGGTAAATATAAAATGACTATATGAATCCGCATAGTAGTAGTCTCTATCTTCTTATTTATCTTTTGAAATACTCGGTTTATTTCAAGTGGGGGGATATGAACAGGCTTAGAGATAATCCCTAATTTTCCATCCTCCTTTCCATCCCTTTCCCAAACCTAACTTGCATATTTAAATTTCGCGCCTAAACCCCACAAACTAAAACCAATCAACGGTGTCGCCCTCTCACGGCGAATGACATACGTGTGAGAAAAAAGAACACGGTGCAGCGGACATCTTTATTCAAAACCGAACCGAAGCGGCCGCTATCTCGTGAAAATTATAAATCTATCAAAAATATCAGTGTTGTGGTGGTACGTGAAACCTTGTAAGTACCTAACCTACTCATTTTCCTATTATCTCCATCTTTAGCCTGGTGCGATTCAAATCTTTGAGTTGACCAGCCAGACAAATCTATTCACAAAAAACTTTACTTTATTAGTTCAAAACAGGGACCAACGGCTTTACGTGCCTTCCGAAGCACGGAAACGCTCGATTTGAAATACCACTAGGCGGTCACCCATCCAGGTACCGACCAAGACAGACGTAGCTTAACTTTGCCGATCGATTAAGAACGGCTAATCATGCTACACCACGAGCGCTTCATGCATAATTCAAAACATGCATAGGGAAAGATAACTCTTTACATAGACTCTTGGTTATGCACCAAAACTAGTTAATAACAAAAATAGCAAGAAATTCTCAATGATATAGGCCAAATGCTCTACCAATAAATCTTCCCAAGTCCTTAATCCGTTTTCAAATAAAGTAATTCCAAAAAGTTGGGAGTTTCGTTCTGCCTCCTTTACGCCTGACCTTTGCCTAACTATTTTCACGGGATCTTGACTTCTGTACGTTTTTTCCAATCACACGCTTTAGCAGTTTTACGAAGTCGTATCGAAACAACCGAGGCATGATAAAGCTATCCGCACTCTGCTGTTTAATTGTGCCATTATCGTTTTGAAACACAGACGTATGAGTTTTTGAAAGAAGTTTTGATGTGACTTCAACTATTATAACAAAATAAAATTGTAGGATCAATATTTTATTAACGTAATTCTTTAATGGCTGCCACACGTGTCATACGCGTGAACAGGTGCTGCTTGTGGTGGCTGGTCTGCTTAAGTTTTCTATTTATTTATTCAGTACTAATTGAGTCTAGTTTTTGACGTCGGGAGTAGTCGGGACACGCAATTGTAGTCAGTGCAATTACAATGTAAATATTATGTAATTAATCTAAGCTTGTTTTGAAAAGAGTAATTGCTGAGTTTATTGCCGGCTCTTCTCAGCAAATGCAACCTTCTGAACCGGTATTAGAGTATTAGAGTCAGACTATCCATAACCTGCGAAGGTCTATTTGAATAAATAATTTTGAATTTGAAGATATTATATTTGTTTGTCCGCATCCGTTCAGGGTTTTTGAGTAACAATCGCTGGTACAGCCTTGCTACAGAAATAAGATGCTGCTATTTGTGAGTTGAGATAGTTAGGTTATTAATGTTCTCAATTTAGCTACCTTATTACAACATTATTTATGTGCAATAAATTATATTGAAAAGACAGCGTTATACAGCACTACGGCTGCTGTCGAGCAATTAACAGCACCCCAATGACACTTTTAATTGTATACTGCCTCCCAGTTTTATACCAGCGTTTGATTATACAGCGGAAAGGCAAATAAACTGTGGAAAATTTATAGTTGAAGTTATTTGGTGCCTTTTGAAAAATCCGTTTTGAGTAGTAATACCGAGCAATCAAATTCTACAACTTGTCGCAAATACTACTACAACAAACTCATTAAATAAATAATAAATAATAATAATAAATAATCATCATCATCATCATATCAGCCCATGGATGTCCACTGCTGAACATAGGCCTCCCCCATTGATTCTGAAACGGTTCTGGGCCGCTTGCATCCAGCGGCGCCCAGCGACTCTGACCAGGGGCTCTACCGCGTAACTTTGGTGGTAATCGTAACGAACACCATCAATGAATTTCATCCAATCAGGGCCCCAGAATGGTCTTCGTCGCATGACACCGCGAGCGCGTCATTGGATGAAATAATTAATGGTGTTCCTTACGATACCACCAAAGATACGCGGTAGAGCCCCTGGTCGGCGGTCCACCGCAGTGGAAGGTCGTCCCGCTCAACAAACAACAAACTCACTGCATCTAAATGTTTAGTGTGTCCTTCACTTAGCCAATCAGAGCTCTTTGTCGGTGGTGGGCATTTGGCGGAGTAGATTTCAAACAAGATAAACGTCATTGCGCTACTTGGGTTAGTTTGATGGCAGCAGCACATTGTACTGTACACCCCTTAGTATTGTAGTCCATATGCGGACGGTAACCGCTTACCATCTGGTGAACTGCCTGCCTGCTACCTTCTGACTTAAAAGTATGGGGGACATCCATACAGGGCCCCTTATAAAGAGGTTGGAGGACTGTCACTGCAAAGTACAAAATTGTCATTCTACCTGCAAACCAGACAACCCGCCTATTTTACATTCAAATTGAACGTAGTCAGCCTGTGCCAATGTAGACATTTTGAATAAAACGTAAGGGCGGTAGAATGAGGACCATTTGCATGGTATGTGCGGTCGACGTTTCCTTGAACGATGTGGAAATTTCTGACATATTTGAGAAGCTAGAAAATAAAACTGTATGTAAGGCACAGAAGCATTTACAGAAATATTATAAAAATAATAATATTCTGATACATTCTTGACACACGGCTCTAAAACTAAGTAGGGGCCCAATTCTTGTGTTATTGACGTTTGATGTCACCGTATCACATTTGCCGAAAAACTTAAACAAAAAAAAAATAAAAAAAAAACAGAGATCCGCCATGTTTTTCGCCAAATAAATGTTGAAAGCTTGACAATTGGGCCCCTGAGCTTGTACAGTGTACTCGATTAGTTTATGTTCTTTCTCTGTATTTTTATCGTAAACAGTGGCGTGGCTACCAAGGGGCTAGACGGGGCAGTGCCCCGTGGCCCCCAAGCTCAGGGGGCCCCTCGAACTCTGACTTGCAAACTATTAATAGAGTTATTGAAAAGTAACGCAGAACTCTGAACGTGGAACTATCTCTGTGGAATCGGCGCCTAATATTTCGCATAAAAACAAACAGTAGTTGACCCTTCATGAAGCGCATACATTGCTGTTTAGTTCTACAGGAGCGTAAGGCTAACTTCGTTTCGAACATGCAATGAAAATCTTGTCATGCTATTTGTCCATCTATCTCTATACACGCATGCATGTGTAGATCCGAGAGCGCGGTAGTGCGTATTTACAAGCGCTTACGAACAAAGTGAGTTCTTGGGCTGTGTGAGTAAAAATTGTTCTTCAATCCTCTGTGCTATTGGTCTATCGGCGTTCGTTTACGTGTAGTTGTGATATTAAGTGGGTAGTTTCGTGGGACATCAGGTCTAAGCTAAATCCAAGATCACGGCCCATCTCTCGCCTCGATATCTGTGAGCCGCTATGTTATTTTTTTTTATGTCAATATGTTGACTAACAGGCATACGGGCATCCTGATGGAAAGTGGTCACCATCGCCTATAGACATTTGCAATACCAGGGGGATTGCTAATGTCTTGTCTTGAAGATCTCTTTTTACGCCTCTTTTGAAGAACCCCATATCGTAGCGCAGAGGGAAAACCGTAATGGGGAGCTCATTCCACATTCTAATGGTCCACAGTAGGAACGTCCTACTGAAACGTTGTGTGGACGATCGAGGCGGCTCAAGGATGTGAGGATGAACTCCACATCGCCGGCGAGCAGTGCGATGGTAGAAAGGTGACCATGGCACCAGGTCAAAGAGTTCTTTAGAATACTCCCCATTATAGAATAGAACACACAGAGTGAGCCTATATATCTCTCCGAAGGCTGAGAGGTTCTAAGCCGCCAGTAATATAAATCGTACTGCACCATTTTGTGTCGTTTCCGTGGCAATAGCCAATATCCGGCTGTTTGATTCCCCCGCGACATCCGGGCGAAGGTCAAGGAGGCTTTGTCTGCGGTTCCCGGTACTTAACCCGGTTGTTAAGGGCAACTCGGTTTGATATTTGACTGATATTTATGTGGGTTGGATAGATTTAAAAAAAAAAACTTTTCTTACCAAATGTCAACCTTGCTCGATCATAATAATATGAAAAGTAAAAAAAATTTTTTGAATATTCAGTGTTGGTCCCATAGTAAAAGTTGATCAGCACGACTAATCCAACATAGGTTTCGAAAATATGCCATCTCGAAATCAACACCCAATATATTCACAAAAAAAAAAAAAAAATTGCCAAATGGCTAGCATGGAGAGAATGAGTACATACCTACTAGCTCAGAAAAAAATAAAACAAAAAAATCTTTGGTTGCATTCCGTAGTAAAAACTGATTTATTTTACCATCATCACTTAGCGTAATTAAAGTACTTTATCAAAGAAATATCTTCTATTCAGTTTACAACTTAAATAAAATTTCACTTATCCTTATCTGGAGTCTTAATTCTAACGAGCTGAAAAGGCCTGCCACTCAACATGATGTTGCAATTTTCTTAGTTCATAATTATGATTAGTGAAAAATGTTACATAATTTGATATATTCTTTGTAGAGCGCTCAATTATTACTTATATCTTTTTTTTTTTTTTTTTATACCACTTAGGTGGCAAACAAGCATACGGCCCGCCTGATGGTAAGCGGTTACCGTAGCCTATGGACGCTTGCAACACCAGGGGTATCACGCGCGCGTTGCCGACCCTGCAGAAATCTCTTCACACCCCTTTTGAAGAACCCCATGCTGTACTCCATTGGGAAAAAATCTTAGAATATTGGTAATTAAATATAATAATAGAATAGCTGTATAATAAAACAGGACAAGCGCGAATCGGACTCGCAAAGGGAGGGTTCCGTACAATATCTAACTCACTGTGCTATGAAAACAAAACACCTAAAAAGACGCTTGTTGTACGCGCCCCCTTTAATTTTTAATGTTATTTCATTTTTATATATTTGTTGTTATAGCGGCAATAGAAATACATATTCTCTGAAATTTCAGCTGTCTACCTGTTACCGTTCAAGAGAATAGAATTAGTAGGTATTCAGGAAATGGAAAACAAACCCGTAAAAGACAATAATTGAAATAGCAAACAAGATACAGCCCAGTCATAGACAGACGGACGGACGTATAGTGGAGTCTTTGTAATAGGTTCCCGGTTGGCAACCTTCGGGTACGGAACCGATCCGCATTCCCGAGGAATCGTATATTTTCCCTGGATAAAAAGTATCTTATGTTATCCAGAACATATTCTATTAGTGTGCCAAATTTCATCCAAATCCGTTCAGTAGTTTTTGCGTTATACAAACTTTCGTGTTTATAATATTAATAGGATTATCGATGAGAAGGAATTTGTTAACTATTAAAATTATTGGTGTTTCCAGGGCGCCACTTTAGCCCGCAAAACTTCAATTATCATAAATCTAAACAATGGTAATCGAAAAAAAAAACCCATTTTTAGGCAAACTAGAATTTTAGCTCGAAATTCGAATATCGATGCGAGATTAAACCTAGCTAGATAAATGACAATTAAGTAACGCTTTGAAACTGCTCTTTCGTTCACTTCCGTTCCATTAATGCAAAGTCTTTTTTGTGCATTTTTCGACTCCATTGACTGTTTGAATATACGATCAGCCAATTTCAAATGGTGACATCATCGCGGAATGGAAATGTTGGAAAAAATTTTCCTTAATAATCTTCCAAACTAATCTACTTATAATAGAACAGAACAATATGTACGGGACTAGAAAAAAAAATGATGGAACTCCTGGATTTCCATCCAGGTGACTACATAAGAGAGAACTTCCCAAAAATCAACCCTAAGGTAAAAAAAAGGGAATCACGTGTGTGAACCCACGAGGAGAAAAACAAGTACAAAAAGTGGGGAATTCTTCACTATATTCTGATTCCAAACTTATCAAAGCTACCATACATGAAACAAGACTTTCTCAAGCTTCAGGCAAAGAACTAGGACAAAACTGACAGTAGCAGAGCAGATTTTTCTTTCAATTAGAGTGATTCCATGGCTTGTGATAGGCTGCGCTATCATAGCAGATTTTTCCATGGTTGTGTCATGTGACATTAACTAGCTCCCAAGTGTAGCTGCTGGAACAATCCGATAGGATCCAGAGCCTATGTAGTAAGTAAAAGAAATCGATCTGGACGATAAACACGAAAAGGCCTTTAAAAACATTATACTGTTCCATGAGTTGAATAATAAAAAGCGATTAGAATAATATTCCGGCTTATCGTTACACATAGCAAACCTTGGGGCATCTTTGGGTAAGAAAAATATTAAACCGCAGGCATTTCTGTCGTTTTAAATGCGCAGTACGATATCCCATCCGGTGTGATTTGCGTTAATATTGGAAAAATGTAAATTCCTCCTTTGGAATTGCTTTCAGGCCCCTATTCGGAAGGATACATGTTTATGACATCTCGTGCCTCCTTTAAATTGAGTATTTGTCGTACCTTTATACAAAAAAAGAAACCTCAATATCATTTTTGAAGACATATCCATAGACACACCACACGTATGGGTTTGATGACAAAAAAATATTGATTTTCAGTTCTAAGTATGGGGAACCCCCAAAATTTATTGTTTTTTGGTTGAGGTTCACAGAATACATCTACAGAAGACAGACAGACAGACAGGCAGACAGACATGACGAATCTATAAGGGTTCCTTTTTTTGCCATTTGGCTACGGAACCCTAAAAAAACCTAATATATTCCCGAAAATCCTTTCCAAAATCAATGCACAAAAGAATTCCTCGATTGTATCTCCACATTCGTATCACAATCGGACATCACGTCCTCGGAACTGACCGAAATAAAATGTCCATCGTTTATTGGCCAATCACGTGTCGACTTTACATACCAATCGGACAAATTGGACTTTTACTGACGATTAAATAAACATTCAATGCTTTTGCTATTATCCTTTGGAATGTGAATTAAATTCTGGTAACTGTTGAAAAGACAGGTTTTCATTATATCAAATACATACCTATATGAGATATATGACCTTTGAAATGTGGTGTTGGAGGAGAATGGAGAGGATTAGCTGGACGGAGATGGTGACGAATGAGGAAGTATTGAGTCGAGTAAAAGAGAAAAGGAACATTATGGAGACGATAGAGAATAGGAGGGGAAATATGTTTGGCCACCTTATACGAAACGACGAATTTATCAAAAACATAATAGAAGGAAAGATAGAGGGAAAGCGAGGAAGAGGAAGACCAAGAAAAAGTTACACAGATCAAATGAAAGGCAAAAATAGGCGTCGTGTCATATAAGAAGGTGCAAAATGTGGCTAATGATAGAGCAGAATGGAAGAAGCTACACCGACAAGAGCACAGCTCTTAAATACAGAAGAAGAATGAGATATATTAATGCAAGTTTTATTTGAGACTTGACATTACGTTTCTCGTTCAATAATACTGGCCAATCACAAACATTTAGACATTTTATTTCTCCGCGAGTTTTCTTCGTGATAACTTCGGATTACTACGTCAAAAAGTTATACATTTACTTACCGATACAATGCAGACGAAAGACCTCGCAGGCTTAAATTCTCAGCAGCGAAATCTTTTGTTCGGGCGTAATTAGCTTCGTTGGTTGATAATTAAATATTAATAATGGAATAATAATAGTTGTTTTGGACGTAATGGAAATACGACAAGCTATAATATTGTTATTATATAATCAAACCAGCTTCTGCCCACGGAAATAAATGACATATTTTTCTACAACATAAAACAAAAAAAAAACAACTTCATTCCGCTTCAAGACTGTGCAATAATTAAAAACGCTGAGACACGCATAAATTAATTTTCAATCTTCAGCCTAAACACAAAATTTGAAAATCCTAACTTTGAAACTGACGGACTTTCATACAAACTTTCATCGCCTATTTTACCCTCTTAGGGGCGGAATTTCGAAAAACCCTTTCTTAGTGGATACCTACTCTTCACAAAAAATATACCCTCTAAATTTTATGTCTCTAGGACCAGTGGTTTAGGCTGTGCATTGATATATCAGTCAGTCAGTCAGTCAATCAGTCAGTCAGGACTTTGAATTTTATATATATAGATATAGATATTAGACTCAAAACAAAAGGTATTTTATCTATTATAAAATGTCATGACTGCTGGCTGACGTTTCAAGTAGTTTCAACGCACATACTAGACCGCGCGCGTTCGAATAGAAACCACTAAGAAACCCACTTTCAATGGCAGATAGTTGATGTTATAAGGAGTAACTAAGGCTACTTATATTTAAGAAAAATAATTAGGGTTCCGTACAAAAACCGTCCGTGAAACCGAAAGACAGCTAGTAGAAAATAAACAGTCTGACCCGCTTGACCAAAACAAATTTATCTTACATCACAAAACGTACCGGCATAATAAATTGAAACCTTTACACATGTAATATTTATGGAAGGTCCCCGGATCTGTGGTCCGGTCATAGCACAAGGACCCATATGATATTGTGCCCTACAGAAATGGTTCCGCAATGCGGATCATGAGCAGGGTTACCAAAACTTTTTTTACTTCACAAATTTATATTATAATAATTTTTATATGCCAATAAAATCGGTACAGTAGTACCCACCCAACTAATATGGCTTACCGATGTACCTGCGCAGAAGGTACATTTTCAAAGCGCGGGAAATGCTATTGGTCGGCAGTTGCCGCCATGTGTGCGAGTTTTTTATTCTTAGCTTAAAGTAGTGATCTAAGGTTGATTGTAAGTTTTAAGCTATCTTTTGTTAATCTTCGGCCATACTTTCTTTTCTGTGCGAACGAAGATTCACGATGCGCCTTATCAGTTGGGTACTACTGTAGTTTGCTATTATTTTTGTAGAAAAAATTGGACTATACTGGGTGGAGATTTCGAGATGGCATATTTTCGAAACCTATGTTGGGTTAGTCATGCTGAACAACTTTTACTATAGGACATGTATGGGACCAACACTGAATTCTCAACAGTTTTTTTTTTTTTTGAGAAATCTCTATTGGTCTGAAATTATGCCATCTCGAAATATCCACCTGTTATAGTTAGATACAATATTATATAGTTGGGTTGACAACCCTAATCTTGAGTGTCTTCACTGATCCCTTGGGACCTCGCATTCGTGTACTTTATGAAGTTCTCAGTTTTATGTATTACATGCTTTTCCTCATCTCCACCTATATCGACGGGTTATTTTATTATTTGTCAGTGGAATGATAAGCAGGAGGGCGGCGTGTTGCAAGCATTCATGTGGGTACAGTAGTACCCAACTGATAAGCCGCATCGTGAATCTTCGTTCGCACAGAAAATAAAGTATGGCCCGAAGATTATCGAAAGATAGCTTAAAACTTACAATCAACTTTAGATCACTACTATAAAAGGTTCATAATACACTGCAGCTGTTAGTTCCGTCTCACTGGCAAGTCCCCCCTCCGCACACATGGCGGCAGCTGCCGACCAATATTATATTAATTTAAGAAACATTTCCCGCGTTTTGAAAATGTATCTTCTGTGCAGGTACATCGGTAAGCCATATTAGTTGGGTACTACTGTACTTCCCAAGTCAAGCTGCTCTTTGAAATTCTTTTTTTGTAATAAGCAATGTAAGACTGTTTTTTATCCCAAATAAATAAAATAAAATAAAAATATCCAGACCGTTTTTAAAATGATTTTAAGCTTTACATGAAGGTGCTCTCTACCCTACCAGCTTGAAAAAATATCTCCTTCAGTGTAATTTGAAGCGCAATTGAAATAACTTGAGGAGTTTCTTTGATAATTCTGGAGAGCTATAGCTGTCGAGCGAAATTGGAGCTACGTCACCTCGAAACGAAGGCGACGCGAAAATGTCAAGTCGCACATAAAGATTTAGCATTTTCATTGAAAAAATGTCTTCTTTTAAGGGTTATTTTTGTATAAAGTAGTATTACTAACAAGCAACAAGCATACGAACCTCATAGTAAGCGAATACCGTAGCTATAATTAATTACCGCTATACCGTAGCGATTTCGCTAATAAAATTCTGTTTTTGTTGTGTTTGTTATTGTCAGGAGAAGGTTCTTAGATTAAAAAACTTTTAGAAAATTGAAGAAAACTTAACGACAATATAAACCTTAGCAGGGTAGGGTAGGGTAGGGTAGCTAAGGGGGTAAAGAAGGGGGCGCAGGTGAAACCGCGGGCGGAAAGCTAGTAGTAGATAAGTCGGAGGTCGCAGTAAATTGCGGTAGTAGATAATGTAACCTTACTCTAATTGAATGTAGGCGCAACAAAAAAAAAATTATGTTAGCATTAACATTATATTATTTAATTTCATACCATTGAATATTTAATAATGATTATTTATTATGAATGTTTAAAACGGTTTATTTTGATATTGTGTATTTGAATATCGAGGAATGGCAACACCAGAAAAATATAATCGTAACAATGGCGGCCATTGGAGAAAGTGCTTTAATTCATTTTGTGGTAATTACCAAGTTTACCAACGGTGTAAATACAGATTTAGCTTGTTTAAGCCAACTTCTTTTCAGTAAATAAGGGATGGTTAATTAGAAGAAGACGTTTTTTGTATTTAATTTTAAATTTTAATTCATTTTTATTATTTGTTGTTATAGTGGCAATAGAAATACACCCGTATTCTGTGGAAATTTCAATTGTCTACCTATTACGGTTCATGAGATACAGCCCAATGACAGACATGTAACATGTGTTAAAAAAGAAACAAGGTAGTTTTTTTAGTACGTATTGGGGAGGGTGAATGTTCGGTAACGCGTGAGTGATGCCGCGTGTGTTCCAAGCGTCCATATAGCTAAGGTAACCGCTTACCATCAGGCGGGCCTTACGCTTGTATACGGACTTGCGTTTGACCAAAATCTCATCCACAAAATATTTTTAATTTTACTTTCCATAATGATATCTCTCAATTAATGAAATAAAATCCCCCTAGTGCAATAAATTCAAAATAATCAACATGCTATAAAAACATATCTCAACGAAAACTTCCGGGAGTTTGTTTCATACAAACGTACTCCTCAGTTTACTCTCTGGATAATGACACTAGAGCAATGATTATTCTACCATGCAATCTGTAGGTACCATGGATGTCCCTAAGTTGTGTTTTTCTCCATAAAATAATTACTATAAGAAATAGGAGCCTTCTAAAATCACAAAAACTTACAATTTTTAACGCCCTTATCAGACGTCGAGTGAACAAATTTGACGAATATAAAACAACAAAGGAAAACCGACAGACATCGCCAAAGCCCTTCTTATTATGAATCATGTTTTTTTTTTTAAACGATCCATTAGTGTAGGAGAAAACCGGGGATTACGAAATAGCGATTTCGTCTAATTTAAATAGGTATAATCGGTCCAAGCTTTAGTTGTCTCTATCGCCCTCGGGCGGGATAGCTCGGCACAGCGCGACAGCAATAGATATGTTAAAAACCTATTTTTCAAATTTCTTGCAGCCATCCTTTCCTCTTAACAATAAAGAAGGACAAACTAACGCACTGAAGTATCGGGGACCAAGGACCCGCAATGCGGCACTTCCAGTGCGGGTCCAGTGGCGGGTAGCTGAAACAAAACTTTATTATCACACTTTACGATATACTTTAGCTTAATCGTTATACTGAGACGATAGGATGTTTTGAGGATGTGTAAATGGTCAGGAGAAATTGGACGCGTTGCATTTGGGTTCCATAGGAAAGAATGAATTTTGTTAATCGACTTCTACAGAACGGAGAATATCAATTCGACACGTATGTATGTTATACTAGCAGACTCCCGCGGTTTCACTCGCGTAATAATTTTGTTGCGCGGAACACTAATTATTTTTCAAAACCGGCACCTGAAAAGACAGACAAAAATGTTGAAAAACTCAATCTACGGAAGTTTTGTCAAAGGGAAAACATCTCAAAACCTTGGTCAAATTCTAGTACATACATGTAAGAAAAACTAAAAGCTACGAAATATCAAAGTTATTTAAAAAAAAAATATCGACTTCAAAACACACTAAAAAGGATGAAATAACTCTAATCTGATACTGATTTGAAGTCAGCGAAATATTTTCAGTTGAATACGTCGTAGCTGAAATATCCTTCCGAACCGTTATAGTATTAGGAGTCAGCGAAAGTCTATTTGAATAAAATGATTTTGAATTTGAAATCTCAACCTGTGGCATGACAAAATATTATAAACCACGCCAACCAAATTGCTTTTTTTAAATAATAAACCAACCTTCTCGAGTCTCTTCCGGTCTGCCATCCAAACCAAAATCACTAACTTTATTCTATTAAGAGACATCGTTACTGAACCGAACCGGATCAAACCGGCTTAAAGTCGATTAAACTTTTTCCATTAAAACCGGTTGCCGGTCCGGTACTACATTAATCTATGTTAGTTGTCATTGTTCTATACATCACCGCATACATGTTGATGGGGACATTTATATAATGATAATATAAAATTCAAAGTCCTGACTGACTGATTGACAGACTGACTGACTGATTAACTGATTGACTGACTGACTGATACATCAACGCACAGCGTAAACCGCTGGTCCTAGAGACATAAAATTTAGAGGGTATATTCTTTGTGAAGACTAAGAAAGGGTTTTTTCGAAATTCCACTCCTAAGCGGGTAAAATGGGGGTTGGTATGAAAGTCCGTCAGTTTCGAAGTTAGAGTCTTCAAATTTTGTGTTTAGGCTGAATATTGAAAATTAATTTATACGTGTCCTAGCGTTTTTAATATGGAGTAATTTTGTTTTCTTTTCTTTTATTTTTATCGTTATCGTTTTTCTTATTTTAATTTCTTTGTTTTCTCATGTAAAATGTTTAATTCAAACTGTAACTAGACCCTACCAAGAGGGGGAGCCAGGAGACTCATAGCACAGGGAAACCTAGTTTGAGCTCCTGTCTCCCACAGTTAAAAGTACTTACCTGTTATAATTTTAAAATTTGTTCTTTTATCTATATGTGGGAGAAAATAAATGATTATTATTATTTTTGTAGAAAAATATGTCATTTGTTTCCTGTAGACCAAGCGGGCGAAGCCGCGAGCAGAAGCTAGTATTCGTATATGTTTGAGTTTGACAGATACCTATTCGCGCGAGTTTTTTTATATTTTTTTTATTCAGTGACAATGAGTAATGGTGGCGGATAGTGGTAATGGTCACTCAGGGTTCGGTTGGACAGTGGATATTTCATGTTTTTATTTTAAGCTTTTGTTTTTTTTTTTGCAAAAAAATCTTGACTTTTAAAGATGGCGGACAGTTAGTGGATACCTGAAAGGTCTTTTCCATAAATTGTACATTTTTTTTTTTTTTTTTTTTTTATACCACTTAGGTGGCAAACAAGCATACGGCCCGCCTGATGGTAAGCGGTTACCGTAGCCTATGGACGCTTGCAACACCTGGGGCATCACGCGCGCGTTGCCGACCCTGCAGAAATCTCTTCACACCCCTTTTGAAGAACCCCATGCTGTACTCCATTGGGAAAACCACGGCGGGGAGCTCATTCCACAGTCTGAGCGTCCGCGGAAGGAAGCTCCTTTGAGCCCGCACAGTACGAAACAATTCAGGTTTCAATATGTGAGGATGGACTCCCCGTCGATGGCGAGAGTTGCGATGGTAGAAAGTAGCCGTGGGCATCATCTTAAACAATTCTTCAGAACACCGTCCGTTGTACAAGCGGTAGAACACACATAAGGAGGCAAAGTCTCTCCTCAGACTGAGGGGCTCTAAACCGCTTGTGAGCTCGGGATCGTCGATAATTCTTATGGCACGTCGTTGAACCGAGTCTAAAGGATCAAGCTGGTATCCAGGTGCCCCCGCCCATAGATGACAGCAGTACTCCATATGAGGCCGGACTTGCGACTTGTAAAGTTGCAGCCTTTGCCCCGATGTGAAGTACTGCCTCGCTCTGTTGAGCACTCCGAGCTTTTTGGATGCCAGCTTAACCTTGCCTTCTAAGTGACTTCGGAACAAAACGTCGCTAGAAATGTCGACGCCGAGGATCCCGATGCTTTTGCTGATGTTCAAGGACGTGTTCTGGAACTGTGGAGCCACAGCAAATGGGGTTTTCTTAGCGGTGAACGCGCAGGCTTGAGTCTTGGTGGGGTTGAAATGGACTAGGTTTAGTCGACCCCAATCGGAGACACTAGTTAGTGTACTCTCGATTTCAGACACCAGCCGTTCGCGGCTTTCCTCAACCTCGGAACGAGGGATATTTGCACGGCCCGTATAATGGGCGTCCCCTGTACTGTCGTCCGCATAGCAATGAATGCCGTCAATAGACAGCATATCATTGATATGCAGTAGGAACAGTGTTGGGGACAGCACAGAGCCTTGCGGAACGCCAGCATTTATGTCCATGCTATCGGAGCAGCTACCGTCGACGACGGCTCTTATGCATCTGCTGGACAGAAAGCTGGCAATCCATTTGCACAATCCCTCGGGAAGCCCGTATGATGGTAACTTCGTTAGAAGACCCCTGTGCCAGACCCGATCGAACGCCTTCGCCACATCTAGGCTCACTGCCAATGCCTCACCTTGACTCTCGATGGCGAGTGACCAACGGTGCGTGAGATACACAAGGAGGTCACCAGCTGAGCGACTGTGGCGAAAGCCATACTGTCGGTCGCTCAACAAATCGTGATCCTCCAGGTATCTCAAAAGCTGCGTGTTGATCACTCGCTCCATGACTTTGGAGAGAAGGGAGGTGATGGCGATAGGCCTGTAATTCGTCGGGTCTGATCTGTCACCCTTTTTGGGCACTGGGTGCACATGGGCAGTCTTCCATGAAGACGGGACTTCCTTTTTGGTGTAGGAAAGCGCGAAAAGACGCGTCAGTACTGGACACAACTCAGGAGCACACCGCTTCAGCACCACTGCCGGTATGCCGTCTGGCCCACTCGACTTATGGATGTCCAGAGAAAGCAATTCCCGCCGGACCTCCCGTTGGGTAATGCTTATCTCCGGCATGGAGCTGTCACACCGCGGAATGGTAGGCGGTGTAGCGCCCATATCATCCAAAGTCGAGTTCGAGGCAAAGATAGAGCCTAAAAGGTCAGCCTTCTCTTTAGCACTATGGGCCAAGTTTCCGTCCGGCTTACGTAGTGGTGGCAAGGACGACTGGCAAAAGTTTCCCTCAGCAGCTTTGGCAAGAGACCAGAAAGCGCGACTCCCAGAGGGAAGGCTAGTCAGCCTCTCACCAAACCTGCCGACGAAATCGTACTTAGCCCTGGCAATCATACGCTTACTGAACCTCGAGGCAGCGTTAAATTTGCGTTTCGCATCAGAGATGTTAGGGTCCTGATTAGTTTGGGCCGTGGTCCAAGTCTCATACAAGGTCTGCTTATTTTGTCTAGCATCCTTGCAGGGCCGATTAAACCACGGTCGCTTTTTCACCCCTGCAGCCACTAGCGGGTTTGGGATATAACATTCCATTCCCGCCAGTATCGCCTCAGCGACGGCAGCTGCACAGGTGTCAGGATCATCTGATGCGAAGCAGAGCTGCCTCCACGGGTACGATGCGAAGAATTCACGCAATCCATCCCAGTCTGCCGACTTATAGTGCCACACGCGTCGACGCCCGGGTGACCGGATCAAATTGGTCGACGCACAAGGCACATGTGTCCGGACGAGACAGTGGTCCGATGAGCCGAGTGGCGCATCCACTATCACTGTATATCTGTCCGGTCGCGTAGTCAGCAGAAGGTCCAGTAAGGAACTAGTATGGCTCTCAATATCTGGGATTCTCGTAGGAGAAACAACCAGTTGTGAGAAGCCATAGGCCAGGGCAAAGTCGTGAGCAGTCCTACCCGCGAAGTCAGTGGATCGAGAACTAAGCCACTCAACGTGGTGAGCGTTGAAGTCTCCTAATATCACTAACTCCGCGGAGGGGTACTGCTCCAGTACTTTGTCAGTCGTCAATTGCAGGTGCTCAAATAACCGGATTGTGTCCGCGTCACCGCTGTGGGACCTGTAAAGGCACGCGTAAACTTTGGTGTGGCCACCGTGATCTACGCGCGCCCACAAAATCGACAGGTCCCGGTCTTCTAGGCCATGGAGACGGCGACAGCAAATATCCTCCCTGACGTACATACATACCCCGGCACGGCGCACAAAGTTGTGCTCCAGCTTGTACCCGGGGTAGTGTAGATACGATGTATCATCAGGGCAGGATATTTGTGTCTCCGTGAGAAATAGCAGAGTCGGCTTTGCAGTCTCTAGATGTTGGTGGACTGCATTGATGTTCGAATGAAGACCCCTGATATTGCAAAAGTCCATAGATAATATGGACGGGGAAGCCGCTGAGTTACTCTTTCTTTTATTTCTTCTGGCCATTATTTTAAAAGGAGTTTAAGAGATTTTTGAGAGGAGTCGCTATGCCGGCAGTGGAAGGGACAAAGCACAGTGTCACTCCGACAGAATGCTGCTCAGGTGATACAGTTTGTTGGTGCGGCAGCTGGAAGGGCCCCCGGTCCCCCCCTGATACAGTCGGCCGGGTCCACTCCGGTCTCCTCCTCCGGCACGACCAACTGCACCAAGGATTATGCGCGAGGCGGCGGGTCAGCCTCCCAGGGCGGAGATTATGTGATCCCTGGGTTCGGGACCCCTACAACCTGCGGGCGGCCAGCGGGCAGCCGTTTCACCGGGTCTCCCTAACCGCCGCAACATCACGCCGTGCCTGCACAGCCCTACGTCGGTACCACACCGCTGGTCCACACCCTGCCAGCATAGCACCTCCTCATGGAGCTCTGGCGACCTTACTCACCGCAGGAACACAACACCACTTTAAAGAGGTGTTATTTGGCTGCGGTATTCTGTAAGGTGGAGGTACTTCCCCAGTCGAGCTGCTCTTTGAGCGAATAAACGCTATGCTCTACCTCTCTCAGAACGAACATAATATCGACGTCTGAATAACTTGGTAGAGATACTTATTCAGTTTAGCTGATGCATTGGGGGTTACTTGCTACCCTTTGTTTAATGTTTAATTTAAACAGTCATCAAATTGTCTCTACTTAATTTGAGATCTGTATGTTAAGAAATATCGCATGTAAATAAATATGAATAAAAATCGCGTGTGATCATCCCAATTTGCTTCAAAATTCAAAATTTAAAAAATCAATATACCTTCGCAGGCACTTATGAAAAGTCTGACTCTAATACGCTAATACCGGTTCGGAAGGCTGCGTTTGCTGAGAAGAGCCGGCAGCAATAATCTCAGCAATTACTCTCTTCAAAACAAGCTTGGATTCACTACACATATGGGTACATTCTAATGTCACTGACAACTACAAAGTAATCTCAATTATTATTTAATAAGTAAACGCAGACCAGCTCCCGCAAGCAGCACTACATCTGTTCACAAATATTGCGCCTTCCTCGCCATATTGGAGGGAAATTGGCGACCCAATAAATGAAAATACTAACTCAAATTGAGAACGACCGCATATCACTGACACGGTGTATGTTAATTGCCGGCCGTGACATGCCGTGGCGGTATCTGACGTGTGGGGACACGTTCTACATCCTACTACCTACCTATTTATTTTGCCGTGATTATTTGCTAACGTGGCGGTGTCGTGGTGACCATGTCGTGCCTAAGGCCTGTATTCGTAAGGGGGAGTCCATAAATTACGTGAGTCGATTTTGGCGATTTTTTTACCCATCCTCCCCCCATGGTGAGATGTCGACAGATTTTACTAGACCCCCTACTAGGTATTAAAAATCTCACGTGAGATTTGTGGTTAGGAGGACTCACTAATCTCACGTGGGATTTTAATACCCATGCGTATTTTTTGCGTAAATACGTCAATCATTACTTGGTTGCGTTGGATTTTTTAAAAACAAAAATCTTTTACCCATATTGTTTTTATTTTTTCAGAACGTAGTCTAGAATCACAGTGAAAATTTCGAACAATAAAATACTTAAAAGGGAGCTACAAAAAATCGAAAATATAAACTGTTTCTTGCGGAAAAAAATTACGTGATATTTGCCGAAAGGTTTTCCCCCGCGTGAGATTGGGTGAGATTCGGCGCGACCCCCTCCCCCCTCTAAACGACTCACGTAATTTATGGACGCCCCCTAACGATAATCAAAACGTAAGTCTCAAGCACGGAAAAGAAATCAAGACTAGATTGTGTTAATCGAAAATAAACATTATGTGAAAGGTTCTAAATTAAATTGTTTTAAATCTCGACTCAAACCTTTACTTGAGCTTTGTTTCATGTTCTAAAATATGGACCTTAGTGTCATGCACCCTTATAATTTTGTATTTATAAGTCTCCTAAAGTTAGTCATAAGTAAAAAGCTATTCTCCTGGGAAAAGATAGTTATTCTTCAGGACATGCAGGCATGTTCGTGCACACAAATGTCCTGGGCCTGGGTGGGAATCAAACCCACGATCTGCATCGTGATAAGTAGGGGATTTACCAACCAATCCAACTGGCCCGCCCAAATAAATTGATTTGTGAAAATATACTGTGAAGTTCCGACGGTAAATTGAAATAAATTTCAGCATTTTCAGTGGAAAATTAAATCTAAATGAAAGTTTTTGATGAAAATAAGCAATTTTACCATGTACTCCTGAAAATGAGAGTAGTTTTAGTAATTTAGTTCTCTTCTAGTTCGTAAATCGTAATTACTTGGCTATGTAACAAAGTGAGAACGGAGTTTAAGCTCGAAATGTTATTATCGCGAATTTTATGGCCACACAATTTTAACACAGATAAACTACTTCATTGAATTGTGTGTTTGTTCATTTTTAGGGTTTCTGTACCCAAAGGGTGCCAACGAGTTCAACCATTCTGTTACTAAGCCGCTGTCCGTCCGTATGTCAGTAGGCTGTATCTCGTGAACCGTAATAGGTAGACAGTAGACAGTAGTAATTTTCACAGAATGTCAAATCAAAATCGAATAATTTATTTTTATAAATAAAAAATTACGAAAATAATCTTATATATAAAATTCTCGTGTCACAATGTTAGTTACCTTACTCCTCCGAAACGGCTTTACTGATTTTTACCAAATTTTATATGCATATTCAGTAGGTCTGAGAATCGGCTACTATCTATTTTTCTTACCCCTAAGTGATAAGGGTTGGCACCACGCGAACGAAGTCGCGCCGGTCAGCTAGTAATATAAGTAAACAATAAAACTGTATCGCGGGCGACCTCAAACATTTAACTATATAATAATATGGGGAAGTTATACATTTCTAACAAATTACAAGAATAATTAATCAATCAACAAACAATTTATAATAATATGTAAGTATCAAAGTAAATATATAAAATGCGGAATTGCTAATATCAAATAAATAAAAATAATAGATTGAAAAATGTAAGTTACGGAACCCTTCGTGTGCGATGTGCGAGTCACTAGGATGTGATGTGATGTGAATCTGACTCGCACTGTGCCGGTTATTTTTTTACTCGAAGATCTTATTTTGTAACTATTAGAAACTAGCTGTCCCCCGCGGTTTCACCCGCGTTCCTGGCATAAAAAGTAACCTATGTCCTTCTCCATACCATAGGCTATCTGAGTCGTAACAAAAAAACTCACTTTCGCATTTATAATATTAGTTAGTATAATGTTCTTTGCTTCATGTGTTCTATCAAAAAACACAGTTTCTAAGATCCATTAACAAAATTAAACAGTAAATAAATTAAATTATTAAAAGAAACAAAAAACCCGACTACGTAAAACAAAAATTAACTGAAAAGAGAAAAACAAGCTCTTTAATCTATAGAATTTGGAATATAACTTGAATGTTATAAGGTCTTGCAGTCGGGGACAAACCAATAACCTAAGTATGTGTTTTTTTTGTAATATTTGTTTATCCCCGACTGCAACAACTTATAACATTCAAGTTATATTCCAAATTCTATAGATTAAAGAGCTTGTTTTTCTCTTTTCAGTTAATTTTTGTTTTACGTAGTCGGGTTTTTTGTTTCTTTTAATAATTTAATTTATTTCAGACTTTTTAGTTTTATATAGAATGAGTTGTAAGTATTAGTAAGTAAATAAGCGGTACGGTAAAGTGACGCTAACAACCATCGCAACTCGTCGTAACCGCTCATAGTACCTATACCTACTGTCCTTGCATTCAACATGGTTTTTTGCAGTTTACGTCAAAATGCTAGCACAAAAGTATTACAATATATACATATATGGAATGGGCTGTTCACAAGCTTTCATTTGATACCCATATTGTTATAATAACGACATTTTTGTTTTTAATACCCCCCCTCTTTTCTTATCCGTAGACGCCACATAAAAATAATATACCCTATGACACTCCCACAGTTCAGACGAATTTAACGATACCCCATATGCTTAAATCCATTAAGCCGTTTAGGCTGCAGAGCGTGCCAAAGAAATAGACATACATACATACATACATACATATATACATACATACATACATACATACAATCGAAAAACATAACCCTCCTTCCGGGTCAGTCGGGTAAAAAGTACTATATTTTGATACTCGCTCTTTTCTAGTGTATCCTTGAGATAAAATGGTGGATATAACGCTGTTATATTGAGCTTTGTCTGGAGATACGAGTATATGCTAGATAGAATATAAACTTTTGCTGAATTTTGGCTAAATCTCTCGCCGCTCTACCGCTAGAGACCTTCTGTCTAATTACATGGGATAAGATAGTCCCGAATATATTTAAAAACTATGTTACTATTTACTAGACTTGGCTTAAACCATCTTATGTAGTAAGACCAGACCAGCTTATGTTTTCCTGGTATAAAAAGTTAATTCCGAAGGTATTATTTTTTATAATGTTGCGGATTTGTATGAAATCTTATCATCAGTAGCTTTGACCTTTATAACAGTCCTTGGGCCTTTAGACTCGGTCCAGGGACACCGGAATTGTTGACGATCCCGAGCTCACAAGCGGTTTAGAGTCCCTCAGTCTGAGGAGAGACTTTGCCTCCTTATGTGTGTTCTACCACTTGTACAACTGAGAGTGTTCTAAGGAATTGTTCGACTTGATGCCCACGGCTACCTTCGACCATCGCAACTCTCGCCATCGACGGGGAATCCATCCACACACATTGAAACCAGAATTGTTTCGAACTGTACGGGCTCAAAAGGAGTTTTCATCCGCGGACGCTCGGACTGTGGAATCAGTTCCACGCCGTGGTTTTCTCAATGGAGTACAACATGGAGGTCCGCAACGCGCGAGAGATACCCCTGGTGTAGCAAGCGTCCATAGGCTACGGTAACTGCTTACCATCAGGTGGGCCGTATGCTTGTTTGCCACCTCAGTAGTATAAAAAAAAAGTCCTCGTACAGTCTACATTAAATAAATAACTTTGATTTTGACACGGTATCAAAATTCCCTCGGTTTTCCGATGAGATATGCTATCATTAGATGCACACTGCAGTCTGAAGCTAGTAGTATCGAATTACTTTATATTGGACCTACCTTCATTAGAGCGAGGACTCCACTCCACGGGTTTCTACCAGACAGTCGCTTTATTATAGTTTTTTGTACACACAATTAGGCGCTTGATTTGGAACAACAGTCCAATTATATAAAAAACAAGTATTTTTTCATTTATTAAATCATAAAAAAATTACAAAGATAGAAAGAAAGCGCCTCAAAGTTCAGGTGTGGGATCTCGAGACGTCACTTTAGAGTAAAACCTGTACCATGAGGTGACGTCACGCTAAACTTCAACACGATATCTTCGTAGCTATTTGTTTGAGTGTTTTAGCTGTGGTTTTAGATCAAATCTGATGAGGAAAACCTTAGCCTGTTGGTAGGATTCTTAGAGAGCAGCTCGACTGGAGAAGTACCTCTATCTTACAGAAGACACACTTACTATCCGCTTTATAAATGAGCAGGGTAGGGTACAAAGTACCTTTCACCACAGAGGCTACATACCGATAGCCGTCTAAGCGTGCCCAGCAAGTATGGGCAATTCACCAACTGCGACTCTTCTTTTTTTTTTTTTTTTTATTTGACCAAAGTCTCACCATGGTAATTGATGATGCGGCCGAAGGTGGTAAGCACACAAAGCCTAGAAAGAACTGGCTCTTAAGTGCAGCTGTTGGAACATACCGATATGTGCTTGGCGACAGATTTTCAACTTGACGGTGGTAGCCAGCCAGTAGGGTACTACAAAGTCCCCTACCACCGTGCTATGGTATCCTCACGATGTTTTCCTTCACCGAAAGCTCAAGCTCATTGTAGGATTAGACATATTAGGGCAGATAGGATTATGTGCCCCGGACAGTACGTGTGGCGGCGACGGCGACCGCAGCTGGTGGCAGTGCCCGGCGCGCGTACCAACCTACTGAAAGAGGCGCCGCTGACGCGCGCTCTTCGCACCCTCAATCTCATTGCTGCGGAAACCGACATATTCCACTGTACTCTGAGTGAATTCACAAGGATAGCAATCCAAATTTTGTGCTACACGGAAATATTATTATAATTTTGAAGTTAGTTCTACACTACTGTATTAGGATATGTAAAAGTGGATGTAAGTAGGTAAATAGATAAATAAATAAATAGATCTCGGGACCTTCGGCTCGGTATCCGACGTCACTAGCACTGAGCTATCATCACCTCAATCAATCGCCTTTAATTCTTCTTGTACTTCTTAGTGAAGAGTGGTGGCGCATAGCATTTATTCGCTCAAGGAGAAGCTCGACTGGGAAAGTACCACCTTACAGAAAACCGCAGCCAAAAAAACTTTATGTTGTGTTCTGTGCGTGAGTAAGGTCGCCAGTACCCCGAGACGCTTACTAATTGTGTTTGCGTTAACTATAAATTTGTATGGGCGAAATTAGTACCATGAGTATTCCGCTAGAGGCGCTGTGCCAATTCCTATAGGGAAGTGTCGTAAACGCAAACGCATTAGTAAGCAGTTTTGAGAGAGGTAGAGCATAGCGTTTATTCGCTCAAAGAGCAGCTCGACTGGGGAAGTACCACCTTACAGAATACCGCAGCCAAATAACTTTATGTTGTGTAAAGTTGTGTTCCTGTGCGTGTAAGGTCGCCAGAGCTCATAGGGGAGGGGGGAAAGGTCGGTAACGCGTGATAGATGCTTCGTGTGTTGCAAGCGTCCATATGGCTACGGTAACCGCAGCCATCAACCGTATAAAAAAAAAAAAAAAAACATTTACAAACGTCAATTCTTTACACTCGGAATACTGAGCTCATCGGTGAGGGTAGAAGGGCCGACAACACTAATAACTTTGACCAAGTTGCCAGTCTCTCCTCAACAAATATAAACTATTTCTTCCACATCAATTATTGGCTTTTAGAGCAATATGGCGTACCCATTACCACTTCAGCTAATAGCTTTAAGCTGCGAAAGCTTCTCTTGTGTAGCTAACATAAAAGTTTAACGTCTGTAACAGGGTTACTGTTATTTCTTTATATTGGATTTGTTCAGGTATTACTGTGAAGTTTAGCGACGAGCTACGCTTGCAGCTAGGGTTGTCAACGATCAGTTTTTTGCTATTTATTGGATTCTATATGATAATAGCATATGAATATGAAAAATATTTTTTTGTAAATAAATTCTTTTTGGTTTGCAGAATGTGTTACGTACTGTTATATGCTATAGCTGTTTGCCACGGTTTTACCCGCGTTCCCGGGACATAATGTAACTTATAATACTCGGGGATAACACAATGTAGCAGAATTATCACTTTTTCCCAAATAAAATAAAATAATATAACTTTTTATTAGTGAAAGAATCTGTCGAATTTCGACTGGTAATTCCGGAGATTAGCCCGTTTAACCAAACAAAAATACACTTCCACTTTATTATATTATTATTAAAGTATATAGTATAGATTATGTCTAGATGTATTTACTGCATACTAATGATTTTGCTTTGTTGATTTTTCTCTGCATCATTGTATGAAATTTTGCTCGTAGCTAATATTATCTCGCTAAACAAATTTTTTAAATAAAAAAAATTAAAAAATCTTGAATGAAATTTTATGAACAGAATCGCGAGGTCTACAGCTCACAGTGCCACTAGCTGTAAAGTTATGTAAAATATCCTTAAAAAAGTACAACTGCAATGAGTTGACTTGTTGTTCCTGGCATTCTATTATTTTCGTATACTAACGGGCGGAACCAACCGCAAACTAATCGGTTAAAAATCCCTGAACAGAATATAAATGAAGAAAAATATCAATTTTTCATCTGATAAAAACTTGTGCCAACCCTATTAAAACAGAAAATTGTGCTGAGGGATTTTATACCAACAAAAAAAAGTACCAAGTCTTCAAAGAAATGTTGTGAGTTTTTATAATTATTAAACGTTCCGACAACTTTTATGTGTTGGAATAGAGTATCCTGCAATAAAATCCTGTTTAGTTTTCCAATAGCATTTTCCAAATTACTTTCGTAGTAGGTACTTACCTAAGTATCGACAATCTCTAGTGGAGTGGAAAAAGTGGATTTGTTAGACCTCAGAGTAGATAAATACTACGTACAACAGAGGGTCAGCGCCCATACTTCAAAAGTTACCACCGTAACTCGCGCAAGTACAGCGCGGGTGGTGAGTCAAAGGTACTATTTGCTAGTCTTGCCACGTATGTCACTACAGCAATGTTAGTTTTGTCAGTAAATGACAACAGATGTCACTTATTATAGAACAGTATTTTAAAGGACGATGGGCACTTTTAATTTTTTCCTAACATTTCCAATTCTATGGTATAAACATTTTTTTATTGTTTGAAGTTTTTAATTTAAAAGGCGTGAAAGTTAAAAAGTTTAAATAATGCTTACCTAATTATATCCTTACCATTTTTTGCCTGGTTGGCTGAATCCTAAAGTATAGGGCATAGCGACAAATGCTGAAAGGAGCCCCAAGGCCGATTTTAATAAAAAATAAAACTGTATACTTGGTACTCGTTGATTTGAAAAAAAAAACTGTATTATTACTCCATCTCATAGTGTCGCTTATAAAGATCTATTTCTGGGAAACAAATAATTTCTGTGGAAAATTAATGGAAACATCTATTTATTAAGAAACCACTACATACATCTAGTCTGGTCGCAGTACTACAAGCTCTGGAAAGACTTGAAACAGCTACCTAAGAAACCACTATTTTATTTTTGTTATATTTATTAAACTTTAATCAAATGTTTGAATTGACGCTGTATAGTTTACAAAATATGTTTTGGAAAACATATTTTGTAAACAATACAGGTTGCCCGCGATACAGGATTATCCTAGTGCGGGGACCATTGTTTAATTATCTGTGTAATTTTTTACTTTTTAAAATAAATTATTTGATTTGATTTGATTTGATTTGACGCCCATTGTTTTTAATAGGTCAAGATAGCAATTTCTTAATCTTCTATATGTTTTGAAAATCACTTTAATACCGAGCAAGCGAAGAGTCTCCGTTTCAGCTTGGACAAAAATGCTTTCGTATGTATGTCCAGATAACCGGCTGTTCTCCACTACAGGTCAAATTACTCATCCGATTCTCCATAAATTTTGTGAGCAGGGTCGGTGATTTACGAATGGCTTTAATCCTTTTGACCACAAAAGACTTAATAATTGTTCTTATTTGATATTTTGTTGAATAAATGAAACCACTATACGTTTTCCTGCACTAGCTAGATACAGACTTAAGCCCATAAAAACAAATGAAATACAATTGGTACGAAACTGCCCATTGTACTTTTAAAAATAATCGTTGTAGATTTCAAAATATTTAGACTATATTTATTTACCGTTGAAGTCTCTGCTTATTAGAAACAGGTTAATATTAGATTTACTTTATTATTATTTGATTGTTTCGGTCCTAGACGATAAAAAGAAATAAAAATAATCGACGGTAAGGCCATCTATGTAAGGTCGAAAGATTTAAATAAAATTAAATAAATTGCAAATATTGAAAATACGAGTTTAAAAAAATAATTAAATTAAATAATTATTATCAAATTGTATTCCTTTGCAATAAATCTCAATAAAAAGTGATTTAATAGCGTTTTGACTAAGAATTAATTTTCAATCCGTCCATACGATGTCTGTAGCGACATCTTTACGTGTGAATTCTACACTAATTATAAAATGTATGTGATTGACCAGACATGGTTAGACTAACCTTTTCTTATCTTTTCATATCCATTAGTACGAAAGTAGTTTTTTTTTACAAAAAATTATCTAAAATGTTTTAAATATTTCTTTTCATATCGTTACGTGCTGTGCTGCGGATTTAATAATTATAAGAATATATATACCTGGGTTAATTAAGAGCACTTATAAATACATCACATTAGGATAAAGCGCTTTTTAAGTCATCTAATAATATCTTCTGTGAAAATTTTATAATTTAAAATATAAGATGTTTATAAGTACAGTTAATTTTCTAATAATTAAAAAAAATCTTCTAAAGACTGGGTAACTTTCTACCTATCTTTACAATTTCGAACTTATATTGTATCGCCGTCTAGTTAGCTGGGCGGTTACCATAACTTTCTACCATCATGAAGTCATGAAGTCGAAGCCGTTTGGAGATAGGAATCAAGAATAATATAAATTAAATCAGAACCAAAGTCACATGTGGATTTACCAACGCCATCTACACTCTTTTAGTGAAACCAATATGACGCTTCCGTGGCGTCAGTGGTTGAAATTTTCCCTATAGAAATGCTTTTGCTACCCTCTACTAGATGGCGCTAAAAGTATAAAGAGGTTCATATCCAAGCAAAGCGCATGTAGTTACAAAAACTGCTTACAGGTGGCGCTTTGGCCCAACGTAACTGTTTATCATCAAATATGTAGGGTATATTAGTTGTACAGGGGGTTCTAGGAATGGCAGCTACGGCTTCTGTGGCCACTAGTTGGCGCCACTAGCGAGTAAGTTCCTATCGCTGTCGTTGAAGAAGTATTTTAGCGCGGCAGGGCCAATATAATTGATAATAACCTAATAAATAAGATATTGATTAAGCCTCAGTGTACCGCAGTCTCGTAGTAGTGAAAATTCACGGTTAAAACCATCGATATTATTATCTTCTGTCGACCCATTAGTTCTCGCGAGGGACGCGCGTCCTATTATAACAATTGATGTCATTGTTATATTTTTAACCGCGAGCCAATGAGTTAAACAGTTAACGTTCATTACATTTGACATTTCTATGAACCTGCGCTACGCTAGCGCCTCTTGCGGATAGTTCTAGCGCGCTGGCACTTTTATTTATGTAACTCTATGATAACTATGACATCATAGAGTCAAGGTAACGAATCACTCCGTAGGTTTCCAGACAACTCTTTAACCCTTAGATCCTTAATAGGTATTTAGAGACTAAAGGTGCCGGTTCGCAGCCGACCGCAGGCAGCAACAACAGGTGACACTGTCGCCGCGACGCTACTCTTTCTCTTACATTCCTATGTATTTCGGGCAATCAAATCGTTTGTTTACGACAGGAAGGGAAACACCTCTGCTAACTAATTCAAAAATCGTTTATTAAATTTAAGCACTTACAAACATTACAATAGTTCTACCTCGGAGCCTCGATACGGGATCTACTAGGTCCTTATCTCCTACTATTATACGCTTACCATCAGATGGGTCGTACTTACTACCGTAGTATAAAGTACGACCGGTAACCGAAAGTAATTTGAGATGTTGGTTTTTTTGTGATTTCCGCATGGGAGTAACGCGAAATAATGGCTACTTATTTTATACACCACTAGCTGTCCACCGCGGTTTCACCCGCGTTCCCGGGATAAAAAGTAGTTTATGTCCTTTTCCATACCATACGCTATCTGCATGCCAAATTTCATGTTGATCCGTCGTGAAGGCGTAACAAACAAACAAACAAATAAACAAACAAACTCACTTTCGCATGTATAATATTAAGTTAGGAATTAGGATATACAAACAGATTCCACTGCATTTCGCCCTCTTTCCACGATGCGTCAAATATATCTATTATATAAAAATGAATCCCTATTTCCCTTGGTCACGACATCATGCGTGAACGGTTGGACCGATTTCGCTAATTCTTATTTGTTGTGTTTGTTATTGTCAGGAGAAGGTTCTTATGAATGAAAAAAATAAGAAAGTAGGGAAGGGTAGTAGGGTAGTAGGGTAGTAGGGTAGTAGGGTAGTAGGGTAGGGTAGTAGGGTAGGGTAGGGTAAGGTAGGGGTAGTGGGAGGGTAGGGTAGCTTAGGGTATAGGTTAGTAGGACAACACGCGAACGAAGTCGTGCCGGGCGGCTAGATTAATAATAAAACCAAGCAATGTTAACCTTTACGAAAACAATGTAAAATTATCAATCGCTGTGACCTTCATATAGCGCACAAAGGTCAGAGAAGACAGCTGTCGCTTAATTAAACGCCTACACTAATCTCCTGTTCGTAATGTAGAAAAAAACGTAGATGGCCGTTTTTGGGGCAAAGTACCCTTGGTTAAACGGTCTCAGGTCTTAGTAATTTTACGAAATATATAACTCAAAGAAACGCAATGACGTTTGACGTTGACATTTTATTTGAAAACACAGATGTAAATCTAAATAGATAACGTAAGCCCCTTGTCCGAAGTATTCCCATTTGAGCACCGATGTTTTGAGCACCTATTTTTTGTGCACCGATCCTATTATTTAGGATTCATACCAAATTATAACAGTCAGTGTACCTAGGTAATATCAACAACAGTAAGTATATTTTGTTCAGCAATTGACAACCAACCTAACATATTGATCAGTGCTCAAAGCGGAATAGTTTGATGCTCTAAAAATGGGTGTTCTAACGATAATACTAACTTTATAATAAAACTGTAAATTTGTATCGATACGTTTTATTAAACACCACAACACTAGAAGCTACAAAACCGTTGGTGCTCAAAAGGGAATGATTTCGAATAAAAATTTTGTTCCCATTTGAGCACCGATCCAAAATATGGATCGCGTGCTGAAAAGGGAATAGGTTCGGTGCTCGAAAAATCGGTGCGCAAATGGGTATACTTCCCACGTCCGTGTGAAAACCAAGGGAATCACTTTTTCAATCTTGTGCCATTATTGTCACTGTATTACAGGATGGACGGCGGTCCCCAGCCACGATGACCCAGCCAGGCGGAAGATCTTCCCTTTTAAATACAATCCACCATGCACCTCCATAAATAAACATAATGTACCTATATCAAGTAAAAGTGTTTCTTTTTTTCTTTCTACGGGTCCAGGGCCAGTAGACAAGATGGTTATCGACAATCGTCATCGTTAGTAAACGATCAACCTTTGTATGGGATTGACATAAAGAGATTGTTAAAAATCACGTGATATTTCGATTTGAAATGTCAATCCCATACAAAGGTTGATCGTTTACTAACTATGACGATTTTCGACAAACATCTTGTCTAGGGGGGCTGGAATTCAACCTGACACTTTCAAGATTTTGCAAGCACAAAAAAACGCACACTTTGCTTCAGCCACGGAACCCTACACTAAAACAATACCGCACATTGTCGATTCCTTTCCGAGGAACTTGGTCAAAATTTACGCAATTTATTTCAAACTACCATTAAGAACACCTGGAGCAAGCAACGTAGCAACCGCTGTTTGTTAAAAAAAATTCCGGTGATTATGAATGATTTAGATTTACATAAATGAATGGGATATTAGGGTAATTGATTATCTGTGATTAGGGAACATGCTTTACTTGGATAGGGGCTTACATTGAGGTCTCAGGAGGGGGGGGAGGTCGGGTTCTCATGAAATTTAATACCTGGGTAGAAAGAAAAGAAATAAAGAAAAATCATTTATTCTGAAATAACACAACACAAGTATATAAAGCTGCCAAAAGATGTAAAAAAAAGAAACAAACAACAGAGAAAACAAAAACAATAATTTTGTTGTGTGACGTCAGAAATGGACAGCGACTCAGTTGCAAACTGTAAGCCCAGTACACGTACCGGACTACAGCACTGATTTTCAGTCGCTGCCATAAGTGAAGTCACGAACAACTTGATTATAAAAAAAAACAAAGGAAAGGACTACACAATACAATACATAATTACGCAATACAAAATTGATAACATTTTCAAATCATTTACAAACTACAGTACACATAAACGTAAAAATAAGTCTATGGCAGCGTGGGAAAATATTCATACACAACACAAAATATATATTATATAAAATAACTAAAGGTAGACGGTTGAATTTTTCACAGAATGTGTATTATTGTTGCCGGTATGTGCGTGATGCCCCGTGTTGCAAGTAGTTTCCATACGGTTACGGTAACCGCTTACCATAGGCGGACACCGTACGCTTGTTTATTTTTTTATTTTTAATTTGAGACTTAATGCTTTTCGTCTGTATCCATGTTAAGGTATATTTTCTTATTTATTGTTAATTATTTGGATAAACACCAAACATTTAAACCTTGGTGAGTTTCTTGACGGATTCTTCTCATTTTTAAGAGAGGTAGAGCGTAACGTGTATTCGCTCAAAGAGCAACTCGACTGGGGAAGTACCTCCGCCTTACAGAATAACGCAGCAAAATAAGAAATAACTTTGTTGCGTTCCTGCGCATGAGTGCCGGTCGCCAGAGCTCATTGGGTAGGGGGAAGGGTCGGTAACGCGTGAGTGATGCTTTGTGTGTTACAAGCATCCATATGTTTGCGGTAACCGCTTACTATCAGGCGGGCCGTATGCTTATATATACCAACTTTGTGGTATAAAAAATAATTAAGGCCAAGTTTCGAACGGGTGGTAACTTCAGTAAATGTGACCTTCATAAGTGCCCTTTTGGGGCCTAATTTGAATAAATGGCTTTGACTTTGACGTTTATTTTTACATGCACGTTCTCCTTTAATGCAGGTATGAAATAAAGGTTCTCCTATCTACAGAGTACAGACCCAAAATAAAACTCAATTTACGATTGTTGTCTAAATTACTTACTAAAGAAAATAGACGTTTGTAATACGATGGCAGTCAGTTAAAAACCTTTACAATGTAGGTTTTTCTTTGCTTCACGACATACCAACAAATAACGGCTAATGATGTTTGCCTTCATGTCGCTTTTTCTAGACATTTTCTGTTATTAGTCTAGCTTTATGACTGTTAACTTGTAAAAAAGAAGTTTTATTTCTTTCAGAAAAACTACAGCATTATTTGTTCATTTTAACGAGATCAACACTAACCTAAGTCAATTAAATTCGCCGCGAGAGGCGCTAGTGTAGAGTGAGGTCTCTAGAAATGTCAAATGTACTGAACGTTTTCTGTTTGCGAGATTTTCATCGCGAATTTTCACTACCTATTCATGATTGTTGTAAAGATTGTGCAATTTCTTATTGATTATGGCAGACATACCTGCGAATCGATACCAACCACTGTTATAGGCGAGTTTTGTCTTTCGGAAACGTAATTCCTCCTTTTTCTTTCAGCGACTGCGATAGGGCCTTTCTCCCTAGTGGCGCCAACTGGTGGTCAGAGAACACGAGAACCCTCATTATATAGCCTAATGCTTGTATTTAATTGGAGAATTAATTATGTTATGTATTCCTCCTCCTCCTTGCATCGTATACCTCATAGCTGAGGGTCGACCTTTTTGGGTTATCTTTTCACGGACTATTGCACGCCATCTGGATCGATCTTCTGCTGTGTGGATAGCAGCTCACACACTGATTTCCAATGATGCGCGTATTTGATCAGACCAACGCATCGGGCTTCGACCCCTCGGCCTCTTTCCATCCACCTTGCCAGTAAAAAGCAACTTCTCCAGGTTGTCGCCTCTCTTTCTTGCAATGTGGCCGAAGTACTCAAATATACGGCGTAGACAGGTTGTCGAAAGTCTTTGAGAATTTTGACAACTATCCATGGAAATGTTATGTATTAAGAAGGGTTAAAAACTGGACTTTATGCATAATTTCTCGAATATCATGTTCTTATGGTGCGTCCATGCTTGGCGAACCGAGCACGAGCCGAGCCACGAACGAGCACACTCCGAGCACGATTCTCGTAGCGTGGACGGGCTTGCGAGCCTTGAACGAGCATTCGTAGCGTGCTCGACTGCGCTCCGCCCGATTGTCAGTTTTTTCACGAACACAGGGATTCGCATCGCGCTCGTTGTAGGCTCGTTGAAGGTTCATTGAAGTACGTCCACGCTTGAAATCGCGAGCAACCAACGAATCCTGTTCGTCCCATGCTACCCTTACCTTATTGTCAGACAATTTATAAATATGAATCACTATCTATTTATTGCCTTACAATTATGTGTACGATTGACTCTACAGTGAACTCTACGATTGACTCTAAGATTAACCTAGAACTATCTAGTTTCTCAGTTCAATTCTGATCTGCATAAACCAAAAGTACCAGGCTACTATAAACTAGAAGGAGTTGAGCACATTATTCATAATACAGTGCAGAGGTGGTCCACCAGGATATTAATGTTTATAGCGGCAATTGGCCCGGGTCTTAATGAACAGAGTGCACAGGTAAGGACGTTTGAAAATGCAAGTTATAGTTTGGTCTGAATATCTTAATGTTGTACTGTACTATATTTGATTCTCCGGCGTGAAGTACCATGGCTACTAAGTACTAATCCTTAATTATACACATCAAAGACATTTGGAGCTAAAGACGAGTCGACGCTTCATGTTATTGAATGAAGTTCTAATTTTAGAACAGAGTTTCCGAGTATCTTTAATTAATTCGCCGCGATTACTTTCCTTTGAACTGTAGATATTTACGTATTTTCTTTGTTTCAGGTAAGTGCAATATCTCCCTCTGTGTGACGTCAGTAAGTAAATGTGACGTCGAAGGTAAGTTTTTCCATTCTAACTGGATTTATAGATATTACAACTGTATCTCAATTAACTATATTATACCCGGTATCAATAAACAAAAACGAATCGTTTTGCTTACCAATGGTAGGCTTTTTTATTGCCAAACTGGGGCTCTACCGCGTAACTTTGGTGGCAATCGTAACGAACACCATTAATTATTTCATGCAATGACGCGCACGCGGTATGACGCGTCGATGACCATTCGTGGGCCCCGATTGGATGAAATTAATTAATGGTGTTCGTTACGATTACCACCATAGTTACGCGGTAGAGCCCCTGGGCATATAGATCATTTTGTAAGCTAATTTTACCTGTGATAGCTACTTCCATATGGGAGGGTCTGCTATGCAAGCTTTGAGGTGGTAAAGATATAAGAGTCTTAATTTTAATAAATCTTAACCGATAACGGTCCGTAAATTATTGAAACCGGGCATTAGTGGTGTATAACTATATCATTGGTGTAAAAATTGACAGATTTTACGGTTTTGGTAGTCTACTCCAATATGGCGAGGAGGGCGATGGCTGTCACATGCGTCATACTTGTGAATAGGTGCTGCTTGTGGGGGCTGGTCTGCTTAAGTTTGGTAGACTACTGTAGTTATGCCATCGCGCCGGGGCACGCAATTGTAGTCAGTGCGAATAGAATGTAAATTTTATGTAATGAATCTAAGCTTGTTTTGAAAAGAGAAATCGCTGAGTTTATTGCCGGCTCTTCTCAGCAAATGCAACCTTCCGAACCGGTATTATGTATTGGTACTAGAGTATTAGAGTAAGACTTTTCATAAGTGTTTGCGAAGTTCTATTTGAATAAAAAAAAACAATAACGTCAAAAACCATTATGAATTTATTAGACACCGTATAATGGCGCAATGACAATGGAGTTGTAAGGGCGTCGTGTCTGAATGGCATTTTTGATTAAAAATGCATACGTGGACGCTTACGCGGTAGCGATTTGTATAAATCTGTATCCATGAAGGATTCAGTCAACCAATTTTTTTATACTACTAAGTCAGGTGGTAAGCGATTACCGTAGCCCTATGGACGTTTGCAATACCCAGGACATCACTCTTGCGTTACCGAACCTTCCTTCCCTAATGAGTTCTGGCAACCTTACTGACGCGCAGGAACACAACGTAAGTTGGAGGCACAGTATAAGGCTCGAGTGGTGAGCACAGATAAGCAGTAGTGGGGGCAAGCTCGCGCATGTACACTTTTGGTCAAATCACAGTAGCCAAATGACACGCAAGAATCCAATAGACGACGCGCATCGACTGACGAACCAATCGTGTGCTGCTCGGCATTCCGCCAAACAGACCGAAAAATTAACTACTGCGCAGGTGTCAGATTGTGCTCACGACTCATGCCGGTTACTGTACTTCCCCGCCGAGCTACTGTTTGAGCAAAAAAATGCTTCGCTCTAACTTTCTTAATATATAGAAGATGTACAGACACAACAGTTCTACAGTATAGATAGATGTACCACATCTTACCAGATAGATTGACTAGACCGCCTAAATAGTAATCACAGTTGTAATCCTAAAATGTAACGTGCACCCACTGGATACAACTAGTCTATACAAATGCTGAATCACTCAGATTTATGCACACATCAAACATCAACCAGTATTTGTGCATATGGATGCAAGCACTCACTTTTACGATCATCCAAAATGAATCTTCGTGAAGTGCAAACTGCTGCGTTCGGTTTGAAATACTACCTAACTGAGTATATTGTATTATTAAGTACTGACATCCGACAGGGTTTTGTTTGAGGATCTGTCAATCTTGGATACAAAGTATTTTTACTGTTTTTTTTTTATACAACTATGTCGGTAAACAATCATACGGCCCGCCTGATGGTAAGCGTTTACCGTAGCCATATGGACGCTTGCAATACAAGAAGCATCGCTCACGCGTTACCGACCTTTCCCCCTCCTCTATGAGCTCTGGCTACCTTACTCACGCGCAGGAACACAACTTTACACAACATAAAGTTATTTGGCTGCGGTATTCTTTAAGGTGGAGGTACTTACTTACTTACTGTGTCTGTCTTTGATCAGAATCGCATGGGCAATGACGTTGTGCCCAAAGATTAGCACATAAAACTAAGAAGGGAGCTCTCAAGTCCATCTATTGAAATACTACGGCAGGTGCTCGGTGAGACATGTTTATATGAGGGTGGCAACTATATAGGAGAGTACATTCATCGTCATCAGCCTATAATGTCCCACTGGCACACGCCTCCTGTCACAAATGACGGTGAAAGGGAATGGGCAAATACTCGACCACGCATGCCCACTGGCGGTAGGCTAGTGGTCAAAATGCTCTAGTTGAAATACCACTAGGCGGTCACCCATTCAGGTACCAGCCTCATAGGTGGCAGCTTAATTTTGCTGATCGATTAAGGACGGCTAATTATGCCACGAGCGCTTTGTAGAGAGTAGAGTACTAATAAGGAACTCTCATCATCATCATCAGCCTATAATGTCACACTGCTGAGCACAGGTCTCCTTTCACAAATGAGGGTGAAAGGGAATGGGCAGATACTCCACCACGCGTGCCCACTGCAGATTGGTGGAGGTAGGCTAGTGGTCAATTGGAGTGGAATTTTTCAAGCCAGGATATATGACACCAACCAACCACCAACCAACTAAATTGTATTTTTTTTTAACAAAAACGGCATTTAACCCAAAAGCGTTAACATACAATAATAAAATAAACCGCAAGCTTGCGCTTAATGATTGTATCCATTTCGCTTAATACAGCGGGATCATTATATTTAAGCGCTTTATTTGCCAGCTGTACAACCGCTAGGGCGGGCGGGACCTGTGTATGAAGGCGCCAGCCGTCCTGATAAACAGGGTTGCCGTACCGGAAAAAATGATACGTTTTCTGTAACTTTACTGAAATTGTGTAGATAATGGTTTATCAATTTATATTATTAAGAAAAAGCGTAATTTTTATTGCTATATCGACTTATTTCATAGATAGGTACCGCAGAGAGACTTAATATATTTAAATAATTCAAATGTAAGTATACAACTTACTCACGAAAAAGCGTTTAATGCAGAAAAGCGTAATATCCGCCTGAAGGATATTATGTTTTTTTTTTTTTTAAATGCTTTTTAAGCTGTAAAATATACTTGAGAGTTATAATTTTATCAATAATAATAATTAATAGAATTCACGCACTGTGTGTGCGTGTAGTCACAATAAAAGGTCATGTCAATGAGTCAAAAATATTATTACATATTGAAATGGACAAATACGTATTCGAGTAGACGAATACTAGCAGTAATATTTGAAAGGCAGTAGTATCTCAAAGATCTCGGAAATTTTAATCTATACGAGACAGCAGCCTTTATATACTATAACATTGAAAGACTACAAACAGCCCAAGCCGGTGGGTCTAAAAACATGACATTTCGTACAGGACTTCCATAAATAACGTAAATGAGCACTACTAGAAGATTTCCCAAAATGATACCTACCTCTAAGAAGGTAAAATAGCTAACGCGATTGAAACCGTGGGTTGGAAATTGAAAGTCAAGCCATATATTAAATTTAGACCCTAATAGAGCTCTTATAAAGGTCAAAGTTGAGTTACCAAAAGCTAATAATATAAATTTACGTAGGAATATTAGTTTCCTCAATTGAATTGATTATTTCCAATTAATTCCACTGATAAACAATCGATTTTATTATTTAAATATATTTTTAATATAAAAGTTTTCTTCGAATATTTAACGGGAACTTTTTACAGGAAAAACTATATAATATTGAAATTGTTCTGGCAACACTGAAGCTACCCGTTAACCGCCAGTGTGGCGCCCACAGCCTCCAATGGCGGACGTGTATACCCGCCCAACCCAAAATTACGATTATTATTAAAAATAAATAATCAAAAACAAAAATTATAATCTCGGTGTTATTAGTGATGTGTAGTGAACTTTTAGTAGTGTATTAATACATGTTTAGACATTTAAAAATAATTATAAATCAAGTTTTCAGATTAAGTGACGCGTAATAACTGTCCTTATAAGATTAGAAATATATTGGATAAATCAGGTATTGATTCAAAATCAATTTCAGTTCAAACAGAGGTAAAATAACTCAAAAATAATATTATTTGAATGTTGTACTTATGATAAAATATACAGGCTGATATAATAAAGATAACTAACTTAATTAAAGTTGTGCCGAGTAAATAACAGAATCGATATTTGATAACCTAACGTATGTACAATCCGTTACAATGAGATTTATCCATTTAATGTTACAGAATTATGTATCGTCTTGGATACAATAGTTAACTTGCTGCGTTTCTTGCCGGAGTCTTCTCAGTTCAAGTTGTATTTGGAACCGGTGTAGAGTCATTTGTTAACATTCATAAGTGCCCTATAAGGGCCTAATTTGAATAAATGAATTTTGATTTGATTTGATTTGAAACTATTAATATATTATATTATATTATACATTTCAGTGGAAATTTAGTGGTGTATTGCACTTAGTATAACATAACTATGTCCGTAACATATTTGTCACATACAAACGGATAGTTAACTATTACAAGAGGTTTTTCTTTTTTTTTATACCACAAAACAAACAAGCATACGTCCCGCCTGATGGTAAGCAGTTAGCCTATGGACGCTTGCAATACCAGGGGTATCACTCACGTTGCCGACCTGAAGAAACATCTTGACAGCCTTTTTGATGAACCCCATGCTGTACTCCATTGGGAAAACCACGGAGTGGAGCTCATTCCACAGTCCGAACGTCCGCGGAAGAAAACTCCTTTTAGCCCGCACAGTTCGAAACAATTCTGGTTTCAATGTGTAAAGGATAGGTACATAATTCTGTAACATTAAATGGATTAATCTTCAAACTAATTTAAAAAATCCGGCCAAGTGAGAGTCGGACTCGCACACGGAGGGTTCCGTGCACTATTAACTAACTCAACTTTACTATGGAAAAAAGACAAAAAAGTCGTTTCTTGTATGTTGTACGGGCGGCCGGGGACCTCGTGTAAATAAGACGCCGCTTAGGACGAATGCGCGAATCGTGAGATCCCTTTTCCCGTACTTTATTTTATTTGCTGGATTGCCAAGGGCGTCATGAAAAGCCGTATGGTTGGTATATAAACGATTTATTTATTGAATTTTAACACTTCTGTGACAATCTGTCTGAATACAATAATTAACAAACTTTTTAAATTACATAGATGATTTACACAAATATACGTAGACAATGGGTGCCTGATGTTACACTGATATTTTTACTTAGCCGCTACTATGGCATCTGCCTTACTGTTTACCGATGGGGTAACTAACTAGCCGCTACTGTGGCATCTGCCTGACGTTATACTACTTGATGGTAATCTCAACTTGGCATCTGCCTTACTTGGTACTGTCCCGGTACTGTCCTACTACTGTGACATCTGTCTGACTACTACTACTACTATACTTAGTAGATACTTGCTGTCCTGGAATCGATACTAAATGAGAAAAATGTACTGATTATATGCAAAATATAAACGCTGTGTATACGACACACGCGGTGAGCGAGTAACTTTTTTACGAGAGAAAACATATCTTTTTCTTGTCTAATTTAAGTGCATTTAAGTAACCTCTCTATCTTGCATATAGCGCTAACCTTGTCTAAAAGTTCTAGAAGGATCTAATCCAAAAAGTGTAGTCCTGTTACCACATCTCCTAAGGTTCTCCGATACTTTTTGTCTCCCTTTCGCATATATAAGGAAATTTTATTGTTGATATTTATAGTTCCGGGTAAAATCACGTAAATTTCAAAATATGATCAGGGTTTCATTCAGGGCTTGTAGTAAAACTTATTATCTAGGTCTTACGTTAGGTAATGCGAGTTTAAACAGTAAATACATAGTAAGTAGTTGGTGTGCACATATGGTGCTTACGAAACAATTCCAACTAGATTACTATGCCTAATCGAGTGTTTTGTTGACATGTTAACACTTTTTTGTTAACTTAGGTTTCAACATGAATACTAACATTATCGTGTAACAAGTTTTACATTTGTAGAGGGTTATTCACGATTCTAAAAGTACATTGTAAATCTTAGTTCTACCTAGACTTTGTCTAGACTTTTACCTATGTTTAGGGTTCAAGTACTGTTTATTTACTATACAATTTATGTTGATACGTATTCTAAGGGTAATCATTGTACACTCGGGAGTAAACTCTTTAATATTTCTTATTTCTAAACATTTTAATTTTAACAAAATATTACGTAATCATAAAAAATAACAATAAATGTCCTGAACACAACAAGTGTCCCGAACATTCTCCCGCCGTTCTTCGACTACGGTGTCGATGAAGACATTTCCGGTTGAGGGACTACTGGCTCGGTGGGCAGGATGATCAGCTTCTTCGTGGGACGTCGTAGTGTTCCGCTTCGGGTGCGCACGTCGACTGCTCGTACGATGCCATCAGCTCCGGGGTAGATGGCTTCGACGATCCCTCTTGGCCATGTGTTGCGAGGCAGGTTGTCGTCGGCGACTAGTACGACGTCTCCAATTTTGATCTCCGCGCCTCTTCCGTGTGGCTCCCGCCGGTATTGCAAATCGGGGAGGTATTCTTTCACCCATCTTGCCCAAAATCGGTCGGCAAGATGTTGTGAAGCTCGCCAGTGTGTTCTGCCGATGAGGTCCTTTTCGTTGAAGGTGCCTGGTGCCGGAACTCGCGCTGACCCGCCAAGAAGGAAGTGGTTGGGGGTCAGCGTTTCTTCATCCTCAGGATCTGTAGACACGTGCGTAAGGGGACGACTGTTGACTGTGTACTCCGCTTCAACCAATAGAGTTGCGAGTACTTCTTCTGGGGGATGTTGCTCTTGAAGTATCACTGAGAGGGCGGTCTTAACTGATCAGACCAGCCGCTCCCAGGCTCCTCCCATGAACGGAGCTCCTGGCGGAATGAAACGCCAGGATATCATCCTCTTGGTGGCTTCGTCTTCAGTGGCTGCGTCGATGGATTGACGCAGCTCTTTGTCAGCGCCACGCAAATTTGTCCCGTTGTCTGACCAGATTTCTGTAGGACATCCTCTCCGTGCTATCATCCTTCGCAGGGCCATGACCGCAGAGTCCGTCGTCAGGGATGCTGCCAGCTCCAGGTGAACCGCCCGTGTGGTGAGGCAGGTAAATAGTGCCCCATACCTCTTCTGGCGACTACGCCCGACTGTGACTGACATCGGGCCGAAATAGTCGAGACCCGTGTATGTAAAGGGCCTGACGTGGTGAGCCAGTCTGCATGGGGGGTGGTTTCCTGTGGCTGGCTGTGACGGCATATTTCTTCGAATGCGGCATGGTAAACATCGGTGGACCATCATCTTCGTGACTGGACGTAGGCGTAGAATCCAATAGTATTGGCGACATTCGTTTATTGTTGCCTCTACGCCAGCGTGCAGCAGCTGTCTGTGGGTATATTCAATCCACAGCTTCGTTGTTGCGTGATTTCCGTCGAGGACAGGTGGAGACTTCTCGAGGCCGTCAACATTCTTCGTAGCTCCGATGCGAGACCTCAGTAAGATGATTCCGTCGACTAAAGCGACAGATATTGGGCGCAGACGACTGCTGGTAGATACAGCCCTGTTGTTCTTCAAGTCTTCCATCTCCGTAGGGAAGGATTCTTCTTGGCTTGCTCTTACCAGCAGTTTCTCGGCTTCTCTCAGAAGGATGGCGTCCAATGGCACGAATCTTCTTGCTGTTGCATCGGGTTTGGCAACTGTTGGCCTTGGTTTTGACGCCTTCTGTTTGCGTCTCCAATCCGGATCTGCCTCTGTGTTCTTCAGCGTGCGTTTGTAATGTGCACGCTGTTTTGTTCGCCTGCACAGATTGATGAACTGTAAGACTCTAGCTGTAGCGCGGAGATATCGTTCCCACTTGGAAAAACGAGCGCCGTCAGGTACGACGTGGCTCAGTTTCGTTTTCTCGCGCTTCTCGGTGATGTTGAGTGTCTTCTCTTCACCAGTCAGTTCCTTCTGTGTAGGTTTCTCGGTTGGCCAGGTGCTCGGGTCGTCCATGAGGAACTCTGGACCCTGATACCATCGATGCTGGCCATTAAAGTGAAGCGGGACGTCGCGAGTTGCATCGTCTGCGACGTTAAGCTTCGTAGGCACCCAGCGCCATTCGTTCAGCGTACTATGTTCTTCTATAGCCGCGATGCGGTGGGCGACAAACGGTCGGTAGGATCTGGATCCCGTTTTCAGCCAAGTGAGCACCGTCTTACTATCTGACCAGAAAGTCTTGGACTCTGGTTTCCTGGGGTGCTCGTCTATTACAGTGGCTGCCATCCGACTTCCCATTACGGCAGCTTGCAGCTCCAGACGTGGTATCGACGTGAGCTTCAGAGGAGCTACTCTTGACTTCGCGATGATAAGCGATATCTTCACGAGTCCTTCTGGTGTTACTGCTCGCCAATAGAGCGTAGCGGCGTATGCAGTTTCACTTGCGTCAACGAATACGTGCAGTTGAAGTGACGTGGCATTGCTGTAGTTGAGGTAGCAGCGGGGTAGAGCGACTTGTTTTAGGCTCTTCAAGTGACCCATCCAGTCTAGCCATTGGAGTGCTAGGTCGGGGTCCAGGGTTTGATCCCAGTCTGTACCACGGCGCCATACTTCCTGAAGTATCTGCTTTGCTCGTACCGTGACGGGTGATGCCAATCCGAGTGGATCGAAGAGTGACATCACAATCTTGAGTGCTTCTCTCTTTGTCGGGGCTGCGCTGTTGAGGATAGCCGGTGGTATTCTTGCCAGATCCAGATTGAAAGCAAGTTCATCTGATCCCGGCTTCCAGATCAATCCTAGTACCCTTTCAGTTCTGGTACCGTCGCTAAGGTCAATAACCGACTGTGGAGTTGCGTTATCGTCTAATGCTTCTAGGACTTTACTTGAATTGGAAGTCCACTGACGCAACTCGAAGTGACCTTGCTTATGGATGTCGCGTACTTCTGAAGCCGTCTTGACTGCATCTTCAATCGTTTGAAAGCTGTCCAAATAGTCGTCAACATAATGGTTGTTGACAATCGCTGCGGTGGCTTCAGGATGCGTTTCTTTAAATCGCGACGCATTGTGATCTTTAATGTAGATCGCTGTAGATGGGGAACTCGTGGCGCCGAAGATCAGTGACGTCATGCGATATTCTTCGGGTTCTCCATGTCTACGCTTGCCGCGCCATAAGTATCTTAGCGCGTCTCTGTCTTCAGGGCGAATCTTAACTTGCATGAACATTTCAGCTATGTCAGCTGAGACAGCGATGGGGTGTTGCCTGAAACGCATCATGACCCCCGGTAATGACTGCAGCAAATCAGGACCCGTGAGAAGGTGGTCGTTTAGTGAGACCCCCTTTGTTTCTGCTGCAGCATCATGGACTATTCGAATCTTCCCCGGCTTCATAGGGTTCACCACTGCGAAATGTGGTAGGTACCACGTCTTATTAATCGTTTTCGCCAGTGGAGCCGGTTCAGCGTAGCCCTTCTCTATAAGTGCTGTCATCTGTTGTTCATACTTTTCCTTCAGCTCTGGATTTCTATCGATCTTCTTCTCGGTAGTGATAAGCCTCTTCATCGCGTTGTCGTAATTGCATGGCATCGCGATGTTATCATTCTTCCATAGGAGCGCCGTCTGATACTGTCCGTCTTCGGTTCGAGTTGTGCACTCATCGAGTATTTTGAGTGCACGTTGTTCCGGATCAGTCTGCGGCTTCTTAGGTGTAATCGTCAACGCCTCGATCGCAAAGTGATGTTTCAATTGTGCATTCATACTTTCCTCCATTGTAAAGTGATGGACGAAGTCGATGCGTTTTCCCAGCGACCTTGTATGCGCACCATGGAGAACCCAACCAAGCGGAGTGTGTGATGCTATTGGTTGGTTCTTCTTTCCTTTTCGTACCTCTGAGGCTAGAAGTAAATTCCAGTTATCTTGACCGACAAGTATCTTTTGTTTGGCTTCTACAAACTTCAAAGCGTCCTGTATGTCGATCAGATGTTGGCAGTCGTCTAGATCTTCATCGGCGACTGTCTGAGTCGATAGCCTCAGGTTATCAATGGTGCGTGCGTAAATCTTATGTGGCTGGGTTGCACCCTTAATGGTGATTGCGATGCGTTGAGATGTCGAAGCAGGTACTTCTGCTCCTCCTATGGCTTCGATGTGCATTGGTTGGCAGGGTCCATAAGCGCCGACTGTGTTCGCTAAGTCGGCGTCGATCAAAGTCACAGTTGACCCATCATCCAACAACGCATGTGTGTTGACTTCTCCCGCCGGTCCGGAAATCTGTACAGGCAGTACCTTCAAGTACGTCTGCGATTGTACAGGCAGCCAAGTCGACGTAACTTTTTCCGTCTTATCTGTCCTGTCACTCGTATTCCTTTGCTTCTCATAATGGAGCAAGTGGTGGTGTCTATATGGGCATTCGTTGACGCCGCATTTGGGCGGCTTGCAATTATGCGTTTTGTTCCTGTATCTTAAACATCGGAAACAAAGTCGGTGCGTCTTTGCAAGATCCCATCTTTGGTTGATGTCGGCGTCGCGGAATTTATCGCAGTCTGGCGGCGAATGTCCCTCTCGTTCACATATACAGCATCTATATGGCTTCCTGTCAACGTTCGCATTAGCGTTTAGCGTACGTTGAGTGCGCTTGTAAGGATTGCGCGAAGCTGGCTCTGTATGTGAAGTCGAGGGTATGACCTCTACTTGAGCGTAGGGTGCCCATAATTCCACTTCTCTCTCGAGGAATCGGGTGAGTTTGAGCAAGTCTGCTTCCTCTTTGGGCTGCATGGCGGAGAAATCGAACCATCTATATCGAAGTGTCGGTGTTAGCTTATCGATCGTGACCTTCGTCAGCTCTGGATTGTATAAGTACGTAGTCTTATTCAGAGCACGAAGAGTCGCCACTATATTCGTGACCTTGCTTGACAGTATGCAAAGGTCTTTAGATGAATCCGTGAACCGTGGCAGGTTCCTAAGTCGATCCATCTCTGCGAGAGCTATTGAGTCCGGTCTTCCAAAGCGGGACTCCAATATTTTCATCACTTCAGTGGGATTGGCACTATTAATGAGCAGACTCTCAACGGCCTCTTTAGCACGTCCTTTAAGTGCACGGCGTAGTCTGGTCATATTCTCGGTTTCCGAAAAGTCAGTTGCTGACTCGAAGTACGCTGTTCGGAATGACAGCCAATCCTGATGCGCGCCAGTAAAAGCAGGTAATTCGAATCGGTAACGCGACGGCATTGCGCGTTGACCTGCCTTTACAGCAATAGTGATTGCTGACGCTAACTCACTGAAGTCTATTTTCTGTTGCGCAGAATACGGGGTGATTGCAGCTTCTATTCCCGTCGGTATCTGCGCTTCTGGTCTCTGAGGGATTCCTTTATTACCCTGTACAGAGTGTTGAGGGATTCCTTTATTACCCTCATCGTTGTCAACTTTTGACTGCTGTTGAGTCATCTGAGTCTCCGAGGTTGCGCCCAAGAGCACGACTGGATGCGTAGCTACGGATGGATATGGTGCCGCAACAGGTGCGGCGTTACAATTCGGTTCCACCTCTCGGTGCTCTGGCTGGTGATGAGGCTCATTCGAAATAGCAAGCAGGCGCTGACTCTTGTCTAGCCATGTGTCCACCCTCCGGGCAGTGGATTTGATGGACACGGATCCTACGTCGTCACCTTCAGACTCTTCAGATTGGTCTATGACGGCGAGGCTAGCTATTGCTAGCTCAAGTTTCAGTCTTGCTACCTCTTCTTTAGCCAGAGCTATGCGGCGCGCTCGTTGACTCTTTGTTGACTTATTTCCCCTGATGGTGCTGCGTTCGATTCGGTCATCAGGGGCCTGTCTTTGATCGGTTCCGGTTTCCTCTTCGGTAGTAGTAGTCGTAAACCCTGAGGTTAGGGTAGCTTCAGTAGCAGTGGCAGTACGACTCGACGATGGTGCTACTGTAGGGGCAGTACTCCCCGTTGGGGCGGCATCTGTGGCCAGATCGTCTGCAGGTGCTGGCGGCGGTGCGTCGCCATCGCGACTCTGCGATCTGCCTCTTGCGGTAGTTGATCTGGTACCAACCATGGCTGTGGCCGTTCAGTATCTTGGATAATCCGGCTCGAAGGACCAAATGTACGGGCGGCCGGGGACCTCGTGTAAATAAGACGCCGCTTAGGACGAATGCGCGAATCGTGAGATCCCTTTTCCCGTACTTTATTTTATTTGCTGGATTGCCAAGGGCGTCATGAAAAGCCGTATGGTTGGTATATAAACGATTTATTTATTGAATTTTAACACTTCTGTGACAATCTGTCTGAATACAATAATTAACAAACTTTTTAAATTACATAGATGATTTACACAAATATACGTAGACAATGGGTGCCTGATGTTACACTGATATTTTTACTTAGCCGCTACTATGGCATCTGCCTTACTGTTTACCGATGGGGTAACTAACTAGCCGCTACTGTGGCATCTGCCTGACGTTATACTACTTGATGGTAATCTCAACTTGGCATCTGCCTTACTTGGTACTGTCCCGGTACTGTCCTACTACTGTGACATCTGTCTGACTACTACTACTACTATACTTAGTAGATACTTGCTGTCCTGGAATCGATACTAAATGAGAAAAATGTACTGATTATATGCAAAATATAAACGCTGTGTATACGACACACGCGGTGAGCGAGTAACTTTTTTACGAGAGAAAACATATCTTTTTCTTGTCTAATTTAAGTGCATTTAAGTAACCTCTCTATCTTGCATATAGCGCTAACCTTGTCTAAAAGTTCTAGAAGGATCTAATCCAAAAAGTGTAGTCCTGTTACCACATCTCCTAAGGTTCTCCGATACTTTTTGTCTCCCTTTCGCATATATAAGGAAATTTTATTGTTGATATTTATAGTTCCGGGTAAAATCACGTAAATTTCAAAATATGATCAGGGTTTCATTCAGGGCTTGTAGTAAAACTTATTATCTAGGTCTTACGTTAGGTAATGCGAGTTTAAACAGTAAATACATAGTAAGTAGTTGGTGTGCACATATGGTGCTTACGAAACAATTCCAACTAGATTACTATGCCTAATCGAGTGTTTTGTTGACATGTTAACACTTTTTTGTTAACTTAGGTTTCAACATGAATACTAACTTTATCGTGTAACAAGTTTTACATTTGTAGAGGGTTATTCACGATTCTAAAAGTACATTGTAAATCTTAGTTCTACCTAGACTTTGTCTAGACTTTTACCTATGTTTAGGGTTCAAGTACTGTTTATTTACTATACAATTTATGTTGATACGTATTCTAAGGGTAATCATTGTACACTCGGGAGTAAACTCTTTAATATTTCTTATTTCTAAACATTTTAATTTTAACAAAATATTACGTAATCATAAAAAATAACAATAAATGTCCTGAACACAACAAGTGTCCCGAACATATGTCTCCCTTTAATTTTTAATTATATTACATTTTTATTATTTGTTGTTATACCGGCAATAGAATTACATATTCTCTGAAAAGTTCAGCTGTCCACCTATTACCGTTCATATGATACAGCTCACTGACAGACAGACGGACGGATGGACAGCGGAGTCTTAGTAATAGGGTCGCGTTTGGCACCCTTCGGGTACGGAACCCCAAAAATTATAAAAATGTAATAATCCTGGTAGTACGTACGTTTTCCTGTTAAGCCGACATTCTAAAGGGCCGATTTTTCAATGGCTAGAACATGCCCGTTCCCGGGATAAAAAAAAGTCCTCCATACCATAGGCTATCTGCATGCCAAATTTCATGATTATCCGTTGAGTAGTTGAGGCGTGAAGGCGTAAAACAACCAAACTCACTTTTGCATTTATGATATTAAATTAGGATAACGTTTTGTTTTATCTATGTACCCTATAAAGTAAAAAAAAACACTTTGCATGTTCGAAAACTCACTCGCTAGTGGCACTCTAATGGTGCGTCCATGCTACGCGAATCGAGCACGAGCCGAGCCACGAACGAGCCTACAACGAGCACTATGCGAATCCCTTTGTACGTGAAAAAACGGACAATCGCGCTCGTTCGAGGCTCGCAAGCCCGTCCACGCTACGCGAATCGTGCTCGCAGTGTGCTGGTTCGTGGCTCGGTTAGTTTTAAATTACTGAAATTGAATTCCAGAGCAAATCCATATTATTAAATGGATAGAGATTTGAATCTAAATTATACAATACCTTAAAGTACATATTTGAATGGCAATAATAAATGGTATTACCTGAGAATATTTAGATGAGCATTTTGAATTATTGAATGCAACGGTAGTAGTAGTTCAATGCGTAATTATGTTGAACCAGTTTTGGTTCCAATTCATAGAGATTGAATATTCATAGAGTTACTGTACTAGAGTATGTGCCGTGAGCACGTGTATGTGCAACACTGCCTTCTAAATTTGAAACGTACAGCCATCGAACAATTAACCCAAAGAAGCGCAATGACGTTCATTTTGGTTGAAATATATTCCGCCAATTTCCCACCGCCGACAAAGCGCTCTGAGTGGCTAAGTCAAGCACGCATGCACTCTGATTGGCCAAGTCAAAAACACACGATACAGTGATTGGTGCTTACTGTTCAAATTCTGTGACAAATCACTGACGAGTTTCGGAATTTGATTGTTCATTATTACTGCTCTAAAGGGATCTTTCCTCGATGCGTACAGCGCATTCATAGTTGACACGACAAAATACATAATGGTTTTCCCAATGGAGTACATCATGGGGTTCTTCAAAAAGGATGTGAAGAGATTTCTGCAGGGTCGGCAACGCGCGAGTGATAGCCCTGGTGTTGCAACCGTCCATAGGTTACGGTAACCGCTTACCATCAAGCGAGCCGTATGCTTGTTTTCAACCTTAGTAGTTTTAAGCGCTATCACTGTATAATAGAATAGAATATACTTTATTGTGCACACTACATGAAAGAACAAAACATAACATTTAACAAAGAAGAAGAACGTATAAGCATAGCTATACAGAGAGGTAATGCCGCCAGCATTCTGGGCACGCTACCACTTGGCAGCGACCTTGATAGGCTAGCCAATTTATAAGTTTGTTATAATATTATTAATTCTTTTTATTTTTCTTAAGTTTTAGTTTTAGTTATTAGTATTTTATTTTTTAGTTTAAGTTATTTAGTATAGTTTTGTTTTATTATTAGATTATTCCAATAAAGATAATAAGTTGTTAAATTGAGACAAAGAATAAAATGGCGAACACAACATAGGCGGCCTTATCGCTAAAGCGATCTCTTCCAGGCAACCTTTGGGTAATAGGAACGTACTTAGGAAAGAGGTAGAGCATAGCGTTTATTCGCTCAAAGAGCAGCTCGACTGGGGAAGTACCTCCACCTTACAGAATACCGCAGCCAAATAAGTTTATGTTGTGTAAAGTTGTGTTCCTGCGCGTGAGTTAGGTCGCCAGAGCTCATTGGGGAGGGGGGAAAGGTCGGTAACGCGTGAGCGATGCTACGTGTGTTGCAAGCGTCCATATGGCTACGGTAACCGCTTACCATTAGGCGGGCCGTATGCTTGTTTACCGACTTAGTAGTATAAAAAAAAACTTATGTCCCGAATAGAACAACCTAAATATAAATACTATCTATAATTGTCTAACTCTATGGTATCTAAAACACACATGTCGATGGCAGTTTCAGTGTCAAAGCGGTTTATTTAGTGGGTACACTCGCAAGAATCCATCAACTAAATAATTCAACAGTTCTCAAAGTAGTTCGAGAACAATTTCTTAGAATTTTCAGCTTGTAGAGGTTTGCAGGAGGCAGTGTTGTTAAGTATGCGCTCGAGAATTCAGTTTTGAGCGCATAGCATTATAATAGTTAAACATTGTAACCAGTTGTTTAATTTCTGAGTTTGCACGAAGAAAATTGCTTTGAGAAAAGGGAGAGAAAATATATATTTTGGAGATGGTTTTGAAGGTGTTGATGATAAATAATTAAATCACGCCACACATCACAACTATGTTTAGTTCAGTTCAGTTAAAGTTCACTTTTATTGTAGAACGATGAAAGAAATGCGTAAGCGCCGTGAAACACGGTTTTTGCGAGAATAATACTCCTAAAAGCGTTCTGATAGCGCTACGTGTTTCTACTGTCTGCTTAGACGACTTATTATTGTTTCAGCGGTAAAAAGAACTTTAGTTGATTCTAAAAAATGGGACATAACCCTTGCTTATGATAGCTTCTCTATACGTAATAATAATAGCTCAAGATAGCTGTACAGCATAGCGTTTATTCCTTCAAAGAGCAGCTCGACTGGGGAAGTACTGTTGTGTACTCCACCTTACAGAATGAGGTCTCCAAGGCGTGTGAGTAAGGTCGCCAGAGTTCATTGGGGAGGGGGGAAGGGCCTGTAACGCGTGAGTGATGTCTCGTGTGTTGCAAGCGTCCATATAGCTACGGTAACCGCTTACCATCAGGGGGGCCGTATGCTACTTTTAAGCTGAAAATTCGCGAGGAAAAGCTCACAAATGAAATGAAATAATTTATTCATTCAAATAGGCCTTCACAAGCACTTATGAATAGTCAAACTCTAATACTCTAATGCACGGTTCGGAAGGTTGCTTTTGCTGAGAAGAGCCGGCAATAAACTCAGCAATTACTCTTTTCAAAAACAAACTTTTTATTTTTATCAATTTTTTATCATTCAGTACACTTAACGTTTCTAGAGACCTCACTCTACCTACACTATGCTTTAGCCCCCATTGTAATCCAATTAACATCATGGTATAAAAATAGTACTGATTTGTCGGTTTTAGTATTCTACTCAAAAACTATAATGCTTGCTGTACCTGTACACGGCTCAGCAAAGTTAGGGGTTCTTTTAAGGGGAAATGTATACGCTTGTATAACAAAGTACCCAAATCAATTCAAGAACTATCTGTGTATAGATTTAAAAACAAAAATTGTGTAATAAAGGGTATAAAGTTTCCGACTTTGTAGAAGACAAGAACGCATTTGAATGAAGTGTTCGCTTTACAAGCTATTTTAATTTAATTATCTAATAATTAAAAAAAAAATCCTTGCTCAGTTTCTTGCCGGGAGTCTTCTCTGTTTAAGTGTATTACGAGCCGGTGGGAAAATCAATTGTAACGTTCTTATTAGGGCCTATATTGAATAAACAATTTTTGAATTTGAATAATGATAGTAGACAACGGATAATGGCTCAATGCGAATGGAGTAATTTAGTCGTGTCAGAATGTCATTTTTGATTTATAAAATAGCAGACTTGGCTCCCAGATGGACCATGGTAATCTGTGTATAAAAGTTACTTGCTGAGCCAAATATGACGTTATTATCACAAACACAACATTAATTAACGTTTATGAATTATTCAGTGTATGGCTCGATAACAAAGCGGCTTTAATACTATAAGCTTTTCTGCAACGAGGTGGGATTTATATCTAGATATTTATTGCTATTTTAAACTCATTTTATGGCATAATCAGATATATTGTTATGTATACAGGGTCACAAGGAAATTAGTACTGAATATTAAATTACGTTATCATTCAGGTAATTTCTATAATATTGTATCCGAAACTTAACCGTACAGCGGCCATAATGAAATGCATACCATACTATTGGTGTTACCGACGCCGATGCCAAAGTTCGGATGGATGTAGGTTTATTGCTCAGCAGTGCTTCGGCGGATGAACGGTTTTGGGGTTAATGTCCCGGGGGTATCACTGGTCGGTGCGGGTGGGGCCGCGGAGCACAACTAGTACCTAATAATTATAACTACATAAACAAACAATTAGATTTCATAAACAACACAACAATCGGGGCCAACCCCTAAAATTATCTCAAGCAACGCTGCCTATGAAACAAATTTACGACAACGTATCGCTTTTCTTAGGAAACTGGTTACGAAATTGCAGAATCATCATAGGGTTCACCGATAATCTGTCAGAAGGATGAAATAACGACCAGCCGGCAAAGTCACCAAAAACTCGTAGCCGGCAATGCGGAAACCAACCGTCTCGACGGGACATCACATTGTCTATCACTTACGACAACCCCATCCCTACACATGTATCGGTAGGCAGAAATGCCCGTCTGCGGAGAAACGCACCGACCGCCGTCGTGAACGATCGTCCACCTAGCTGGGCTCGAACCGAAACAAAGTGAAAGTGTGTGCCTGTGTTTATATAAGGGCAGCGCGCCGGATAGCGATAAGAGCACCACCATCCAGCCCTACTACCAAAACCCGGTGAGACCCATCCATGCATGGTAGATAAGCCAAAACACCAGCTCGGTCAAGTCTCAACACGAACATAGTTTATTTATTTAAACCAGTAATTTTGTTAAATAAATAAAATTGTTTTCTTTCAGTAATCTAGGCATCATAAAGATACCTCTCACAAGTCATAATCAATAGAACCTCCGCAGCCCGTAAAGTCTTAGACATCTATATAACAACCTGCGAGTCATATGTTGTAATAGTACCTAGTATAATACAGTTATATAATCCAAATATAATAGGTTACAAGAAACAATAATTCCTCCCTTCATAGCTAAGTGCCACACTTCATAACACAACAATCACCAGGGAGAACAACATAACCACGCCAAGCCATATTATAGTATAATAACACGTAGCTCATATATATATCAATCATAATAACTGTAAAATACTAACGGGTCAAAGACCAAACCAAAACAGCAGTAGCTTTAAGCTCTCTCCCACAGATAAAACCAGCATAATCAACAATTGAAAACTCTAACAAGATGGAAATAAAACAAATGCAAGGCGATGGTAACTGCCTCTTCCGAGCAATAGCAGACCAAATCAACAACCTCTTTCACCTTACATTTGACCACCATGCAATAAGACACGACCTTGCAAAATACATAGAAGAAAACAGAAATGAACAGACAATTCGGAACGCTATAATCAGTAACCTTGACCCCTCTGAAATAAATGTAGAACGTGAAATCAACAGATACGTCAAAAAACAATTCAGTGAGGGAGAATGGGGTGGCACGGACGTCCTAATTGCAGCAGCGCAGTTTTATTACATCAACATCACTGTACATCAGGCAAACCTACCAGCAAACATGCTCCACTTCTACCCAAAAAACCCAGAGGAAGCGGTCGGAAATATAAATCTACTATTTAATAATAACCACTACGACAGTCTCACCGCTTACCATTGCCCAACACGAACCGTCCATAAACTGACACCTAATAGCAGTAACGCCAGCAACCCCTCCCTGATGAGCTACCCGGACGACACGGGCTACACAATGCTACGAGGAAAAGCACATCATACAAAGCAAGTACATACCATTGGAAATCTAAGAATAGCAACATGGAATGTTCGAGGGACCTCTAGCCCCACAACAAAACATGCAATAGACACAGAACTAACACAACGAGGAATACATATAGGATGCCTGCAAGAAACGGGCATGAAGTCAGGAACATACGACTCGAAGCACTACAAATGGTTTCTAACAGGTGGGGGCAACAAACGCCGAGGATTAGCAACTCTTATAAGAAAAAACCACAATCTTATTGTCGATAATGCAAACAAGAGCAGAGACACAAACGTCACGGCCTCAATAGTCACCGCATCAAATCACACCAAATGGTATATCATCTCGGTACACATACCAAACAATACCTCCAAGGCTGTGAAGACATTCATAGAACTAGCCAATCTTATAAAACGGCAGCCAAAAAATTCCACATTGGTCATCCTCGGGGACTTCAATGCCCACATTGGAACAGAGGGAGCCAAAGACCTACGCTACAACAACCAGATATCACACAACATATACCACACAACTTCGAACACGAACGGAGAAATACTAACAGATTTTATAAGGAGGGAGAAACTAAGACTCGATACATCCTTCGGTCGCGCAAGCTGCAAGAAGACCTGGCAAGCCGGGAATAAGGCATCGCAACTCGACCACATACTGTCATCCAGGACAACTCCATACTTCTACTCCTTTATCAAAGGGGAATTTCTAACAAGCATATCGGACCATAAATTAGTATGGGGAGAAATCAATCCAATAAGACTCACAAAAACCAACAAGAATCCAACCTGCAATAACCCAAAAGGTAAACTGCCATCACTAAAGGACAAAACAAACACAACAAGACAACAAAACAAGACAAACCAATTCAACTACAAACAACTGGATTATACTCGATTTGAAGGAAAAACAGCAAAAGCACAATATCAAACCAAGGTACTAGAGATGCTCTCTTCTAAAAAACAACGCGATATCCACAGATGTATACCCTGGGACGATCTGCTACACATCATGAAACAGTCCGCGAAAGAAACCCTCTCAGTCACAACACCGGGGCGCTCCAAGGAACAGCGGCTAGCTCTAGCAAAGCTCCAACAAGCAAAATTCCGAGCGCACTGGACTCCTAATGACCCGCGCGCCAAGGCACAAATAAAAAAGTGCAGAAATATCCTTCAACAAATAACCGATAAAGACGAGCAGAACGCAGCACGAACCTTCTTCAAAGATCTTAACAAAGCCCATCCATCACAGAGAATGAAAATTACGTATAACTTCTACAGGAAACACAAACAGGCACTCAAATATAATGTGAAAAAATACTTTATTCCGATATCCAAATGGGAAGAAGAACTCGAAAAATCGTCCGGTCCAGACGAGCTAGTACTAATTAAAAAATGAAAACCAATCCAACCTATCAGACAGTCCGTCAGTGGATCAAATCAAGGAAATAATCAAGCACATGCGAAACGGAACCGCGCCAGGAGACGATCAGACAGTAGTAGAGCTATTCAAAGCTGCCCCAGTACCACTCCTTGAAGAAATCACCGGCCACATGAAGCTGGCATGGTCCCAAAACATAATACCTCCATCGTGGACGAAAACCATTCAAGTCCCAATCCCAAAAGTCAAAAACCCAAAAAGCATCAATGACTATAGAAGAATCACAATATGCAATGTCGGCTACCGCATATACGCCAGCTACCTACTACTCCAACTGGATAGTATCACCGAAAAACTAGGTAATTACCAAGCGGCGTTTCTCAAAAACCGATCTACAGATGACCACATGTTCTCACTCCGAAGAATAATGGATGAAATGTGGAGATCAGGATCCCCCACTTACGTTTTAGCCCTAGAAATAGAAAAAGCATTCGACACGGTTGACATCTCAGCACTCAAGGATATAATACAAACAAGGACAAACATCGCCTTCACCAATAGAATTATTGCAGCATGTCTAAATGAGTACACGTGCCTGAAATGGTACAACCAACGGACCGACTGGATTAAGAAAGGAAAAGGCGTTAAGCAGGGTTGCCCGTTATCACCACGCCTCTTCACAATCTTGATGGACGAAGTCCTAAAAAAACTGGAAGAAGAAACACCGTACCTTAGCCTAAACCACGACGAAAAAATCCAACTCCCGGTAATATTATCTTTCGCGGACGATGTCGTCATAGTTTCAAATAACGCCACAAAACTAGACGAAATATTCACGAGCATAAAAGGCTTAATGAAAACAGTAGGACTGACCATCAACGAAACGAAGACAAAAGTACTTATCCGTGACCCTAATAGGCAAATATCGCGCAACTTTATTCGCCTAGCAGGCTCCAACGTCGTACCAGTCAAGGAAATTAAATACCTCGGCACATTTATAACCTCAGATCTCAGCAGAAACGATACAGTTCACACAAGATGCAGACTGGGAATGAAAAACTCCAAAATTCTCACCGCCTTTGTAAAGGAAACACAAATGGAATGGCAAGTGGCACGGTTACTATACAAGATGGTTATCGAGCCGTCAATGAGCTACGGTCTAAAAGCAGCCGCACTAACTAAAGCCAATAGGTCAAAACTAAGACGCTATGAGCGCATGATCGTACAGTACATGCTGAAAAGCGCCCGCAATTTTGATAACACCAAAAAAGTTAAGGACATCCTCGACGGGAAAACTATAACGAAGAGACTTAAGTGCCAACGCATGTGCTACTACGGACACATACTACGACGACAGCAGCCACACATCCTTCGAGCAGCACTATAATTCACATCAAAAAAACTCAAAGTTGGAAGACCGATATTTACGTGGAAAGACTCCTTAGCGCATGATATGGAGTACTACAACAAAAGCCACGCCGAATGGCGTGCACTCGCGGAAAACAGAACGGAATATACCAAAGCAGTCCAAGATATATACTTGATTGACGAGACCGATAGCGAAGCCGAAACCGACACGGTACACCCACAGACACGCGAACCATACTTACTGAGACCCAGCTCTGGAAGATAACTTGATACCAGAACAATAAACCCGAACCCAAACAAGATAGAAGATAACCAAGGGAACTACTCATCATGCACCAACGCTCATCCCTGTCTGCGATACCCGTCTTCCCATTCTCCAATATTGGCTATAGGCTGAACAGTCGGTCGATTGTGGTCAGCTGGCTGCGGTTGGCTGGCCGTCCTCTCCCATCCCAGAGCGTGTCACTCCTATATACCACGCACTCCTTGGTTTATCCATGGTATACACTCCGATATAATTATTCAGGTACCAGTCATCATAAACTACGTTAGTTGCATGGTGGCTGATGCTTGAATGGTTGTATAGGACATGGGTCGGTCGTTGTACTGGCTGAGAGTAGTGCTAATCATCATCATCATCATATTGTATCCGAAACTTAACCGTCATGGAGATTTTGAATTTTAAAGTTCGAAGTTCCATTAATTTGTACTACCACTTGGGCCTATTCAAATAACATTATTTTAAGGTTTTATAAACATACCTAGTTGTATGTATGTAGGCGGTTTCACCGGAGCGTACCCGAAGGACCGATTGTTTCCCTTAGGATAAAATGCATACTAATACCACAGTCTATTAAACCTGTGCTAATACAGTCAATAGATGGTGGTTAGTAGATGTAATATCCGAAAAATATCCGCTGCATCCTCGCACCGCTGATTACACATACACACATTATTACACATACATAACACATACCTCGCGCATCTCTGGTGGAAAGAGTCACACCATTTCACAGCTTCGCTACGGATCCTGGTGGATGCGCAGCCTATGTGTCCTATCAGCACAGGGCCTAACGATCTGATGAGGTTGAAATTAAGAAATCCCTCAACATTTTTAGGGTTCCGTAGCCAAATGGCAAAAAACGGAACCCTTATAGATTCGTCATGTCTGTCTGACCGTCCGTATGTCACAGCCACTTTTTTCCGAAACTATAAGAACTATAATGATAAACTTGGTAAGTAGATGTATTCTGTGAACCGCATTAAGATTTTCACACAAAAATAGAAAAAAACAATAAATTTTGGGGGTCCCCCCATACTTAAAACTGAAACTCTATTTTTTTTTTATAAAACTCATAAGTGTCTATGGGTAGGTCTTTAAAAATGATATTGAGGTTTCTACTATCATTTTTTTCTAAACTGAATACTTTGCGCGAGAGACACTTCCAAAGTGGTAAAATGAGTGTTATTTTAGAAGTTACAGCCCCCCTCTGTAACTTCTAAAATAAGAGAATGATAAAACAAAAAAATATATACGATGTACATTACGATGCAAACTTCCACCGAAAATTGTTTTGAACGAGATCTAGTAAGTAGTTTTTTTTATACGTCATAAATTGAAATTCATATCAAATACTCAGGTCTATACTACCATTTACTTATATACCTACCTACAGGTTTGTACGGAATTCTCTCGGTGCGTGGAAGTCTTACTCGCACTTGGCCGGTTTTTTTTTTTAATAAGTAGGTATGAAATTTATTAATGGTTTTTTACTTCAGACATGAAACAAGCCAGTACCTTCATTAGTCATCTTTCTGCGAATTTTAATTAGGACCAAAAGCTTTTGTAAGACAAAAGCTCGAGTCTGCAATGAGGTCTAGCCTACAGGCGACACTGACCGCACTGTCTGACTGCCTTTGTCGTCGCAAACTCATAAATAATGACGACCAAGTGGGAGTTACACGCAATTAACTGGTGTTCCGTAGATGCATAATATTATAACGTTTTGTGCTTGTAAGACAATGGATTTCATGCTTATGGTTTGAAAATAGTTATCTAAGTAAATGATCTATGAATACTATAGTTTTTTTTTTTTTTTTAATCTACCAATAAATATCCTGGATCATCCTTCACACAAGGCTATCTGATCCAAAATAAGTAGAGCTTGTACTGTGGAAACCAAGTCTTTGGTGGGATTCAAACCCAGGACCTGCGGTGTGATAGGTGGAATCTTAACCAACCACGCCAACATGCCCGTCAAAATATCCGACTATGAATGAATAGAAACCTTTTTATTATGTATTTAGTTGGGTACGTTTGCTTAAGTATGGAATGATGAATGTTCCAGGGTTTTTAATTTGATAGGTGTAGCTTTAAATATATAATTTGTCCGCGTAAGTGTGTGTGTTTTCTTTCTCTTTATAGTCACTCCCTCATGTCTGAGAATCGTGGTCAGTTTCGGGTTTACTTCTAGAGTGGATGATCTGCCTCCACCGGTTTCTGTCCAACGCATCCCTTACGACCGTGAATCTTGTACTTGATCGGACCTTTGGATCGGACCAACTTTTTGGTGAACGACCTAGAACTATGACCAGTTTTTCCAAACTTTAATCGCCTTAACGCACCATGTGGCCCAATCGAAATACGGCCGAATGCGTTGGTGGCATATGATGAACAATCAGGTTTTAATTTGGAGCTGCGTTAGGATCTCACTACACCTTCGAGTCCGTGTAAAAAATATTTTATGAGTTAGTCCTTTTGTCTTTTTATATTTCTTTGAACTCAATTTAGACATTTGGAAAGATTATTCAATTTTTGAAACTATAGTCAAATGAAGGTTCTTGTAACAATGGGACCCTAAAAATTAGAACAATAATATTGACCTCGCTTGACCTCATGTAATTGGCCGCCTGGGATAGTAATTTATACACTTTTAGCTCGTTTGAAAGTCAGAGTTGTGGTCACGTGATATTATACGAGAGAAGAGGGACAAAACTTAATTATGTAGCTATGCTTAAATTTTGCTGGCAAAAATAATCGTCACTGGTGCCGATTCTGTTGTAAATCGCACTAAACTAATTGTAGTCACATCACATCTCTTTATTTACAAACAAAAAGTAGTATATTATGTAGTATACCAGTTATCTGGTCTCCATAATACAAGTTCTGGTTAATCTGGGACCGCATGGCCGTGTGAAGAATGTTCCCGGGATATTTACTCCTCAAAAGAAAGAAAGAAATAAAGAAAATATATTTATTTTGAATGTACACACAACACACACACAAATAACATATACAGGTAAATAAAAACAATAAGGAAGAAAAATTTTATGTTGTGTGACATCAAAAATGGTCAGTGACTCAGTAAAACACTGTTAGCCCATATCAGGGTAACAGCACTGATTTTCAGTCACTGCCATAAGTGACATCACGCACAGCCGGACAGAATAATAGAAGATTTACAATAATACAAAAGAACTCAATAATACAAAGGAAGACTATAATACAAACGAACAAAAATATTATAAAAAATTATAAAAGGATCTCTTTCCTGTTACATCTTCTTGAGTAATTTATCTCCTGACTTTCTAGAGTATTTCGAAGTGAAAAGCCACGTTCTATAATACGTAGGTTATATCTAAAAATATTTTAGCTAACACCTGTCGGTAGACAGGCGAACAAGATGAAAACGTTTTCAATATTTGTAAACACGTCATCGTGGGGTAAAAATGAATCGTAAACAATTTGATGGATCGCGGTTTGGTTTCTGGTTACTGTTTCGTTGAGTTGTATTGTTGTAACACAGATTACAGAATAAGGCAGATGGAGCGCGCGGAACACGGGAGTGAGACCAAAAAAGCAAATACAAATTGAAAAACACGTACCTGGTATTCGCTTTTAAATGTGTATAAATTTGCTTTGTTTAAAAAACTTTATGTGTTTATATTTAACAATGCAAATACAAACTGGAAAACGAATACCAGGTATCAGATTTTCAATTTGTATTTGCTTTTTTGGCTTCACTTTCGTGTTCCGCGCGCTCCATCCTTATTCTGTAATCTGTGTGTTGTAATTTAACTTTTTTTTTAATAAGTAGGAACCGTTGAACAATCAACCCAAAGAAGCTAAATCAAATTAATGTGTTCGACAAATAAATGTGTTTTCTTTTTTTCTTTCTTTCAATCACGTTCATTTTGTTTGTAATATATTCCTTCACCGCAAGCTATGCTATAACAGCCTAGGTGGAGATTTCGAGATGGCATATTTTCGAAACCTATGTTGGGTTTGTCATGCTGAACAACTTTTACTATGGGGCCTATAGTGAATTCTTGAAATCTGTCGCCAACCACCTGATGTGTTCCGATAGCTGCACTTGAGAACCAGTTCCTTCTAAGCTTTGTGCGCTTACGATCATCATCACTTACCATGCTGAGATTGCAGTCGAGCGGTATAACTTTGAAGATTTGATTAAATTTGAGAGAGGTAGAGCATAGCGTTTATTCGCTCAAAGAGCAGCTCGACTGGGTGCGTACCTCCACCTTACAGAATACCGCAGCCAAATAACTTTATGTTGTGTAAAGTTGTGTTCCTGCGCGTGAGTAAGGTCGCCAGAGCTCATAGAGGAGGGGCGAAAGGTCGGTAACGCGTGAGCGATGCTTCCTGTGTTGCAAGCGTCTATATTGCTACGGTAACCGCTTACCATCTGGAGGGCCGTATGCTTGTTTACTGACTTAGTTCAAAAATAATACTCGCATGAAAATCAAAGTAACTTGAGAAAAATGTTCCGTGCAACTTTATTCACATTAATGTACAAATAAATTATGTTGGAGTTAAATTAATTTTTCTTTCTTTCTTTACAATTACCGCAAAAAAATACGCAAAAAGGGCAAACCCACGCACATTTCGTCTGGAAAATATATTAAGAATTAATACATTGTTATTTAAGTCACGTAAGCAATTTTCCCGCGCTCTCACATTGATGAAACCTTTTTAAGGGTCGCTGAAAGAAGCCCTTCGCTTGTTGAGATTCTTACATGTGTTGCTTGTTATATTAAAATTACTAAGTGAGGGGAAATAATAAGTGGGTATGTTTTTAGGGTTCCGTAGCCAAATGGCAAAAATCGGAACCCTTATGGATTCGTCATGTCTGTCTGTCTGTCCGTATGTCACAGCCACTTTTTTCCGAAACTATAAGAACTATACTGTTGAAACTTGGTAAGTAGATGTATTCTGTGAACCGCAAGATTTTCACACAAAAATAGAAAAAAAAACAATAAATTTTGGGGGTTCCCCATAGGTACTTAGAACTGAAACTCAAATTTTTTTTTCATCGAACCCATACGTATCTATGGATAGGTCTTCAAAAATAATATTGAGGTTTCTAATATCATTTATTTCTAAACTGAATAGTTTGCGCGAGAGACACTTCCAAAGTGCCAGCTGGCCCGTTTTTAATGAAAGAATCCTGCCTAAGCAAATTCAAAAAGCATATATTCAATTTAGGCCCTGATAAGGAACTTATGAGCTTTCACTCCAGGAAAACGTATTCCGAGGACTTAGATACGCGACAATGCATGCCCTGCCGTTGTCTCTCAGGTCATTCCACTTCGTTACACAGTCGTATAATTACTAAATCGTTATGAAATTTGCATTTTAATCCGAAAATAAATGAGTTAATTATATTTTTTATGACAACTATTAGAGAGGCTGTATGGTAAAGCCCTTTGCCTTTTTTATGATAGAAAAGAGTTTGAGCTATGGAACAATGCTTGAAGCGAATGTTATAGACTTAACTAACGTTCTTCATCTCGCTGTGTGTCTTTATGGGTAGGTATAGTGGGCATATTAGGGTGCGTCCATGCTTGGCGAACCGAGCACGAGCCGAGCCTCGAACGAGCACATTGCGAGCACGATTCGCGTAGCGTGGACGGGCTCGCGAGCCTCGAACGAGCGCGATTGTCAGTTTTTTCACGTACAAAGGGATTCGCATCGTGCTCGTTGTAGGCTCGTTCGTGGCTCGGCTCGTGCTCGATTCGTGTAGCATGGACGCACCGTTATATTGGCTGTCAAAAATACCATTATAGCGAATTATAAAACTGAAGAGTTTTTTATTTGAAAAGACGTTGTTTTGTTGAACCAACGACGACTTTTCAAATTTTGAAAACAGTAATTGCTGATTTTATCGCCGGCTCTTCTCAGCAAATGCAACCTTCCGAACCGATATTGGAGTATTAGAGTGGGACTATTCAGAAGTGCCTGCGAAGGTCTATTTGAATAAATAAATGTTTTTTTAAAGAACTCTGATTTGAAAAAAAAATTTTGGCATAGATATTGGGGAATATCATAAGGCTTTTTTTCAAAGGGTAGCCAAATTTTCAGGGGCAAAACCGCAGGGCGGAAGATATAATGGAAAGAAACAAAAAAATATTATACATTTTATTTCGATACACACAACATTACATACCTACTCATTTGTTACGAATCAAAAAAACGCGCATAGCTTACGACTGTAAATAATTATGTGATATCGGAATAGACAGACTCAATTTTTATCTAAGGTAAGTAAGAAAACAGCATATACAAACCTTGTATAGCAACTCATATAATAAGCAACAGGTATTGGATATATTATGAAAAGAAATAAAATTGTAATGGAGATGAAATGAGCATGAGTTTGAAGCAATCCGAACAAAGGAACATCATTAGACTAATTGGATTGGTTTATATTGAACCAAATATTCATACTTTTATTGAAATCTATCCGATATTATCTCTGCATGGAATATAAAAAATTAAAACCATTCAGTGACTTGTATTTTAACTAGAAAAATAAATAAAATTGAAGTGTCTGTTTTTATTAAATGTATGTGCGGAAGCGCTCGTGGTGTAGCATGATAAGCCGTTCTTAATCGATCGGCAAGTTAAGCTACCACCGTGGTGGTCGGTACTTGGATGGGTGTCCGCCTGGTGGTAATTCAAATCGAGCGTTTCCGTGCTTCGGAAGGCACGTAAAGCTGTTGGTTATCACTTAATTGTGATAGTCGTTAAGCTAGTTGGAGACCTTCTAGGGCGGTTTGAAAACTCCAACAGTAGGTTGACCACTAGCCTACCTCTACCGATCCGCAGTGAGCACGCGTGGTGGAGTATCTGCCCATTCCCTTTCACCCTCATATGTGAAAGAAGGCCTGTGCTCAGTAGTGCGACATTATAGGCTGATGATGATGATATACGGTAGGTGCTTATAATAAAAAACTAATTTTAATTTTTCCGTCTCTGTTTGTTACGTGTAATCTCCGAAACGGCTAGACCGATTTTGACGGAATTTTCACTGGCAGACAGCTAATTTTATAAGGATTGATTTATACTACTTTTATTCTATAAAAAGAATTAGGGTTTCAAAGAAAATTCGCATATCGATTGTTCTGTTATTTATAAAGGTAGTCCTTTAATATATTCCAAGCATCGGGTTGGCATGCCGAAGTTTACTTTTAATTTAATTTTGCCGCTAGCGATTTTGCTTTGTAATAAAAAAATGCTAATATTTCCGCTAAGCTGCCAATGATTTTTGACAAACGACAAAATTGAAAACTTTAAGTCGTATTAGTGACAAAAGCGAACAAATATGAAACAAAAAAACCAATTCATACATAAAATAAAAGACTGGTCCTAATGTGATACCCTGTGGGACTCCACTAAGAAAACTCAAAATAGTGCTCCAAAATTCAAAATGGCGTCGCTAAACGGTCGCGATAACACAAAAGTGACAACATCAATAGACAGTTTAAAGTTATCGAGTAAAAACACGTCAGTATGTTCATCAAAACATGCGTCATCGGAATCAGTGCTCTCTCGAAAGGACAAAGAATGTTTGCAAATGCAAGAGTGCAAGAAGAAACTGCTGGCGATGGAGCCACAGATTATAATAAGGGACGAGAATGTGGTGTTACGGTCTCCACCCCAGAAGAAGATTGTGATGCCGACGGTGATCAACCCGGACGTGAGTGTTAGTCTCTTTTTGCTATATACTTAGTTTAAGCTAGAGATTTAAGGTAGTTTTTTCAAGCTATGTAGCACCCAGCAGGAAAAAAATATTGACAAAGAATATTACTCACATATTACGTGTTGTTTTTTACTATTTGCATTTGATACTCCATTTTGCTTCGTTGTGAGCCAATGCATTTCATAAGCTATTTTATGGTATCTTAGTAAGTTCTTTTTCAGCATTGGGTTTTTTATCCTATCCTAAGTGCTATCAAAACTATAGTATATATATTACACAGTGATAGCCTTTGCAAAATCTAAATTTCTTCAAAATACAAGATTAAAACATAATATTTACTCTACAATACAGGAAGTATAATATCCGATACAGGAAAAGTGATATTATTTCCCTTCCAGCAAGTTTCCACGCGAGTTTCCAATAAGATACGATATAATATAGAACGACTCAAAGTTTGGGCTCGTATCGGAAAATGCTTGTTGTTATTTCCGATATTGGTTCTGGAATTATCTGAGGGTATTGATAGCGGGGTCCGAACGTGATTTTAATGATTTTGTTGCTTGGATTCTCATATAGATAAGAAAATACTTTAAAAATATCCCCTCAGATTTCTCTTTAGCTCGAAGAGACAATTCAAAGGAAATTACGAAGATCCTTTTTTTGCTCGCAGTTTTGGGTAATTTTATATTCCTCTAGTGACACAGAAACCTGATATCAGCCGTCTATCGACGAGTTTTAGGGATTCATATAATACTTAGTCTACTAGGAGCAAAGATGGAAGTGGGATTTGTTTGAATTCTTCTAATGATCGTTACTTATATACGATGAGACGATAAGATTAAAAAAAGAAGTGACAGATTCACATAATACTCATTCTATGGTTTTGGCTTAGGATCAAGTATCATTAAAAAAAACTTACATTCAATTGGAGCAAAGACACATATGATTAAACCCTGGTGAAGCTTCTTTCTTTTTCTTCTTCTCCTTTAGCAAAGGTGGCAACTTACCGTTAGATGGATTATCTGTCAACTTGTCTACTTCTTGGCATAAGAAAAACAAGCATTCTATCAGCAACAAAGAAAGAAAGAAAGAAAAAGATTTATTCTGGACAACACACAACATTACATTAAAGACTGTAGAAATTACAAAAAACAAGAATTAAAGAAAACAAACAGAACCAATTACCAGTTGCGTGATGCCAGGAATAGGTCTCGACTCAGCAATATGCTCAGGTTAGTAAGAAAAACTAACCCTCGCGCTGGTTTTCAGTCGAGGCCCATGTCCATGACATCACGTATGTTCGTGATGACACAGTACGGATACAAATAACAAATAAATTAAAAAAAACAATGTAGTGAAAGTGCGAGCCGACCAGCCACGCCGCGCCACGATATTTATAATCTATGGTCGGCCGGTAAACACGGCAATGCACTATGCATGTACTACCCATTTTAAAAATAAAATAAATAAAGTTTGATCTGTGAATTGCACGTGGTGCCAAATCATCAAAAATTAAAAAAATAACTAAACTACCTAAGTACATATTTGACAATTCGTATTGTTAAAACCATGTTAAAATACTACTAGTGCGTTCGAATTGGAGTGATGTCATTTTTAACAGTTTCAAAATGGTCATTTTTAGGGTTCCGTAGCCAAATGGCAAAAAACGGAACCCTTATAGATTCGTCATGTCTATCTGTCTGTCTGTCTGTCTGTCTGTCTGTCCGTGTATGTCACAGCCATTTATTTCCGAAACAATAAGAACTATAATGTTGAAACTTGGTAAGTAGGTGTATTCTGTGAACCGCATTAAGATTTTCAAACAAAAATAGAAAAAAAACAATAAATTTTGGGGGTTCCCCATACTTAGAACTGAAACTCAAATATTTTTTTTTCATCAAACCCATAAGTGTGGGTTGTCTATGGATAGGTCTTCAAAAATGATATTGAGGTTTCTAATATCATTTTTAGGGTTCCGTAGCCAAATGGCAAAAAACGGAACCCTTATAGATTCGTCATGTCTGTCTGTCTGTCTGTCTGTCTGTCTGTCCGTGTATGTCACAGCCATTTATTTCCGAAACTATAAAAACTATAATGTTGAAACTTGGTAAGTAGATGTATTCTGTGAACCGCATTAAGATTTTTACACAAAAATAGAAAAAAGACAATAAATTTTGGGGGTTCCCCATACTTAGAACTGAAACTAAAATATTTTTTTTCATCAAACCCATAAGTGTGGGGTGTCTATGGATAGGTCTTCAAAAATGATATTGAGGTTTCTAATATCATTTTTTTCTAAACTGAATAGTTTGCGCGAGAGACACTTCCAAAGTGGTAAAATGTGTGTGTCCCCCCCTGTAACTTCTAAAATAAGAGAATGATAAATCTATAAAAAATATATGATGTACATTACGGTGCAAACTTCCACTGAAAATTGGTTTGAACGAGATCTAGTAAGTAGTTTTTTTTTAATAGGTCATAAATTGAAATTAATATCAAATACTCAGGTCTATACTACCATTTACTTATATACCTACAGGTTTGTACGGAACCCTCGGTGCGTGAGTCTGACTCGCACTTGGCCGGTTTTGTTTTTACAACACTGTGTAATAAACCTTAAAGATTCAACAGATTGAACAAATCTCCACTACTATGATTATACATTGTACCTTAATCCGAAACCCGATTTTAGCTCCACTCAATTCGAAGCTAAAAGCCGTAAATCCCACTCAGAGCTAAGTAATCAAATTCCACGACCATTTTCTTATTGAAGGCAATGGTGCTGCCACGCCATTTTGCGAATTAAGATCTCCTGACAATCCTGACATTTGGGAAATTGGTTTGGAGATATTCTGAACATGACTTTGTCTGGCGATGTTTTAACGTTCCTGGGGACATCGGCGTTGATTATTTATTTATAGTTGTATATTTTTCGTAGTTTGGGTTCAAGGCTACACATGGAATGCCCAAAGGAGATTCCAGGCTGGAATTGATTAACTTTGCAGTTACTGAAAAGCAAAACGTGTCCTCAGTCGGAGGATTTTCTCACAAGAAGAAAAACAAGACTATCTATCACATGTAGTTGTAGTCGTTTTTAGAAGCTTGTTTTGATCACAATCTTATCGTATCCTATTCTTTACTATTAAATAAATAAATAATAAATAAATAAATATCCTGGGACATTCCTCACACCCGGTCGTCTAATCTCAAGGTCAAAATCTAAAGTGGAATCTTTACCAGAGTCTTAACCAACTGCGCCAACTGGCCCGTCAAACGAACGTATTGAAGGAGCAATATTTGTGTATTAAATTATGTTTTGAGATCTAGAAAACGGCTCTAACGATTTCGATGATATTTACTTTTGGAAAAATTATTTTGCTTGGTCTAGAGATGATGAGAGTCAGACGTACTAAAAAGGTACTAAAACTATAAATCAATGAATATAATTTAATATTTATGTTGATGAGTGTTTTTTATATTACAAGACTGAAAATCCGGCAGATCGTTCACCGTATGGTCAGACGCCAGTGTGAGATAGAATGTTAATAATAATATAATCATCCAAGATTAATTGTGCAACCTACTATAGTAATACCTTCTTGTGCATAAATAAGAATATAAAATAAACCTTTTTCTTACCAACGAACAAACTAAAAAGAATATCTTAAAAGATTAAAGTCAAACTTAACAACCGCAGGAATTCTTACTGTTAAAGCTTATGGTCAACTTAAAAAGAAAGGTACTCATTTATCCCGCGCTGTAGCTGGGAGCTCGGGATTACAATCTGTCGGAGACTTGTGGAAAAACTAAGCAAACATATTTTATAAAGTAAAAGAAGTAGTTGAGTTTTCCAAAGGGAACGTTGAAGATTTATCTATAGCTTGGCAGATTTTTAGGGTTCCGTAGTCAGATGGCAAAAACGGAACCCTTATAGATTCGTCATGTCTGTCCGTCCGTATGTCACAGCCAATTTTTTCCGAAACTATAAGAACTATAATGTTGAAACTTGGTAAGTAGATGTATTCTGTGAACCGCATTAAGATTTTCGTACAAAAATAGAAATAAACAATAAATTTTGGGGGTTCCCCATACTTAGAACTGAACCTCAAAATTATTTTTTTAATAAAACCCATTAGTGTCTATGGATAGGTCTTCAAAAATGATATTGAAGTTTCTAATATCATTTTTTTCTAAACAGAATAGTTTGCGCGAGAGACACTTCCAAAGTGGTAAAATGTGTGTCCCCCCCCTGTAACTTCTAAAATAAGAGAATTATAAAACAAAAAAATATATATGATGTACATTACCATGCAAACTTCCACCGAAAATTGGTTTCAACGAGATCTAGTAAGTAGATTTTTTTAATACGTCATAAAATTGAAATTCATATAAAATACTCAGGTCTATACTACCATTTACTAACATACCTACAGGTTTGTACGGAACCCTCGGTGCGCTAGTCTGACTCGCACTTGGCCGGTTTTATTATAATTTGAGATGATATGAGAGATGGGTTGCGTGAAAGATGATATGAGTAAGAAAGGAGTAGATGCTGAAATGATGGATAGAAAGGGCGATTGGAAGAAGCGTAAATATAGCGCCGACGACAAATTATTGGGAACAGGGGAGGCACATGAAGAGTCCCGAACCTTTTAATTTATTTCATAAGATATAAATCAGGTAGATGGTCCAACAATAAATGGAAACGACAATGATAAAATTATAGTTAAACTAGTTTCCTCCCCGCAGTTTTACCTGCCCTTCCGAGGGATCGTATGATTTTCCGGGATACAAAGTACCCTATGTGTTAATCCAGGACATCTTCTCGCTGTGTGCCGAATTTCATCTAAATCCGTTCAGTAGATTTTCCGTGAAAGAGTAACAAATATCAAGACATCCATCCTCACACACTTTCGCGATTAAAAGAGTTTTTAAAGTGAGATTAACTCTATACATCGAGAAGAAAACCGTTAGTTTATAATCTACTTAGCGAGATTATAAACTCCCCGATATATTGTGAACTGTATCGTACTGCTTACAATATAACGTATTAATTTCTGATAGTTTATAATCTATCCATGACAAACCGTCATATTGTAAACTGGCATCATACTTCAATGCGTCGGAACGCACTTTGCGCGCTGATTAGTTAAACGTCATGTGTCCCGCGCCACCATCTTTGGCGATAAGTAACTTAGTTGATTTTATTGTTTCTTAAATAATATATAATGATTGACATATTTAATTTTGATCTCAAACAATTAAATGTGAAATTTCATTTATTTGACTCCTATGTTTGTTTTCTAACTCTATGAATACAGAAAGAACTACCGCCACAATCAGGGACGGTTCACAATATGACGGTTTGACAACGTTAGATTATAAACTATCGAAACTGAATACGTTATATTGTAAGCAGTATGGTACAGTTTACAATATATCGAGGAGTTTATAATCTCGCTAGGTAGATTATAAACTAACGGTTTTCACAAAAATACGGTGACATATACCTACTAAACTTCAAACTATTCATTCATTCTCAATATCACAGCAAAAAAAGTCCCGAGTATATTCTCTCCTCATAAATATTCTCTGCTCACAAAATATATTCTAGTCCGGCCAACGTGACAGTTCGAAGTAATAAGTATAGGTATCATACTTTAATATCGTGGAAATGTCAGAAAACATTGATTTACGAGATAAAAGTTTTAGGAACTCACATTTTCACATTCAACTGCTGAATCAGATATCAAGTTGCTCATGGCTATTTGAACACCGACGCGTTATTATGGAACCGCTGCCGCTGTCTGAAAATGCGGTTTTGTATATACCAGTCGTATCGTAATCGTGTATCGATTCTACAAAACATGTTTTATTCGTCTATTTTTATATAGATAAAAAAATCATTAAGCCATTTACTTTTACGTTCGTCTGTTCTTCAACAAACACACAACGACACAACATTCAAAAGAAGAAAGATATAAATTGCACGCGGACGCAAAACACTGGCAACCCCCTGATATTGCTTAAATCTTTAGCGATAACCTCGCTTATCAGCTCTTAACATATTTAAAGGTAAACATCAGTTACAAAGCAGCAAATTTGAATTTTTTCGAGTTTTTTTTTTACCTTCGTAGAACTATATGGATAGATGTTTCAGTGATTAGAGAAAGAGGATGTTCATTTGGCACATCGTGGTATGAATGTTTTTGGTATAATATGAGCCATATTTGAACATTTCTCACGGTTTCTCTAAAAACGGTAAAACTTATATAAAATACTTCTTCATAGAGGTCCCGTTTATTTGGTAGAAGTAATAAAACATCTTGAATGTAGATAAGTACTTAGATTTACTTTCCAATCGACTCCAAAAACAATGTTACAAACAATGTGTTCACTTCAATGCTCTCGCCAGAATGTGTCACCGATCAACCTTTCGTACATACGTTGTCATGAAAAAGGAGGGAGAATCCAACTCCGTGATTGGTTAAGAAAAATATGTAACAATACTAGCTCCCGCGGTTTTATAAAAAATAATTGCCAGTCAAAATAATATTGCCTGAACAAATGAATCGACGATTTTCTATAAATTATTCGACAGTAATTTATAAACCCTAACAATCGACCATCCTGACAACGTGTGCGTCCCTGCACACGGCCCCAGGTGGAACCCTAACAATCTTGGTCGGTAACACAATTCATCGAGATATAATAATATCCACACGAAAACATTAACAATTCAGGTTAACAGAAATTATAACTTATTTACAATAATAAAATATTCTCAACATAAATATTCTCATAACAACAAAACTATGAAGTCAGTATAAACCAGAAATCAGATCAATCAGAGTCTACTTTTATACTAATAATTAGATCAAATAATAATTGTTTCAATAAAAATATGAAGTCGATACCAATAAATAATCAATTAAAATATTTATACATCCTGCTCAAATACAAATCTCCTCATAAAATATTTAAATATTAGGCTTATTATGATCGATTATTTTGGTTTAACTGAAAACTCAAAGCATACATTTTCGAAATAAATCTAATTTGCGCGAAACGATCAATTACTCGTAAAGTATATGACATAGTAAGAAATTGTATTCTGGCATTGGATAAATCATGACGGACCGATCGATTCAGTGCCGTGCATGATCATCAAACTACTAATATATAAACTATCGATACTAGCCGACTGCACACAGGACGATCGATTACCAGTGACAGTGCGGCGGAAAACTAAGACAATATCAAAACACGGACCGATCGATTCGGTTCCATGCATGATAGTCTTCTGGCATTGGATGTATCAAAACACAGACCGATCGATTCGGTTCCATGCATGACCATCCAACTACCAATATCGAGTCGATTGCACACAGGACGATCGATTACCCGTGACAATGCAGTGGAATACTAGGACAATATCAAGACATGGACCGATCGATTCGGTTCCATGCATGATAGTCTTCTGGCATTGGATGTATCAAAACACAGACCGATCGATTCAGTTCTATGCATGACCATCCAACTACCAATATCGAGTCGATTGCACACAGGACGATCGATCACCTGTGACAGTGCAGTGGAATACTAGGACAATATCAAGACATGGACCGATCGATTCGGTTCCATGCATGACAGTCCAAGTACTACGATATATACCAGCTGACGCGCACAAGACGATCGATTACTTGAGACAGCGTAGTGGGATATATCTGAAACAATTCGAAACACAAACTGTAGTCAAATGCTTCTAATAAAAAATGAAACAACAAGAAATATTAACATCATTAAACTGTAAACCTGTGTTTTGGCAATAAAAATACTTATTATTATTATTATTCGTCACTCTCATCGGTACCATGCGAGTCAGTCTATTCAAAATTCAAAATCATTTATTCAAACAGACCTTCGCAGGCATCTATGAAAAGTCTGACTCCAATACTCTAATACCGGTTCGGAAGGTTGCATTTGCTGAGAAGAGCCGGCAAAAAACTCAGTAATTACTCTTTTCATAACAAGCTTAGATTCATGACTCTCTTAGATTATGGTCTCATGAGATCCACTACAGCAATAGCGAGTTTATTTTGAGTTCAACTTAAACCTAGGACCGGAGCTACCCTATACCGGTTTCTTCCTAAAACTTTTGTAACGCGATAGGTTAGTACATATGTTGGCACAAGTTTTCTTATTTTGCCCATCGTTATTTTTACATGTTTTGGTTATTTTTACCAACTCATCTCCCCTGTATTCTTGTGCTGGTATCCTACCTTTATATCATTTTTCTTTATTCTTTACCTACCCTTCATAAAGTCTAAGCCATCATTCAACCCAGACCCCAGTAGGGCACCCATGAAGGTCAAAATCAAAACTACAGAAGTCATCAACGTTCGAAAGTCGGTCCTAAACCGAGAAGAATCTGGCAAGAAGATCGGCAAGATTACTTTTATGCTTCACAAGACCAAATGCGGGTATTTGGAAATAACTCCCGTTCATTGTGACGCTCGCTGATACAAGTCCACTCGAGAGTATAAATGTTCTATGTCCATTCGTGACCACGATCAATGCAACATGGTTGAAACGTCGAGGTTTGTCAAAATCATATTTTAATAATAGTCTGTGCGCGAACAAATACGAAACATTAATATAGCAATGAATTTAGTTCGTGAAAGCTTGAAAGGTACCACTACTTCAAAAAAACAACAAGTTATAAAATAAATAAAAAATAACGACCTAAACCGGTTCATTATTATGTACGTAATCTACTGGCTTTTATACAATGTGTGCTTGTCAGAATCAAGCTACTTCCAGACATCCTTATCTTAAGCTACTTCCAGACATCCTTATCTTCAATACTACGCAGTGATACATTGGTTGTATTAGTTTTAAACCAAATTTTGTTTTGTTTGTTTTTATTTTATTTTCTATCAATTTATTGTGTACATCTTTTATTGTGCTTTTGCTGTCCGGATAATTCGTGATGCCGAGAAGGACCCAACTGAAAATTAGTTCCGTCCGAGGTACCACATACCTTGGAGTAACACGGAGCCGTAATCCTTTTTCGACATCACACAGCACTACTTGTTTTCATTCTTTACTGTTTATCGATGTTTATGTGTATCTGTTTCTTTCTTTTGTTGTGTACGTATAATTCTGTAATGTTGTGTGTATGTCGAAATAAATGTATTTTCTTTGTATATAATGGATTCCCTTGTAATAATATTTTGCTTTCAAGGCTTTCTTTATGTGTGATTTGAATTTAAAATCAGTAATCTTGGGTAAATACCTAAAGTGGTATTATCTTATAAAAACATTAACCATTTACATGAAATGACTTTCGAACTTTGGTTTATCTAAAATACGGAACAACTAATTTTTCTTTTTGTCTTCCTGTTTTGTGTTCTATGTTTTACGCATAACATTATATTTTCATAAATATAAAGTGAAGGCAAAGTCATGAGATTTATTTCCTTAAATAATTCTCTCTATGATTAACGAGGACAAATAAAATGTACGAATTGCTTCTTTGTTATATAAAAATAGTTTAAATATCTGCTGCATCTCCCCATAGTGATACGCCAAAAGTAAAGGCAATAAGCAAATAACTAATTTGGCGGCCTATAGATATTATTATATGGTCTGATTTTTCTAACAGCAAATGCAGCAGGACTTATAATTTACCAGATAAAGATTCTACCTTAGGACCCCATTGCAATTTGTTATCTAATGCAATATCCAAAAATACAGTTGTATCAACAGTTCTAAACTGCTGCCATCTAGTAATACCCAACTGTCTATTTGCTACATTTGGAAGAGAGAACCTTAAATAATTTTCCTCGAATATAGTAACAGGTTATTTACATTAGTGAGTTCTTAGACTTTCCTATCCAGGTACTTAGAAAATGAACGACGTAGAAAAAATACTATATCTGAGAGACCATTTACAACTGCTAGTAAATCATTAATATTTGATAACTAGGTCTGACACTAGAATCAAAAATGGCCCTGTATTGAACCCTAGAAGAGCCCTTGGATGTTGTACCACTAATTATTCCTACCTTTCTTTCTATTTATTTTATAGTTTTATAATTTATTATTTTATCTTTATTTCCTATTCGTATAAGAAATTGGGCTCATTGCTACCATTTTCAGTTTAAAATTATTTTTAACGTTATCTCATATTTCGTTTTTATACCAACTTTTTTTTTTTAATACCTTACACACTTTTAATATGTTGGGTAATTTAACAAACCGAGCCATATGATTTGAGCGAACAACCTTTATAATTGATGTACCTCATCTATACTAATATAATAAAGTGGAAGAATCTTTTGTCTGTTTGTTCAAACAGGCCAATCTCTGGAACTATTAGTCGGATTCGAAAACTTCTTTCACCAATAGGAAGCCAACTATCCTCGAGTATTAAATGCGTTAAATTTATCCTAGAAACGTGGGCGAAACCACATGGGACAGCTAGTATACTACTATTACTAATTATATTATGCGAGAAAACGAAGTGTTCGTTACCCGTGTTGGCTCATTAAATAACTAATCTAAATTAATTAAAAATAATTAATTTAAAAGATATATATATATATAACCTACACTGTCCTCTAATTAATTGCGTTATAAAGCCATCACCACCTTCACGAGCCTGTTCAGCGATTCCGTTCAGAATTGGGCTATTCTCTGCATACATACATGCAGGTATCAAACAACACTTACAAAACAATACTGAGGGAGTCCTGCCCACAGTTTTCTGGGTCATTAAGTCCCCACTGAGCCTGACCCATGTGACCATCCTAATACCCCCTGCCACACCTCACACTCAACACTTTCAGAGAATGGTCACCAAACCCAGGACCAGCAACCCCTATCAATACATGCCTGAACCCTTCATCCAGGGAAAACCTTCCAAATGCATTGGAAGTAAAACAACTAAGTACCACGATCACTGACAATGAGTTCAGGAATTATCAACGTGCAACCTGGGTAGACGACTGTGACGTAAGACCATCTGTGATATATTTTAAAATATCTACAAAAACTTTAAATTAATAATGAAGGGCTACGTGACCTTTTAGTTAGACTGTCCCCCACAAGCACGTGGCTCTGGTTGGCTCTCTCCATGCTGCTGTGCACGGTGTCCATCCTTGCTCTGGTGCACGTTGATGGACGAATCGTCATCACGGCTCCCCTTTCAATGCTCGCTGGCCTGCCGCGAAGCTGTGTGATGATCACCGTCTGCAGCCAGCAGACGCCTGCGCTCTTGTTGTAGCTCTTTTTCCAGCAGATCGACACGCGCCTTTCCCCGTTCACACTCACGCTCGGAATAGCTTGGGCTAAGAGTGCGGAGACGACTCCGACTCCTGCGCCCCAGTTCATCCATTGTCTGAAAGCATTGCATCGCGTAGCAATCCGAGAAAATAATGCATTACTAAACTGATTCATTTTACAACAAAAATATTTGGAGGGTACTTTCAAACATCTTAAAAACTTTGGGCCCTTAGACAAAAATTAAGAATGTTTTTCATTCTACCACTACTCTTTAAAATGTTCCGAAGCATGTAACAAAGTAAAAGATATAGCAAAAGTAATGGTAGCTAATTGTGACTTCGTGGTGGAGCCCAAATTTATACGATCAACATGAATTAAAATAAGATTTCAACTATAATTATAATACGTGCAGCATTATGATTATGTATAACCTATAATTTTACTACAATTGTTAGTACCTAGATGAAGGTAGGTAAAACAATTTAAATTTACAACAAAAATCGGTCCACAACTTATATGTAGATAGAAATCTCTTATCAACCACGGGCAAGAAAAAGAATGAAATCTTTTTTTTTTTTACTATGAGCTAATAATTGGGCTTTACTTACTGTCTGAAATGAGTCGCGACACCGCACTTCTGATATATAAAATACTTCTTCATAGAGGTCCCGTTTATTTGGTAGAAGTAATAAAACATCTTGAATGTAGATAAGTACTTAGATTTACTTTCCAATCGACTCCAAAAACAATGTTACAAACAATGTGTTCACTTCAATGCTCTCGCCAGAATGTGTCACCGATCAACCTTTCGTACATACGTTGTCATGAAAAAGGAGGGAGAATCCAACTCCGTGATTGGTTAAGAAAAATATGTAACAATACTAGCTCCCGCGGTTTTATAAAAAATAATTGCCAGTCAAAATAATATTGCCTGAACAAATGAATCGACGATTTTCTATAAATTATTCGACAGTAATTTATAAACCCTAACACTTACTATTTTGGGAAATGTTTAAAAATAGTTAATCTTAAACAAAAAGTATCAATTCTACAATATGCTAAATGAACTACTATGGTCGCGAATCGCTGAAACATCTATCCATATTGTTCTACGAAGGTAACAAAAAAAAAAACTCGAATGAATTCAAATTTCCCGCCTCGTAACTGATGACCTTAAACAACAAAGGTCAATTGTAAAACTACAAGTAAATGAACAAGCATTAAGCTAACCAATAAGAAAAAGGATCTGCATGTTAAACAAGACAAAGACAAAAGTATATTTTTATTCCATTTTCTAATAAATTATGTCTTTCATTGATAAAATAACGGTATTAAAACTACCCGCCAAGTTTCCCGTTACTTCAAAGTTCGCAACAAGCTCTAAACGCCAACGCAAAATCCCCACAGCTCAAAATATGTCCCAAGGCACTAACTTTGGCCCAACTTTCTTTTTTAACTATAAAGGCGGTCTCCGATAATGAGATTCTTTATTTCATGGAATTGCCGAAGTATTTTCTTTTTAGTAAAAGTATCCATTTCTTATTGTGGAGTTTTGTGAAGTTTTTCAAAGGCTGCGGGTAAAAAAACTTTTGTAATTGGGGCATTTCGGTGTCTTTTGTGTAAAAATTCAAATAACAGATGACAGGCTTATGTACTAGAAAAACAACGGGGATGGATATTTCATTTGCCGCTGGTCGTGGGCTCGATTCCCACACAGGACATGCATTTGTGTGCATGAATGTCTGTATGTCCTGAGTCTGGGTGTAATTATGTATATTAAGTAAGTATGTATTTACAAACAAAAAGTAGTATATGTATTATATCAGTTATCTGGTTTCCATAGTGCATGCTCTGCTTAGTATGGGATCAAATGACCGTGTGTGAGGAATGTCCCAGAGGAATGGTTTATAAAAAGAGATAGAACCAGATAAAAACCTCTTTGGCTATATAATAGGAACATCAATACCTCTAGTTGACAAGGCGATAGCATTGTCCCGAATTTCAGCATTGCATAACACCCAATAGTTTGTTCAATGGACTCTCAGAGCTGTGCGAGTATTACCCTTATTGAGCGGAGATAGAGTTTAAATTAGATTGTTTGTGTATAATGGAATATTCGATGGTTTGATAAAGGTAAACGATAGGTTTCGTGGACTGTTTAATTCATAAAGTTTGTTGTTTTAAACTAAGAGGCAATTGATTGTGGAAAATTAATTACTAGATTCCGTCCCGCAGTTCACCCACGTTCAAGAGAGACTAATAATTTCTCCGGGGTATTAAGTATCCAGAATATATTCTATATGAGTGCTAAATTTCATGCAAATCCGATCAGTATTTTTGGGTGAAGAACATCAAGTTATCGTCTATTGAGATAAGACATTTGCTGCAATATTGGTGGTGGGGTGGTGGTGGGTATGACTATAGCAAGCAAATTACACAAAAACAGCTCACGTCTCTTTCTTACAAACTTACCGCGGGTCGGACTCGGAAACTAGTTACTTATATGTCAAAAATAACAAAAAAATAAACAAAACGACCATTTTTAGGGTACCGTAGCCAAATGGCAAAAAACGGAACCCTTATGGATTCGTCATGTCTGTCTGTCTGAAACTATTTTTTTTTTAATAAAAGCCATAAGTGTGGGGTGTCTATGGATAGGTCTTCAAAAATAATATTGAGGTTTCTAATATATTTTTTTTCTAAACTGAATAGTTTGCGCGAGAGACACTTCCAAAGTGGTAAAATGTGTTGTAACTTTTAAAATAAGAGAATGATAAATATATGATGTACATTACGATGCAAACTTCCACCGAAAATTGGTTTGAACGAGATCTAGTAAGTAGTTTTTTTTTAATACGTCATAAATTGAAATTCATATCAAATACTCAGGTCTACCATTTACTTATATACCTACATGTTTGTACGGACCCTCGGTACGCGAGTCTGACTCGCACTTGGCCGGTTTTTGTGTGAAAGAGTTACCTACACATCAAGTTATTCTCGTCGTCTATTAAGATTAGACATTTGCCGCAATATTGGTGGTGATAGTCACCACCAATATTTTAAGCAAAGTACACAAAAACAGCCCAATCTCTTTCTTACAAACTTACCGCGGGTCGGACTCGGAAACTAGTTACTTATATGTCGAAAAAATAACAAAAAAATAAATAAAGCGACCATTTTTATTCGCCCGAACCACGCATACGAGTTCTGCGTGTTACTCTTTATTTTCGTTTTGTATTTATTGTATTGATAGTATGTCAGGCACAGCCTAGCACGGTCGATGTGTATGAGAGACGTTTTGTCTATCATTTATAAAACTTTGGAACTGTTTCTGTCTGATATTTGTATCAGATTTTAGAGGGTTAAAATTGTGTTTTAATTAATTTTCTCCTTCAAATCTTGTTGAGGAATAACGGTTTTAATTGAATTAACTTTCCATTTATCCGTTTACCATTATATATACGGATATCTTAAAAATTCCATACGTTTTGACAGAAGAACGCCATGTTTTTCGCCAAATATCTATTCGACTTCGACGTCGAAAGCGCGAGAATTGGGGGCCTGTACATTATGTTATGTATTAAAAATATTTATCTTTGACTTCATATCTGCTTCTTCAAGTTCATAATTCACAACTCATTAATAAATCATGGCAACATTCAGAAAGGTCGTTCATCAGGCTTGTTCCACCATATTTGTCAACCGTGAATTGAAAACAATGAGGTACGGAAATAAAGAAGTAATGATTGTGTTATTAATATTCATTGGGACATATTTCTTGGAGCTTTTGTGTTGGAGCCATTGAATGAGCGAGCTTTGGGGAAAAGCTTTTTTTTGTTTGGAAGCTTTGCGCCGCGCGGTTTCCTATTTTGGGTTGAATATTGAAAAACACTCCTTCGTAATAGTCTCTAGCGACTTTACTCACACGCGCCTGCGTGTGAGTAAAGTCGCTAGCAGCCGCAGCCAAATAAACCAAATAACTTTATGTTATGTGCCTACATAACATAAAGTTATTTGGCTGCGGTACTCTAAGTTCTAGTTGAGTTGCTCTTTGAGTGAATAAACGCTACACTCCACCTCTCTTTATGATATATATAGTTTTTTTTATACCACTAAGTTGGCAAACCAGCTTACGGCGACTATACTCGCGCATTGCCGACCTTGCAGAAGTCTTTTCATACCGTTATAGGTCTTATAGATAGGTAAAACTATTGTTTTAGGAGTCCCGCCGTTGCTAGTAAACATGTGGCTAAAATAGATAAACACTCAAGGCTCTTGCTGTACGTTCACTTATGGCCGATTCCTATAATATACGGACCGTTGACGGTTAAAATTAAGACTCTTATATCTTTACTAATAATGAAGCAATGAACTCAAAGCTTTGCATAGCAGACCCTCCCATATAGAAGTAGCTATCACAGGTAAAATTAGCTTACGAAATGATCTACATGCCCAGTTTGGCAATAAAAAAACCTACCGTTTTTGTTTATAAAAACCGGGCATTAATCGTTTATAGTTCGTTACTGTTACAGTTCTCTCTGGTAAAGCACAAATATGTGCATCTTAAAATTCAATGGCGATTGCTTAGTTAATCAAGAGAAAATAAAGTCACATCTCTGACTCTCTCCTTCACAGAGAAAGGGACAACAAAAAGCTAGGCACAGTAAAGAAACAAACCTTTCTGCTATAGTTATAGAGTGCAAATTTCAAGTTTATAATGTATTTATTAATACACCCGCTATTTCAATGGCCCCTTGTAAGCTGAAGTCTTAAAAGATAAGCGTCCTGCGAGCGAGTCCATTTACTCGACAGATCGTCGTCGTTCCATTAACTTGACGAAAATCTTCGTTTATCCTTCAGCCTGGTATTAATGTCCCTTCATTAGCTCTTTGTGACCAAATATCTTTCTGGGGATGAATAGGGTTGATTCCTGATTTCAATATAAATGAGCAAACAGTAACCGCTGTATATAACATCTATTGGTGCGTCCATGCTACGCGAATCGAGCACGAGCCACGAACGAACCTACAACGAGCACGATGCGAATCCCTTTGTACGTGAAAAAACTGACAATCGCGATCGTTCGAGGCTCGCGAGACCGTCCACGCTACGCGAATCATGCTCGCAGTGTGCTCGTTCGTGGCTCGACTCGTGCTCGGTTCGCCAAGCATGGTCACGGAGACATCAAACGTGTTCTCAATTTTATGCTTTTAGTGATTTTTTATTACCAATCTAACTGCAAATAGTAAATCATTTGATACCATAAAATTATGATGTTACTACTCACTATTTCATACAAAAATCCATTAAAACTATTTATTGAAAAGTTGCTATATTGACTGTCAGCTCGTCCCCATTGTTTAGTGAACCGCGATTACAGCTAACCTCATTAGAATCGCGGCGTAAATATCTAGAATCCAACATTCTGTATGGTATTGTCTATAACGAGTTTGACTCCATTGACCTAACGAGCAAAATATGCTATGTAGTCCCTCGGACCAATAACAAACGTAAAGTACGCGCCGGAAACCTATTCGCTGTAAACACTTGTCGAACGAACACCGGATTACGCTGCCCTATTCGTCGAATGGTTGAGTCTTATAATATTAACTTTATAGATATTGATATATTTGCATGTCCGAAATTTAAATTTAAAAGAGACGCGTCTAGACATTTACTTAGTTTGCCAATTAATCAATTAATTAATCAAGATAATTACTAAATAAATTATAGTGTGTGTGTTAAATTATTATTATGCATTGGATTTTGTACAACTACTTCACTTCTTACTTATTTCTTATTTTTATTTTTTTTACTTGTCTTTTATTACAACCCTTTGAGCATCACTTGATGCCTCTAGTGGCACATTTTAGCTAATCTCTTAATTTAATTTGTGGATCATGTAGTAGGCTGCAATATTGTTATTACTTTCATAAGATGTTTATATGTAAGACCTTGTATTGTAGCTGTTTATTGTCTCTTAATAAATAAATAAATAACCATGCATTTTATAGTAGACATCATTGGATTGGTAACCTTGCGTGAATATTTTCTTTCCTGCTCAGGAGATCAGGTTGTCCTCTGACATAGGCCTCCAGCAGATTTTGTCATGCTGTATGGTCTAAGCATTATCATTGCCACTCTTCTCTTCTCATCTTTTGAGTTGCCTCCCACTACTTCGTTCCCCGTCTCTAGCATACCAGACTGTACTATCATGGGACCACTTGCTTTTTTTTTTATTGATAAGAAGTAGCCGGCTCAAAATTTTGCCTTAGCACCCTTTCGCGGACAAATCGGCGAGCAAGTTCTCAACAGGGGAGGACCACTTGCTTGTCTTTGACCTCATCATATGCCCAGTCTATCGCCATTTGAGTCTGCGGATTGCTACGGTAACCGCTTACTGCCAAGTGCTCGTCTGGGACATTCCTCACACACGGTCATCTGATCCCAAACTAAGCAGAGCTTGTACTATGGAAACCAGATAACTGATATAATACATATACTACTTTTTGTTTGTAAATACATACTTAATATAGGTACATAATTACACCCAGACTCAGGACATACAGACATGTTCATACACAAATGCATGTCCTGTGCGGGAATCGAACCCACGACCTGCGGCGCAATAGGTGCCAACTGGCCCGTCAAAGCGTATAGCGTCAGATACTGAATAAAGTATATTTTCCATCACATAAAGACATTTTTAATTCGTTTTAAAAAAGCGACCATTTACGAGTCTCCGCAGCTCGCTTCAGCGCTGAAAGATATCACCATTTTATTTCCTACCGAGCGGAAATATAAAAAGCGTTTTATTTGTTTGTTCTTGCGGTCGCCGGTTCGATTCTCGGGCAATAAAACGGCTATCAAAGTCGAATTGAACACCTGCGTGTGAAACCGTTAATTCTGTATGTATGTCTGTTCCCATACGAATTCGGAATTGAATAAGGAATTGCAGGGTTTCTTTAGAAGAATATTTGGTCGATTTTCAATTTAATATATATGTACTTTAGTACTTTTTAAGCTTTTGCGAATAAAATAGTAATATGTAATTGATGCAACGGTCGAAACGTAAGTTAGTCAAACAAATATATTGATAGAAGGTTTCGTTACGTAGGTTTTTAGTAATCTTTGCGCGAATAGACCGATACATAAGAGAGGTAGAGCATAGCGTTTATTCGCTCAAAGAGCAGGTCGACTGGGGAAGTACCTCCACCTTACAGAATACCGCAGCCAAATAACTTTATGTTGTGTAAACTTGTGTTGCTGCGCGTGAGTAAGGTCGCCAGAGCTCATTGGGGAGGGGGGAAAGGTCGGTAACGCGTGAGCGATGCTTCGTGTGTTGCAAGCGTCCATATGGCTACGGTAACCGACGTAACAGACGTATAAAAAAAAAACATGAAATGCGTTAGCATACTAATTATACTAATTCTTCCAAATGAGAATCCAAATAATTTGGCACACAGATAGATTCTGTTTTGGTTTAACATATAGGGTACTTTTTATACCAGTAAAACAATACGTCCCTTGGGAACGCGGGTGAAACCGCGGGCGGAAACAAGTGTTATATATAAATTAATAACTAGTTACACTTTTAGGGTTGACGATGATGACATGAACTGTAATTGTCAAATCCGTTTGAAGTCGATAAAGTACCTAACGAAGTAAATTGACATTGCAATAGGCAGTTCTATCCGAGTATTTCAGCAGTGCTATTCTGTAACGTTCATTTGCAAAATCACTTCTGAATCCGCGATGAGATTAGAATTTCATATTCTTAAACTGAGTGAGTTCGACACTAGCGCCACCGAGTGATGACGGAAGTGAGAAGAACTACGACAGGTGAGTATTTTGACGTTTTTCAATAGGATTTGGTATTCTGAAACGTAATTCACCCGCCAATTCAGTTGCGAGGTGAGTTGCGAGATGACTTTCGAGATGATTTACCTTTTACAGAATAGCATAGCAGGATTGGAAATCATTTGGGAGATGTCGGATAGAACGGGGTGTGTGATGTTTGGTCATCAACGATTTACCATATCATGTAGAAAAAAAACATGAGATAGTATTGTTTGCTGATGACACTTCACTTCTTTACAAAGTGAATAGACATGATTTTAATTCTGACGATGTGAACAATGCTCTTTCTGTAGTCGTTGATTGGTTTACTATAAATAATTTATTGCTAAATGAGAAAAAAACAAAATGTATAAGATTCAGTCTACCCAACGTGAGACATTTGGACACAAATATTGTAATTAAAGGAGAAAAACTGGTTCTTGTTGAAACAACTGTATTTTTAGGTATCACTTTAGATAATAAGTTACACATTTGTAAATTGGTGGATAGACTTAGTTGGAAGTTGGTCCCATAGTAAAAGTTGATCGTATACATGAGCCGGCTCTTCTCAGCAAATGCAACCTTCCGAACCGGTATTAGAGTATTAGAGTCAGACTTTTCATAAGTGCCTGCGAAGGTCTATTTGAATAAATGATTTTGAGTTTTGAATTTTTGAATTTTGAATTTTTGAATTTTGAATTGAATTGATGTACTTTACGTACTTTCATTTAATGTCGTATTGTCGTATCGACCCCGTATTCAATGTGTAACGAAAAGGGTATATCTATCCGAAAAGACCGAAGACTACATGAGGTAAAGACTCTATAAAAAAGTTTCAGGGTTATAGGGCAGGGTAGGGTAGAGTAAAGGTAGTGGTAGTGGTAGGTTAGGCTATATCCTGGCACATTCCTCACACATGGTCATTTGATCCCAAACTAAGCAGAGCTTGTACTATGGAAACCAGATAACTGATGTATTACATAGACTACTTTTTGTTTGTAAATACATACTTAATATGTTCAGACATGTTCATGCACACAAATGCATGTCCTGTGTGGGAATCGAACCCACGACCTGCGGCACGATAGGTGGAAATTTAACCAGAGTCTTAACCAACCGCGCCAGCTGGCCCGTCAATATGTTAGGACACCACGCGAACGAAGTCGTGCCGGGCAGCTAGTACCTATTATTATACTGTGCGTCTAATACCAATGAAGTCGTGTAGTTTTATGGATATGCCTAACCTTTCCGTTGTAGATACCTACAGATGGCGTGTACTTAGTTATAAGTCCCCATTTTTAGGTTCGCTTCATTGTCACAGCTTAGCTCATATAAAGTGGTCCTATTGGCGCTTATAAGCGGGTTGACAAATCCTTATTAGCTACACATCTCTTGTGGCTAACCAATCTAGGTTCCAGTTTAGCATGTGCTACAGATTTTTTATGATTTACTGCATCTGTTACAAGTCTCTTTCGTATTGTCATCATAATTTAAAAAAATTGAGCTGTTGCATTTTTAAGTCTAAGAGTATTATTATAAGTACAAAACGTGAGTATCTCACCCTTTTCCTACTTAAAACGTTATGTTTCATAAATCCAGCATACCTATGGCAATACCGTATGATACTGCAAAAACCTGCTGTGTATTTTCATCCTTGACATCACGTCTTAAGGTTGGATTTTCATTGTTTTAGCACAAAGCTAGACGTGCCATTTGTCTCGGGAGTGCTCCATTTCTCATGGGAATAAAATTACGAACGTCACTTGCGGTGAACTGCAGTTTTTATTGAGTTAAATTGTAAAAATGTTACCGCAGTTTGTGATATGCAGTTTTTATTTACGACGAGCCAGTTGGCGGATTCCACCTATCACGCATCTTGTAGTTGGTTTGATTCCCACCCAGGACGTGCGTCTGTGTGCTTAAACATGTCTATATATCCTGAGTCTGGGTGTAATTATGTGTATTAAGTATGTAGTGTATCTTGTCTGGTTTCCATAGTGCAAGCTCTGCTTAGTTTGAGATCTGATAGCCGTTGTGAAAAATGACCCAGGATATTTGAACAAATAATTTTGAACAAATGCATGCCTATTTAATATTAAATAATTGTAATATGTTTTATGAAAATCTTATACCGTGTACAAAGTAGGTACACTAAAAAGTATTCAAATCCTAACCTGCTGCTGATGACAATGGGACACCTAATAAATGACAGAGTTATTAGGTAAAAACTTTTTTTTTTTAAACACCGAATTGAGAACTTCCTCCTTTTTTTGAAGTCGGTTAAAAACTCATTACGTTGTTCAAAAAAAGACATTGTTAAGCTCCAAGCTGCTCCATCCAAGTGAAAGATGGATTTAGATCTTATAAACTAATAAATCGTATCAAAAAAGAAAAAAAAGCCAATAATGAAATGCTTCGACAGAGATAATTAAAAAGGGACATCAATTACATCATATATCTTAATAAAGACTATAAACCCACTTGATACTGACAAAGCTAAGGCCATCCTCAGGGAAATCAGAGATGATTACTCTGTGGATAGGTGCACAGTATAAATTATTGTGGAGACAGTAAGTTAACTTTGTTCATAATTTGTTGGACCTTCCAAGAAATGGTTAACAGACTTAAGTTGCTTTATGTACTGAGTTTCAAAGTAGCTATTTCTTGTAAAGATTTCATCATTTAATTTAGGTTCATTTTATAAATGACGTGAAGACACTGTGTTTAATTTCATGTATACTACGATAAAAAAAAACTGTATGTCACGCGAGATGGCGCTTTTTTCGAAATATTTCACCAAAATTACTATAATGACAATTTGAAATCAGATCATAATTTTTATTAATTTTTTTTTTTATAAAACTAAGTCGGTAAACAAGCATACGGCCCGCCTAATGTTAAGCGGTTACCGTAGCCATATGGACGCTTGCAACACAAAAAGCATTGCTCACGCGTTACCGACCTTTCCCCTCTCCCCTATGACCTTACTGACGCACAGGAACACAACTTTACACAATATAAAAGTTTGGCTGCGGTATTCTGTAAGGTGGACGTACTTCCTCAGTCGAGTTGCTCTTTGAGCGAACAAACGCTATGCTCTACCTCTCTCAAAAAGTGTAGCTTTTGGACACCTAGGATGTGTTTTAACCCGCCAATAGACGCCTACTGGACCGCTTCATGAGGGCTTTGATAAGCTAACTTGTAAACAAGTTTTTTTGTATGTATTAGTCGATCAACTTCATCATCAGACCCTCGAACCAGAATCCTTGTCAAGAAGAAACAAACGATAACTAAATCCGGCTCAATCATCAGATCAGCTCCATGTCCTAATAATATTGCATTGTTATCCGATTTACATTATACATGCAGAATTTCAGTTCAATCGGAAGAAGTGGGTAAAATTTTACTTGCAAGATTTGATTACAAACACAGATACCGGGAAAATTTAAACTAAATAAAAACTTGTAAAATACATCCTTTGCTACGCATCTCTAGTAGAATGCACCCTAATTTGTTTTGTGTAATTCAAAAAGAAAACTGTCTAATGTGTCAATACACCAATTTGGTGATTTTTGGATATTAAAATGTCTTATTTTTGCATTGGCACAAAAAATCATTATGGTTGGCTTACTGCTTTAGCTAGAACATTATCTGTGGTGTGTGTATGCGTTCACTCTAGACATCGCCTGGCATTTCAGTTTGAAAGCTTTTCGAGTTAGTAAATGAAGAAAACTTTAAAGAATTTTCTCTTAGCTGGAAAACTTTGATGTCTTTTCGAAAGTTTTCATTTATTTCCTTTCGTTGCCTTCAAAGGGATTGAGGCTGTACATAATCTTCACAACATAGTATTCAAGATTATATTGTATACTTAGATAGCAAAGGAGTGGAACTCTCTTCTGGGTCCGTGTTTCCCGACACCTGGTCTTCATCATCTACATCCTCGGCCCCGTCATATCTCCTTCTGGGGTCAGTCGAAGGCCTATAAAAACTACTGAATAAACTTGTAATTATTATCTGTTATTTTCTAAGTATGTCTTTGTTGTGGTAGGTCATAAACTCTAATTAACAACATTCTAAAGATACGTGTAAAATTTATGGACCGATTTGAAGATTTCTATACACAATATCATAACATTTCATTGTTCACTTCCCTATTTCTAGCAAAATGAAGCAATATAGGATTTTTAGGATGTAGGATAATCCAAGATGATAAACAAGTAATATAGACATATTAATGAATCCGACAGTGTAACGCGACTCCTTTGTTTGGGTCGCTATGGCATTTATTAGCGTTCCTCTAAACATTGATACTAAAATCGATGAAAATAAGGCAGAAGTAGCTATTCTATGACAACTACAATCTGTTACAACCATACATTCTAACACGAAATGTACAAAGTTACAAAATAAACGTTCAACAACCATTAATACCAATAAAACAGCAGCATTTACGTACAATATAAATAAACTCTCTACATTTAAAATACACGAACAGCTGTAATATTCTGTGTAAAAACTTTCAAAGCAAATAAATAATGTAACAGTGCGCACAATTTATGAATGCAATTTATTTTTGTCCACATCATGTTTGGTATTAATAAAAATTTATACGTGATTTTTAGTGGCGTTCAGTTTGTTAATACACGTAAACGTTCATTTTTGCAGTTTTTATTTCAATATTTTTGACATCTATATATATATAAAAATCAATGCCACTTTTCGTTGTAATTTTATAACTCAAGAACGGGCTCATCTATCCAAACCAAATGTTGAGGCTTTGTTCGGACTATTTAGTAGATGGTTTACGTAGCGAAGCACGTACCGGGCCGCTAGTTAATTATAAATTTGCAATTGTTGTTTATGTTTGGCTGACGTTTATATTATAATGCGCACAATTTTAAGAAGTGAAAACAATTATTTATTTGATTGATTCAACCAATCAAATCAGCTCACGAAAATTATATTTATATTCATAATTATTGTTGTAACTAAAATTATTTTTATGTATTTTTTTTTCTAAATCCTATTATTTTCTGGTATCGGACACCCCAACCTGACAAGAGCCCAGTGTTCTGTACCACATAACACCCTACCGTACTTTCTAAGCTTACTACCACAGCTTACCACTACACTATAATGCAGTATGGCGAACACCAAAATAAGTACAAAAAATATAATTTTCTGGAATAAATTTGTAAAAATAAATGAGGATATATTGTCAATTAAAAAAAGCGCTTTTCTCTTCAGTGCCAGGACCAAAGTCGTATAGTTATAAACAAAGTAATAAGGATGAACCTTATTATGTTTGCCAGTTAGCTATCGCACTCGGCTGGTTGCCGGCGTTGGCTCTGAGGTTGCCGTGATAGCTCTGAGGTTGCCGCGGTAGCTCAAAAGTATTATAATTATATTAACTGCTCCTAGTGATTCAGACTCCTGGCATATTGAATATTCTGTGAAGTTCAAATTTGTCGTTAGGCTTAATAAAAACATAAACTGTTACTTTTTTTTACTTTCGATCGGTTTTCATGAAGGTTCAGTACCTACACTGACTGCCATTTCGGAGGTCGTGGGTTTGAATCCCGCCCCAGACAATTATGTGTGTGCATGTTTGATCTAAAATTATACAAACCTCCGAAATTACCAATTCATAATTTTATTCAAATATTCGTAAAACCTAATTTATTCAAATAACTAAAAACTAAACTTCTGGTTTTTCATATCGTTTGAATCAAATACTACCTACCATGGTAACGTGGAAGCATACGCGATTTGAACCCATTTTTCATATCAACGTGCCCAAACTACAGAACCTTACGTAAAGGGATAGATAAACGTTCTTAGAGGTAATAAAAACCGTTGGACCCTAACAAAAAGGGTGGCTTGGGTTGAGAAAATAATGGCTTCAGGGAAACCCCATTGGTGTTCCGAACACAACTTTGCAGACGTTTCGCATGGAATAATTTCTCACCAAGACAGGGTTGTCTTAATCGTTTTAATTTCTCACTTTAACTAATTACAAAACAGGGTTGTCTTAATCGTTTTATTTTATCCAGAGCATGGTTTCGTTTTCGCAAAATTGCTGACTTTTTCATATAATATTGGAACCCGTAGTTAGGCTTTCTATGTAATATTTTTGAACTTATTATACCATTGTCCATTATTTCTATTTTGACGTTTAAGAATTTCGAATACAAATAAACCTTATCTATACTAATAATATAATAAAGCGGAAGAGTTTTTTTGTTTGTTTGTTTGTTTAAAGGGGCTAATCACTGGATCTACCAGTCGGATTCGAAAAATTCTTTCACTAATAAGAAGCTACATTATCCCCGAGTATTATAGGCTACTTTTTATCACGGGAACGCGGGTGAAACCGCGCGAGACAGATAGTTTTAATATAAAAAGGTTATTTTTAGGGATCCGTACCTCAAAAGAAAAAAATTGGAAACCTTATAGAATCAATTGTATGTCCGTATGTCAAGACCCTTTAGAGGTATCAAGCTGAAGTTAATATTCATAATTCAATTCTAAATTTAAGTATTAAAATCATTTATTCAAATAGACTTTCGCAGGCACTTATGAAAAGTCTGACTCTAATACTGTAAGACCGGTTCGGAAGGTTGCATTTGCTGAGAAGAGCCGGCAATAAATTCAGCAATTACCTACTGTTTTCAAAACAAGCTTAGAATCATTACATAATATTTATATTCTAATCGCACTGACCCATGCGTGCCCGATGCGGCGGCAAAACTATAAAGGTGAATGAATCTATATTTAAAAAGTAAATAAATAGCAAACTTAAGCAGACCAGCCCCCACAAGCAGCACCTGTTCACAAGTATGACGCGTGTGGCAGCCATCGCCCTCCTCGCCATATTGGAGGGATGTGAGCGATCCGTCACACGACGCCGCCGCAAGCAAAGGCCTGACTTAGGTCTACTACTTAAGTCTGCCTTATAAAAAAAAAAATTGCCTGCCTTAAAATTAAACTAAAGCGAAACACACAATTTGTTATCAGTGTGACTATTAACAAGTTTAGACTAAATAATTAACATTTATATATACATTTATATAGACAATTAAAAAAAGAACTCCGAAATGGCTTGACCAATTCTTATGAAATTTTGTGTGTATATTCATTAGGTCTGAGAATAGGACGTAAACTATTTTTATACCCGTAGGGTAGAGTAGGGTAGGGTAGGGTAGCACCAAATGGTAGATAGAGTAGCACCACGCAAACGAAGTCGCTCCGGGCAGCTGGTGCCATATATTTTGAAGCTCGAAACGGAATCAAAACCTATCTATACTTTCCATTGACACAGAATCACGAAATTTAGCAAAAAGCAATGCAAAAGTAAAGGAATAAATCCAAAAACCGTAAATATGTAGTTACATCGCAAAAAAAACATATAACCTGAAAAAAGTGAAAAATCTTCGAGACTCAATTACCGCGATGAACGAACTATTTACATATCTCCAAGGTTGTAGGGAACGCTAGGTGCGCGATTCCGATTCGCGCTTGTCCGGATTTGCTTTGGCAATCTTAAACGGCATACATAAGTAATGGACACAACTTCGTCCTTCGTTTCTTACACAACTAAGAAAAAAAAAGCGTTGCTGAGTATCTTGCCGGAGTCTTCTCAGTTTAACTCCCGTGGTGTATTTCGAACCGGTGGTAAATTCAACTATATGAAACGTGCATAAGTGCCTTACCAGGGCCTAAATTGAATAAATGACTTTTAGATTTTTTGACGAGGAGTTTGTACTTGCGTGTTACAGAAATACATGAATATTCAACAGTCTTACAGTAAATTATCGCGGCTAGAACTGAATAAATGAGTTTGAAGAAGTTTGAAGTCTTGGGTTTGAGTCTGGGTATGAAAAGTTTATCTTTGAATAAGTATCTCTTCAACTTGCGGTTTTTATATTGAATTTTGAAAACCTTTCTTTAGTGAAAGCCTATGGAACCTTTGTGCAAAATTTCAAGCTTTTACATCCTGCTGTTTGAGCTGTGCGTGCATGGGTCAGTCAATCTGTAATTTTCTCCTTTTATACAATACTATTGCCCGGTGCGACTTCGTTCGCGTGGTGCTATTCTACCCTGTGGTGCTACCCTACCCTACCCTACCCTATCTAAACTATCCAGGGAGTTAATACAACTGTACGTGTGTATGTCACTGAACTCCTCCTAAACGGCTGGACCGATTTGAATGATTTTGTTTGCGTTTGGGTGGCACCCTGGATGGTTTAGATTCACAAATCAGCCCGGCAGATGCCTCTGCAGTCGGTATCTAGGTAATATTATCGACTGCTGCGCCATCTGCCGGGCTAAGCATAAACCACAATACACCAAAAATATGTGATACCACTGACAACTAAATTATTATTTATGGAGTGTTCACTGGGATATTACTTATAATTTGTGACCCCGAAGCCTATTACAGAGTTTAGGGTCCTAAATCACCGATCGCTAGACGGTTGGACGTTAAAATGACATTTTCTAGATTTACTACCGCGGGGCAGTGGCCAGCTGAAATTTATGTGACGTGAGGAAATCTTGTTTTCAACAAAAGGGTATGTTTGTCATTGAGTTCTCTCACAGGGAGATTGTTTGTGAATATTTACGTACGGTCAGCGATAGCCAAGCGATAAGAACACCATGATTAGGGTTCAGTGGTATCCAGGATTCGATAAGCGGAGGGCCGCAGACAATGATACAACGTTATACTATCGCTTCGGAAGTCCCGTATGAGGAGAAGAAGCGACGCAAGAAATTGCCTATTATGTGCCACTGCTGACACAGGCCTCCTTTCACAAATGAGGGTAAAAGGGAATGGGCAGATACTTCACCTCGCATGTCCATTGCGGATTGGTGGAATAGGCTAGTGGTCAACCTACAAGCTGGAGTTTACAAGCCGCCTAGGAGACCTCCAACTAGCTTCCCGACTTTCACTGATACCCTGGACCAATGGCTTTACGTGCCTTTCGAAGAATATCAGTGTAGATAAATAGAAAATTACTAAGATATATATAATACTAATTCTAAAATCTCCTGCCAGATTGTACTATGAGTAGGTAGTTCGAATGCTAAACACGTAGGGCAATTAGTATTATTTAAGATGTTGCACCATGCTTTTGCCTAAATAATTTTTGGTATCTGCATCGTTATTTTATCTTTCCCTCTAGCTTTATTAACAACAAATATGTACAAAATACAATCTATATTTACAAAATACAATCTATATATAGACAATTTCCTCAAGCCTGCCGCTCCTTCCGATTAACGGCAAGGTTCCCAGAAGGCTGGCAGCGTTTCCTCTTTGGATAGCCAAGCTGACGCGTTGGCGGAAAAAGCTCCCCGCCCGCTGGTCTCCGGAGGTCTCGATCAATTTTGAAGACAAGGTGCGAGCAAAACGGCGGGTTTCTGACCCCCACGGTCCCAAGGTCTCGACCGTTATTTTATATCATAGAACATAAAAGTCATAAGCATCAATATCTACTGATGATACTTACCCAAAAGGGCTTAAATCATTATCAGAAAATCCGAATATCTTTATTCAAATAGAACTTCATAGACGACCCGACACGAATTGAAGCGCTCGGGGTGTAGCATGATTAGCCGTTCTTAATCGATCGGCAAAGTTAAGCTACGTCTGTCGTGGTCGGTACCTGGATGGGTGATCGTCTAGTGGTATTTCAAATCGAGCGTTTCCGTGCTTCGGAAGGCAAGTAAAGCGTTGGTCCCGGTTGTGATATTCGTTGAGCTAGTTGGATGCCTCCTAGGCGGCTTGTAAAATTCCAATAGTAGGTTGACCACTAGCCTACCTCCACCAATCCGCAGTGGGCACGCGTGGTGGAGCATCTGCCCATTCCCTTTCACCCTCATTTGTGAAAGGAGGCCTGTGCTCAGCAGTGGGACATTATAGGCTGATGATGATGATGAGACGACCCGGGGCATCTGTCTGTAAGGTTGTTTTTTTCATAGAACAAAAAAATACTTGACTCTGCATAATTGCATATTCCCTATGGCCCTGGTCTTCCATCAGTAACAGCAGATAAAATACGATCCAATACTAAAGCAAGATTTCATGATAAACAAACATACAAACATAAGCTTATATCGCAAACAGTAATCACAGAAGCCACTAAAACAGTGGATAACTTGTACGAGTTAGAAACTGTAACAATTAACCTAGTTTAATTCGTATCGACTGGAGCTGGGTCTGATATAAACCGGGCATTGTTGCAAATTGTATACAGATTAGTTGAATTATATTTCATCTGTAGTTATGTACACATTGATTTGTAAGGGGAATTTTGGGCTGTTGACTGTGTTAGGAGAGAAAGTGGTGTAAATGAGGATTTGACGGGCGAAATATTGGTGCTGATTCTGTTGTTTACAACTAAACTTATTTTAGTCTCACTATGTCTCTTTCTAACAAAGAATATAAGAAAAGGATGTAAGAAATTTAGTCCTGCCAAATTAGTCCAATGCTTATTTTCAATATAAAGTCGCCATCTATCGCGGTTACGTCTAAATATCCGCAAATGAAGACGGCAAAGACTAATTTGACAGCTTTAAATATGTTCTATCCTTTTTCAATAATGTTCGTAAGAAAGAGATGTGATGTGACTAAAATTTGTTTAGTGCGATTTACAACAGAATCGGCACCATTGGAGATATAATCCGTACTCTTACAACCAACTTTTTAGGGTTCCGCAGTTAAATGGCAAAAAACGGAACCCTTATAGATTCGTCATGTCTGTCTGTCTGTCTGTCTGTCCGTATGTCACATCCACTTTTTTCCGAAACTATAAGAACTTAATAATAATAATGTTGAAACTTGGTAAGAAGATGTATTCTGTGAAATGCACAATAAATTTTGGGGGTTCCCCATACTTAGAACTGAAACGCACTTGGCCGGTTTTTTTATACTACTAAGTTGGCAAACAGGCTTATGACCCACCTGCTGGTAAGCGGTAGACATAAGACGTAGGCTTATGGACTCTTGCAATATCCAGGGCATTGATGCGTTGCCGACCCATCTCCCCTCCCCGATCAGCTCAAGCGAACTTATTCACGCGCACGAATAGAACATTGTTATTTGGCTGCGGTATTCTGTGAGTGTAGGCGGTTAACACTGCCACGCACCACGCAGTGATTGCGTGTTTTAACTTTGCTTGTAAGTATCTCCGTTTGTATAGAAAACACGCACAGTCCAACACACAGAAAATGCATCCACGCGCGTTCATTCAGATCACGCGCCTACATGCGGAGAAAGCTGCGCACACGTGCGTGGCGAGACGTAAGGTATAGCACACCGAGTCTCGCAGTGCCGTGCGTGATTGTGCACTGCACTATCACCACAGCGAACGGCTTTGAATGAAATGAGTCAGAGCCGCCGTGAATCCACAAAACGCAACTACGAGCGTGAGTGCGTAAAAAACCCGCACGATGATGCAGATCTGCACTCCCGCAAGTGCGCGTAGGTGCGTTGACACGCAACATGCAGCGTCATGCGTGGCAGTGTGATCATCGCCTTGCTGGCAAGAAACTCAGCAAGGTTCTCTTAAAGACTGATTTCATGTGCTGGGTACTTAGAATTTCTTCAGAACACAGCTATCCCCAAAGAAAACCGCTTAAATACCAATGTATCCGAAATTAAAATATTAATTACCACTTAAAATATATAGTCACAACAAAGAAGTCCAGTGTTAGACTTTGAAGTTCGCATTATATTAATATTTCATGTTAATCGTAGTTTTGTTGAAAATAGAAACTGTTTAAACTATTTTGAGTCACAGTCGAGTTGCGCTTGCGTTCATTTAGGACAAGAAATAATTAACAGTACGTACTCTCTGTAGGTGTTAGAATTGATGATATTTTACCTATTAGTTAGATATGCCATTAGTAGATTTTTTTGACGGGCTGGCTGGCGCGTTTGGTTAAGACTCTGGTTAAGATTCCACCTATCGCGCCGAAGCTCGTGGGTTCGATTCCCACACAGAACATGCATTTGTGTGCATGAACATGTCTGTATGTCCTGTGTCTGGGTGTAATTATGTAAATTAAGTATGTTTTTACAAACAAAAAGTAGTATATGTATTATATCAGTTATCCGGTTTCCATAGTACAAGCTCTGCTTAGTTTGGGATCAGATGACCGTGTGTGAGGAATTTCCAAGGATATTTATATAGATACATTAATTGATATATCAAATACTAAATATAGTATTAGTATTTGGCTGCGGTATTCTGTAAGGTGGAGGTACTTCTCCAGTCGAGCTGCTCTTTGAGCGAATAAACGCTACGCTCTAACTATCTCAAATGTCTTGTAATGAAATGAAATGAAATTCACTAGTTGATTTACAGTCAGACAAAATGTCGATATAGATTTCTTGTCATTTGTTCTCGGTAAAAGTATCGATAGAAGCGAGAAATTGGCATTCATTATACGTATTTAAGTATCAGGCATTTAGACCGTACCCATGCTCACAGACTGTACTCTCATAAATGCGCTCTATACTATTCTTACTCTATGGTTGCAAGCGTCCATAAAATGACTACAATGGTGCCGGTAACTGCTTACCATCAGGCGGGCCCTATGCTTTTTTACCGACTTTGTCGTATAAACAATAAGAAAATAAACTAATTAGTAGATTAATTATTAGATTTAAGTTTTAATGTTGCAATACATATAAATGCTCCCAAGATACAGGTATTCCTAGTTTGGGAGCAAGTGATCCTAATTTTGTAAAAATGGTATGTTGTAATAAAGAATTTTATTATATTATTATTATAATAAAACAGCTTTTGTTTTGATGAAATCTGGCACAAATAATATATTTTACAAAACAATAGAATCTTCGGAAATTCGAGTGAAATCGCGGGCTGGAAACTAGTACAGAATAGTTTTTATCAATGTAATTTAAATAGCAAAAGCTAGAAAAGCAATATAAATAAAAACTCTAAATCAAGTAAACTATGGCCACTAAAGTTGGCCCCTGTAAGGGTTGGGTGGGTTTTTATGAGTTGTTTGTTTGTGAACCCCCTTTATGTTTGCCCATTGAATGTTCAGCTTATTTCGATTTTATTCGGGTGTTTTGGAGCATCAGGATTTGGGTCCGAGTATAAAGAATGTTGAATGGAATGTAAAATAAATGTTGGGATTACTTGATATGGGTTGTTATGGTACATCGAGGAACAATCCCTTAGAGTAGTACCGAGCAATCCGATTCCGAAACTAGTCAGTTGTTTGTCACTGATTTTGAACAGTAAGGACCAATCACTGCATCGTGTGTTCTTGTCTTAGCCAACCAGAGCGCATTGTCGATGATGACAAATTGGCGGAATAGATTGCAAGCAAAATCAACGTCATTACGCTTCTTTGAGTTAACTGTTCGATGTTATGGTAGGGTAGTTTTTCATTTCAATTTTTGAACTGTTTACCGCATGGTGAGATTGTGGTCAAACCTAGGCCTGTTATAAAATAAATAAAATAAATTTATTTCAAGTAATATATCACAAACAGAGCTTAAAAAAGTTTAAACGGAACACGGCCGAAATAAGCGAAGCCAAAACACCATGGATAAAAACTATGCTCAGCCCTAATAGACCGGGAGATACTGGCACAAATTTCCTGGTCATTTGATGGTCATAGCGCTGGTATCAGCGAGCGGACCAATCGCGTGGGCGTGGCTTCTGTTTAAAGATGGCAGCGATCCGTTTAATAGTCCATCGGGTCTTTTTAAGTATAATTAACTAGCTGTCCCCGCGGTTTCACCCGCGTTCCCGGGATAAAAAAAATAGCCTATGTCCTTCTCCATACCATAGGCTATTTTCATGGTACATTTCATGTTGATCCGTTGAGTAATTGAGGCGTGAAGGCGTAACAAACAAACAAACAAACTCACTTTCTCATTTATAATATTAGGATATTAGGATACCTGTGCTAGGAGGCCCCTAAATAAAAATATGTTATTCTAGGCTAATATCTACCCGTGTGCCAATTCATCATGATTGTTTGTTTCAAACGAACTGACTTTCACATATTATTATTAGTAGGATATTTACCGAGGAGAAAAACAAAAATCTTCTCCAAGCTTCTTTCATACGACGAAGTTGACCCATTTTCTTACACGTGCCCAAATACCAAGATGTTATCGAGGATGCACTGTGGCGAAGGAAAACAATTTCCCTTTGTGCAAAGAAAACATTTATTTACCAAAGTACCCACATGTCTCCGCTGCTCACTCCGTGTGCTTTATAGTTAATATAAAAAGCGGATGACTGTCACACCGATTTTAGTTATACCAATGTAATCCTTGGATTAAAGATCGGTTTTTGTAAAAAGGCAAACAAGCTTGTGCCAAATATAATGTCCTGGTATAGATCCCGCCAAACGTCTAGTTCGCTTTGAAACCGCGTGGTGGTCTCGCTAACCATTGCGGACCATTGTGGAATGAGCTCCCCGTTACGGTTTTCCCTCTGCGCTACGATATGGGGTTCTTCAAAAAAGGCGTAAAAAGAGCTCTACAAGGTCGGCAACACATTGGCAATCCCCCTGGTATTGCAAATGTCCATAGGCGGCGGTGACCACTTGCCATCAGGTGGACCGTCTGCCTGCTTGTCAACCTATTGAAATAAAAAAAAAAAAGATTTTAGCGAACTTGGCATGGAGATATAACGAGAAAGGATGAAAACCACGTGACTGGATCTATAAACGACATTTTGAAGCCGTTACTTATATTCTATAGATTGTCCAAACAATATTTTAACGCACCTAAATTAGTTCTCAGACAATGCTTCATCCTAGTCTAGTTTCTAATTAAAACGAATAACCATATTTCACAACCAAGCCCAGAAGTGTAACCTTGCTGACTTTCTTGCCTGTTCTTCTCAGTTGAAGGCCGAATTACGAACTGGTGGTAACTTCAGTAGCTTTATAAGTGCCCTACTAGAACCTTTCTTGAATATATGGCTTTGACAAGGGGTTTTCAAAATTCACACCCTACGGAGGGAAAGCTGTAACAAATTAATCAAGTAGACTTCGAACATACGAGTAGTATCGCAGCATTAAGATCCAGGTACAACAAATGGCCAGTCTGAGTTCCTTACATTTCCTTTCCTATTACAAATTCTAGTTTAGCCACAAAGTTCAGACAGGTCGGAAGTTCAACTGTATTAACCGCTGGCTCTTTAATTTCATTCCACTTTGTAATTTTAAGATTTTGAATTGCTAAATCTTGTGAATCACTAGTCCGACTTTCTCTCGTTTATATTTTATTATGATCAAGTTATGGAAGCAGTCTTAAAATGAAGGATAATAATCGTAAAAATTCAATAAAGCATTAGAAAATCATGCTCTAAATATCTATTAATTTAGTTAAGTTTTGTAACGTATATTTTTTGGTGAACCTGCCGTGTTATCACTTACCGGACATAACGGAAGATCAGCGTTGGTACCATAGAAGTATCAGTAAGGATACCTCTATGGTTGGTACTACTTGGTACTTACATTCTTACGTATAGTCAACAACGGACTGAGTTGGAGGACCAAGTTTTTTACCATGTCACAAATAAATTGGTTTCTGTCTTTCTTTCGATTTTTACAAATGATTTTATGCGCATTTCGGAAGAATTTAATGTCTTCTACGAATAAAAGTATCTTACGTTTAACCTGCTACTTATATTAAAGTAGGATATACATCTATCTGTATCTATCTATATGAATACGTGAAGAAAAAATATTTAAACTTTAAAAATTATGAATTATGGTGAATTACGACCAGATGCAAGGTTTAGAAACATGTCATTTTGCACACAGTACCCCGAGTGTAAAGAATTGGCGTTTGTAAACGCTTACTAATTAGTTTGCGTTTACGACACTTCTCTATAGGAATTGGCACAGCTCCTCTAGCGGAATACTCATGGTACTAATTTCTTCCATACAAATTTATAGTTAACGCAAACGCATTAGTAAGCTTTTATTAACGTCAATTCTTTACACTCGGGGTACTGGTCTCTTACATACATAAATGCAACGTAAAGGACTCTAAAGGTAGCCCGAGATAGAAAGCACGTTTTCAATAAATCTATGGATTACAGCATGGTGTGATAGACGGCAACGCAAAAACAGTTTTCTGGGTAAATGGTTGTCGTGAACTGAACATGCCTTTTTAGGGTTCCGTAGCCAAATGGCAAAAAACGGAACCCTTATAGATTCGTCATGTCTGTCTGTCTGTCTGTCTGTCTGTCCGTGTATGTCACAGCCATTTATTTCCGAAACTATAAGAACTATAATGTTGAAACTTGGTAAGTAGATGTATTCTGTGAACCGCATTAAGATTTTTACACAAAAATAGAAAAATAACAATAAATTTTGGGGGTTCCCCATACTTAGAACTGAAACTCAATTTTTTTTTTTTCATCAAACCCATAAGTGTGGGGTGTCTATGGATAGGTCTTCAAAAATGATATTGAGGTTTCTAATATCATTTTTTTCTAAACTGAATAGTTTGCGCGAGAGACACTTCCAAAGTGGTAAAATGTGTGTCCCCCCCCCCTGTAACTTCTAAAATAAGAGAATGATAAATCTATAAAAAATATATGATGTACATTACGGTGCAAACTTCCACTGAAAATTGGTTTGAACGAGATCTAGTAAGTAGTTTTTTTTTAATAGGTCATAAATTGAAATTAATATCAAATACTCAGGTCTATACTACCATTTACTTATATACCTACAGGTTTGTACGGAACCCTCGGTGCGCGAGTCTGACACGCACTTGGCCGGTTTTATTTAAGTTCAGGTATAACATGTTATTGTTTAGATAGAAAGAATAACCCAAAGTAATAATAAATAATCTGTTTAAAATCTGGCCCATCATAATCATCAGCCCATAATGTCACTGCTGATCACGGGCATCCTTTCTCAAATGAAAGGGAATGGGCAATTATTCCACCAACCATGACTACTGCGGATAAGTGGAGTTAAGGTAGTGGTCAACCTAAGTTGGAGTTTTCAAGCCGCCTAGGAGGCTTGCAACTAGCTTAACGACTATCACAATTAAGACCAACGGCTTACGTGCCTTCCGAAAAACGGAAAACGCTCGATTTCAAATACCACTAGTAGCTCTGTGAGCTATAGATCTCGCGACGCTGTCTTTGTCTTTGCATAGATTCAGTTTTCGGATATTTTTCAAACTGGCCGAACCAGATATTTCCATATAATTATCGAATCTACTCCACGAGAATCAATTGAGAAATGCGACCTGCAGAGGAAGGAGAACAGCCGGACATCCGCCGGTCATCGGACAGACATTATTGCCCAAACAGAGACTCTTCACTCGCGCTCGCTCTGTCAACTATTCGGATACACTCCTCATACACCGGTGATTGTTTAGCTTTATCGATCAATTTATGAACGACTAATAAAGCATGAGCATTTTTGGCTCTGGCTATTTTGGCCTAAACTAAACTAAGTAGAACTTGTACAATGGTAACCAGATAACTAGATAAAAACAGGGAGCGAATCTCACTCAATATTATCTTCGATGCAAAATCCTCAAGTCTATACTATAGTCGTAAACTAGGCCACAGTTGTAACGTCCACTTTATGACCCCATGGCAGTGGCGTGCATTGGTTTTCGGACTAGGTAGGCAGAAGAAATCATGGTCATACACGCCTAAATATGCCTCCTAGATAAATCATGTTTTTTGACCAGATTCGTAAAATTGTTAAGTCAGCGTATCATTCCACACACATTTGGTATGATTCATTAGCAAACAAAATACATAATAACAGAATAATAGATTCGAATAACAGCACCCAGATAGCCAGGTGTTTAATAAACATAATAATATTCTGTCTGATATAATTTCTAAGATTTTTACCTTTATTTTGAATCCATGAATGTTTTGGAGTTGGTCTACAGCAAGTTACCTACTATTTTCAACAAACGAAAACTGAGTAGGTAAGGATTAATTTATCGATACATTTTTCATCTTCAACACAACATTTCTTCATTTCACACAGATACACTCCGCAAAATCACAATAAGTAAATAACATATGTAGTATCCCTAAGTCGTCTGTGGTAAATAACAACAACATTGCATACAATGCCAGCCAAACCATAAACAAACCAACACAAATAAATTGCGAAGTTATATTTGAGTTGCTCTAATGTTGGTAACTGTAGGTTTTTTAATTTGGATGGGTTACTTACTTTACTTACAACAGAGTAGGTAAGGTTACTTTTGGTCCATAAATCGCGAATGTCAAATGTGAGTACGCTACGCATAGCAAAAGCGTGTTTTATGCTTTCGTCGTATTATCTTAAAGAAGTGTGTGTGTGTGTATGAATATGCCCAAATCTTTTTAGTGTGCGTGAATTTGAGAGGCGAACTCGCGAGTACCCTGCGCGGCAAAGTTTGAAATTTCGTATTGAATGTTAGGTTAGAATTTTTATTTAAAATGATTATGTAGTTTAATTGAATCAAAATATTATTTTATTGAATCTTATGAGGTAGGCATTGCTTATTTGCCTATATGGAATGCACGCCACTGCCCCATGGTTAATGCTCATTATTATGCCATCAATGGTTTATGAAGCCTTTTCTTTATATCTCCTTTTAATTTTATTCTCTCGAATAAGTTATATCTTTGTGCTAATCTTCCAGTAATAACTTTGGAATTAGGTTTTCTGCTGACTTATTTTATTCTGAAAGGATTATATCTCTATCATCATCATCATATCTGCCTAAGGATGTCACTCCTGAACATAGGCTTCTCTCATTATGTTCCACTTAGAACGGTTTTGAGCCGCTTGCATCTAGCGGCGCCCAGCAACTCTGGCCAGGTTGTCGGTCCAACTGATGGGAGGTCGTCATCGCACGACGCTTTCCAGTACGTGGTCGCCACTCGAGAACCTTCCTTCCCCACTGGTTATCGGGTCTTCGAGCGATATGGCTTGCCCATTGTCACTTCAGCTTACTAAATCTACGAGCTGTCGGTAATGTTTGTTCTACTACGAATGTCTTCATTGCGTACCCTGTCTCGTAGAGAAATTCCGAGTTCATAATAAATGGGAAAGTGAGTTTGTTTGTTTGTTACGTTTTCACGCCCCAACTACTCAACCGATCATGATGAAATTTGTCATGCATATAGCCTATAGTATGGAGCAGGACATAGGCTACTTTTTATCCCGGGAACGCGGGTGAAACCGCGGGGGGCAGCTAGTCTAGTCAATAACTACATTAGTCAATAAGAACCTCAAAGAAGCAATTTATATGAACACACATCTTCCCCACCCCTTTCACCGACATTCAGCCATTAATCATAACGCGTTACATAAATAAAATTGATGGTCCGAAATCGCGTCACTTCGAATTGAAATCATCCAATTTGTCGCACCCATTATATCTATCACGTCACGTCAGCTCCGTGTTCATATATCACGTGACGTCACTTCCTCCGGCCGGATGTGGGCGGGTTTACGGGTAACATGACCTGGTAACGTCAGGCTAGTGGTGGGAATATTTATTGGGAGTTTTATTTAAGATTTGTGCAAAATAATAGGGCCTTCTTCACCCACGCACGGGCTAAGTGACCCAAGTGGTCAGTTGCTACATTTACGCAAAAGAAGCGGTGTAGTAGCGATTAGCGATACAGTCATAGTATAGCTTTTTCGTCGATGCAAATACGCGATTGCGTCAATGTCCGCGAGGCTCTTGCAGCTGTATTAAAGATTGACAAAGCGCTCGTAGTGTAGCATGATTAGCCGTTCTTAATCGATCGGCAAAGTTAAGCTACGTCTGTCGTGGTCGGTACTTGGATGGGTGCCCGCCTAGTGGTATTTCAAATCGAGCGTTTCTGTGCTTCGGAAGGCACGTTAAACTATTGGTCCCGGTTATCACTTAATTGTGATAATCGTTAAGCTAGTTGGATGCCTCCTAGGCGGCTTGAATTCCAACAGTAGGTTGACCATTAATGGAGTATCGCCCAGTCTCACCCTCATTTGTGGAAGGAAGCTCAGCAGTGGGAAATTATAGGCTGATGATAATGATGATGATGATGACGAAGCCTAAGATCAAGCTCGCTTGCCCAGAAATTCAAAATTCAAAAAAAAACAAAATCATTTATTCAAATAGACCTTCGCAGGCACTTATGAAAAGTCTGACTCTAATACTCTAATACCGGTTCGGAAGGTTGCATTTGCTGAGAAGAGCCGGCAATAAACTCAGCAATTACTCTTTTCAAAACAGGCTTAGATTCATTACATAATATTTACATTCTAATCGCACTGAAAACAATTGCGTGCCCCGGCGCGGCGGCAAAATTACAAAGTAGACTGAATAAATATTTAATAAGTAAATAAATAGCAAACTTAAGCAGACCAGCCCCCACAAGCAGCACCTGTTCACAAGTATGACGCGTGTGGCAGCCATCGCCCTCCTCGCCATATTGGAGGGAAGTGAGCGACCCGTCACACGACGCCGCCGCAAGCAAAGGCCTTAAAGTGGGCATGACTTACTTAAGTCTGCCTTAGAAATAAAAAATAACTAAAGGGAAACACTAAACACACAATTTGTTATCACTGTGACTATTGACAAGTTTAGACTAAATATCACAAAAAAAAAATTTAATAAATAAATAAATATATGAACTTGTCAGTTCCTCTATTATTATTATTATTGCTTTATTTGACACTCAAAGTCTACATTATTAAGTTACGATATACTTTGTAAAAATGTTACTTAATGGCTGTATGTTGTCACAATAAAATAAATAAATAAAAATAAATATCCTGGGACATTCCTCACACACGGTCATCTGATCCCAAACTCAGCAGAGCTTACTATGGAAACCAGATAACTGATATAATACATATACTATTGTTTGTAAATACAAACTTAATATACATCACACAATCGAAATATTTAGAATGGCAGCTCCTAGATATATGCGTACAATTTCATCATTGTTTAATTCAGATAATTTGGAAATGAACAATAGCATTACTGAAGCTTTCAATGAATGAAACACCAACGTTCATTGTTAGTAGACAATTTGATAGCAGGAAAAATCCATCCAACGTAGTTTACAAATTAATGTTAAGGTAAACACAAAATTGAAATAGATTGCATACAGTTTACAATTGATTCTAATCCGGTATCATCGTAATATTCAGTCCAAAGATCTCGACTGCTGAACATCTCTCTCTCTTGCTGGTATCTTCCATTGATTTCCACAACGAACGGTTTTATGCCATGTGCCAGACCGACGGTCCACCTGGTGGTAGGTCATCTTGCTCGGCACGCACCAGTACGTGGTCGCCACTCGAGAACCTTTCTTTCTCATCGCTTAAGGGGGCCCTTCATGGCCAACGCAACTTCAACGCAAGCGTAGCCTAAAAGCTTGTACTTTCATCCAACGTAATGTTTGACTGCGAAAAAAGAGAGACACCATCAGAGCCATCGGTTATCAGTTGGTAAATTCCGCTGATCACTCGCGGCCGCTTCGCTAGGTCGTCATTCATGATTTCGCATATCATAAAACTTGTTCCAGGCCCATACTTCCTGTGATGTAATCTTAAAAGTTTGTAAAAAAAAGTTAGTTATTTAGAATCTCCATACATTTGCAAGCATTGTTTCGAGCTGTTTTCTTTACTTTTACAATTTTTAGGTACATTAGATATGGCCAAAGTTCAGGTAAAATTTGTGCAAAACCGCTGTTTTTCGGAGGCTTTTACTGAATTTGTTTCACACTTTTTTTTATTTTCGCCTAGTTATACTGCTAGATATAGTTCACAAGATACCAATTTGTTTAAAACATCTAACGAAAAGTGTTTAAAAACGCCATCATAAGTACAGAGCTTTTGTATGGAAAGTATGGTGAGCTGAGTGCTCTTAAGATATAATCCACTATACTAAGGTTTTAAGGCGATGATAGCTAAGCGGATGATTCAAATCCTACAATAAGCTTGAGTTTTCGGTGAAGGAAAACATCGTGAGGAATCCATAGCACGGTGGTAGGGTACATTGTGGTAGCCACCTGGCTGGCAACCACCTTCTAGTTGAAAATCTGTCGCTAAGCACCTATCGGTGTGTTCCGACAGTTGCACTTGAGAGCCAGTTCCTTCTAGGCTTTGTATGCATCCACTTTCGGCCACATCGTCACTTTCCGTGGTGAGATTGTGGTCAAACACAGGCACAAAAAATACTTTAAAATCTTTGATGGAGTAGAAAGATTACGCACAAAGCCGAGCTCTCAATTGCCCCGATTAACTTAAAATTTTACCCTAGAATGAAGTCAACCATAATGAGGCATGATATTAATGACGCACTCTAACTTCCTTCCCGAAGTTCGGAACTTCGTAACTTAGTACACTTGTAACTTTGATTAATTCCACACACCGAAGGATATTTTCAATCGTCTCGGTAACTTCGTATTGTTCAGTGTAGATTTAGACTTTTTAAGGATTCCTTTGTTTGAAGTGAGCTATTGATCCTGCTTTATGTTGAAACAAGTTTCTAAACCTTGCTGTTTATGTTCTGTATTGATTTATTAAGATGTTAGTTCGTAGCTGACTGCAGGCAGCAGCAGCAGGTGACCCTGTCGCCGCGACACGATTGGTTTCTATGTATTACTATGAAATAGCTTCCGTAGCTAGCGACGAAAGAGAAAAAAGTAGTGTCGGTTGCTGCTGCTGCCTGCAGTCGGCTATACGATCGTTTCTAATTACTATGGATGCTGCGGAAGGTATTTTATAGTAATACATAGAAACCAATAGTGTCGCAGCGACAGTGTTGCCTGCTGCTGCTGCCTGCTGTCTGCTGCGAACCGGCACCATTAGTCAGTAATTTTCTCCTTTAATTTACTGAATTCATTGGTATCACTCACTTACTAGATTCAACAACCCAACTTTAGGAGCAAGATATTGTCAGCTACAATGACTTTCAGCAACGTTGCCACCGGCACGTTTCTTAGACGTGCGACAGATCCAATCAAGTGGCGATTCAGCATTGCTACAGCAACACATCACACATCAATGTATCACCATCATCAGCCTTTCAACATCAAAATCAAAAAGTTTTTTATTCAATTTAGGCCCTGGTAAGGCGCTTATGAACGTTAAATTGGTACATACAGTTGAATTTACCACCGGTTCGAAATACACTTAAACTGAGAAGACTCCGGCGAGAAACTCAGCAAGGCTTTAATGTCCCACTGCTGATCACAGGCCTCTTTTCACAAATCAGGGTGACATCGTGAGAGAATCAGGGAATGAACAGATACTCCACCACGCGTGCCCACAGCGGATCGGTGGAGGTAGGCCACTGTTGGAGTTTTCAAGCCGCCTAGAAGGCCTCCAACTAGCTTAACGACTATCACAATTAAGTGATAACCGAGACCAACGGCTTTACGTGCCTTCCGAAGTACGGAAACGCTCGATTTGAAATCCCACTAGGCGTTCACCCATCCAGGTACCGACCACGACGGTGATAGCTTAACTTGCCGATCAATTAATAACGGCTTATCATGATACACCACGAGCGCTTCATGATTCATGATTAAATTAGACGACAACAATGGAAAAGACAAGACAAGAGGCAAAAACTTTACACTGCGGGTCGCTACGGAGTAATTATCGGTTTGTAAGCAAAGAACTACTGTATCGATGCATAGCTACGAAAAATGTGAGTCCAGCTATGCTATTCTGTAAAAGGTGAATCATCTCGAAAGTCATCTCGCAACTCACACTCACTTGGATTGTCATCTCGCTTGTCATTTTATTGGTATTCTCAATATAAAATCAAGGCCAAGTGAAGTGTCAAAATACCCACCTGTCGTAGTTTTTTTTTTTTTATTTATTTTGTATTCTATTATAAATTATACAGTTTCGCCAAACTGCACAACACAGTTTGTTGGCGAAAGAGGCGCTCGGTATACATATGCGCATTTTATCTTTATAATAGCACGAAACAAATATTTATATATATCAAAAAAGGATAGAAACTTTAAAAAAGAAAGAAATTACACATTAATAAGTCAAATAAAACAAGATACCATCTTAGCTAGGTAAGACGGTATCTTGCTTTATCCGCTAAGAAAATTAAAGAGTATTATAATAGTGAGAGCAAGTTCTTTTTGAGGTTCTTCCGTAACGTTATAATATTCACTCATTTTATTTCTCTCAAGAACATTTCATAATCATCTCACTTCCGTCATCACTCAGTGGCGCTAGTATCGAACTCACTCATTTTAAGAATATGAAACTTTAATCTTATCACGGATTCAGAAGTGATATTTCAAATGACCGTTACAGAATAGCACTGCAGATTCCTACTGCGCAGCAGAGATATATGAATATGATTGTGAACATGAACATTGTGTTACGTATAAAGGTATTGAGTATACAGCGCGCACGCTTATTGCCCAATTATACAGGCGGTTACAAATTTGCATTTTCAACATTTCACGTGACAATATTTTTGTACGAGAGTCGTCTGGATTTTATGTGCAAATTATACGGGAATTAAAAAAATATGGTGTGATATAGAGACAAGTATGTTATAGTAGCTTTCATACATTAGGTATATAGTATAAGCTTCCAAGTTCCAGTATTCCGTAAGGTTTGAAAAAAAACGGCAAACATAGTCAGATTGTCCAAAAAATATTAACTTGGCTGAATATCAATTCGGTGGATAATCGTGGTTACGGCAAGTCATGTATTTGTTGTGCTCTCGAAAACATTTTAATTTACCCGGTATAAAGTCACTGTTGTGCTTAAAAAAGTGAATGGACTTACTGCTATTGCATTGGTGCGCGAAAGTGAATATAAATATACACTGAAACAGTTAATTTACTATTGATTGAGAACAAATTTACAACATCAAGTAGCAAGTGATAAACGCCTACCTTACGTTAACTTGTAATTAACTGACCTAGGGCAACCCGTGGCTCGCAGGCGACAACGGCGGCACTAAGTTGGACTTTGTGATTCTGTGAAGGCGGCACTAACCTGAAGTTCTGAATTGGTATAACTGAGAATAGCAGGTGAGCGGTCGTTATTCGGTTGCAATTCAGTACGTATTGACGTAAGTTTTCAGTACGTACGTATCCAGTGTTGCCAACTTGAAATTGCCGAAATTTAAGGAGAATAATATTAGAGAAGTAACTCAACACATTGTTTATAACTCGTGAAAAAACAACAACAAAATCAACATGAAGTGTGCCGGTTGCCTTAAAGCTACGAAAGACGTCCATGCAATAAAATGCACTCATATGGGATGTGAAAATAGCTTCTGTACACTGTGTGTGAATGTATCCTCTTTCTCCAGTGAGCGCAGAAAATCGTGGAAATGTCCAGATTGTACTGCTGCAGCAAAAAAAGGTGGAGATAATACCCTTACACCGGTGAGAGCGGAAACACAAAATATAACAATGCGAAAGAAGACAGAATCGCTCCCGGATCAATCTGGCTCAGACCTCAAGGAACTAACAACGGAATTGCGGAAACTGATGAAAGAATTTTCATCGCTCAGCACTAAACTGGAAGAAGTGACGGTTTCCCTGACTCATTGTCATGGTCGGATGGATGATCTCGTGGCGGCCATGAAAACCACGGATGCTCGCTTAAAAAGCTTAGAGAAACGAGACCAGGATATAATCGATCTTAAGACAACCGTAGGTCAACTTCAGAATGAACTAAACACCCAAGCACAATTTGGCCTTCGTAATGAGATCGAAATAGTTGGTATCCCGGAAAACGCAAATGAAAACCTACAGCACGTTGTTTGGGTAGCAGCCCAAAAATTAGGTGTGGAACTAGAAGACAAGGATGTGGATTTCATAACTAGGGTTGGAGCTCGCCGCCCACCAGTTCCTTCAAGTGTACCTGGAATGGCTGACAAAATGCCGCGGCCAGTCGTCGTGCGCCTTCTCCGTCGGTCTAAACGTGACCAAATACTGGTAGCCTCAAAGTCACGTCGCAATATCACCAGTTCGGACCTAGAAGTTGCAGGTACTCCCATTAGAGTGTTTTTTAATGAACGCCTCACCAAGCAGAATAGAGTTTTGTTTCGAGAAGCTCGCTCAAGAGCAAAAAGTCATGGTTACATGTTCTGTTGGTGCAGTCAAGGCTCAATCTTCATTAGAAAACGGGAGGGAAAAGCAGCTATGGTCATTCGCTCGGAGGTCGATTTGGATCGAGCTTTTCCTGCTGGCTTCACCCAAGCTGGCCAGAGTAGCCAGCATAATTAGAAACGTTAATGGGTACTATTTGCACCTGAATGGTATGCTTTATAACTTCTTTGTAGTTCAGAGTAATCTAAAATATCAATTAAGATCATTGGACATGTATAAAGTCTTGCAAAAATATTTCTATATAGTTTATGTTAACGTTTGGATTTTCGCATTAATATTGGTTTTTTGTGTCATCTTAAGTTTTACGGTATTATTATATTATGTTTATTATTGTTTATCTTGTGATTTTATTATATATAATTTATTTATATCTAAATATGTTACATTATATTATTATCTGAGTGCTATTCCATATCAAGCAACAATTAATTCATTTACCATTACAAATCATTATAACCTTTACAGTAATGAACTCTTAGCGGTGGAAATAATATTTAACCTCCATCTAATCGAAATTAGCAACCACAGGGTAGGTATATTTAACATCCCATGATAATGCTTTTCTTAAATGATCTAGATTCAGAACTGGATTCTTTAAAAGTACACTGCGAGACGACAAATGAGCTCGAAAATTGCAAATTTATTCTCACGTCGGTACACAGCTTTAAAATCTTCGCTCTCAATATTAGGAGTATCCAGAAAAACTTTGATACTTTTCTCGTTGGTTTCTCACGTTTAAAACTAGAAATTGATATAATTATATTGACAGAGTGTTGGTTAAATGACACTACAACTATTTCACATATTCCAGGATATAATTCACATGCAACTGTTAAAAACAGAAACCAAAATAGTGGGGTTGTGCTTTATATTAATAACACCTGGAATGTTACTGTGTCAGAACCTGCGATTGAAGGTGCAGACTGTCTGGTGATTAAAATTCCTAATTTTGTGACCATACTTAGCATATACCGCTCACCATCGAATAAAACGCTCGAAGGATTTTTATCATCACTAGAATCTTATATAACCAACAACAGCTTAGATAATCAGCCTCTTATCATAGCAGGAGACCTAAATGTGAATATAATGAACAGTACTGATAATACTCAGAGCTTAGAATACCAATGCTTTATGGCGGAAATTGGGCTCTTACCAGCTATAGATCAACCAACAAGAGGCTCAGCATGTCTTGATCATATATATATAAGTACTTGTTTTGCCCAATCTTCAATTGGTATCATTTGCCAGACTGATATTACGGACCATTACTCTGTCATATTAGGTGTAAACCTTGAAAAGCCTAAAATGACGCGACTTAGCCGTCTTAAATTGAAGAGAGATTACGACGCTATTAGGGAGGATCTTATGGATATTAAATGGGATGATCTGTATGCAACTAGGGATATGAACAGTGCAACAAATATCTTTACACGGAAATTGATGGATTCAGTTAATAAACACACAAAAGAAATAAGAATTAGTAGATCTAAGTACAACCTCAAACCATGGATAACACCGGGGCTTATGCGTTGCATGCGACACCGCGATAAGTTACATTTGCAATCTAGAAAAGAACCAAATAATGAAGCTCTACAGTTAACCTATAAACGCTACCAAAATTTCTTTATAGGATTAATCCGGAAACTTAAAAATGAATACGAAACTATGGAACTAAATCAAAATTTGAAGAATCCCAAAAAACTATGGAAGTCCATTAAAAATATCTGCAATTTAAATGTAAAAAACCAAGAGTCTTCTGAACTTTTGTGTCTTCCGGGTACTCTAAACCCACAAAACTCAATAAATCTCTGTAACACTCATTTCTCCACGGTTGGTTATAAACTTGCCAACAAAATTCTTTGTAACATTAACACTAGTGAAGCTAATTTAGCAAGTTCAGTTAGAGCCAAAAGTACTCCTGCAGATTCTTTCTTTATGAATCCCACCGACGTATATGAAGTCGATACACTAATTAGCAAACTACAAAATGGTAAAGCCCCGGGTATCGATGGTCTTGAAAACACTCTACTAAAACATATAAAGATAGCCATAATTGAACCACTGACATATTTGTTAAATCTTAGCCTAGCGACCGGAGTATTTCCCACTGTTTGGAAACTAGCCTCGGTTTGTCCAATACATAAGAGTGGCCATAAAGATTTACTTAACAACTATAGACCCATTTCGCTTTTGGGAGTTCTTTCGAAACTTCTGGAAAAGCTTGTTAATGGGCGACTAGTTGATTTTCTGGAGTCTCGAAGCTTGATATCCCGGAATCAATTTGGTTTTCGGAGAGGTAAAAGTACAGAAGACGCTGTGACTCTGCTATGCTCTGAAGTGTCCACACAACTGGACAATGGAAAATGCTGTGTGGGAATATTTCTAGATTTGGCAAAAGCCTTCGACACTGTTTCCATTCCGATACTTTTGAAAAAGCTAGACAACATGGGAATTCGGGGTATTGCTGGAGAATGGTTCAAGAGTTACTTGTTGGAGCGGAGACAGTGTGTAAGGATCTCAGAGACTGTAAGTGGACCATTATCGGTATCTTATGGGGTGCCCCAGGGCAGTATATTGGGGCCCACTCTATTTAATATATACATTAATGATATTCATGACCTCTCCATTGATAGTGGCCAGGTCGTTTGTTATGCGGATGATACTGTGGTCATTATACATGGTCCTAATTGGAAAAAGGTTTCATCGCTTGCTGAAGTTGGGATGTCACAGATTGGAGGATGGCTCCGCAAGAACCTACTTACTTTAAATACGGGAAAAACCACGTTCTTATGTTTCCATAAAACTTCTGCTTCTGCACCCCCTGATAATGCTATGAGTATTAGAATACATGACATAGACTGTACGCATAGTAATTCATGTAGTTGTATATCTCTTAACAGAACAAAATTTATTAAATACCTGGGAGTGTTTATAGATGAAAATCTAAATTTCAAGATGCATATTGAGAGACTTTCAGCACGCGTTAGAAAAGTGATTAGTATAATGCGTAACCTGCGGAATACCGCATGCAGGGAACTGCTTATATCAGTTTACATCGCAATGTGTCAGTCTCTGTTAATATATTGTATCACCTGTTGGGGAAGTGCTGCTAAAAGTTACCTCATTCGAGCTGAACGAGCACAACGCTCTGTACTCAAGGTTATGTTCAAGAAACCTTTTAGGTACCCAACTACGGACCTGTATAAAGAGAGCGGTATGCTAAGTGTTCGTCAACTTTTTATACTAAACCTTTCACTCGCAGCACACAAGTACTTCCTTACATCCAGAAGTAACTTAACGAAGAAAAGAATCCATAAAATCCACACTCCTCTAGTTAGTACTTCTTTTGCACGGCGTTTCGGCCTTTTCTCAAGAGCACATGTTTATAATAGTGTAGTCAAATTTTGTGACATAAAAAATAAATCTGTTAGTGAAGCAAAAGGAATCATACATGAATGGCTAACTACTTTGACATATTCTGCTACTGAAGATGTTCTCAATATTAAAAGCTAAAATATATGTATAATTAAACTGTATCTATTTATTACTTTTTAAGCTTTCGCGAACTAAATTCATTGAAATATTAATGTATCGGGTCTATTCGCGCACAGATTATTATCAAAATTTAATTTTGAGTACCCTCGACGTTTCGACCAAGTTGCATTGATCGTATTCACGAGTGAACTGGAAACTGCGGGTATCAGCGGCTCGATGAACGGGAGTTGTTTCCAACTACCCGCATTTGGTCTTGTATAACATATCTATTTAAACTTCATCTAAATTACCTTTTATTTATCAATCTTAATATGTATATTTAATATTTAATAATAATTACTAGTTGTCAGTATCAAATTAGCTGCGTGTATATAATATTATATGTATATATATATATATTCTTATTTCTATTTTTATTAAGCCGCTATTATGATGTGTAAAATATAATAACATGTAATTTTAGTAAGAGGCAAATAAATTATGTCTGTTAACTCTGGTCTTCACGATACAGGCTTGGCCTAGTGTGAAGACCGCTGTAAATCATTAGTGTTTAAGTTCCTTCAACACCCCATGTTTCAAATCAAGCTGTTTGTACATTAAATTTGTTGGTGTTGCAAATAAATATATTATTATTATTATTATTATTATTATCTTTCCGGATTCTTCTCAGTTAAATGCCGACTTCCGAACCGGTGGTGACTTCAGTCAATTTCAATTACATAAGTGCATTTCTGTAGCCTAAATTGAATAAATGGCTTTGGCTTTGAGAATTGGGAATGCCCCAGATATTGCTTATGTTTATAGGGCACCGTAGACTATTTTATAAATTTGCTTAATTCTATATCGGAATGTTTTTTTTGAAATACCAACTACATTGTACATTTATGGCGAAATAAACAATTTCTTTTTTCCCGTCAATTGGGCCATACGCTTATTAGCCGACTTTGTTGTATATTTTTTATGGTGTATACGACTGCCCTGCGATTTTACCTTAGTTCTAGAGGGATAAAATAAACATTTTTTTTTCTTTTTTTTGGCCCAAGTTATTCGCTGCAATCTGACACATTGAAGGACATTCAGCTGCCTCACGTGTCTATATTATGGGTTGATTTCTGGCACGTCCATCGATGAGCCCAGATTTTTACATCATTAAGTTGTCTTGTGTGTGGTAAGATTCTTTTCAATCTACGATTTTTCAATCCTTTTGAAATTAATGTATTAGCTAGATGATTAGGGTGAATATCCATTCTTTTTTTGTATGTCTTGGTCATCACAGCGATTTCCCCTTTCACAGGCCGTATATCGATAATAAACAACTAATCGAAACACCTCGCAAAATCCTGATCTTACAACTCCGTGAGTCAATTTCGAACATCAGATAACCCGCGCGGAGTCGAGAAACTCTTTGTGACTCTGTCACGGGGAAAATTGAATGCTTTAGATTCAATGATTTCAAAATTAAAGATAGGCCCAGCGCACATTTTGCAAATAACTTCTTCATAGAAGTAAACAAAAATTAGAGAAAATGTTACCGTGTTTCCCTTTAGTTATTTTTTATTTCTAAGGCAGACTTAAGTAAGTCATGCTCACTTTAAGGCCTTTGCTTGCGGCGGCGTCGTGTGACGGGTCGCTCACTTCCCTCCAATATGGCGAGGAGGGCGATGGCTGCCACACGCGTCATACTTGTGAACAGGTGCTGCTTGTGGGGGCTGGTCTGCTTAAGTTTGCTATTTATTTATTCAGTCTACTTTGTAATTTTGCCGCCGCGCCGGGGCACGCAATTGTTTTCAGTGCGATTAGAATGTAAATATTATGTAATGAATCTAAGCCTGTTTTGAAAAGAGTAATTGCTGAGTTTATTGCCGGCTCTTCTCAGCAAATGCAACCTTCCGAACCGGTATTAGAGTATTAGAGTCAGACTTTTCATAAGTGCCTGCGAAGGTCTATTTGAATAAATGATTTTGAATTTTGAATTTGAATTTGAACTTGACTGAGATGTTTTTATTCACTTATCAGTGGCTCCTTAAAAAAAACTTGAAAATTGAATAATATGAGATTTTTGCGCGATCTTTAATTTATTTTATATTTATAAAGCACAAGACACCAGTTCAACACTATGGAATAAGGATCTCCTAAACAAACAATGGTGCTGATTCTGTTGTTTACAACTAAACTAATTTAGTCTCACTCACTATGTCTCTTCCTAACAAAGAACATAAGAAAAGGATGTAAGAAATTTAGTTGGTAAATTCCGCTGATCACTCGCGGCCGCTTCGCTAGGTCGTCATTCATGATTTCGCATATCATAAAACTTGTTCCAGGCCCATACTTCCTGTGATGTAATCTTACAAGTTTGTAAAAAAAGTAAGTTATTTAGAATCTCCAACACATTTGCAAGCATTGTTTAGAGCTGTTTTCTTTACTTTTACAATTTATAGGTACATTAGATATGGCCAAAGTTCAGGTAAAATTTGTGCAAAACCGCTGTTTTTCGGAGGCTTTTACTGAATTTGTTTCACACTTTTTTTTATTTTCGCCTATTTAAGCTGCTAGATATAGTTCACAAGATACCAATTTGTTTAAAACATCTAACGAAAAGTGTTTAAAAACGCCATCATAAGTACAGAGCTTTTGTATGGAAAGTATGGTGAGCTGAGTGCTCTTAAGATATAATCCACTATACTAAGGTTTTAAGGCGATGATAGCTAAGCGGATGATTCAAATCCTACAATAAGCTTGAGTTTTCGGTGAAGGAAAACATCGTGAGGAATCCATAGCACGGTGGTAGGGTACTTTGTGGTAGCCACCTGGCTGGCAACCACCTTCTAGTTGAAAATCTGTCGCCAAGCACCTATCGGTGTGTTCCGACAGCTGCACTTGAGAGCCAGTTCCTTCTAGGTTTTGTATGCTTTCACTTTCGGTCACATCGTCACATACCGTGGTGAGATTGTGGTCAAACACAGGCACAAACAATACTTTAAAATCTTTGATGGAGTAGAAAGATTACGCACAAAGCCGAACTCTCAATTGCCCCGATTAACTTAAAATTTTACCCTAAAATGAAGTCAACCATAATGAGGCATGATATTAATGACGCACTCTAACTTCCTTCCCGAAGTTCGGAACTTCGTAACTTAGTACAATTGTAACTTTGATTAATTCCACACACCGAAGGATATTTTCAATCTTCTCGCTAACTTCGTATTGTTCAGTGTAGATTTAGACTTTTTAAGGATTCCTTTGTTTGAAGTGAGCTATTGATCCTGCTTTATGTTGAAACAAGTTTCTAAACCTTGCTGTTTATGTTCTGTATTGATTTATTAAGGTTTAAGTTCGTAGCCGACTGCAGGCAGCAGCAGCAGGTGACCCTGTCGCCGCGACACAATTGGTTTCTATGTATTACTATGAAAAACCTTCCGTAGCTAGCGACGAAAGAGAAATAGAAACGAAAGAGAAAGAAGTAGTGTCGGCTGCTGCTGCTGCCTGCAGTCGGCTATACGATCGTTTCTAATTACTATGGAAGCGACGTGTCGCTAGCTGCGGAAGGTATTTCATAGTAATACATAGAAACCAATAGTGTCGCAGCGACAGTGTTGCCTGCTGCTGCTGTCTGCGGTCTGCTGCAAATCGGCACCTTTAGTCAGTAATATTCTCCTTTAATTTACTGAATTCATTGGTATCACTCACTTACTAGATTCAACAATCCAACTTTAGGAGCAAGATATTGTCAGCTACAATGACTTTCAGCAACGTTGCCACCGGCACGTTTCGTAGACATGCGACAGATCCAATCAAGTGGCGATTCAGCATTGCTACAGCAACATATCAATGTATCATCATCATCAGCCTTTCAAAATCAAAATCAAAAAGTTTTTTATTCAATTTAGGCCCTGGTAAGGCGCTTATGAACGTTAAATTGGTACATACGGTTGAATTTACCACCGGTTCAAAATACACTTAAACTGAGAAGACTCCGGCAAGAAACTCAGCAAGGCTTTAATGTCCCACTGCTGATTACAGGCCTCTTTTCACAAATCAGGGTGACATCGTGAGAGAATCAGGGAATGAACAGATACTCCACCACGCGTGCCCACAGCGGATCGGTGGAGGTAGGCTAGTGGTCAACCTACCGTTGGAGTTTCCAAGCCGCCTAGGAGGCCTCCAACTAGCTTAACGACTAGCACAATTAAGCGATAACCGGGGCCAACGGCTTTAAGTGCCTTCCGAAGCACGGAAATGCTCGATTTGAAATACCTCTAGGCGGTCACCCATCCAGGTACCGACCACGACGGTGGTAGCTTAACTTGCCGACCTATTAAGAACGGCTTATCATGCTACACCACGAGCGCTTCAATCAATGTATAATGATGATTAAATTAGGCGACAACAAAGGAAAAAACAAGACAAGACAAGAAGAGGCAAAAACTTTACACTGCGGGTCGCTACGGAGTAATTATGGGTTTGTAAGCAAGGAACATCGAGGAAAGATCCCTTTAGAGTAGTAATAATGAACAACCAAATTCCGAAACTCGTCAGTGATTTGTCACTGAATTTGAACAGTAAGCACCAATCACTGCATCGTGTGTTTTTGACTTGGCCAATCAGATTGCATGCGTGCTTGACTTAGCCAATCAGAGCGCGTTGTCGTCGGTGGGAAATTGGCGGAATATATTTCAACCAAAATGAACGTCATTGCGCTTCTTTGGGTTAATTGTTCGATGGCAAGGAACTACTGTAGCGATGCATAGCTACGAAAAATGTGAGTGCAGCTATGCTATTCTATAAAAGGTAAATCATCTCGAAAGTCATCTCAAACTCCCCTCGCAACTCACACTCACTTCGATTGTCATTGTATTGGTATTCTCAATATAACATCAAGGACAAGTGAAGTGAGTTTCGAGAACTCAAAAGTATATTCGTAACGTCAAAATACTCACCTGTCGTAGTTCATCTCACTTCCGTCATCACTCAGTGGCGCAAGTGTCGAACTCACTCATTTTAAGAATATGAAAGTTTATCTCATCACGGATTCAGAAGTGATATTTCAAATGAGCGTTACAGAATAGCACTGCAGATTCCTACTGCGCAGCAGTGATATATGAATATGATTGTGAACATGAACATTGTGTTACGTATAAAGGTATTGAGTATACAGCGCGCACGCTTATTGCCCAATTATACAGGCGGTTACAAATTTGCATTTTCAACATTTCACGTGACAATATTTTTGTACGAGAGTCGTCTGGATTTTATGTGGAAATTATACGGGAATTAAAAAAATATGGTGTGATATAGAGACAAGTATGTTATAGTAGGTTTCATACATTATGTATATAGTATAAGCTTCCAAGTTCCAGTATTCCGTAAGGTTAGAAAAAAAAACGGCAAACATAGTCAGATTGTCCAAAAAATATTAACTTGGCTGAATATCTTTCCGGATTCTTCTCAGTTAAATGCCGACTTCCGAACCGGTGGTAACTTCAGTCAATTTCAACTTCATAAGTGCATTTCTGTAGCCTAAATTGAATAAATGGCTTTGGCTTTGGGAATTTGGAATGCCCCAGATATTGTTAATGTTTATAGGGGACCGTAGGCTATTTTATAATTTTGCTTAATTCTATAGCGACATGTTTTTTTGATATAACACCTACATTGTGAAGAGAAATAAATAAATTTATTATTATTGTTGTAAATTCGTGGCGAAATAAACAATTTTTTGTTTCCCGTCTGTAGCGTCCACGCACTGACACCACTGCACAGATTAGTGACTAGTTACTCCGTAGCACTGGCTCACCACTACACCAGGTCCGAGCGCAAGCGCACGTCCAACCCGCACCGCGTCTAATGTCAGACTGGCCGGTTGACAGCTACCCCCCTCTACTGGTGTACATGAGACAGTGTATTATATCTACTGTATAGATACAAACACTACATCCCTTCCCTTTTAACAAATTTTAATTATTTCAAATGTAGGTAATCAATACTAGAGATAATTATTATTTACTGATGCAAATTACACTTTTGATATTTGTGGCTTTCACCCAGTGTCGCGACAGACACGTCTTTAATTTTAATACTGATTCTAACCAACACCGGTGTACATGAGACAATGTATTATATCTACTGTATAGATACAAACACTGCATCCCTTCCCTTTTACCAAAATTTTATTATTTCCTTAGATGGTACTCGCGGTCCTTTACATGAGTGTGTTAGATTATTACTAAAAGCGATATATGGTTGAAACATTATTCTATGAATTTTTAGTTCCTAAGACAATTTGCTTGAAAATGATCAGTGATGTTTTTAATCTATGGTGCTGTATTGTACGTTTTTATCCTGTGGTCCCAACCATCAGACCAACAGAAGGTCTTCAAATATCATGTTTCCGGTTTTAAATAAATAAAGGAATGATGTTTAGATTCTTACTATTCCTGTGACATAAATCTATGTGATTTTTAAAGTATAAGCAATATCATATAAGATTTGTTTAACTGTCTTTCTTTGAAATTACTTTTAGTGTAAACAAAGTAAAGTTGAAAACATTGTTGAAATATTAAGATATTATCACCATAAATCATGATTTGATTTATAATGCTTATTTACTGTTTTAGTTTACTTATTTAGTGTATCCCAAGATTACTTTGCTATATTTTTAACTTGTGTCATATACTTGCCAATGGCGTTACCGTACTTTGCTGTGAGGGTAGTTTGCCGATAAAAAGCCGTGTAGTTCCGAGCTCAGATGACTTCTTTAATCAACTGTTGTACGGAGCAGACCTTGGGTCTATGGCCGTAGGAATTAAGTTGATTATCAACTGTTATACGGAGCAGATATCCTCTGAGTGTCCTTGGCCGTAAGAATTACGTTGGGAAAAGTATCAACTGTTATGCGGAGCAGATATCTCTCACAGAGTGTCTATGGCCGTAAGAATCAAGTTGAGAAAAGTACTAACTGTTGTACGGAGCGGATCTCTCTCAGGGTGTCTTATCGCCGTAAGAATCAAGTTGAGAAAAGTAATAATACCAGTCTGCTATGTCCATAAGAATTCGGCTGAAAGTAATCTTTGTAATAGCTATAAAAAGTGTACTACCTAGTTGTTACTCTGATAAGGTGTTGAAGTTGTAACCACAAATACAGATAAGTATATTTGATGTTCTCAACTGTAAAGATTGATTATTTTAATAATTTGTGTTCTGTGTATTTATGTTGTATACTGAGAATAACTCTGGTATGTATATTTGATGTTATCAACTGTAACGATTGATCATTGTTCTGTGTATTTCTGTTATATATGAGAATAACTCTGAATGTATAGTGGCCATATAAAATACCTTGATATTGAGTTTCTTGCCGGTATCTTCTCAATAGGTCGGCCATCCGAACCGGTGGTAGATTAGAGAGTAAATAGTAGAGTAGTAGTTAAGGCCAAAGATATAATGTTTGAATAAATATATTCTCAAGTCTGGCCTAAATGATTATTTTATTATTCTTACCTACACCCATGCCCAAATATGCTATGTAATTCGATTAGAATAGCCATCCTAAAGTTTGAATGACATAATCTGATTCTTAGTCTTTTATTGAGAATTATATTAGCATACAAAAGGAGTAAAATCTGTTAAGTGCTTGAACCATTCACGTAAACTTGGAAGATATCGGTTACAAAACCATCTTTGGAACATCCCTCGCATCTCGCAAACCATCCACTTGTAAAATTCTCTAAACTATGGATCCAATTCAGGGATGAACCTGCATTTATTTTTTTCTTTAGCAAATAAGTTTTTGTTAAAATGTTTGCCATGAGTTTGTGATGTAAAGCATTGTCTGAAGTAATAGGACTGGGTATTCTTTTCGTAGATATTATTCTTTTTAGAGCTAATAGACCTTTGTCGACTGATTAATCTTGTACTACTTGTAAATGTATAGCTCTAATCTTGCTTGAACTGCTAAACAAGTAAATAAACATATCCACAATTTAAGTTTTTTCCGTTATCCAATTTAAGTCAATAACTAATAACTATTTCAACGCAATGGGAACCTGTACCTTAGTACCGTATTAGAGGTATTAGGAACCTACGCAATATATTAGCAAACAACGTGAAATCGACTCACCAGATACTGCTTTCAAAGCTATCCCAAGCACCACCACATGGACACCAAATAGAAAGTAAGTGCTCACATGAGACCCCCGGCACCAACTGGAGATGACAGCTTCAGGCCGCTATCAATATGATGCTGCCAGCATAGAATCACCACCATCGAACTGCAAATAATTCCAATTGAATGGAATTCTAACAAATTAATTCCAATTGTATATAATTTAAACAAAGTAATTCCAATTGAATGGAATTCAAACAAAGTTATTCTAATTGAATGTAATTCAAACAAAGTAATCCTAATTGAATGGAATTCAAATAAAGTAATTCCAATTGAATGGAATTCAAGTAACTCCAATCGAATGGAATTCAAGTAATTCCAATTGAATGTAATTCAAGTAATTCCAATCGAATCGAATTCAAGCAATTCCAATTGAATGTAATTCAAGTAATTCAAATTGAATGGAATTCGAACAAAGTAATACTAATTGAATGGAATTCAAATAAAGTAATTCCAATTGAATGGAATTCAAGTAATTCTAATTGAATGGAATTCAAGCAATTCAAATTGAATGGAATTCGAACAAAGTAATTCTAATCGAATGGCATTCAAGTAATTCCAATTGAATGAAATTCAATTAATGCCAATCGAATGTAATTCAAGTAATTCCAATTGAATGTAATTCAAGTAATTCTAATTGAATGTAATTCAAGCATTCAATTCATATTGAATTGAATTCGAACAAAGTAATTCTAATTGAATGGAATTCAAGTAATTCAAATTGAATGGAATTCCAACAAAGTAATTCTAATTGAATGGAATTCAAGTAATTCTAATTGAATGGAATTCAAGTAATTCTAATTGAATGAAATTCAAGTAATTCCAATTGAATGGAATTCAAGTTCCAATTGAATGGAATTCAAGTAATTCCAATTGAATGGAATTCAAGTAATTCCAATTGAACGGAATTCAAGTAATTCCAATTGAATGGAATTCTATTTTGTGGGTGTTTGCATTATTCTTTCCTTAAATTTCTTTTATGTCATTTAATTCCAAATTTCAATTTTTATGTATGCCTTATCAATGACATTTCAATTTTAATGTATGCTGGTCCACATCTTGCTTAACATCGTTCCATATACTACTTAAAACTGTATACTACTGTAAAGCTGGTCGTATCCATGTTATTTCTTTCTTGAACCATCCATCTTATTTGCATCTTCCATTTCTGTTATTATTATCTCTAACTGCTTGCTTATTTCTTCACTAACTCTCTCTTTTTTTTTAATTTTTTTTTTCTAGAATGTGTACTTCTGTTATTATTGCCCAATTCCGACAATTTCCAATTTAATGAAGGTATTAATTTAAAATACCAGACGATTTCCAATTTAATGGAGGTATTAATTTGAACTTCCCGACAATTTCCAATTCAATGGTACCACTTTTAATTCGTCTTTATCTGATTATTTTCAATTTCATTTCATTTCATTTCATTTCATTTCATTTCATTTCATTTCATTTCATTTCATTTCATTTCATTTCATTTCATTTCATTTCATTTCATTTCATTTCATTTCATTTCATTTCATTTCATTTCATTTCATTTCATTTCATTTCATTTCATTTCATTTCATTTCATTTCATTTCATTTCATTAATAACTATTTCAACGCAATGGGAACCTGTACCTTAGTACCGTATTAGAGGTATTAGGAACCTACGCAATATATTAGCAAACAACGTGAAATCGACTCACCAGATACTGCTTTCAAAGCTATCCCAAGCACCACCACATGGACACCAAATAGAAAGTAAGTGCTCACATGAGACCCCCGGCACCAACTGGAGATGACAGCTTCAGGCCGCTATCAATATGATGCTGCCAGCATAGAATCACCACCATCGAACTGCAAATAATTCCAATTGAATGGAATTCTAACAAATTAATTCCAATTGTATATAATTTAAACAAAGTAATTCCAATTGAATGGAATTCAAACAAAGTTATTCTAATTGAATGTAATTCAAACAAAGTAATCCTAATTGAATGGAATTCAAATAAAGTAATTCCAATTGAATGGAATTCAAGTAACTCCAATCGAATGGAATTCAAGTAATTCCAATTGAATGTAATTCAAGTAATTCCAATCGAATCGAATTCAAGCAATTCCAATTGAATGTAATTCAAGTAATTCAAATTGAATGGAATTCGAACAAAGTAATACTAATTGAATGGAATTCAAATAAAGTAATTCCAATTGAATGGAATTCAAGTAATTCTAATTGAATGGAATTCAAGCAATTCAAATTGAATGGAATTCGAACAAAGTAATTCTAATCGAATGGCATTCAAGTAATTCCAATTGAATGAAATTCAATTAATGCCAATCGAATGTAATTCAAGTAATTCCAATTGAATGTAATTCAAGTAATTCTAATTGAATGTAATTCAAGCATTCAATTCATATTGAATTGAATTCGAACAAAGTAATTCTAATTGAATGGAATTCAAGTAATTCAAATTGAATGGAATTCCAACAAAGTAATTCTAATTGAATGGAATTCAAGTAATTCTAATTGAATGGAATTCAAGTAATTCTAATTGAATGAAATTCAAGTAATTCCAATTGAATGGAATTCAAGTTCCAATTGAATGGAATTCAAGTAATTCCAATTGAATGGAATTCAAGTAATTCCAATTGAACGGAATTCAAGTAATTCCAATTGAATGGAATTCTATTTTGTGGGTGTTTGCATTATTCTTTCCTTAAATTTCTTTTATGTCATTTAATTCCAAATTTCAATTTTTATGTATGCCTTATCAATGACATTTCAATTTTAATGTATGCTGGTCCACATCTTGCTTAACATCGTTCCATATACTACTTAAAACTGTATACTACTGTAAAGCTGGTCGTATCCATGTTATTTCTTTCTTGAACCATCCATCTTATTTGCATCTTCCATTTCTGTTATTATTATCTCTAACTGCTTGCTTATTTCTTCACTAACTCTCTCTTTTTTTTTAATTTTTTTTTTCTAGAATGTGTACTTCTGTTATTATTGCCCAATTCCGACAATTTCCAATTTAATGAAGGTATTAATTTAAAATACCAGACGATTTCCAATTTAATGGAGGTATTAATTTGAACTTCCCGACAATTTCCAATTCAATGGTACCACTTTTAATTCGTCTTTATCTGATTATTTTCAATTTCATTTCATTTCATTTCATTTCATTTCATTTCATTTCATTTCATTTCATTTCATTTCATTTCATTTCATTTCATTTCATTTCATTTCATTTCATTTCATTTCATTTCATTTCATTTCATTTCATTTCATTTCATTTCATTTCATTTCATTTCATTTCATTTCATTTCATTTCATTTCATTTCATTTCATTTCATTTCATTTCATTTCATTTCATTTCATTTCATTTCATTTCATTTCATTTCATTTCATTTCATTTCATTTCATTTCATTTCATTTCATTTCATTTCATTTCATTTCATTTCATTTCATTTCATTTCATTTCATTTCATTTCATTTCATTTCATTTCATTTCATTTCATTTCATTTCATTTCATTTCATTTCATTTCATTTCATTTCATTTCATTTCATTTCATTTCATTTCATTTCATTTCATTTCATTTCATTTCATTTCATTTCATTTCATTTCATTTCATTTCATTTCATTTCATTTCATTTCATTTCATTTCATTTCATTTCATTTCATTTCATTTCATTTCATTTCATTTCATTTCATTTCATTTCATTTCATTTCATTTCATTTCATTTCATTTCATTTCATTTCATTTCATTTCATTTCATTTCATTTCATTTCATTTCATTTCATTTCATTTCATTTCATTTCATTTCATTTCATTTCATTTCATTTCATTTCATTTCATTTCATTTCATTTCATTTCATTTCATTTCATTTCATTTCATTTCATTTCATTTCATTTCATTTCATTTCATTTCATTTCATTTCATTTCATTTCATTTCATTTCATTTCATTTCATTTCATTTCATTTCATTTCATTTCATTTCATTTCATTTCATTTCATTTCATTTCATTTCATTTCATTTCATTTCATTTCATTTCATTTCATTTCATTTCATTTCATTTCATTTCATTTCATTTCATTTCATTTCATTTCATTTCATTTCATTTCATTTCATTTCATTTCATTTCATTTCATTTCATTTCATTTCATTTCATTTCATTTCATTTCATTTCATTTCATTTCATTTCATTTCATTTCATTTCATTTCATTTCATTTCATTTCATTTCATTTCATTTCATTTCATTTCATTTCATTTCATTTCATTTCATTTCATTTCATTTCATTTCATTTCATTTCATTTCATTTCATTTCATTTCATTTCATTTCATTTCACTTCATTTCACTTCACTTCACTTCATTTCATTTCATTTCATTTCATTTCATTTCATTTCATTTCATTTCATTTCATTTCATTTCATTTCACTTCACTTCACTTCACTTCACTTCACTTCACTTCACTTCACTTCACTTCACTTCACTTCACTTCACTTCACTTCACTTCACTTCACTTCACTTCACTTCACTTCACTTCACTTCACTTCACTTCACTTCACTTCACTTCACTTCACTTCACTTCACTTCACTTCACTTCACTTCACTTCACTTCACTTCACTTCACTTCACTTCACTTCACTTCACTTCACTTCACTTCACTTCACTTCACTTCACTTCACTTCACTTCACTTCACTTCACTTCACTTCACTTCACTTCACTTCACTTCACTTCACTTCACTTCACTTCACTTCACTTCACTTCACTTCACTTCACTTCACTTCACTTCACTTCACTTCACTTCACTTCACTTCACTTCACTTCACTTCACTTCACTTCACTTCACTTCACTTCACTTCACTTCACTTCACTTCACTTCACTTCACTTCACTTCACTTCACTTCACTTCACTTCACTTCACTTCACTTCACTTCACTTCACTTCACTTCACTTCACTTCACTTCACTTCACTTCACTTCACTTCACTTCACTTCACTTCACTTCACTTCACTTCACTTCACTTCACTTCACTTCACTTCACTTCACTTCACTTCACTTCACTTCACTTCACTTCACTTCACTTCACTTCACTTCACTTCACTTCACTTCACTTCACTTCACTTCACTTCACTTCACTTCACTTCACTTCACTTCACTTCACTTCACTTCACTTCACTTCACTTCACTTCACTTCACTTCACTTCACTTCACTTCACTTCACTTCACTTCACTTCACTTCACTTCACTTCACTTCACTTCACTTCACTTCACTTCACTTCACTTCACTTCACTTCACTTCACTTCACTTCACTTCACTTCACTTCACTTCACTTCACTTCACTTCACTTCACTTCACTTCACTTCACTTCACTTCACTTCACTTCACTTCACTTCACTTCACTTCACTTCACTTCACTTCACTTCACTTCACTTCACTTCACTTCACTTCACTTCACTTCACTTCACTTCACTTCACTTCACTTCACTTCACTTCACTTCACTTCACTTCACTTCACTTCACTTCACTTCACTTCACTTCACTTCACTTCACTTCACTTCACTTCACTTCACTTCACTTCACTTCACTTCACTTCACTTCACTTCACTTCACTTCACTTCACTTCACTTCACTTCACTTCACTTCACTTCACTTCACTTCACTTCACTTCACTTCACTTCACTTCACTTCACTTCACTTCACTTCACTTCACTTCACTTCACTTCACTTCACTTCACTTCACTTCACTTCACTTCACTTCACTTCACTTCACTTCACTTCACTTCACTTCACTTCACTTCACTTCACTTCACTTCACTTCACTTCACTTCACTTCACTTCACTTCACTTCACTTCACTTCACTTCACTTCACTTCATTCACTTCACTTCACTTCACTTCACTTCACTTCACTTCACTTCACTTCACTTCACTTCACTTCACTTCACTTCACTTCACTTCACTTCACTTCACTTCACTTCACTTCACTTCACTTCACTTCACTTCACTTCACTTCACTTCACTTCACTTCACTTCACTTCACTTCACTTCACTTCACTTCACTTCACTTCACTTCACTTCACTTCACTTCACTTCACTTCACTTCACTTCACTTCACTTCACTTCACTTCACTTCACTTCACTTCACTTCACTTCACTTCACTTCACTTCACTTCACTTCACTTCACTTCACTTCACTTCACTTCACTTCACTTCACTTCACTTCACTTCACTTCACTTCACTTCACTTCACTTCACTTCACTTCACTTCACTTCACTTCACTTCACTTCACTTCACTTCACTTCACTTCACTTCACTTCACTTCACTTCACTTCACTTCACTTCACTTCACTTCACTTCACTTCACTTCACTTCACTTCACTTCACTTCACTTCACTTCACTTCACTTCACTTCACTTCACTTCACTTCACTTCACTTCACTTCACTTCACTTCACTTCACTTCACTTCACTTCACTTCACTTCACTTCACTTCACTTCACTTCACTTCACTTCACTTCACTTCACTTCACTTCACTTCACTTCACTTCACTTCACTTCACTTCACTTCACTTCACTTCACTTCACTTCACTTCACTTCACTTCACTTCACTTCACTTCACTTCACTTCACTTCACTTCACTTCACTTCACTTCACTTCACTTCACTTCACTTCACTTCACTTCACTTCACTTCACTTCACTTCACTTCACTTCACTTCACTTCACTTCACTTCACTTCACTTCACTTCACTTCACTTCACTTCACTTCACTTCACTTCACTTCACTTCACTTCACTTCACTTCACTTCACTTCACTTCACTTCACTTCACTTCACTTCACTTCACTTCACTTCACTTCACTTCACTTCACTTCACTTCACTTCACTTCACTTCACTTCACTTCACTTCACTTCACTTCACTTCACTTCACTTCACTTCACTTCACTTCACTTCACTTCACTTCACTTCACTTCACTTCACTTCACTTCACTTCACTTCACTTCACTTCACTTCACTTCACTTCACTTCACTTCACTTCACTTCACTTCACTTCACTTCACTTCACTTCACTTCACTTCACTTCACTTCACTTCACTTCACTTCACTTCACTTCACTTCACTTCACTTCACTTCACTTCACTTCACTTCACTTCACTTCACTTCACTTCACTTCACTTCACTTCACTTCACTTCACTTCACTTCACTTCACTTCACTTCACTTCACTTCACTTCACTTCACTTCACTTCACTTCACTTCACTTCACTTCACTTCACTTCACTTCACTTCACTTCACTTCACTTCACTTCACTTCACTTCACTTCACTTCACTTCACTTCACTTCACTTCACTTCACTTCACTTCACTTCACTTCACTTCACTTCACTTCACTTCACTTCACTTCACTTCACTTCACTTCACTTCACTTCACTTCACTTCACTTCACTTCACTTCACTTCACTTCACTTCACTTCACTTCACTTCACTTCACTTCACTTCACTTCACTTCACTTCACTTCACTTCACTTCACTTCACTTCACTTCACTTCACTTCACTTCACTTCACTTCACTTCACTTCACTTCACTTCACTTCACTTCACTTCACTTCACTTCACTTCACTTCACTTCACTTCACTTCACTTCACTTCACTTCACTTCACTTCACTTCACTTCACTTCACTTCACTTCACTTCACTTCACTTCACTTCACTTCACTTCACTTCACTTCACTTCACTTCACTTCACTTCACTTCACTTCACTTCACTTCACTTCACTTCACTTCACTTCACTTCACTTCACTTCACTTCACTTCACTTCACTTCACTTCACTTCACTTCACTTCACTTCACTTCACTTCACTTCACTTCACTTCACTTCACTTCACTTCACTTCACTTCACTTCACTTCACTTCACTTCACTTCACTTCACTTCACTTCACTTCACTTCACTTCACTTCACTTCACTTCACTTCACTTCACTTCACTTCATTTCATTTCATTTCATTTCATTTCACTTCGACTTGACTTCGACTTGACTTCGACTTGACTTCGACTTGACTTCGACTTGACTTCGACTTGACTTCGACTTGACTTCGACTTGACTTCGACTTGACTTCGACTTGACTTCGACTTGACTTCGACTTGACTTCGACTTCATTTTATTTCAGGGTCATAACATTTCAGATTCATTTCATTTCAGGTTCATTCATTTCAGGTTCATTCATTTCAGGTTCATTACATTTCAGGTTCATTACATTTCAGGTTCATTACATTTCAGGTTCATTACATTTCAGGTTCATTTCATTTCAGGTGGTGGTACCTGATTAGTCGTAAAAATATGATTAGTCGTAATAAATACCCTAGTAATATAGATTTCTATAAACCTCTAATTTATTGAAATTCAATAGGTATGGTACACGCTAAGTACAGTACCTCTTATTTAAAAGAAGCCTCAATTTCAATTTAATGAATTACTTATTGTCTTAATTTACTTATATAACGACAATTCCCAATTCCAATTTTATGAGACAATTTACAGGTGCTCAAACACTTTCATCTTTCTCACATCCTGAAGAACACTACCCTGCCACATCCAAAACTAACAATGTTTAGTTCAGTATCATATTAAGTTAGTGCAATAATAATATATCTTAATCTTCCTAAACTGATACGAAAACAACCTGCTAATGAGAGTTCAAAGCAACCTTTATATGCTGGTATAAAGGTATTAGTGACATCTTTTTAATTAGGAAGATTTGTAGCTCAATGCAATCTCCTTGTACCTTTTTTGAATAAACAAAAATCATTTATTCGACAACACATTTATTTTGTTACCTTTGCGGAATAATTTTGGACATAAGTAGCATTTTTTATTCTATTAATCTTGTTAAAAGATAAGGAAGGTAGGTACCCAAGCATCTTATAGTTTTTCTTACATTATAATTTATTCTCTCATCAATCCATAATACCACTGACGAAATCGTCACTTCACTTAAATAAGTGGAATGAAATGTTTTACATTGGGATTATTTTGCGTAAACAACATTCCATGACGATCCAACTGATTATTCTTACTATTGTACTACTGGGTTCGTCTACTTAGGAAATGTTATAAATATGGTATAATATTCAGTACGCATTGCATAAAACTCACACACTTTTTATTGTCACCTTCCTTCCCTTTTAATAATAATTGAATTTTATTTACTGGCCTTTTACACACGTTTCTCGTACTTTATCTCGTCGCCACCTGTAGCGTCCACGCACTGACACCACTGCACAGATTAGTGACTAGTTACTCCGTAGCACTGGCTCACCACTACACCAGGTCCGAGCGCAAGCGCACGTCCAACCCGCACCGCGTCTAATGTCAGACTGGCCGGTTGACAGCTACCCCCCTCTACTGGTGTACATGAGACAGTGTATTATATCTACTGTATAGATACAAACACTACACCGTCAATCGGGCCATACGCTTATTAGCCGACTTTGTTGTATGTTTTTAACCGACTTCAAAAAAATGTTACCTCATAACTCCGTCATTTATCAACCGATTTGGAAAATTCTTTTTTTGTCTGGAAGGGTACACTTCCCGTTTGGTCCCATTGTCATCAGATCAGGATTTGATTACTTCTTAGTGTACTTTGAAGTCGGTTTAAGTTTTTTGTAAAACAGTCCAATTATTCATGGTGTATTGTACTGCCCTGCGATTTCACCTTAGTTCCTGAGGGATAAAATAAACAACATTTTTTTTCTTTTTTTTGACCCAATTTATTCGCTGCAATCTGTCACATTGAAGGATATTCAGCTGCTTCGCGTGTCAATATTATGGGTAGATTATGGGCACGTCCATCGATGAGCCCAGATTTTTTACATCACTAAGTTGTCTTGTGGTAAGATTCTTTTCAATCTACGATTTTTCAATCCCTTTGAAATTAATGTATTAGCTAGATGGTTAAGGGTGTATATCAATTTTTTTTGTATGTCTTGGTCATCGATTTCCTCTTTCACAGGCCGTATATCGATAATAAACAACTAATCGAAACACCTCGCAAAATCCTGATCTTACAACTCCGTGAGTCAATTTCGAACATCAGATAACCCGCGCGGAGTCGAGAAACTCTTTGTGACTCTGTCACGGGGAAAATTGAATGCTTTAGATTCAATGATTTCAAAATTAAAGATAGGCCCAGCGCACATTTTGCAAATAACTTCTTCATAGAAGTAAATAAAAAGTAGTGAAAATGTTACCTTGACTGAGATGTTTTTATTCAATTATCAGTGGCTCCTTAAAAAAAACTTGAAAATTGAATAATATGAGATTTTCGCGATTTTGGTATCTATTATCTAAATGGATCTTTAATTTATTTTATATTTATAAAGCACAAGACACGAGTTCAACACTATGGAATAAGGATCTCCTAAACAAACAATGGTGCTGATTCTGTTGTTTACAAGAAGGAGGAAAAACTAATTTAGTCTCACTCATTATGTCTCTTCCTAACAAAGAACATAAGAAAAGGATGTAAGAAATTTAGTCCTGTCTTTGTCCAATGGTTGTTTCCAATGTAAATTTAGTCGCTATAAATCGCAGTTATGAAATGCAAATGCATACGCAAATGAAGACGGCAAAGACTAATTTGAAATTTTTAAATAATGTTCTATCCTTTTTCAATAATGTTTGTAAGAAAGAGATGTGATGTGACAAAAAGAACCTCATAATCTCCGGCGCTGCTCCTTATTTTCTCCATAAACATTGTCAACTACGTAGATATTTATTTTAATGCTCAGCTATCGATCTGCCACTCCTGAGGGGACAGCCTTCCCCTGGGGGGACAGTGGGGTGGCTAATAATAGACTTGCCATCCCCCGTCCCTCATGTTTCTGATCGAGTCTCAGTCTTTGAGGGATCAAAGCGTGGGTAATATATTATTTATGTTGGAAAAACAGATAAACTTTAGAATAATTATTATGATAAAAGAGATTAATTTTGAGTGTCGATATGTTCCTTAAACTTCTTACTTTGGGATGACGACAACATTATTAAATATAGTTGAAATATTTAAAAACCCCGCAAAACATAACAACAACATAATGGTTTTGGTCGCGATTCGCCGGCATGGCATAGACTGTCGCATGTTTTCCCGGGGATCTAAACATATTTAAAATGCCTCAAGTTATTCCTTAGGCACCAAGGATCAATAATACCGTCATTTCAAAGTTTCTAAAAATCTTAATTTTTTGTACAAATCTCGCCATGATTCTTTCATGATGATCCGTTGGGTAGGTAGTTGAGGCGTGACGGCGTAACAAACAAACAAACTCACTTTCACATTTTTAATATTAGTTATAGCTCAGAGTAGATAAATACTACGTACAAGTTATAGGATTAGGATTTGTAGGATAGGATGATGATGACTTACTAACAAATTCATGACCCATTTTTAACCGACTTCAAAAAAAGGAGGAGGTTCTCAATTCGGTTGTATTTTTTTTTTTTTTATGTTTGTTACCTCATAACTCCGTCATTTATTAACCGATTTGGAAAAATATTTTTTTGTCTGGAAGGGTACACTTCCCCTTTGGTCCCATTGTCATCAGATCAGGATTTGATTACTTCTTAGTGTACTTTGAAGTCGGTTTAAGTTTTTTGTAAAACAGTCCAATTATTGATCTTAAAAAGAATCATTCTTATAAAACTCTCTCAAGTGATAAAATATCACTCAAACGCGACATTACATAAAACGTCAAAACGTCAAAACGTTCAGTTACTTTCTACCAATATTGGTACTCGTGACACGAACACTCCAAAACTTTGGCAATATGACGAAGTCGCCGGCAAAGTGTTAGCTGGGGCTCAAATAATGATGGATGACTGAGGGACGACAGGAGGGTAGGTAAAATTTCTTGTAATGTAGAACAAAGAGTTTAAAATCTTTTATAATTATGTAGTTTTGGTTGATCTACTTTTGAAGACGATGCTGGTGAGCAGCTGGTGGCATTTGTTCCATACAAACGTAATCCTCAGTTTCCTCTCTGGATAATGATATTCTACCATGCAATCTGTACCACTGTATGTCCCTCGGTTGTGTTTTTCTCCATAAATTAATTATTATAAGAATTAGGAGCCTTCTAAAATCACAAAACTTATAATTTTTAACGCCATTATCAGACGTCAAGCGAAAAAATTTGACGAATATAAAACAACAACGGAAAACCGACAGACATAGCCAAAGCCCTTCTTATTATGATTCTTGTTTTTTTTTTATCGATATAGTTTTGTGGGAGAAAACCGGGGATTACGAAATAGCGATTTCGTCTAATTTAAATAGGTATAATCGGTCCAAGCTGTAGTTGTCTCTATCGCCCTCGGGCGGGATAGCTCGGGCACAGCGCGACAGCAATAGATATGTTAAAAACCAATTTTCCAAATTTCTTGCAGCCATCCTTTCCTGCGAACCCACGACCTGAGGCGTAGCAGTCCAACCTCCATACCAACCAGCACGTCCGTATCGTTCTTTATAATCTTAATGGAGTCTACAACTCCCACTGACAACTAAATAAAATTCCAGCTTTTACATAATCTAGTTTTCTAGCAAAATGGAAGCGTCCCGTCACGTTTTGTGGACGTGAAAATATGTCGGCACTTCGTCACAGTCACACTACTCAACCGTTTATATGTCACATTTATGTCCCCAAGTCCAAAAGACCTTTATATTTCTGAGAAGATTAGCCTGAGTATTCCTTTATTAATTGCTCGTTTGAAACAAAAAACCGGCCAAGTGCGAGTCAGACTCGCGCACCGAGGGTTCCGTACAAACCTGTAGGTACTTATATAAGTAAAAGGTAGTATAGACCTGAGTATTTGATACGAATTTCAATGTATGACGTATTAAAAAAAAACTACTTACTAGATCTAGTTCAAACCAATTTACGCTGGAAGTTTACATGGTAATGTACATCATTTTTTTTTTTAGTTTTAACATTCTCTTTTATCGGGGGGGACACACATTTTACCACTTTGGAAGTGTCTCTCGCGCAAACCATTCAGTTTAGAAAAAAATGATATTAGAAACCTCAATATCATTTTTGAAGACCCTGAATTTTATATATATAGACAACGTCTAATGGAAAGGGTATATCTATGCGAAAGGGATGAAGAATAAATTAGGTATAGTCTCTATAAAAAGTTTCAGCTCAAAATAAATTAGTCAAAAACTCCTACCAAATTGTTGCTTCCAAGTTTATTGAACTACAATCATAACCAACATGTCACCCATCATTGAGGGCCATTATCTTTTCATATCACTGGCTAATATTATTGAACAATCTGTGCGCCTAGTCCGGAAAAAATCTTGTAGTATTTATTCTTGAAATTATTAATATTCATTATTATATATTACTAGCTGCCCGGCGCGACTTCGTTCGCGTGGTGCTACCCTACCCAACCCTACTCTCCTACCCTACCCTTTCTCTGTCTGGAATGAAAAAAGTTTCAATTTGAAAGCACAATTCACATCTGAAAAAAGTTTAAATTTGACAGCCAAATCGCCATTAACAAAATGATCCGCCATTTATTGAATACATTTGTCACAAAAAATGTGATAAATGAAGAACCGCTCGACCGATTTTGTGCAAACTTCACATAAACCATCTATTAAATAGTCCGAACAAAGGTGAGCCCGTTCTTGAGTTATAAAATTACAACGAAAAGTGGCATTGATTTATATATATATAGATTAACATATATTCAAAACAATATCATTAACATAAAGTACTTTTTAGGGTAGTTTTTTTCCGTAGCCAAATGGCAAAAAACGGAACCATTATGGATTCGTCATGTCTGTCTGTCTGTCCGCCCGTATGTCACAGCCACTTTTTTCCGAAACTATCAGAACTATACTGTTGAAACTTGGTAAGTAGATGTATTCTGTGAACCGCATTAAGATTTTCACACAAAAATAGAAAAAAAAAAACAATAAATTTTGGGGGTTCCCCATACTTAGAACTGAAACTCAAAAATATTTTTCATCAAACCCGTACGTGTCTATGGATAGGTCTTCAAAAATGATATTGAGGTTTCTGATAAAAATTTTTTCTAAACTGAATAGTTTGCGCGAGAGACACTTCCAAAGTAGTAAAATGTGTGCCCCCCCCTGTAACTTCTAAAATAATATAATAATAAAACTAAAAAAAAAATATGATGTAGGTACATTACCATGCAAACTTCCACCGAAAATTGGTTTGAACGAGATCTAGTAAGTAGTTTTTTATGTAAACTGCAATTTACCTTTCATTCACGCTGCTACGGAACCCTTCATGGACGAGTCCGACTCGCAGTTGGCCGCTTTTATTTCCAATTTAATTATGGTTCCATAATGTCGCTTTTCCCATAAACTTTATGCGCCGCGTCTGTGTTTCCGGGTGTTTACAACTTGAAGATGAATAGACAGTTCCTTTATTACCGAGCATGTTCCTTTTTCAGCCTCGTCACCACATTAAAGGCGGAATTTGGGTCAAGCGAAAGCTAATTTAATTGGAAAAAAGCTATTGTGTATGCAAAATTGCTTTCTTGAATGCTATTTTGGCAGTAAAAATAAGTTTGAAGCCAAGAAAAGCCTATTTATTTGAAAAAATCTACTGTTCACCGCACGCTATGTGCCAAATCTCTTTCTTTTGCAAGACTGTGAATGCACTGAAAATTTTATTGACTATTTCACTCATAAAACTTCAGATATATAAGACATATAAGATACTAACTGGGCACTATAATGTGCAAGAACTTAACAATTTATATACAATGACAAAAAATTACTATCTCAGAGGGCACTCCCTTAAAATCACGAGATCAATTAGCAAAAGTAACCCCCGCCAACACTTTATGCCTAACCGTGTCGTTTGCGAGTGGAATCAATTACCAGAGACAGTTATCAGTGCAAAAACAGTGAACTCTTTTAAAAATAGACTCGACAAGTACTTAAAGACTAAAGTGCAGTGATATACACGAAATCAGCTTTTAACTGCATGTGTATCATAAATAAATAAATAAATATTACGATTTTGGCCAGTTTCGCTTCAGAGTTTCTTATGCATCATAACATTTAAACTAACATTTTAACATTTAACTTTACAAGTCGCAAGTCCGGCCTCATATGGAGTACTGCTGTCATCTGTGGGCGTGGGCACCTGGATACCAGCTTGATTCTTTAGACTCGGTTCAACGACGTGCCATCAGAGTTGTCGACGATCCCGAGCTCACAAGCGGTTTAGAGCCCCTCAGTCTGAGGAGAGACTTTGCCTCCTTATGTTTGTTCTACCGCTAGTACACGGACGGTGTTCTGAACGGCTCCTACCATCGCAACTCTCGCCATCGACGGGGAGTTCATCCTCACATATTGAAACCTGAATTGTTTCGTACTGTTCGGGCTCAAAGAAGCTTCCTTCCGCGGACTCAGACTGTGGAATGAGCTCCCCGCCGTGGTTTTCCCAATGGAGTACAGCATGGGGTTCTTCAAAAAGGGTGTAAAGAGGTTTCTACAGGGTCGGCAACGCGCGAGTGATACCCCCGGTGTTGCAAGCGTCCATAGGCTACGGTAAATGCTTACCATCAGGCGGGCCGAATGCTTGTTTGCCACCTCAGTGGTATAAAAAAAAAAAATTTGCTCTATCGTCAGCTACATCATCACCTTTCATGGGCAATCTTAACTCTCGAAGAGTGAAGGGATATTTACAAAGTTGGCTACGGTTACCGCCCACCACTAACTACAAATCTTGTTACCTTAGTACAAAACCAAAATGTTTTGGAAAAAATAGCCAATATATAGTCAGATTGTAAAAAAAAAAATATTTAAAAAATGTAACCTTGCTGCGTTTCTTGCCTGTTCTTCTCAGTTGAAGGCCGACTTACGAACTGGCGGTAACTTCAGTAGCTTTGACCTTCATAGGTGCCCTTCTAGGGCCTAAATTGAATAAATGGCTTTGACTTTGACTTTGAGTGGTATAAAAAAAAGAAACTCTTATGCTTGAGAAATTCCAATCCCAAATAATAGGATCAAAACTTTCAGTATTGGTCCATCAATACAACCATTCAAATTTTCTTTTTCCAAAACATAGTCGCGGTAAATAATAGTACATTATGATACATGTGTGCAAAGTTGGTAATTACAGACGAGGCGGTAGCGATAAGAGAGCCGAGAGTGTAATGATCAATGCACACGCGTGTCATACGACGTTTTTCAACACACTTGCGAGGACAAAATCAGACTTGTACCTATTTCTTGGACTAGATTTTTTGATTATAATCAACCACACAATGAAAACGTTAAAAATATGGCGATGAAAATATGTTTTTTTTTTACTTGTTTATTAAGAATGCTTCGTCTTCACACATATCAATTGCATTGAAGTACAAACTTAACATAATCGGGATTATCCTTATCATGAAACTGTGCGGTAATGTAAAGTAAAAAGCACTAGTGCGTAATAAGCTGCATTAAGATACTAAAAACGGTGCAATTAATGTCACATTACGAGCGAGTGTGTTGAAAAAAAGTTTTTATAAGCATTTTTGTACAATAACCAGTCTTTAACGACCACATCATAAAAAAATAACTGGTGTAAAGCTCAACAGGTGCGCAACCTGCAATTTTTTGTACCAGGAGATCATATTCGCCAGTCGATTTACAAAAACGACCAGTACGTCGTCTCAGTCATTCAGACAGGCGGGCAGGCTTTCAGGCCATGAATATTGGAATGTCCGCCTTTAGGCCGAACGAATAATGGAGGCCATTCAGCAAAACTGCGGCGGAATACCGAATGAGGTTTATGGCGTGTAATGAAGCGAGTTCTGTCGTACAATGGATTTTTAGCAGAGTTGCGCTCAACAAAGCACTTTTTTGCTGAATTTTGTAATGGTAGTTCATATTGGGTGCTTTATCAGCCTTGGTATATGAATTTAGGACATAAAGATGTAGTATATATACCTGGCTTCCATACCTCTGCTTAGTTGGGAATCAGATAACCGTGTAAAGAAATGTCCTAGGGTATTACTAGTCGGAAAATCTCTACATTGAGTCGCATCACCGCACTCCTCACACATGGAACCAAAATGGTCGCATATTTTAATACATACATACTAAGTGTTGCCTCGATTAAGGGCGACTACAAAAGGCATTGTATAATACATTAACAAAATGCCATAAATAACTCGAAAATAGACACAAGCCTATCCAATAAAGAAAATGCACCCCCATTAGTTAAAGACACCAACCCGGAGTAAAGCTTTAAATTTTAACGTGAACCCTTTCACAAGTGGATAGAAGCACCCATAACGAGACTAATTGGGATGTCGCTCGCACAAACTAGTGACGGCGCCATCGAGTCAACGCGTGATTTGCGGTGGATTAGGGTTGTCAAAGTACAGGCTTTTTAGGGGTTGACTGTAACTCAAAACTTATTTAGTCAATTAAGTACTTATGATACACCGGATCGTAATACAATTTTCACTACACTTGCTCGTAAAGTGACATTTATTGCACTGTGTTTAGCATCTTAATGCATCTTATTACCCACTAGTGCTTTTTACTTTACATTACCCCATAGTTTTATGATAAGTTTAATCCTGATTATGTAAAGTTTTTACCTCAATGCAATTGATGTGTGTAGACGAAACATTCTTAATTTAAAAGGGGCAAAACAGTTTGACAGAGCATAGCTGTCAAGAAAAAAACCTGCGTGCCATATTTGTTAACGTTTTTATTGTGTAGATGATTATTATCAAAAAATCTACTCCACGAAATACAAGTCCGTTTTTTCCTCACAAGCGTGTTGAAAAACGTCGTTTGACACGCGTTTGCATTGAAGATAACACTCTCGGCTGCGATATCAACTGTCATATCGTCTGTAATTATCAAATTTGCACACATGTATCATAATGTACGCACGGCTACAGATCAAGCTATGCATTTCCAATATAAGCTGACCTTTCATCGTACGGAAATCCTATACAATACTGATGCGAATCAGCTTATACTGGAAATGTATAGCTTGATGTGTAGCCGTGTGTACTATTAACGGAGAAGACTAGCAATTACAGTGCATATCTTTGATGTATCATCATGACTAAAGTCGTGATTGTCTTTTTTTATCATCAGTCTATTTGAGAAAGAGAAAGAAAAACATTTGTTTTGACACATGCAATATTACAGAGATAAGCAAAAATAATACAAATACAACAGACTCCGTAATATTGTGTAGGTATTTGTATTACCTTGTAATTGTGACACGCGCCCTAGGACATGGGGTCCTAGGGCGGAAATAAAGGAACTCTTATTCAAGTGATTCAAATATTCTAGTACCTATGTCTAGTCTTTGGCAATCATAAATCCATATTTTATCAAAAATAATCCCGCAGCAGTTTACTGTACAAGTGTAAAAAAAAAACATGTGATCTCGTGACAACCCTAAGTAAACGTGGATCGAATGCTAATTACTAATGCCAAGCACTTACTTGTTAAGGTTTTAGTATAATAGGAATTATAGTAATAGGTACTTAAATCAGCTAATCTAAGCTTTATCACGATGGCAAATAAGCCGAATATTGTGGTTTCATAGAGGTGCAAGGTGGATGACACCTCCATTTAAAAGGGAGGGTCATCGTACCTGGCGACTGCGGTCCGACTGTACATGTTGGATAAGTAACCGATACTTACACCCAGTTTCTGAACTGAGAAGTATAGCAATAATCAGTAGAGATTCGCTCAAATATTTGATAGATAAGTAGGTACCTACTTAAGTTTATTATGTTTCACAAAATAGAATTAGATTTTCTCAAACCGCTTTTAGCTAAGTATTATCTCAAATAGTATTTAGTGTAATCGAGAGCATTGCTTTTACGTTCCGATACATGTACAAAAAGAATTCGCTATTGGTCCCATAATAAAACTTATTCAGCATGACTAACCCAACATAGGTTTCGAAGTATGCCATCTCGAAATCTCCACCTGATATATTATTATATAGATCGTGGAAAAGATGTTGAATGTGGTAACCGCTTATCGCACACTTATTTGCAACCTTACCTCACCAAATCTATTTCTTCATCAGGAACTCGCCGCAGCAACACCAACACAGCGCAACTGGAGAGGCATCCTTATTGCTCTTCTGGTCATAGCAGCTGTGCTGGGCCTCATAGTCTTCAGCATAGCACTCCTCACGCCGGCAGGGGACGGAGGCCGCGTCAGAGGCCGGCGGCCTACGCTGCACGATGTCCTCACTGAGCATTATAAGCCGTTTAATGGCACTTGGATGTCAGGTTAGTGATTTTTTTGTATTACAATTACAAGTATTGAGTCAGCTTCAATAGTAGATGATTTCTTCAATAACTTTCAAAATAATCTATAGAGATTCTCTTGACAATATTTCACTGCTTATTTTGATGTTAAGCGTACAAGTAAGATACGGCATACCTTCTGAACATAATGCATGTCACTGCGTGTGGAATGTTGACGGTAAAATGTCAGTTTCCGTGAATTCTAATTGGGTTACGTACTAAAGTCAGAAAGAAAGAAAGAAAAAAAAAAGAAAATGAATTTATTTTTCCAGAAACACACAAATGACGACAAAAAATAACAGAGCAGCAATTTAAAATATAAAAAAATATCCAATATGTGCGTATCTGAAGGAAAAAGCGGCCGACTCAGCCTAATCTTGAGGTGGAGTACCTCAACGCTGGTATTCTGTCGTCGCCTCGCGAGTGTGCGTCACGAATATCAGTGGGACCATACATGCTTGGACCTACATTTTTTTTTAACGTATATGGCAACCACTGTCGAATTCCCCTAGATTATTAAACTGTTATGCTATTTCTAAAAAAAAATATTTACTATAAAGCTGCAGTTTTTTTTTATTTGAGTTAAAAGGTTTTATAGGTTGACAATAGTTAAATGAGTAACGTTCGATATATTATAGGTACATTTTAAATGTGAATGAAATCCATTTAGTTCTTAATATGATTGTAGTTTTGTAGACAATAGAGACTGAATAAATATGTTAATAACTAACAAATGTCTCTAGTATAGGTACTTACACAAGTAGGGATCACAGATCACTATATTAGTAGCTACGCTAGTAGGGATATCCTACTGGTAGGTAGTAGTACCTTTCCTTACCTTTGGTATTATGCCTTTTGTGCTAATATTTAGAATAATGCTTTGAAGATTTCTCGTCGGAAATTCGTATAGTCTGGCAACAGTCTGGACGTGGTGCGAGCACGAACCGCGCGTAAGTCGCGCACACTACGAGCATTCCGCGGCGTGCGCGGAGCATTCCATCAACTGTAGGTTTTTGAGACTGACACGAAGGAAGCGTAGAGGATTCGTAGTGCGTGGGTCTTGTGTGAGACGCGTCCACACAGACGCAACAAACGCTCGAATCATGTAGAATGTTTAATTGCATGTTGCATTGCATCAGTCTAGACACGGCATTAGGCGTGTTGTTAAGCATAAAGTTAAATCACCTAAAATTGGTACCTATATATTATTATCTTCCTTCGGGCGAACTGGTAAAACCTCTAACCGGTACTACCTAAATGGTAATCCATAGAAGGGTACTCCAACTATCATTTGGAAATTAAATATTAACAGTTAACACGTTCTGAAAGCCTGGTACATAAGTTATTTAACACTTAAAGTTTCCGCTACTTAGGCCACTTCTAGGAGGGATTTGGGACATCGGCCACGTCGGCCACTCAAGATACGGTTTTCAAACAGAATTTAATGAAAGCAAGTTTCTTTGGAAGTAAGTAATTAATGAATACCTTTCAACTTATAATGAAGGGAAATCTTAACTTTATATAGGTAGGTACTTCAAATAAAAAACCGGCCAAGTGCGAGTCAGACTCGCGCACCGAGGGTTCCGTACAAACCTGCAGGTATATAAATAAATGGTAGTATAGACTTGAGTATTTGATATAAATTTCAATTTATGACGAATTTATGAAAATATTTTTTTGAGTTTCAGTTCTAAGTATGGGGAACCCCCATATTTTTTTGTTTTTTTTTTCTATTTTTGTGTGAATATCTTAATGCGGTTCACAGAATACTTCTACTTACCAAGTTTCAACAGTATAGTTGTAATAGTTTCGGAAAAAAGTGGCTGTGACATACGGACAGACAGACAGACATGACGAATCCATAACGGTTCAGTTCTTTGCCATTTGGCTACAGAACCCTAAAAAGGAGGAGATTATTGCGACACGTTTTCTTTTTAACTGACTTCCCGTTAAGTAATCAAATATAATAGTGAGTACTAAAATTACAGCTTTTCATACATTTCAGCCGAGGAGAAATGTACCTACCTTTTTTATGAAAAGCTGCTTTTTTTTTAGATTTCGAAGTTGGTCCCATAGTAAAAGTTGTTTGTATTTATGAGTACTTCACGTCTTTTTATTTATTGTAGTATTGTCGTATCCTTTTCTCTGTGGTCGTATCCACCCCGTATAAGAAATTGCTTGAAAATTGATTTAGAATTTCACAAAGTCCATATTTATGTCCTTTAGTTCCCTCAAGCTATTTTAAGCTACCTAATGGTGCGTCCATGCTTGGCGAACCGAGCACGAGCCGACCCACGAACGAGCACACTGCGAGCACGATTCGCGTAGCGTGGACGGACTTGCGAGCCTCGAACGAGCATTCGTAGCGTGCTCGACTGCGCTCCGCCAGATTGTCATTTTTTTCACTAACACAGGGATTCGCATTGCGCTCGTTTTAGGCTCGTAGAAGGCTCGTTAAGTACGTCCAAGCTTGAAATCGCGAGCAACGAACGAATCCTGTTCGTTCGTGGCTCGGCTCGTGCTCGCTTCGTGTAGCATGGACGCACCATAACAAATATCCTCAAGTCATTGACCTTTGTCCACAATGAATAATGCTATTTCCTAAAAAAAAGTTTTCCTCACATAGAATTCATAACCCCTAAGGGTAGAAGGCATTGTTTCATTGTGTATGTTCTCACACGGAATAAACAAAATTGTTTGTTTTGTTTGTTTGTTGGTATTTGATCGTAATCCTAATGCCAGTACAAAATGGCGTTTGTTTTTTCTAAGCTCATGCAGAGTACACATGTGTGTATTTTTAGTGTTACCAGCTTAACTAACATACATAAATACAATTTATTGTAACAAGCTAAATTTTTCGTTTGAAAAAAGTAGATGTTATCTTATCTTTAATATAGTGACATCTCATCATCATCATCAGCCTATAATGTCCCACTGCTGAACACAGGCCTCGTGTGCTCACTGTGGATCAGAGGTAGGCTATTAGTGGTCAACTTACTGTTGGAGTTTTCAAGCTGTCTAGGACGCCTCCAACTAGCTTAACGACTATCACAATTAACTGATAACCGGGACCAACAGGGGCTTTAAAAACGCTTGAGTTGAAAAACCACTAGGCTGTCACCCAGGTACCAGCGTCATCGGTGGTAGCATAACTTTGCCGATCGATTAAGAACGGCTAATCAAACTACTGGAAAGCGCCGAGCGGGACGCCCGCACCAGGTGAACCGACGACCTGAGTCGCTGGGCGCCGCTGATTGCAAGCGGCCCAGAACCGTTCGAAGTGGAAGTCAATGGGGAAGGCCTATGTTCAGCAGTGGACATCCATAGGCTGATATGATGGATCAAACTACACCACAAGTATTCCGTGTAACTATTAGGTAGATCGCTAGATAGGTGAAACCGTGTAGTGAGTACTAGTCATCAAAATAAAAGAAAGCGAACAGTGAACCCTGCTCCAAAATCCCATTGTTAGGAAAAAGTTTCGTGATCGATCGATCTGCGGTCCATGTTCGTACAAGTGTAGGCTAAGCTTTAACCAAACATTGGTTATCTCGTGTGTTCTCAGGACGAAGAAAAATATTTTCCAAGTATTATATTACAGAAATGGGATAATGTTACTGAAGAAGCGTGAAAATTGTTTTAGGCATTATCAATATGTGCGAATATATAAAATACAAAAGAAATCCAAGAAATATTAACATGAAATTTGGCAGGTGGGTTCCCATTAGGAGAGTATTTCTGAAAAATGTACCCCTAATTATGGTAGATAGTGTCGATGATAGTGTGATAGATGCTGGTCTGCTTTGTAGTTTTGCCGCCGCGCCGGGGCACGCAATTGTTGTCAGTGCGATTTGAATGTAAATATTATGTAATGAATCTAAGCTTGTTTTGAAAAGAGTAATTGCTGAGTTTATTGCCGGCTCTTCTCAGCAAATGCAACCTTCCGAACCGGTATTAGAGTATTAGAGTGAGACTTTTCATAAGTGCCTGCGAAGGTCTATTTGAATAAATGCGACGAAAACCGTTTACTGACGTCAATTTGGACCTGGGTAGTGTGCTTACCGCTCTATTATTTTTTTTTATTAAATCGGCTTGCGTTTCGCCACTGACCCGCCCATAAGAGACGATGACGAAGCCTAAGATGAAACACGCTTACCCAGAAGAAACCTATTCATGGCCTTGAAAGTCCCTAGAACTATAACTTAAAGTTAAGCGGTATTTAATCAGTATATTAGTATAAAACGCTTTATAAATAATATACTGATTAAATAGTTCACGTACATAAAGTCACATTGTTTGAAAATGACAGTAAGGTGATCAAGGTGTGACGGGTCGCTCACTTCCATCCAATATGGCGAGGAGGGCGATGGCTGCCACACGCGTCATACTTGTGAACAGGCGCTGCTTGTGGCGGCTGGTCTGCTTAAGTTTGCTATTGATTTACTTATTAAATATTTATTCAGTCTACTTTTTAATTTTGCCGCCGCGCCGGTGCAAGCAATTGTTTTCAGTGCGATTAGAATGTAAATATTATGTAATTAATCTAAGCCTGTTTTGAAAAGAGTAATTGCTGAGTTTATTGCCGGCTCTTCTCAGCAAATGCAACCTTCCGAACCGGTATTAGAGTATTAGAGTCAGACTTTTCATAAGTGCCTGCGAAGGTCTATTTGAATAAATGATTTTGAATTTTGAATTTTGAAATAAATATGGTGACAACTTAAACAGTGTTTTAGTAACACTTTTATGAGTTTGTGAAATTATTTCTTCGACTACTTATAATTTTAACAGCTCGCTTCTATTTTACCTCAAAATAGCCCACATTTCTATCGAAAACTTTAATATCTCTCCTTTGGCCTGTGCGGAATGCAATCCGCGGAAGGTCAGCTTTTAATTGGACAGTTAGGCCCCGAGGGGGCAATTCGGTGGGAAACCCGAAAACTCCGCGTGGAAGATATTGCTTTTTAAATTAATCCGATGGTTTGGCTGTGTCATATCATGTTACAGTAGTACAGTATGAAGCACGAATGGTGAGCACAGATAGGCAGTAGTGGGGGCAAGCTCGCGCATGTATACTTTTGGCCAAATGACACGCAAGAGTCCAATAGACGACGAGCATCGACTGACAAACCAATCGTGTGCAGCTCGGCGCTCCCCCCTGCTTCATTCCGCCAAACAGACCGAAAAATTAACTACTGCGCAGCTGTCAATCTATGCTCACCACTCGTGCCCCAACTGATAAGGCGCGTCGTGAATCTTCGTTCGCACAGAAAAGAAAGTATGGCCCCGATGATTAACGAAAGAATGCTTAAACATACAATCAACCTTAGATCACTACTATAAGGTTCATAATACTACGTAGTACTATTAAATATTCTGTGATAATACACTGCAGTTGTTAGTTCCGCACTCCAATAGAATTTCCCGCGCTTTGAAAATGTATCTTCTGCGCAGGTACATCGGTAAGCCATATCAGTTGGGTACTACTGTACTAGTCTTGGCCCGCGGTTTCACCGGAGTTCCCGAGGATCTCATGTTTTCTCGGGATAAAAAGTATCCTAATGTTATTTGTGGTGAATGATCTAGCAGCGTGGGGCTACCAACTAGGTAATCTGTGAGTTGTATGTAGATCTCGCGAGTCTGTCTTTGCATAGCTTTTTTTGCAATGGCTGAAATATGATATTTTTTTTACGTTTTCAACCCCCATTGGATACGACTTGACGGGCGCGGTTGGTTAAGACTCTGGTAAAGATTCCAACTATTGCGCCGCAGGTCGTGGGTTCGATTCCCACTCAGGACATGCATTTGTGTGCATGAACATGTCTGTATGTCCTGAGTCTGGGTGTAATTATGTATATTAAGTATGTATTTACCAACAAAAAGTAGTATATGTACTATATCAGTTATCTGGTTTCCATAGTACAAGCTCTGCTTAGTTTGGGATCAGATGACCGTGTGTGAGGAATGTCCCAGGATATTTATATTTATTTATTGGCTACGCCATTTTGAAAAAAATCCAAATACGCTCACACAATTTCTCGAGTAACGTTTGAAAGATGCGACTAGAGAGAACAGCCACACATCCGCCGGACACTGGACAGACATACTAAAGCTTTTCTGCCCAAGCTGAAATGGAGACTCTTCGCTCGCCTAGCCTTTAGCTCCCTTTTTTAAGGATCCCATGATTTCTCATCCATTGGGAAAACCTGCCTCAGCCTGAGCGTCCGCGGTAAGGAGCTCCTTTGAAACCGCACAGAACGTACCAGACCATTTTGATGTAGCCAGTCCAACTCTCACTTGGTTTACTGTTTTCATTTGCTAGTGCTAGATAAGTCTAGGTACCCTGAATTATAAATAAAGCCCAATATTTTCAAGTAACCATTTACAAAATAAATATATTATTATCAGCGGAGGGTTGTACCCTGGAGGTTATTCAGAAAATAAAACGTTAAGAGCACCCGCCGAAATACTATTTTCACTATACCTGGAGGGAAAGTACTCTAAATACTGGAGGGAAACATTCCTTTATTTTCAAAAAGAAACAAATCTGAAATTAAGATTTTCGAAAATTCACTTGCCCCACACTGGAATCGAACCGGGCTAAAATCTTAAAAAATAATATCCTGTACTTTTATGGCATCAATCGATAGATGCTGCGTCCATGCTACGCGAATCGAGCACGAACCGAGCCACGAACGAACCTACAACGAGCACACGAGCACGATGCGTATCCCTTTGCTCGTGAAAAAACTGACAATCGCGCTCGTTCGAGGCTCGCAAGCCCGTCCACGCTACGCTAATCGTGCTCGCAGTGTACTCGTTCGAAGCTTGGCTTTTAAAAAAAAAACTGTTTTAAAAATGTTTGATCCACCCTCTCAGTAAGTTTCATATACAGTAGGTATATGACGTCACGCGATGGTACACTTTTCACAAACAAGTGACGTCACGAGCCCCTACTCCCGAACTACAACGCGCTGTATCTTCGTAATTTTTTTGTTATTTAAATTAGAATTATAATTTTGTAACCCAGTGCCGCATCCGTATTGTTGTCAGTGAGAAGGAATATAAATGTTATGTAATGAATCTAAGCTTGTTTTGAAAAGAGTTGAAGAGTTGCTGAGTTTATTGCCGGCTCGTCTCAGCAGATGCAACCTTCCGAACCTGTATTAGAGTCAGACTATTCAATGTGCCTGCGTCGGTTTATTGAAATAATATAGATAGACATAGCAATAAATTGGTAAAATAGGTATGTATAATGTGAATCGAAGCACGTATCTTATAAACAAGACAACGATATATCAAGTGAGACTAGGCGTGTAACAACGTACGTGTGGCAGCCACCTCTTCATATATCACCGCCTAATCTCATTGTGTTCGAATCCTTATTTATACACACGCGACACGGTCTACTACATGTCAACGTCTATGTTATTATATTCATGTTTTGTTATCTCTTTTTAACTGACTTCAAAAAAAGGAAATTCTGAATTCGGCTGTATTTTTTTTTATGTTTGTTACCTCATAACTCCGTCATTTATTAACCGATTTGGAAAATTCTTTTTTTGTCTGGAAGTGTACAGTTTGGTCACATGGTCATCAGACCAGGATTTGATTACTTGTACTTTTAAGTCGGTTTAAGTTTTTTGTAAAACAGTCCAATTATGTAATTGATATATCGCTTGTATGTTGTTGTTGTCACTTGTGTGTGACATTTGCGCTTGAGAGCCAGTACCATGTGTATTCCGAACCGTGGTAAATTCAACTGTATATGTACCAGCTTAACGCTCATAACCCTTACCAGCGCCTAAATTGAATGAATTACTTTTTGATTTTGATCATGATAAACTTTGTGAGCTTCAAGATGAATGACAAGATTTCGTAATTCTTTATATGTAAAAACAATAAAATGTGCTTTTCTCAAAATATTTTTCTAATCTGAGTAAACTCGGTTTTGCATTTAAAACATTTCATAGTCCGGAAGTTGGTATATAATCCGAAACTCATTCTGAAGGCTTGTATCATGATACAATCCTTAGGTGACCTCAGATCATAAAAATATGTAGGTAGGTAGGTATGCCAAAATAGATAGAAGAAAGAAAGAAATAAAAATATAATTTATTAGACACATTAGTACAATTACACAAAAAAAGAAACAAAATATATAAATGATAGCATAATGCTTGTGAATTTACACAGTGAACAGTCAGCCACACCACACTCCTGCAGATTTTTTAATGATTTTCATCAGAAAACTAGTTAATGGACTCCTTGATACCAAATGATTCGAAGAAGGAAGATTTTCAAAATCACCTCATCTACTGCCACCCTACATATTTATTTTTTTAAACGTCTTAGATTCCATTTTACACAACATAAAGTATAAAGTTAGTATAAACCATAACATGGGTCTCCAAGCATCGATCAGTATGATCCGATTACTGTACTGCCTTTAATTGAGGCTTTGTCTGCGTACCACCTTTAGGCATCACTTACCAAGGTCAGATTATATCCATGCCTTACAATATATTTAAAAAAATGCGACAAACTTTTTCAGTGTACAAATATCTCCATGATTTTTATGATCCTTGTGAAATGGCTTACCGTATATAATCTGCGAATATGTATTATAAAGAAAATTTACAGCATACCAGATGGGAAATATAATTTATTAGACACATTAGTACAATTACACAAAAAAAGAAACAAAATATATAAATGATAGCATAATGCTTGTGAATTTACACAGTGAACAGTCAGCCACACCACACTCCTGCAGATTTTTTAATGATTTTCATCAGAAAACTAGTTAATGGACTCCTTGATACCAAATGATTCGAAGAAGGAAGATTTTCAAAATCACCTCATCTACTGCCACCCTACATATTTATTTTTTTAAACGTCTTAGATTCCATTTTACACAACATAAAGTATAAAGTTAGTATAAACCATAACATGGGTCTCCAAGCATCGATCAGTATGATCCGATTACTGTACTGCCTTTAATTGAGGCTTTGTCTGCGTACCACCTTTAGGCATCACTTACCAAGGTCAGATTATATCCATGCCTTACAATATATTTAAAAAAATGCGACAAACTTTTTCAGTGTACAAATATCTCCATGATTTTTATGATCCTTGTGAAATGGCTTACCGTATATAATCTGCGAATATGTATTATAAAGAAAATTTACAGCATACCAGATGGGAAATATGCCCGCTGCCTCTACGGAGGTAGAGATACCTACCACGATACCTCCCAAGGAATTTGCTTAGACTTGTTTAATATTAAAATGTAGTTTTACTTATTCATCATTCATTGCGTTGTTTTTTGAAGACATATCAACATTTTAGGCTTTTCGGTACGCGGTCTGAACAAAGAGTGGTCCGAAAGTACTAAAGTGTACGTACCTATATTTTCAAATTGTTTTTTGTATAAGATGGATATTTCTAAATGTATTTTTTTTTGAGGAATATATTAAAATGCATGATACTAAAATCCAAAAGCAAAATCACAAGTTAAGAACCAACTAGAAACCAGAACGTTAACTACTTGAAAATCGCTCACAAATCTGACGTGGCAGTAAGGTAATGTCACTGCAGCGCATCAGCTGAATCGGATTAAAGCCTGGATTAGTGCCAGCCGGCGGCAGACAGCGCGAGGCTGCCTGTGCCACCAGCTGGCAGTGATACTGACACTGACACTCTTCAGTACTGAGCTGAATTATTGTTCTGATAATCCGTTATGGAATAGGAATTTGGAAATTCCAACGCGGTATTGAATATTTCGAAACCCGTTTAAATTGAGCGTGGGGTAGGGTCGCACTAATTTCATCTTTCGTTTGGATTTGTTCGCGAAATCAGTGGTATTTAATTTTCATAAATCATTTTTTTTCCAAAAATGTGTATTTTTAACCGACTTCAAAAAAGAGGAGGTTCTCAATTCGCTTGTATTTTTTTTTAATGTGGATAATTCTTTTTTTGTCTGGAAGGGTACACTTGCCGTTTGGTCCCATTGTCATCAGATCAGGATTTGATTACTTGTACTTTTAAGTCGGTTTAAGTTTTTTGTAAAACAGTCCAATTATGTAATTGATATATCGCTTGTGTGTGACATTTGCGCTTGAGAGCCAGTACCATGTGTATTCCGAACCGTGGTAAATTCAACTGTATATGTACCAGCTTAACGCTCATAACCCTTACCAGCGCAGCGTACTTTGAAGTCGGTTTAAGTTTTTTTGTAAAACAGTTATTTTTTATTTAATTTTAAAATCCTATCACTACCAAACGACGCTTTGACTACAAATTAACGCTGTTCTATTACAAATTAATTTTACATGTAGAATGTAGATACTAAGGATATGATCAATTTTAAATCCAAGATCTGTATCTCGTAAATTAAGTCAGCTCCATCTGGTGACTTCAACTTATTTGAGTCCATAAGCGACGCCCGTTGGTAATTAAACGACTTTGTGAAAGACAACACAAGTCGACGATTTAATGAAGTCGAATTATTCTTGCCTCTACCTTTGTAATTACATTTAAGGCAGTTGTCCCACCGACAGCGATTAACGAGTAGCGAGTAGAGCTAGCAACTGAAAACGAGTTGGCGAGCAGCGAGCAGCGAGTGTGTAGTTCCGATAGTTTTATCGCTGGGCTATGAATAACTGACCGAGTGCGACGATCGATTGGTCTTGCGGCGCAACACTACACACGTCCCACTAAGCACGTGTCCCAAAGATATAAAGAGGGATGTTCAATGTTTCAATGAGATTTTTATTGAGTGTATGAGAGACAATATCCCTATCATAATATATGCACTCAGATCCGCACTCTAGGTAGAAATTACAGAGTTTTGGTCTTTCGGCGTGAGTTCTTACCGCTAAGCGAGCAACGCTGAGCAAGTATCGCTGAGCGTGTATTCTCTTTGATAGCTCTTGTCGATAAACTAGTGGAGCGAGTTCTCGCCGGCGGTGTGAACAGTCAGTGATCAACTATTAATATAGGCATCTCTTTTGTTTACACGGAATGTCATATCTATTGTATGTTTCTTGGGCAAGAGAATAGCCGATAGTTAGTCGCTTCCTCGCCGGGCGCGGTGGGACAACTGCCTTAACTTCTCTCTCTTCTCACGTTTTGTAACTTTCGAAGATTATTAAAGAATGAATATCTTCCTATATATATATATGCTCATAATATTACAAGATCCCAGGGCCGCCAGACCTTCCTTATTTTCTGATATACAAACTGCATAGAACTGAGTAATGTCAGTACGTTCCTACTTCAAACGATAATATCTTCTAGCTTGTCCCGACGGCCAATTTACAGGTACCAGGCATGAAAGGTAAATGTACAATAGGTAGGTAATTATCTTAAATTCTGAGAGCTGATTTTATATTATGATACTCAGGGAACGATTTCAATTCTTTTTACAAGCAGCCAGACCACTCTTAAGGAGCCAAAAAACATCCTCTAAACACAATTAAAATGTCGACGTGAGTATAAGCGCGAGGGCATTATTACAATGCAAATAAGACGATAAAGGTCGACGCACACTTATCAGAGCCGAACGCGGCGAACGAATCGAAGTCAAGGAGGGCTCGCACACATATCTGCACCGAATGAATCGACCGCGCCGAAGAAATAATTTCAAACTTCCTTTACGCCTGACAGGCGTAAAGGAAGTTGAAGGAAGTTGAAGTATGCGTACTGCTACACAACTGATACAATGCGATGCGATGCGGGCGCATCGGTCGACTCGACCGCATAAGCCGCGCCGAATCTGATGACGTCATCCGAATTCGTCTAGGATTTCTGGGATTCTTCCAGATTTGGACGATTCGACGCGGGCAAGTGTGCGAGCTTTCATAAGATTTCATATACAGAATTCTAAAATTCGTTTTGTTCGATGCGTTCGGCTCGGATAAGTGTGCGTTCACCTTAAGTGGTGTTTTTTTATTTGCGTCTCTCATATAAAATCCAAATTCAAATCGAGACAAACCGCGACGTAGGTTGTTCTTTGTAAAATTCCCATCGCACAAATAGATTCTAACAGATATTCTTTCGTGTTTGCTCCGATTTCTAACAAACTAATTGGGTATCCATAATCATTTTGCATTTCAGAAACGCCCGTCAATTGAATGTTTCCGTAACCAATTTTCTAAGTAAGGTAACTATAACCATTTTACACAGACCTGTAGAACGGCCTTCGATATTATTGAATTTGTTTGAAATTGAGAATGTAAGAGAGGTCTGTTGTTATTGGTGATTGGAAGCCATGAAGGTGCTTTTTATTGAAACGAAAGGCGTTATATCAACCTATGATATATTATGTTCTTACAAAATATATCTATTATACAGGCTGTATGCTCACTTTAAGGCCTCTGCTTGCGGCGGCGTCTTGTGACGGGTCGCTCACTTCCCTCCAATATGGAGAGGAGGGCGATGGCTGCCACACGCGTCATACTTGTGAACAGGTGCTGCTTGTGGGGGCTGGTCTGCTTAAGTTTGCTATTTTTTACTTATTTGAATATAGATTCAGTCTACTTTGTAGTTTTGCCGCCATGCCGGGCCACGCAATTGTTGTCAGTGCGATTATAATGTAAATATTATGTAATGAATCTGAGCTTGTTTTGAAAAGAGTAATTGCTGAGTTTATTGCCGGCTCTACTCAGCAAATGCAACCTTCCGAACCGTTATTAGAGTATTAGAGTCAGAAGTGCCTGCGAAGGTCTATTTGAATAAATTATTTTGAATTTTGAATAACGAAAATGGTATTATACATCCGAAAGAAGGTGAAGAAAGAAAAAAAATCAGCTCAAAATGAATTACTCAAAAATTCATACCAATTTTTTGCATCCAAGTTTATTGAATTAAAATCATAACCGACATGTCACCGGTCAATGAGTATCATTATCATTTTGCGTCCCTTGCTAATAAAATGTTCTCTTCCACGATCTGTGCGCCTAGTACCAACAAAGTGGATTACTGTAACGGATATACTCTTTCCGTTACACCCGTATAGTATGTAATATGTAGGGTTCTTCAATTACATTCATAAGACACCACAAAATATGCCTTGCTGAGTTTCTTGCCGGAGTCTTCTCAGTTTAAGCGTATTCCGAACCGGTGGTAGATACAGATGTATAACGAAATAAGTGCTATATGAGGACTAAATTGAATAAATAATATTGGAACAAATAGAACTATAAACCTTTTTTTTATACATGTAAGTCGGTAAAAAGCATACGACAACGCTTGCAACACAAGAAGCATCGCTTTTCCCCCTCCCCTACGAGCTCTGGCAACCTTACACGTAGTACAGTATGAGGCACGGATGGTGAGCACAGATAGGCAGTAGTGGGGGCAAGCTCGCGCATGTATACTTTTGGCCAAATCACACTAGTCAAATGACACGCAATAATCCAATAGAAGACGAGCAGCGACTGACGAACCAATCGTGTGCAGCTCGGCGCTCCCCCCTGCTTCATTCCGCCAAACAGACCGAAAATTAACTACAGCGCAGGTGTCTGTGCTCACGACTCGTGCCCCTTACTGTAACTATTTAGTAATATGTGACCTTACTCACGCGCAGGAACACAACTTATAGTTATTTGGCTGCGGTATTCTGTAAACGTATCAAGAAAACTAAATTGAAAACCCAAACTGTCAAACACAAGATAGAAGTTCGAATAAAATATGAGTATGTTAAGTCTTTTAAAGTTTACCAAGCGTTTTACAATTTGTTTTAAGTTATTGCACTAGTTTGGACGTTCGCCAGTGACCTATATATGCCTAACTCTGCCAAAATCTTATGTGGGTCAGGCTTGTATGACTCTATGGTCCGTAACCATTCGACTATTGATAATAATTTGACTGCACTACAGTTTAACTGCAGTTTTGTAAAACGCAAATTATCTATGCTATTTTATTATTATTATTATTTAAGATGTTCACATAACGTCACATTCGGAGGAATATGTCATCTAAATCAGGAGTTCCCAACCAGGGGGTTGCGCCCGCCTTGGTTGGCAACTAGTTGGGCTTAGAGATATGATAAGAGGAGCGGAATATGTTTGCATTTTCGAAAAGAATATAATTTGGTGCGTACCTAAATTAATAATTACAATTATCACATTAATTTATTCTGTTCTTTACGCGGCTTCGCCGTCGCCAAAGAACCATTCGACAAATACAATTTAAAAATTAAGGGAGATATTAAAATATTAATCATAATCCTTTATTCATAATTTTAAGAGTGGAAGAGCGTATCGTTTATTCGCTCAAAGAGCAGCTCGACTGGAAGTACCTCCACCTTACAGAATACCTCAGCCAATTAACTTTATGTTGTGTTCCTGCGTGTGAGTAAGTTTGTCAGAGCTAATTGGGGAGGGGGGAAGGTTCGGTGACGGGTGTGTGTTGCCTCGTGTGTTGCAAGAGTCCATATGGCTACGGTAACCGCTTATCATCAGGCGGGCCGTATTCTTATTTACCGACTTGGTCATATAAAACAAAACCAGAGGTGCTAAAAAACAGAAAGGTTGAGAAGCCCTGCTCTAAATTAAACAGTATTTCAGCAGGATCTATCTAAAGCTTGTAAACAAAGTTTTCAAACATAAAGGGAGTTCTGTTAGTCTTTCAGTAAAATTAACATTCAGTTCTTTTATATAAAGCCATTTTGATCGTGTATTTTAGAGTTCACTTTGAAGCGTTCGGAATGATAGAATTCGTAATGAATGGACACTAGTTCGGAAAACGTTTGATTCAGAATTGCGAGCGAATTTTTATGCGCATGTTTATTGATTGATGTGTTTGTTTGTTCGTGTTCAGGAACTCAATTAGTAGTGAATGGATTTTGATAAAGGTTTTTTATAGTCCTAGTTTGCAGAACGATTGAAATCTATGTAGAGATGAAAAATGGTGTGCATTCCTCTGTTCTGTTATGGTGCGTCCATGCTTGGCGAACCGAGCACGAGCCGAGCCACGAACGAGCACACTGCGAGCACGATTCGCGTAGCGTGGACGGGGTTGCGAGCCTCGAACGAGCGCGATTGTCAATTTATTCAAGAACAAAGGGATTCGCATCGTGCTCGTTGTAGGTTCGTTCGTGTCTCGGCTCGTGCTCGATTCGCGTAGCATGAACGCACCATTAGAATCGAATGGGTTTTTTTTCATCCAAATTTTGTATTTACAAACAATAATTGGACTGTTTTACAAAAAACTTAAACTGACTTCAAAATACACTAAGAAGTAATCAAATCCTGATCTGATGACAATGGGACCAAACGGGAAGTGTACCCTTCCAGACAAAAAAAGAATTTTCCAAATCGGTTCATAAATGACGGAGTTATGAGGTAACAAACATAAAAAAAAAAACCGGCCAAGTGCGAGTCAGACTCGCGCACCGAGGGTTCCGTACAAACCTGTAGGTATATAAGTAAATGTTAGTATAGACCTGAGTATTTAATATTAATTTCAATTTATGACCTATTAAAAAAAAACTACTTACTAGATCTCGTTCAAACCAATTTTCAGTGGAAGTTTGCACCGTAATGTACATCATATATTTTTTATAGATTTATCATTCTCTTATTTTAGAAGTTACAGGGGGGGGGACACACATTTTACCACTTTGGAAGTGTCTCTCGCGCAAACTATTCAGTTTAGAAAAAAATGATATTAGAAACCTCAATATCATTTTTGAAGACCTATCCATAGACACCCCACACTTATGGGTTTGATGAAAAAAAAAAAATTGAGTTTCAGTTCTAAGTATGGGGAACCCCCAAAATTTATTGTTTTTTTTCTATTTTTGTGTAAAAATCTTAATGCGGTTCACAGAATACATCTACTTACCAAGTTTCAACATTATAGTTCTTATATTTTCGGAAATAAATGGCTGTGACATACACGGACAGACAGACAGACAGACAGACAGACAGACAGACAGACAGACAGACAGACAGACAGACAGACATGACGAATCTATAAGGGTTCCGTTTTTTGCCATTTGGCTAAAAGAACCCTAAAAACACACCCGAATTGAGAACATCCTCCTTTTTTTGAAGTCGGTTAAAAAATAGGTAGCAGTATAATTTAACTCTGCTAAGTTAAGGATTAGATAGCCGTGTGAAGAATTTCACAGGATATTTAAATATGTCCTCGACTGTACATCCTTTCCGTCTAACCTTGAATAAGTACTAGGCTTTCGCAGTGACATTATAATAGCATCGACCACATAACTTTCCACACCTCATACAGAGATAATCCCCGCGCTCAGGAGAAAATGACGATTCACATTACACCAGAGAAATATCACATACATTCACGCTCGCAATATTAGCTGGATGATGCTACCGTCTGCCTTGGGCATTACCTTGGACGTGTGTGGAATCATAATAATCTAGCTGGGTAATGCGACCTATTTTGTAATTGACATTTGGTGCAAGCGAAACTGTCTGGAAAGTACTGAAAAGTTTACGGACGACGTCCCAGATGGTGACTGGAGTAAGTGCAAAATTGCAATTTTGAGCTAGGTTTTTGTGTCGACTTTTGTAACGAGTTTTATTTGTGAATTTTATTATTTTTGTGGGGATTGAGACAATAATATTAAATTCAATTAATTTACGCGTTATAAAACCTTTTTTTCTATATTAAAAAGGTTTGCGTTTGGACACTGCAAGGGATCCCCTAAAGGATGATAACGAAGAGTAAGATGGATCACGATTACCCAGAAAAACACTGTTCTAGGCTTTGTTCTCACCTTCGGCCACATTATCACTTACCATGGAGTGGTTGAGATTTCACTATCAATAAGATTTTTATTAAAGCCTTTAAAATAATTGTACTTGAAACAAAATTCTTCAATTCTTCAAAATTAGAAGCATTTCTAAAATTGTGAAAACTACGTAAAGTTGCCTAGGGAGTAAAACCACGGAAAAGAGAATACACTGGAAGGGTGATGCGTTAGAATTTGTATCGGAACCAGCGTCGCCAAACTCACACAAATAAATGTTAAATCATATATTGTACTACAAATAAACAATCCTTTTGATTGGTCGTTTCTATTTTACTCAAAAATAGCTTTAATCACACAGGTCATACATATGAAAATATACCTTTTTACGTTAATATAAAATTTATTTTTCAATAGCGTACAAAGTATTTACGTCGTTTTGTAATCTACAAACTAACTAGATTCAATCGACGAAAAAGTTCTGCCACTCGGCACTAGATGGCCTTATTTTCATGGAACGCAATTTTGAACTCAAACGCATTAGACATAATGTTGATAATTGCGTAATAGCTGCGTCGACTGGCGTCGAGTAGCAACACTTATTGCTATTCGCTTAATGCAGCGAAAGTAATCGATAAAATATCAATAAAATTATCGATATTTTAATTTCGTCGATATATTTTTAGAAATTCCGTAAGAAAATTCACGTTCGATAAGAATAATTGTGCAAAGAATACTGAATTGTAAAAAAAACGTGTAACATGATGAAGTAAATTAAAAAAAAGTTATTTTTACATGGTTTATTGCCCTTGAAATAAAATTTATTTGTTTCGAAATTCTCGTTTTGCAAGCTTAATTTTAACAGATGAATGCGGATATTGATATTGTTGGGGTAGGTTGTACGTACTGGAATAAATCTACTTACAGTTTATCCGACATATTTTATATTAATAATTAAATTCACAATTATACCATATTTTCTCACTTGACAGACTTGACACACATTACTTCTTTTTCTTCTATTTAAAATAAGTAATCCCATAGACTGGGACATAGGTACTATCGAGGTTGTATTCCGACACTCCTCCTCGATTTTTATGTGAAAAATCATTGTAACATATAAATCGTTAAATAAAATCAAATACAACATTCACTCCTCCTAGATAAATACTCACACATCTGTGTGTATTATAGCAATACTTTGCATTCTTCTCTAAACATCTTATGTCTTGCAGTCGCTAATGATTTTCTTAACATATCGGCCAAATTGTTCTCAGTTTGTATGTAAGATATTATCATCTTCTTTGTACATATTAAATCTTTTATATGGTGATATCTTATATCGATATGTTTTGATCGTTTACTGTTTTCATAATCCTTTGAAATAAAAATAGCTCCTTTGTTATCGACATACAGCGTAGGCGTGAGACTTATTCCAAAATCTTTTAATAATCCATTTATATTTATTGCTTCGCATGATGCTAATGATGCTGCTATGTATTCCGCCTCTGCAGTTGACAATGCAACACAGTTTTGCTTTCTAGAGAACCATGCTACAACATTATCATTGTATTTAACTATGCATCCGCTTATACTCTTTCTATCTCTTTTGTTATTCGCCCAATCAGCGTCGGAATAGATTTTTAAATTTATTTCATCACTCTTTTTATATTGGAGACCATAATTTTTGGTAGCATTTAGATAACGTAATATGCGTTTACCATGTTTCCAACATTCTTCATTTGGTTTATCCAAAAATTGGCTAAGATAAGATACAGCATAGCATATATCTGGTCTTGAGACTGTACTCACAAACATTAAACTTCCTATTAGTTCTCTATATGGAACTTCTATAATTTTTTCAGTTATGTTAATGTTTAAACCTTTCTCCATCGGTGTATCTTTTTCCTTGCATTCAGTCATATTAAATTTTGTTAACATTTTCTCTATTTGTTTCGTTTGTGTTATTCTTAATATTCCAGTTTTCCTTTGTATCTCCATTCCAAGAAAATTCTTTATCTCTCCTAAATTTTTAGTATCAAATTCTTTCTGTAATAATTTCATTATTCTGTCAGTTTCCTCTTTCTTTCCCATTATCAAAATATCATCAACGAAAATTAACATCCAAATATTTTTATTAAAATATAAGCAAAAATCATTTTTCGATCTTTGTAATCCACATTTTACTAAAAATTCATTTAACCTTTCATTCCAGCATCTAGGACTTTGTTTTAATCCATATAAACTTCTATTCAATTTCAGTACTTTCTTTTTATTTTCATTAAGTCCTTGGGGAACTTTGATATAAACGTCATCTTTTAAATAACCATTTAAAAATGCTGTCGGTACGTCCATCTGATAAATATTAAAATCTTGTTGTACCGCTTGTGCTAGAAAAGTTCTTACTGTGCTCATTCTAGCTACAGGTGAATAATTTGTATTAAAATAGTCTACATTTTCTACTTGAAAACCTCTAGCAACTAGTCGTGCTTTTTTTAAACCATTTTCCTTCGTTTTAAATATCCATTTCGTGTCTATAGCTTTCTTTCCTCTAGGTAAATCTAAAGCTTCTGTCCATGTATTTAACTTTTTCAATGAATTTATTTCTTTATTTATAGCTTGCAACCATTCTTTATCTTTTGCAGCTTCTTTGTACGAAGTTGGATCTTTATTTTCAGTTGTAATCAAACAAAATGCTGTGTATAGTTGAAAATCATTCATATGTTTTGGTTTATTTATAGTTCTACCAGATCTTGTTGTTATTTTATTATCATTTTCACTGTGTACATTATCATCATTATCATCATCATCTGTCATATAGTTAGAATTATTTAGATCATCAGAATCATCTTGACCATTTAAACTTTCCTGTCTATTTTGTATATGTGTCGATGTATTCTTATTACATTTGTCTTCATCTTCGTAATTAAATGTTATTATATTTTCATAAGGATAGGTTAGTACCTCCTCCTGCTTTTCAGGTCGGTAAACAATTTTTGTTTCATCAAATATAACATCTGTTGAAGTTATAATTTTATTACTTTCGTCATCCCATAGTTTATATCCTGAACCAGTGTAGCCAACCATTATCATTGGTTTTGCTCTTGGTTGTAACTTGCTCGGCTTTGGTATTGTTACAGTCCAAGCTTTAGAACCAAAAACTCGCAGTTTTGACAAATCATTACATCCATACCAGATTGAAGCTGGTGTTTTACCGTACAATGCTTTAGTAGGACTACGGTTAAGCTCATACGCTGATGCGCAAACCATTTCGCTCCACAATTCTTTGGGTAATTTTGTTTCTGCAAACTTTACTCTAACTTTGTCTAATAATGTTCTGTTCATCCTTTCAGATGTGCCATTTTGTTGTGGCGTATATGGACTTGTATATTCTAATATTATGCCTTTTTGTTGACATGATTCTTTAAATCTTTTGGAAGTAAATTCTCCACCATTGTCCAATCTTATTTTCTTTGTTTTTGTTCCAAATTGTGCTTTAATAAGCTGTATATGTTTTATAATATTATATTCTGCTTCATTCTTATTTTTCAATAGATATATTATTACGAAATGTGAATAATCATCAATCATCACTTGAAAATAACATTCGCCATTTATTGACGTTGGATTAATAGGTCCACACAAATCTGAGTGCAGAAGATCTCCTATCTCTTTACTTTCTCTTTTATTAGATATAAAGGGTCTTCGTGTACTTTTCCCTTCTATACAACTCTCACATCTTTTTTCTGAAGTTGGTAATCTCAGTATTTTTAAACCTTTTCTATTTAAATGACCTAGCCTTTTGTGCCATAAATCATTATCTTTATCATTTGTAATATTTGCAAGCTCTTCCTTTTGTACTTTTAAGTCAATTTCTAAAATGTATAAATTTTGATGTTTCTTGCCATAAAAATAGGTTTTTCCTCTTCTTATGCTTACTGAATCATTTTTGAAAAGAACTGTATAACCTTTATCTGTAATTCTTTCAACAGATAGTAAATTATGTGTTATATTTTCTACAATTAGTGCTTCAAAATCAATTTTCATTTTATTACAATATCCAGTAATTGTTCCTTTTTTATTTGCTATCAAACCTTTTCCGTCTGCAATGGTAATAATTATAGGTTTTTCTAAATTTTGTATTTTAGTCATATATTTTTCTAAATTTTCTGTTACCATATGGTTCGTAGCACCGCTGTCTAATATAAAATTACTTTCATTGTTGTCTGATGCAGTTAAAGCAATATAACTATTTAAGTTTTCTTTTTTACCTCGTCTGTAGTAACCTCTATTTCTACCACCTCTTCCTCTAAAAGGTCGTCTGTATCTTGTATAGTTACTATTATTGTTATAATTTAATCCAGAACCTGATGCTTTAAATATATTTTGTTGAGAGAGAGAATTATCAACGTTCTTAGTTTTAATTTTTATTTCTTCGTCGAGTAATCTTGATTTTACGAATTCTAATGTTATATCCGTGTTAATAGTTTCAATAGCTGTAATAACGTGTTCGTAGTCTTCATTTAATGTTAATAATAAATGACAGATCTTGTCAGAATCATCAAATTTCTTATCGATGTTTTCTAATTCGAAAATAATCTTTTCAAATTTTTGGAAATGATCTTCTAATGTTTCATGTCGCTGTAATTTCAAACTTAATAATCTCTTTTTCAAAGTAATTTTTGTGAAAACACTTTTCCGTTGAAACACGCTATCTAGTTTTATAAACATTTCTTTTGCATTTGAGCATTCTTGTATGATAGATAGATGCTTGTCCGATAAACATTGTATAATTAAAGCTTTAGCCTTCGAATTATCAGCAATCAATTTTTCATCTTTATTTATTTCTATTTCGTCATATTCTAAAATTTTTATTACCTGTTTAGCTTCTAAAAGTGATTTTACTCTAAATTTCCAGTTTGAATAATTTTCGCCTTTCAATATTGGCAAACAATTGACATTCGTATTAATCGTATTCATCATAATTCTTTTTTGTACTAACTTACTCCATTCGAGTATAATCGCCCATAACCTTATGTTGGGGTAGGTTGTACGTACTGGAATAAATCTACTTACAGTTTATCCGACATATTTTATATTAATAATTAAATTCACAATTATACCATATTTTCTCACTTGACAGACTTGACACACATTACTTCTTTTTCTTCTATTTAAAATAAGTAATCCCATAGACTGGGACATAGGTACTATCGAGGTTGTATTCCGACAGATATAACTTTCAACTATTGCCTTATACAAATCAGTGATAAAAAGATGTATTTTATCGATATTGATCGAACAAAACTATCGATGCACGTGTTTTGGGGTCACGACAGGTCACGACTCACGACGAATGTGAAAGAACGCAATACATTACGTGCGGAGTTGCGCTCGCTACCTTGCGTACAAATAAAGTGAGTACATTGCCTTCAATGTATAATTTTGCAGTAGTATCAGAGTTTATCGTTTACACCTAAAATTATCATAATCTCGAATACATTTTTATAAATATCACAATTAAATAAAGGTTTGTAGACTCATCGATGAAAGGAAATCCCTCCTTGAGTTACACTCCGACTCCTCACTTCGTTTCCTACAGGAAATAATAGCGCATCACGACATAATTAATATTTTTCGCGGAGCTACGCACCTCTGCTAAGTATGGCGGATACTACGAAGCGTTGACGCGTGTTTTGGTTGATATATGCCCATTTGATGTCATGTGTGGCGCGCGGGCTCCGCTAGCATAGCGTCTCTATTATATTTCTTTTCTCTGTGAGTAAAACCTTGCCGGTATATAGTTAAGAAGAAATCGCGCAATATGCATCTAGCTAAGTGCAGCGGAGCTAGGTGCAATCCTGTTAGGCTTAGGTGTACGCTATTAAGTGCAGACGGGCGTTTATTGAAGTAGAGGACTTGCATGATAACCAAACATCGGAATAGGTAGAGTATTTTTACCTAAACTAAGTGAGTAGCTAGGTAAGCTAGGTATATTGTATAACTTCCTTAGTGTGTAATACTTTTGTTATTTGTACTATGTCAGTGTATACAATATTTCATTCATTCATTCATTCATTCATAGATCCTCCTCCTATTTTCAATTTCAATTTCAATTTATTTATTCTTGCTTCATGTAGTATGTTAAAGATGTTACAAATAATAAAGTGGTACAATACATGAGCCCTGCAAGGGCACTGCAACATTACAATAATACTAAATAATCATCATCATCATCATCAGCCTATAATGTCCCACTGCTGAGCACAGGCCTCCTTTCACAAATCAGGGTGAAAGGGAATGGGCAGATACTCCACCACGCGTGCCCACTGCGGATCGGTGGAGGTAGGCTAGTGGCCAACCTACTGTTGGAGTTTTTCAAGCCGCCTAGGAGGCATCTAACCAGCTTAACGACTATCACAATTAAGTGATAACCGGGACCAACGGCTTTACGTGCCTTCCGAAGCACGGAAACGCTCGATTTGAAATACCACTAGGCGGTCACCCATCCAGGTACCGACCAAGACAGACGTAGCTTGACTTTGCCGATCGATTAAGAACGGCTAATCATGCTACACCACGAGCGCTTCAATACTAAATAATAATTAAATATATATATAATACTAAATAATAATTAAATACATATATCAAATTAAATTAAACAAAAATTAGGAAATAACAATTTTAAAAGTACCTATTATATTAATTATTTGTTATTTATTTATTTATTTGCGGTGTCATTATAAAAGTCCTGCAGATTATAAAATGCTTTTTTTATAAGAAAATCTTTTAATTTAGTAATAAATAAATTATACTTTTCTTCTTCCACTATAAGTGTCGGAAGATTATTATATATTTTTATAGCACTAAAATATGGTCCAGAACTAAACATTGTTAGTTTTGAAAATGGCAGGACTAATCTAGTTTTATGTCTTTGGCTTCTTGGGCGAATGTAATGTTCTTCAGGATGTGAGAAAAGTTGCATGTTTTTCCGGACAAATTTAAATATTTCAAAAATGTATAGTGATGGCAGGGTTAAAATTTTTAGTTTTATAAAGTATGGTCTGCAACTCACCATAACATTAATGTTTTCCAATATCCTAATACATTTCTTCTGCATAATAAAATTCCTAAAATCCCGGAATGATGATAATGAAGTTTCAATCCCGGGATTTAAAAATCGATGACTTATTTATTGTACTTTATCAGATACTCTAAAGTATCTTAATAAATAAGAATCATAATTTAAGTTCTGAGGTTATAATCCACAATTACTGAAAATCGCACTTGCGATTGGCAGGTGCAGTTTGAAGACAGTTGCCTTGAAATTTTTTTACAGATCGGCAACACATTGGTTATTCACCTGGAATTGCTTATGTCTATAGGTGATGGGCACCACCTAATATCAGATGGACGAACTGCTTGCCAGCCTTCTACCATAAAGAAAAAACGAACACCAACAATACGACTTGCTTAAATGTAGAGACTTGCTTAGAGAGGTAGAGCATAGCGTTTATTCGCTCAATGAGCAGCTCGACTGGGGAAGTACCTCCACCTTACAGAATACCGCAGACAAATAACTTTATGTTGTGTAAAGTTGTGTTCCTGCGCGTGAGTAAGGTCGCCAGAGCTCATCGGGGACGGGGGTAAGGTCGGTAACGCGTGAGCGTTTCTTCTTGTGTTGCAAGCGTCCATATGGCTACGGTAACCGCTTACCATCAGGCGGGTCTTATGCTTGTTTACCGAACTAGTTGTATAAAAAAAAAAGTGTTTGCTTAAAAAAACAAATATTTAAATTTGAAATAACACACACATCATCAAAAATACAAGCATAGGTTAATTGCGTTCCAACCGCAGCATTTTCCACACCCGTCTACGTAATAAACGATGTCAGCCAACGACTGAAATCCCTTTAAGATAATGCCTTTACACGCGCTGGCTTCCATTGTTATTTCTTTTAGATTCTCCCTTTTTAATAGCGCTGTCAACGACCTGAAGGTCTCTTCTTGTTATAATACGTGCTTGAGTAAGATATTAAGTAGAAGTACCAGAGTATAACGTTATATTATCTTTGTTTATTTCTATGGCTCTGGTAATGTTGGGAGTTGTTTTAAGCGATCATCTGAACTTACGTACTTCACTGTTTTCTCGAGCGAAGGAAAACGTTGAATATATAGTACTGTGGTACCTTATACATAAGCTTCTGTTTTATTGGACGTTTAAATTTGTGTTTTAAGTTAATGTTTATAATTAAAATGTTATAGACTTTAAAATAAGACGGTGAAAATATTACATAACATAAAAAAAGTTTTAACGTGAAAGTGAAAATAAGTTTTTTACGCTTTCAATTTAATATAATTGGCTACATATAAAAATAAATTTGTGTATGTTTGTTACCACTCAGCTCCGAACGGTTTTAGATGAAACTCGCCATGAATTGAAAGATAATTTTTATCACGGGAAATCCAAAGATTCCTTAGAAACGCGTGACATAGCTAACAACCAAACTATAAATTAAACCAATCCAAAAAATAGAGAAAAGAATCATATTCATCGCGCAAAACAAACTGAAACTGAAACATTTTAATTAAAAACACGACATCCACAAGAAAGCGATCCCATTAGTGGAATCGTCGGTGCTAATGTTGTTTTGTGCGATTATACTATGGCATTACGCTGACGTCGCTTGTTGTAGCTCGTACTTATGTAGATAGCTGACTGGTAGTGGATACACCTGAATATCACTAGCAAATGTTTTGGATCCGGTTCCTATCCAGGACAAGCATTTGTATGCACGTTGCCTATTTATTCCGAGTCCAGCAGGGCTATTTTAAAACGTCGGATTCGATATCGGTAACGTATTCAAAAATGTCCGAGGCGAATTTCATCAATTGCTATTTTAATTTCCGAAAACTTTTCGATGAGTCGAATTGATATTTCCGTAAAGAAACATCAAAAATATTCGAATTCGGAAATTAAAATAGCAACTGCGGAAAATCGCCTCAGTAGTTTTTGAATCCGTTTCCGATATCGAATCCGATCGTTTTAAAATAGCCCTGTAGGTCTATCAATGTTGCATGTCTCATACTCTGAAAGTAAACCTAAAAGTATGTAAGAAGTGGCCGGAAAAGTATTATTTTCGACCAGCTTCTTAGGAGGGAAAAATAATAAAAAGAAAACGCAGTAAACTGTATAAACCTATACAGATAAAATTAGATTAATTGTGATTATTTTATATGAACAAAATATTTGTATTACATTTAACTAAATAATAATTTTTATTTGGAGACTTGTATAATTGTGGATATGTGATTTAAGATCCCGATAAAACTTCCTCAAAACAGAGTAAAAAAAACTAGATGACCCTATGGTGCTTTAAAAAATGAATGGCATAAATAAGTAGTGTGCGATGAAGAAAAAAGGGTGGAAAAGCGATTAGTGGATTTTTTTCTGAGGAATACAACTATTAAAACGATTCGAAATTCACTAAGTTTATATTTATGTCATCGACTGTACTACATAAACGGTTATTTTTACATTTGTGCTAAAATAACATGCAGTTCACGTTATAAAAATAAAGTATTTAAGTGCCCACTTTATATGGTCGTATTGCAACTTTACAGGACAAAACGGTACCGTAATATGCTATTATGGATATAGCTTAGCTTATGACAGGGTAAAACGTCATTGTATGACCTAATTCGTGGGCGTATACCCTGGTGAATGAGGCAGCTTAGATAAAAATACCTTATTATACTGCGTGCTTAGTTTGAGATGGCATCTTTTTGAACCTTATGTTAGGTTCATCATGTTGTAGTGGCCACTATAATTCATGAAAACACCCGCGTTACCGAGGGTTCTTAACTTACTTAATCCAAAACATATTCTGAGTGCCAAATTTCATCCTTATCAGTTTAGTAGTTTTTGCGTGAAAGATTAACAAATATCCATTCTTCATTGACTTATATATTACTAGCGTAAGGAGTAGTAAGGTCCGGGCCAACCGCGCGACAAAATGACACCAACGCGCTGGCCCTAAAATGTCCAGTTTAGGGCCAACGCGACTCAGTCGTCGGCGGTCCGCGGAACAGCTCGCTCGTCAATAACTTATCTCTCTCCCACATGTATGCATTGTACGCACATACAAGGTTATGTCGTACACCTATGCAACGCGGCACTTCGTAGTTCGATCGATTTTAAACAAATGGCGGTACTACTTACTTGTATGAAGAAGTTTTTTGCAAAATGTTCCGGTGGGCCTATCCTGACTTTAGACTTTTTAGACTTCTTAGAGTTTTTAGACTTCTTCTTAGACTTTTTAAATCATTGCCATTCTTACAAACTTTCGCGTTTATTACATAGAATTTCCAAATGCTTAATTTATGTTATCACGATCCAAAATTCCAAGTGAAGTCAGTATGTATGTCAACACGCGTTGCGTTGTTTCTGGAGGAGTGAGGAATGGATGTTTGGATCGCATGTGGAATACTTCAAGATAAGATAGTGCTTACAAAATTGAGTCTAGGGTGTGTAGAATGATGTTAGACAATAGGCTCTATAGGTAAGCTATAGGTAAAGGGCAAAGCTTTTGTCCAATTTTGGTTTCATTTTGTGACTTCTAGGATTCAGTGTCAATAAAAAAAAAAAAAATAGTATTTCAATGATAAGTATTATTTCCACCCAAAGCTTGGCTATATCGCTTTTACGATGAGACCATCGCTAATCATCAACATCATTATCAGCCTATAATGTCCCACTGCTGAGCACAGGCCTCCTTTCACATATCAGGGTAAAAGGAACGGGCAGATACTCCAACACGCGGGCCCACTGCGGATCGGTGGAGGTAGGCTAGTGGTCAACCTACTGTTGGAGTTTTCATGCCGCCTAGAAGGCCTCCAACTAGCTTAACGACTATCACAATTAAGTGATAACCGGGACCAACGGCTTTAGGTGCCTTCCGAAGAACGGAAAAGCTCGATTTGAAATACCACTAGGCGGTCACCCATCCACGACGGTGGTAGCTTAACTTAACGGATCGATTAAAAACGGCTAAATATTATAATAAAATACTTTTTTTTAAATCTATCAACCCACAATAATGTTTCTCTAGAAAAAAATAGAGGCATTTTTTTGTGAAGACCAATTTTCACTTCGTCACTTACCATGATAAGTGTTTTCTATATACACTACGAAGTCGGCAAATAAGCATGTTACCCGCCATGCCAAATTAATGTCTATTAATTCCCCCCTTTTCCTCTCCGTTTACGCAAATATATTTCGAACAAGCAAATAATCAAGATTGATCCTTGCATCACAAAGAACATTAACTTGTCATCTCGCACAAATTTTTGTACACTAAGGATTGGATTTCACATGCCCCGAGCAAGTCTGACCTAAATGTTCACTGGATATTTGTGCCCTACATATTCTTCGGCGATCCGTTTTGAAAAACCATGAGATTAGATTATTAAAAGTACTTTTTAGGATCCCATTCGTCTCCATCGGAACCTACATATGGTTAGGTGTGTCTGTCCGTCTGTCACAGCCAATTTGTTCTGAATCTATTCGACCGATTAAGTTGAAATTTGATGATATCATATAATTTTTTTTTATCTTGTGAATTTCTGTGAACTAAACACGACGTGTAACGTAAATACACAAAAATGATAGTACATTATGATACATGATTATTAACACTCAAGGCAATAATAATAATGCAAGGTAATAAGGGAGCCGAGAGTGTAATAAATCAATGCACACGGGCGTCATACGACATTTTTCAACACACTTAAATTGCGAGGAAAAAAAATGACTTCAATTTTGCAATAATTGTCACTTTACGAGCGAGTGTGTTGAAAATAAATATACCTACGTAAATACGTGCCACTTTTGAGGCAAATTAGAAAATATTTGTAACTGTATCGTGTGGCATTGCAAATAAAATGGCTTTTTGCGATAGTAATTGTTTATGATTTTAAAATAGTTCGTTTATAAGTTATTTAAGAAAAAAGATGAAAATTATCTCCCAAACTGTTTAGCTTTATGTTTACAGTTAGATATCGAAGAACATGAAGTTTGTACAGAACCCTCTCCACGCGAGTTCAACTCGCACTTGTCCGGTTAAGTACTGTATTATTATAATAATATCTTCTTAAGAAATAGATAGGTGTAAAGACAGTCAATAATAATGTACTCGATAACTAAGAACCTATGGTTGAATGATTGCTAATTTGTATAACGTATCAAAGGAAAATTAACCTTAATCTCAATAACTTAAATATTACTTCCCAATGACGATTACACTTCCTATTCCTTCCGCATCCACCCATTTTCCACATTTAAGAGGATTTTCAGTTCATCGAACAATAGCGGGAGAATAGAATCGATTTAAACTAAGTAATAAATCAAAGGTTTTAGCTTTTGCAGGCCACCCTCCTAACCCTTCGTACAAATTATACAAACTGTTTTTAGATTTATTGCTCTTTTAAGATATTTGGAGGATGGATAAAGGGAATAAATTTTCTTGGATTTTTCACACACGGCCATCTGGGGGGCTAAAGTGGAAGCTAATACTTTGGCTTTTTTTTTTTTTATATACTTCTAAGTCTGTAAACAAGCATACGGGCCGCCTGATGGTAAGCGGTCACCGTAGCCATATGGACGCTTGCAACACACGAAGCATCGCTCACGCGTTTCCGACCCTCCCCAATGAGCTCTGGCAACCTTACTCACGCGCAGGAACACAACTTTACAAACATAAAGTTATTTGGCTGCGGTATTCTGTAAGTTGGAGATACTTCCCCAGTCGAGCTGCTCTTTGAGCAAATAAACGCTTTGCTCTACCTCTCTTAAATCCTAAGTAAATCCAATAATTATTGGTAAAATAGTTACTCATTATGTACAATTCAATTCATTAAAATATTCGGAATTGATGAATTGCTTAAGGTCTGCTGTGAATTCCCATTAATTGCTTAGCTTCCTTTTAGCGGGCCCGATCTCAAATTAAGCAGAGCATGTATTATGGAAACCAGACAACTGATATACTACTGTGAATATATACTTAAATAGACCAGACACATGATGAGCCCACCATCAACGGCCGGCAGTTATAATACTTTATAGCAAACAATTACTTTTTATTCACATACTCTTATATCCTATCAACGTTTCCATCCATAAATTCTGTCACCTCAGCCTGATAGCTTTAAAATGCCCCTATTCAGCAGCTTCTGGTTCGAATAAAACTACATAAAATCCCTAGATAGATAGATAGACAAATAGATAGACAGAAGAGGTAAACAGATACATAGGCAGAAAGTTAGCCTAAACCTTTGAATGTAGAGCCTTTTCAAATTCCAACCCGAAATGAACACATTAAGTGAGCCAGTTAACGCCCTGTGTTACACAAATCCGTATTTTACATCTGTATGTAACACACCCGAGCTACGTTTCAGAGTAAAGGATCTGTTGTAAATTGGGCTACTGAACGTAAAGCACCCATAAACAACGAGCCGTGTGTTACACAGATGCGTAACACGGGATAAGAAAGTTTGTTTTAACACTAGCTGTGCACCGCGGTTCTCTCGCGTTAGCGTGAAGTCATATCTCGCCCGGGTGTGGTTCAGCATTTGCGCCATATTTAAGGGGGTTGATATTTACCTTGTATTATTTTTTCTATTCAATATTCACTATTCAATTTTATTATTTATTTATTTTATACCACTGAGGTGGCAAACAAGCATACGGCCCGCCTGGTGGTAAGCAGTTAACGTAGCCTATAGACTTGCAACACCAGGGCTATCAATAGCGCGTTGCCGACCCTGAAGAAATCTCTTCACACCCTTTTTGAAGAACCCCATGCTGTACTCCATTGGGAAAACCACGGCGAGGAGCTCATTCCATAGTCCGAGCGTCCGCGGAAGAAAACTCCTTTTAGCCCGTACAGTTCGAAACAAATCTGGTTTCAATGTGTGAGGATGGACTCCCCGTCGATGGCGAGAGTTGCGGTAGAAGGTCGTGGTTTTCCCAAACCGGTGGTTGCTTGAGTTTTCCTAAATGTTTCAAGGAATTGGTAGACCATTAAAGTCTTAAATAAACTATGTATACTACAGGATAAATCAAATACAAAAGGCCAGTTTTCAACGTGCTCAAAACATGGAGAATTTGTTAGGTCGACATCATATTCGCACCCATAAGGCGTCGACACAACGTTCATAGCATACCTACTAAATATTTATAAATGGACATTGCTACTTCAAGAATAAAACGAATAATTTTACCACAGTTTTTTTTATTTTCTCTTACTTTCATATACAAACCTAAAGCAACTCGAAAAATAGCCCCAATATTTTAATGGAACCAACGGCCCGTTACACGACCGCCTGAAGTATTCCCAACCTACCCGGACCAGAATACGGGTAGGCAATGACCACACCCATATTATGCCCGGGTTAAGGACCGGTATTAAAATTAATGAGGTCCATTCTGTAGTCTGGATGGCGTCTCGTACGATAATAATGTTATTAAGGTTTTCTGACTTGAAAAAAAGGAGGTTATATTTCAACGCCTATGTTCTTAGAGTTCCGAACCAAAAATGTAAAAATTAAATTATTGTAAAATAAACCCGACTGCGTAAAATAGGTGAAATCGAACGAGTAGGTACTACAATATAAAAAAATAAATATCCTGGAACATTCCTCACACACGGCAATCTGATCCCAAACTAAGCAGAGCTTGTACTATGGAAACCAGATAACTGATACATATACTACTTTTTGTTTGTAAATACATACTTAATTATACATAGTTACACCCAGACTCAGGACATACAGACATGTTCATGCACACAAATGCATGTCCTGAGTGGGCAACGAATCCACTGCCTGGCTGCGGCATTGCCAGCTGGCCCGTCTATAAAAGAGGACCTCAACTTTACAGTATATTTATTACAAAGTGGTTTTTTTTATTGTTTACGTAACACTGGATCACCCGGAGCGCTCCAACGTTATGAAGTAGTTCTAGTACGAACTCAAACACGAAGTTCCGACTTTACTGCGGACTCATAAAAAGTTCGTTCGCACTTTCCAGCACTGAACACTGAAGCAAACTATAACGATTTCATTACCATCGGAAAACTGTAAATTTTCAATCACAGCATGTAATCACCTCATAAAGTATTCCATTCATGATTCATTGGACAAATTGACATCCGGTGTGAGCGAGCCACTTCCGCCGCTCACCGGAAACGCGGCCATATTGCCCACTACAGGGTACAGGCAAATAAAATGGCGGCCGAGCGTTAATTTGTTGGCAGAGTCTGTGTGCGGTTTAATCGATCACTTTTATTTAATTAGGCTTGTTATATTTACTATTCTTCAGTTCCGTCTTTACCATACGAGCACACGGGGCCCGGGCCCAAGCCTGTGGGGGCCCTCGGCCCGGGGGGCCTGGAACTCACGGTGACCCCGAAAGGCCAATATATTCGCTTACACTACACAAAGTTTTTCCTATTTTAGGTAGATAGTAAAAATTACCTTCAATATTCTAAATTAAATATCAGTTTTTAATTTTAACCCGAATTAAAATGTTAAAATATCATAGCAAGACAATGCTTTTTGTTATGCAATTTTTTACTTTCCCTAAATTCTGTGTGTTGGCCCTGCTAGTCTCTCGAAAATGTCACGACGACAGTCGCGGGACAGTTTTGTTGTCCCGACTATACCGTAAAAGTTCAGAATATTAATACAACTTGTTTTCAACTTTTTTTAACGGCAATTTGATTATTATATCACAGAGCAAGGAGTATCAATATACGATAACAATAACAATACTCGTGACTTTTTGGCGGGAACTTGCAGAGTGACGTAGCATTTTCATTTTTATTTTCATAAAGTGTAATTTGAGTTTTATTGTGTATTTTTGGTGGTATTTTACCCAATAAAGATCATCGATGTGCACCAGTGAAGGGAAATGAAATGAATTATGTGTATCGTGACTTTTCAAGTTGTCTCAAAATGTCCGTGAAGAGTTTTAGTACAATGACCACCATTGTAGTAAAACATGACTTTTATGGACGGTGACTGACTGAGGACTATAATGTGAAGTGATTTATTGTGACTGGAAAATATAATATAACTCGACACTGGCAGAAATGAGCCCTAATTTGGGCTTGGTTGCCAAAATTAAAAATAAGAAGAAGAAGAACAATACTCGTGCCACGTGAATTGTGACAATCCCATAATCGATTGCGAGTGGCCGTCAGTCCAATATTGACTCTGTACCACAACACTCCGTGTCAACAATACTAAATAATAAGGATTCTGTCAGTAAAACCTTGGTAGACACGCTTGAACAGTATAAAATCTCTTGAACAAGGCGTCTCTAGTAGGGGCGATTGTTTTTTTACTTTATTATTTTTTTAACCGACTTCAAAAAAAGGAGGAGGTTCTCAATTCGATTGTGTTTTTTTTTTTTTCTGGAACGGTACCCTTCCCGTTTGATCCCATTGTCATCAGATCTCTCTTGACGTCTTAGTGTACTTTGAAGTCGGTTTAAGTTTTTTGTAAAACAGTCCAATTATTTACTTTGAAACTTCAATAATAAATCCAGGTTGTCTAACTTTCATAACTTAAAATTGTATGTAAGAATAAAATGCATTTGAATATAAATGGAAACTTGGCAGCACTCAATCCAATCGTACAGATTACACTTTTAACGGAATATCGGTGACGCAGCTACGTTTATTCACTGAACCTTTAAAAATGTATAGGAAAGTTTTTGCGAGTATGCGAGTTTAATTTATGCTTATATATATTTTTTTTATTGTGTATAGGCCTGTGTTTGTCCACAATCTCACCATGTTGAGTGATGATGTGGCCGAAGGTGGTAAGCACACAAAACCTAGAAGAAACTGGCTCTCAAGTGCAGCTGTCGGAACACACCGATAGACTGGCGACAGATTTTCAACTTGAGGGTGATAGTCAGCCAGATGGGTACTGTAAAGTACCCTACCACCGTGCTATGGTTTCCTCACGATGTTTTCCTTCACCGAAAGCTCAAGCCAATTGTAGGATTCGAAACCGGGACCTTCGTCATGGTATCCGACGTCACTACCACTGAGCTATTATCGCCTTAATATTATTTACGCCATATTTTCGACAATGTAAAAATTTGGTATAAAAAATAACCAATGTATCTAGTCAGATTAACCAAAAAATAACAATGATCATTCCGGTCTTATGCCGGTTTTTCTCAGCTCAAGACTGACTTCTGAACTGCTGGTAGCTTCAGTAGCTACTTGACTTTGACTTAACAATAAGACAAAGAGAACTTTTCACGCTGGGAATGCCGGTAAAACAGCTGGGGACACAAACACAAATAACTTTAGAAGTTGCCCCCAAAAATATATGAAGCCACGGGTGATGCGCGGATGAATGAGCGGTAGATAAGTATTTTTGTTCAATAATTAAATAATATAATATGATGACTCACTAAGTAAATAACAAACTCGCACAGACCAGCCCAGTAGCAGCAACTGCTGCTTCTGTCTGCTGTGACTGTCACACGCGTCTTACTTGTGAACACACAAGTAAGACGCGTGTGACAGCCACCGCAGCCTTATATGCCACAATACAACCACATGATCAAACTATTAGTACTTACAACCGTTAGGGTACTAAGTTTGGTGGGAACTTGAGTATTAAATCTCAATTAGGTAGACATCAGTCTTGTCAGAGAAAACGTCGTCAACCTACACATTTGATACTCAGTGCTGGGACGCTTGTCGAGCTTGTATTACAAGCAGTGTGTCGAACATGTTGGTCACAAAATGCTGAACTAGAAAATATAACTTTCTAATTCCAAAAGATTTCCTTTAACACCGGTATAGTAAGAGATTTCATGAGCTCAATACTTACATCTTCAATTAAATACATAATGGCTTGTAATAAATAAATATTATTATAAAAATTGATTGATGTACGTACATGGAAAAATGGATGGTCAGTATGAGGCGAGTTTTTTTTTTTATTTTTTGTTTTTTACTTTCGTAGATCTATATTGCTGAATATTTCTGTGATTAGTGACCGTAGTAGTTATTTTTTTATAGAATTTTGAAAATTGATAAATGCATGATATAATTTTGCTTACCTTTTTAGGGTTCTGTTATCAAACAAGGAACCCTTATAGTTTCGTCATGTGCGTCCGAACGTTTCATTTTACTGCACGAATATTTTCAAATGTCAAAAAGGCTTGCCAACCTTCACAGCAGTGTGTCCACAGCCGTCAGTAAAAGCCGTCTTGTGTACCTACAGCCGCCACGTGATTGATTGGGATCCCTCAAGATCCGGGACCCTTCCACACACATACACACATGTACATCACATTATTGAACACAGAGGAATTGTTGAGCTATATCAGGAGTTTTGGGGCTGTTTCAGTTACTGACATGTTTACACTAACTGATTTATTAACTTCTATGATAAGGTTCAAGACGATGGTGCTCAGTGGTTTTCTGATGAGGTTGAGGTTTCGGTGAAGGTATATCGTGAAACCTGGGGACATCCTGGGACATTCCTCACACACGGTCATCTGATCCCCAAACTAAGCAGAGTTTGTACTATGATAACCTATGATAACTGATAGGTATAATACATATACTACTTTTTGTTTGTAAATACATACTTAATTTACATAATTACACCCAGACTCAGGACATACAGACATGTTCATGCACAAAAATGCATGTCCTGTGTGGGAATCGAACCCACGACCTGTGGCGCTATAGGCTAAGACCCCACATCTTAACCAACTGCGCCAACGGGCCCGTCACCATACGTCAACCATAGCATGGTGGTAAGACACTTTGTAAACTTTGCTGAGTTTCTTGCTGGAAGTCTTCTCAGTTTAAGTGTATCACGATCCGGTTGTAGAATTAATTGTAACGCTCGTATTAGGCCCTATATTGTGTTTTTTATGCGACTAAACGGTAAATTGCGTACGGCTCGCCTGATGGTAAGCGGTCACTCACGCGTTACCGACCCTTCCCCAAATGAGCTCTGGCAATGTTACTCACGCGCAGGAACACAATAATAAGTTATTTAACTGCGGTATTATGTAAGGAAGTACTTCCACAGTCGAGCTGCTGCTGCTGAATAAACGCTAATTAATACACTTTTTAAATTGAGATTATTCGACTGGTTTACTACTTTCAAGTTGAAAAAGTCGTAAAACACCGGTGCCTCGACAGTTGCCCCTTCTAAACAGCGCCGGCCCTAGCTTTTGATCAGGGTAGACGTTTTCATATTTTTCATTTTGGCGCCTAGAGCGGCAGCTCCTGTCGCTCTACCTGGGGCCGGCGCTGCTTGTTAATATTTAGGTAACTATGCCTGAGGGCGCCCCACGTGGGGCACGAACATAGAACTCGATGGGCAGGAACCTCGGCTCAGGGCGTTACCGGGGGGAGGGGACGAATATTTTATATTACGAGTTACGACCAATTAGGGGCGGTCGGATAGATCGCTTGGCACTGTTAGCAGCTCGGGTCGCTTGAACGGGACGAGACTGAATGGGATGGGACGTCACGTCGCGATGCGTGTCCTCGACGACAAAAATGATGATGAGCAATGCTCCAATCATCTAAATCAATACCAATATATTGATTTAGGTGACGGAAGCCACTTAGAACGATGTGGACAGCAAGAAAATTTGTCGCCCTGCTCCTCAGTTTAAACTAGGACATGTCCCGATTCAACCAATAAAAATACTTTAAAATAAACACAAACCGAACAAAACAAGGCTAGTTATAAGATAAATATACAGTGTAACTGTTTGCAACAACACACAAAGTTATTTCAGTTATTTTGGCTCCCGCTCCAATTCGCAACTTTGCCGAGGTACTCTGATGGAGTTTAATTTAATTAAATACCGTTACCTTACCTACCGTACATACTTGATGTTATTTTCTGCTTGTTTATGTGGGCTTTGTCAACAAATATGTGCATAGACATTTGTTTCTGGCTTTAGCTTAGTTATGTGGTTCTTAAAAAAGGGCGTGAAGAGATTTCTTCAGGGTCGGCAACGCGTGAGTGACCCCTGGTGTTGCAAGCGTCCATAGGCTACGGTAATTGCTTACCATCAGGCGGGACGTATGCTTGTTTGCCACCTTAGTGGTATAAAAAAAAAAAGTTATTTTTGATATTATAGCTTCTGGCTTTAGCTTAGTTATTCTATACATAGATTCAAAAAGATAGTAAAACCATGTCTGGTCAATCACATACATTTTATAATTAGTGTAGAATTCACACGTAAAGATGTCGCTACAGACATCGTATGGACGGATTGAAAATTAATTCTTAGTCAAAACGCTATTAAATCACTTTTTATTGAGATTTATTGCAAAGGAATACAATTTGATAATAATAATTTAATTTAATTAATTTTTTAAACTCGTATTTTCAATATTTGCAATTTATTTAATTTTATTTAAATCTTTCGACCTTACATAGATGGCCTTACCGTCGATTATTTTTATTTCTTTATCGTCTAGGACCGAAACAATCAAATAATAATAAAATAAATCTAATATTAACCTGTTTCTAATAAGCAGACTTCAACGGTAAATAAATATAGTCTAAATATTTTGAAATCTACAACGATTATTTTTAAAAGTACAATGGGCAGTTTCGTACCAATTGTATTTCATTTGTTTTTATGGGCTTAAGTCTGTATCTAGCTAGTGCAGGAAAACGTATGGTGGTTTCATTTATTCAACAAAATATCAAATAAGAACAGTTATTCTTTTGTGGTCAAAAGGATTAAAGCAAGTCGTAAATCACCGACCCTGCTCACAAAATTTATGGAGAATCGGATGAGTAATTTGACCTGTAGTGGAGAACAGCCGGTTATCTGGACATACATACGAAAGCATTTTTGTCCAAGCTGAAACGGAGACTCTTCGCTTGCTCGGTATTAAAGTGATTTTTAAAACATATAGAAGATTAAGAAATTGCTATCTTGACCTATTTTTAATCGTTCTCTAATCAGGGCCGGCAATAGCCTATATAGCGCCGGGTCAGGCCTCTGTCACTTGCCTATATCTACCGCGATAAGCATCTACAGCTCGCTTCGAGCTGGGCTCGACTAAACTGTTGGGGCCACCACGCGCTTGCGAGCACACTATACGCAAATGTGTCGGAGCCAAAATCAGAATGCGTGATTATTTGTTTTCTTGTGCGATGTTAACCTAGGAAATATATTTATTTATCAATTATCACTGCACTTTGTTATAATGGAGAACCGTAACACTAATAATTTGAGTTTAACGGCTGTCGCAATAAACAGATTTTATTTAAGTTGTTGGTTTTTAAATTACTGCAAGATTCTGAAGTGTAAGACAGTAAGTACATATATTTTGTTAATTTTACACGGTGTTTTATCAGTATCCTAATTAATTAGGTGTAGTTGATATAGGTAGGTAACCCTGACGGTCGTAAGGTCATTTCGGTAAATTATAAATACAAAGGAATAAAATGGAATACTAACAGTTATATAATCACCAGAGTGATCGGAAATTCTGCAGTTTCAAGCAAGGTCTTTTGGAAATTTCGCAGGGTTCCCAATTAAAAAAAATAACTTTCGCTCAAACAAATGCATATGTAATGAAATTTGACGCAAACGGCGCGAGCGGGGCCACAGGCGGGGCGCATGCGCGATGTTCGTCATTTCGCATTCACTACGAACCGTCACAACCAACTTCATACGCATGCAAGGCTTCATTATCTCAAATATCTCATACTGTTGTGCTATATAAACCAACAATTGTTATATCTCATTATGGATAGTTTTTCATAGGTTAGAAAGAGATACACTCGCTGGCAACGAAGCCCGGTTGCAAGCCCACGCGTGCGAGCGAGACGCCTTGACTGACCGTGCGAGGTGGTGCGAGGCGGGTCGTACACAGATATAGATATTCCGTACCTACCTAGTTTTAAACCGAATGGTGTGTATATAAGGCGCCTCGGGGGTTGATGACATCGAAAAGCAATAATAGCGAAGAGCGCGAACTTTTAAATAGTTCGGAAGTTTATATTCTTGTTCGAGAATTATTTTAGTAGGGCAAGCCCAGCTTTTGGGCTTCACACACCATTCGGTTTAAAACTACGACTGATACACTACTGACGGATTTATTTACATTCACTGTTAAAAACTACAGTAACATATCTCTCGGCATGCCCTATTCTGAAACCCTAGGCACGCCACTGCATCGAGAGTCAAGGTGAGGCATTGGCAGTGAGCCTAGATGTAGCGAAGGCATTCGATCGGGTCTGGCATAGGGGTCTTCTAAGGAAGTTACCGTCATACGGGCTTCTCGAGGGATTATGCAAATGGGTTGCCAGCTTTCTGTCCAGCAGAAGCATAAGAGCCGTCGTCGACGGTAGCTACTCTAATAGCATGGACATGAATGCCGGCAAGGCTCTGTGCTGTCCCCAACACTGTTCCTTCTGCATAGCAATGAATGCCGTCAATAGACAGCATATCATTCATTGCTATGCGGACGACAGTACAGGGGACGCTCATTATACGGGCCGTGCAAATCGTTCCGAGGCGGAGGAAAGCCGCGAACGGCTGGTGTCTGAAATCGAGAGTACACTAGCTTGTGTCTCCGATTGGGTTCGACTAAACCTAGTCCATTTCAACCCCACCAAGACTCAAGCCTGCGCGTTCACCGCTAAGAAAATCCCATGGTCTGTGGCTCCACAATTCCAGAACACTTCCTTGAACATCAGTCAAAGCATTGGGATTCTTGGCGTCGACATTTCTAGCGACGTTTTGTTCCGAAGTCACTTGGAAGACAAGATTAAGCTGGCATCCAAAAAGCTTGGAGTGCTCAACAGAGCGAGGCAGTACTTCACATCGGGGCAAAGGCTGCATCTTTATAAGTCGCAAGTCCGGCCTCATATGGAGTATTGTTGCCATATGTGGCGGGGGGGGGGGGGGGGGCACTTGGATACAAAAACAACGGGCTAACAAACTGGTATAAAAAACAATGGGCGTCAATTCAAACATTTGATTAAAGTTTAATAAATATAACAAAAATTAAATAGTGGTTTCTTTGGTGGCAAGTCTTTCCAGAGCTTGTAGTACTGCGACCAGACTAGATGTATGTAGTGGTTTCTTAATAAATAGATGTTTCCATTAATTTTCCACAGAAATTATTTTTTTCCCAGAAATAGATCTTTATAAGCGACACTATGAGATGGAGTAATAATACAGTTTTTTTTTCAAATCAACGAGTACCAAGTATACAGTTTTATTTTTTATTAAAATCGGCCTTGGGGCTCCTTTCAGCATTTGTCGCTATGCCCTATACTTTAGGATTTAGCCAACCAGGCAAAAAATGGTAAAATGTTAAAGGATATAATTAGGGAAGCATTATTTAAACTTTTTAACTTTCACGCCTTTTAAATTAAAAACTTCATACAATAAAAAAATGTTTATACCATAGAATTGGAAATGTTAGGAAAAAATTAAAAGTGCCCATCGTCCTTTAAAATACTGTTCGATAAAAAGTGACATCTGTTGTCATTTACTGACAAAACTAACATTGCTGTAGTGACATACGTGGCAAGACTAGCAAATAGTACCTTTGACTCACCACCGGCGCTGTACTTGCGCGAGTTACGGTGGTAACTTTTGAAGTATGGGCGCTGACCCTCTGTTGTACGTAGTATTTATCTACTCTGAGGTAAAACAGAAGTTATGCAAGAAAGGGTACTATAAAGTTTCTGATTTTGTAGATGACAACAATGCATTTGATTAAATTGTTCGCTTCGCAGGCTATTGTTATATATATTTTGTTAATTGTAATACTAATAAAAATAAATGTGTACTATAAAAAAATGACTTGCTGAGTTTCTTGCCGGAGTCTTCTCAGTTCAAGTTTTATTTGGAACCGGTGTAGAGTCATTTGTTAACGTTCATAAGTGCCTTATCAGGGCCTAAATTGAGTAAATGCTTTTGGAATTTTGAATTTGAATTTGGCAAAGGGGGGTTGTCCACTGATATAATGACACTGTGCTTCGTCCCTTCAGCTGCCGAGACAGTGACTCCTGCCAACACATCTTCCTGACGATTATATAAATGATTATTTATTGTTACAGATGAGGAGCTGGTGTTCAGAGACCGATGGGGTGGGCTGACGCTCTTCAACGTCAAGAACTTCACCACTAGATTGCTGATGAATAACTCTACATTTGTAAGTATTTTTATCATTGATTTCACGGTCGTGAGCTGCAAAACATTCTACAAGCAAATTAACATCGTATTTCTAACTTTATAAAGATCTAAATCGAAGGTTTCTGAGCGTCTTCTAGTGTTTTGAAAATTATTTAATCCTTGAACACATAATGTCTGTCTGTGCCTGATTTTCTCAAAAACTACCTAATGAAAAGGATAATACAGTAATTTAACAAACATCGAACCAAGACCAGCAGTCTGCCGTAAAAGAGAAACTTAAAATGTAAATGCCAATAAAAAACATATTTTCTAGTCAAAGAAACGCCATTGAGGCCTAAAAGACCGACAAAGCCGATCCTACAGCGAGCGGTCGGTTCGGCGGTCAGAGTTCTGCTTTCCGCGTTCATTGTAATCTATGCGCTTTTGATTATTGCTCAATGCGACCGCAGCGGTCAAGTAGGACGCACGTAGAACTGACCGCAGAACTCTACACCGCTCGCTGCGGGATCGGCGCCTTGAACAATTTTATATTTTCAGAAGATCTCGTTTGTTGAAGGTTTATCTTTCAAACAATTACCTGCCAAGCTGAGAACGGCTTCATTTACACCGCTTTGTAACTAAGTGACATTTTGATGAAACTTTGTGGTGAAATTGTTTTTGTGAGTTTGTTCGCCTTTGTTTCACATGACTGCTCGTGAGTTTTGTTTTTTTAAAGGTTCATGGATATGTAGGTATGTTTTTAGGTTATTTACCTATTTATAATTTTTGAATTAAATTAGAAGTGTTAGAATCCTTATCATCACTGGTTGACAAAGGAAACTGCCCAAATTTAAAAATAAATTGCGAGTCGGCGTCGCGCACCGAGGGTTCCATACAGACTTGTATGGAACCCTCGGTATGTAAATAGGTATGTAAATAGTTCGCTCATCATGGGAATCGAGTGTCGAAGATTTTTCCCCTTTTTCCGATTATGTTTACGGTTTTCCCTCAGCGCTACGATATGGGGTTCTTCAAAAAAGGCGTAAAAAGAGCTCTACAAGGTCGACAACACATTGGCAATCCCCCTGGTATTGCAAATGTCCATAGGCGGCGGTGACCACTTACCATCAGGTGGCCCTTCTGCCTGCTTGTCAACCTGTTGACATAAAAAAAAAAGTTTTTTTTTTATGATGTAGCTACAAATGTATGGTTCTCGGATTTCTTTCTTTACTTATGCTACATGGCCTTGCTTCCAAATTTCATGATTCTAGGTCTACGGGAAGTACCCTATAGGTTTTTATTCCCTTGCGATCGTCAAAATATGCGGCATAAACGGCCATATCTTTTGATTGCATTGACCAAAGATTTTCATAGGGCATCGTGCCTCTACCCAGATGGATAATCCGCCTTACTAAAGCATGACATTTAATTTCACTCCGCTTGAGGGGCTCCCTGAGCAAATCGCTCTCAGTTCGTACTGCGCACGGCTGTCAAATACTGTCAATTCTGGCTTGTTTATTTCATGTTCCCATAGGGGCGACTATCCTTCTGGACGTTTTAAATTCTTTGGCATTGACTTAGAAGGTTGATTTTTTTACTGCTCCAAGGAATTGCAGATCTTAGTATTTGATACACGCGTTCCTGAGAAAAAGGGTCTTGACAGATTATAGACAGGCCGACAACAATGTGATCCTATAATGGTCCGTTTTTTTTCTTTTGAGGTACGTTACCCTACAACATTAGTGTTTTTAGAATTATCTACAAGAAATATACATGGTTTTAAAATGTCAATACAGCCACCATAGAAATAAATATACCTAGAAAGAACGTCGCCATACTACGCGAATATATAAAACAGGCCAACTTTTATAGGCTGTTAAGCGTAACAGCTACGTTTTACGCTCCCTCTGGGTCATTCTGCTTGTCATAGTGACGTTCATAATGATAGCAGTTGTTGAAATATTGCAATTAATATCGAGAGAAATTTAAATATTAAACATTACTTTGCAATTCTAATTATTTTTATTTGATTGACGCGTGCACAACTTCGACGCTCAATCTGGATGTATTCTTAATCAAAGACAGCCACGTTAAATCATTTTCATATAGTCATAATATACTTAGTCAAGTCAAATCAGTCACCATTAATTCACGTCGTCAGGTTTTAGTAAAAAGGTTGCTTCTCTCATAAAACTATTCACGGACTTTTTGAGACATCTTGAAATCATTCATTTTCATTTCACTTCACTCGTGCTTAAATTAATCTTTATTGGATAAAACGTCACCGTGGACCATTAATCCTTTTTCTGTATTTAAGAGCTGTGCTCTTGTCGGTTTGGTTTTTTCCATTCTTTTCATTCCAACATTTTGCACCTCCATATACGACACGACGTCTATAATAAATGCAAGAGTGTTTTTGTTACCTCATTTGGTAGATCATAATCTGGAATGACACATAGGATACAGGATCATCAGCCTATAATGTCCCACCGCTGAGCACAGGCCTCCTTTTACAAATCAGGGTGAAAGGGAATGGGCAGATACTCCAACACGCGTGCCCACTGCGGATCGGTGTAGGTAGGCTAGTGGTCAACCTACTGTTGGAGTTTTCATGCCGCCTAGAAGGCCTCCAACTAGCTTAACGGCTATCACAAGTGATAACCGGGACCAACGGCTTTACGTGCCTTCCGAAACACGGAAACGCTCGATTTGAAAACCACTACCACCGCGACCACTAGGCGGTCACACATCCATGTACCGACCACGACGGTGGTATCTTAACTTGCCGATCGATTAAGAACGGCTAATAATGCTACACCACGAGCGCTTCAGGATACAAGATACATGACATATTTATTTAATCCCGAATAAACTTTAGATCCCTCGGGAACACGGGTGAATCCGTCAGGTGAAAACCAGTATTTAATAAAGCTTAAAACACACCATATTATGAAAATAAAAAGAAGACGCTACGTCATTTCGCAAGATCCTGCAAAAAACAGCCATATTTTATACCACTTCATTATTTTGAATTTCTATATTCATATGTCTGTACACTTATTTAAAAAACAAACACACTACTTACCAGCATTCCAATTTCAAATCTGCAGAAAAAAAAAACTTGATACTTAAAATTTTCACTTGTACAGTTTTTCGAGCAATTTTGGTATAATGACCAAAGAGAATATAAACTCTACGTAGTAGAGATGTAACCGCCAGTGAGTTATCCCGAGTGGAAAGAGCCAAATTGCGACAAATGGTGATACACAACTTTTCACTTTGAAATAAAATGTGACGGATATTCTGTCACCACTTTATTTGGGCATGCATTGGTAGAAAAGTTCTTGAGCTAGTTTCGCGGCTGTTTTCCGTTCAAGTGACAGATAAGGTTAAATATTATGACAAAAATAAAATAGTAGATTGTTAACCACGGGATGTAAGGCAAAAATGGCAGTCGAGATATTTTGGCAGAACTTTACTGTGTGGCGTTTATTTTTTAAAGCGCCATAGTGATTGCTAGTTTTTTTGACGTGGCTTTATGGAACTTAAATTACATATTCGATTATTTTCTGTTAAATCTTATAAATGTTTTACTAAAGTCTCTAACTTATTAATGTTATTTAAATTAACTACAAAAAAAGGATTCAGCTTTCATAATTTTTTTCGGCCATTTCAGAAAGTGTCGGCTGGAGGAAAATTTTGCTAGATATTGGGCCGATTCTGTTGTAAATCGCACTAAACTAATTTTAGTCACATCACATCTCTTTCTTACGAACATTATTGAAAAAAGATAAAATTAATCTTTGCCGTCTTATTTTGCGTGTATTTAGACGTAACCGCGATAGATGGCGACTAAATTTATATTGAAAACAAACATTGGACTATTTTGACAGGACTAAATTTCTAACATCCTTTTCTTATGTTCTTTGTTAGAGTGAGATTAAAAATGGTTTAGTTGTAAACAACAGAATCAGGGCCATTGTTGGTTATTTTGATCAATTAGGTACTTCGAAATTTCGAGTGATTTTTGAATAAGAGTTCCGAGCGGAACTAACGCGGCAGAAACAGCTCGCAATATCAATGTTGCGGTTGGAGAGGGGACTGCTAATGATCGCACCTTGCGATTTTGGTTCAAACGCTTTCGTGGTGAAACTTTGATTTGAAGAACGAACCACGTGGAAGACCAACACAGGTGAATAACTAGTATGGATTCGTTGTGATCTGTAAATAGCTGGGTTTCATTCTTATTAAAAAGTTCATAATGGTCAGTTGTAATAGGTAATATTTGTTATCACTTTCAGAACACTCGAAATGTATGAAAAAAGCGATTTTTTTGAACCATTTTAACAAGTCACCCGTCAATCAAAAGTCAAAGTCATGACCCTAGAACTTTCGTGTAAGAATAATAATTCTGATTCTGAAAGTGATAACAAATATTACCTATTACAACTGACCATTATGAACTTTTTAATAAGAATGAAACCCAGCTATTTACAGATCACAACGAATCCATACTAGTTATTCACCTGTGTTGGTCTTCCACGTGGTTCGTTCTTCAAATCAAAGTTTCACCACGAAAGCGTTTGAACCAAAATCGCACGGTGCGTTCATTAGCAGTCCCCTCTCCAACCGCAACATTGATATTGCGAGCTGTTTCTGCCGCGTTAGTTCCGCGTCGGAACTCGTATTAAAAAATCAATCGAATTTTCGTAGTATCCATCTTTCTTGTCTAAGCTGAATAAAAAAAACAACTGAAAGTCGATAATCGAATGTTGCACATTTTTTAAAAGAAGAACTTCATAGGTACCTTGTGAAAAAAGTTTCACTCAAAAATTACAAACCATGAAGGTTCTACGACAATTGGAATTGGAAGTACCTATTACAATAAAACGGCAATTTCATACTTTAACCCCTATTATTATAAATTACGTCATTTATTTGGTATCGAGTATTCAGTAATCGAACCGTTTTGGCTTGTATAAAGCCAATAATCTGTTGAATAATTAAGTACAAATCATTATTTCTCGGTAATCCCGGATTAAAAATGGAGTACGCTGTGCGACCTCCGGCCATGTAACGTACGTATGTAAATAAATAAAATTGTGTTTAACGGAGTTTCAAATGTTTTTAAGCTTTTATTGACCTCCTTTTATGTATTAAAATAGTTGTCTCGGAAGACCCCTTTGTCAGCATTGTGACATAAAACCGGCCAAATTGGAGTCGAACTCGCGCGCATCGAGGGTTTCGCACAAACTTGTAGGTATGAACATAGTTCGCCCATTACGGCAAAATAAAAACAACTGCTTCGTACAAAAGGTCAATGTGTCCTCGGCAAAAATGTATGAAACAGTTGTTTTTTTTTTGCGATTTCTAAGTTGGTCCCATAGTAAAAGTTGTTCGTATTTATGATACATTTATTGTCGCATTTCGTTTTTGGGCAAAATTGTACTATCACAATGGCACACGCAATATTGATGAAATTTGACACACGGGTAGATCGTAACCTGGAATCACCTATAGGATACGTTTTTATCCCGGGACAACATTAGAAAAATAATATACCAAAGGTATTTTTACCAACATATCCGAAAAACATAATTCAGTCAGTAAAATCCAGGGATTTGCAAAACTGGCCTACTTTGTATCCTCTTTAAGTAAGAGGGTTAAAATTTACATAGACTCTGTATCACACCCTCTTCAACCAAAACCAACATTTGAATTATGTTGAGTTTTTTTCTCGTTTCACGTCCATAATAGGTCAAGATACACTACTGAAATTTCAACATTTGCTCGCTACGGTGTAAAATGCAGCCGTTTTAAAAGTACACATAAACGCGTAAATTGAATACGTTATTCAGATTTATAGTCGTAATACAAAACGTAGGCCTAATAGATAGGCGATAAAACACCTATAAGTTACTGTTATAGCTTTTTGTTTCCCTTTGACGCCACCGTAAATAGGTTTTCTTTGGTAAATTACTGAATTTGCACAGGTGTTCGAAAAAAAAAAACTTCACTCATCTTTAGTATTGGAGTTATATTATATTACTGTATTATTATTATGTGGTGCTGGAGACGCCTCCTGAAAATTCCGTGGACGGCCTTTCGTTCCAATAACTCGATCCTTAAGGAGCTTCGAATAACAGATAGGCTTTCGTCGACTGTGCAGCTTCGAATTCTCAAGTTCTTTGGTCACATCCTGAAACGAACACTCGATGGAGAGACTTTTTGTCCAATTGTAACATTGAAAATCTGTCGCTGATCATCTATAAAATATTTTTGGATATTGTGTTTTGAAGAGCTCGTGATGTAGCGTGATGTTTTCCGTGCTTCGGAAGGCACGTAAAGCCGTTGGTCCCGATTATCACATAATCGCTAAGCTATAGTTGGAGGCATCCTAGGCGGGATGAAAACTTCATACTTATTTCAGGCAAGCTCAATAAAATATGTACACTGAAAAAAAAAAAAAAAAACGTAATCTACGATGCGTTAAAAGTTTTCGAGCTATTAACCCAGACAAGCATAAAACAATACATCGCTTAAATCGTCCAAGCGCTTAAATCGTGAATATTGCCGACAGGTGTGAAACGCCATTCATTCGGGAATGAACTCACGATTTCTGTTCAATTACTCGAAGGGGAATATTTTATTTTTATGGTTTGTGCCTTAAAATTTTAGTAACTTTTATTTCATTTGTGTAATCGCTTGAAAGGAGTTTTTGATAACGTCTGTTTCATTTGACGTAGATGGAATAAAGTTTGGACCCGTAAGATTAGAGTCTAGGTTCGAATATTTCTAAACCTAGATATCCAACCTTTGGCTTCCATCGCGATTTCCTCTTTTACCTAGGATCGGCCTAGCCATATAGTTGAGGTGACGTTTGCTAACCGGGCCCTAGCCGTCCCCACAAGCTCGGTACATGGCCCGTGAGGGTAGGGCCCGGCTCTTGCAACGTACATGTAAAGTAGATAGTTGAGAGAAATCGATAATGTTGACCCTGAGCAGAGACCATCCCTAACTTGTCTTGGATTTGTTGGAAGCCCGGGCACTTCCAGCCCAGTCCGACCCTACTTTTACCCCGAACTGCCGGCTGTTTTCGATCTATCCTTTATTTTGCGATTGTATTTGACATGATTTATGAGAAATGTAATGTCAGATATCAAAATCCATAACCGCAAATCATGGATCTATGTAAAAACCGGGAGTGCAGAAGTCGAATTTCGGAAAACCCTTAGTGAAAGCCCTACGTTATAAGAGGAACTGTGTTCAATATTTATAGTTTCTAGATCAGTTTTATCAGTTTTAAAGAGAGTTTGAGAGAGAGTTTCTTTTTGTTGTGATCAGTTTTAAAGAGAGGTAGAGCATAGCGTTTATTCGCTCAAAGAGCTGCTCGACTGGGGAAGTACCTTCACCATCCACCTTACAGAATACCGCAGCCATATAATTTTATGTTGTGTATAGTTGTGTTTCAGGCTATGCTTGTTAAAACTTTTTTTTTTACAACTTAGTCGGTAAACAAGCATACGGCCCACCTGATGGTAAGCGGTTCCCGTAGCCATATGGACGCTTGCAACACAAGAAGCATCGCTCACGCGTTACCGACCTTTCCCCCTCCCCAATGAGCTCTGGCGACCTTACTCACGCGCAGGAACACAACTTAGATGATGAACTTAGATGAAGTTGATAATTTTGTAAAACATGAAATAAATGGGCCTTGCGCTTGGCCCGATACAATCCGCAATCTTGCCCGGTTTTTTTTTGTATTTTTAATAGACTTCAAAAAAAGGAGGAGGTTCTCAATTCGGTTGTATGTTTTTGCTTTGTTGTTTGTTACCTCATAACTCCGTCATTTATGAACCGATTTCCAAAATTATTTTTTGTCTGGAAGGGTACACTTCCCGTTTGGTCCCATTGTCATCAGATCAGGATTTGAGAACTTCTTAGTGTACTTTGAAGTCGGTTTAAGTGATTTCTAAAACAGTCCAATTATAATAAAGATGAATGAAAACTTTGTCGACAGAGAGAACTGAATGCAGTAGACTTCAAGGTGTCAGCCGACCTGAAGTTCGTGCTGCTAATATCAGACGTGAGGCCCGGGTGGAGGCACGCCCGGCTCGCGAGGTACCACGTCTATGACGTCATTAACAGGTAATATATTTCATAGTTTTTTCCGGGATCCTTTATGTAAATCCAGGTTATGAAATATCTGCAAGCCAATTTTCCTTTCGATTGGTTGTGCATTGAAGGGTCAAGAGGTAACAGAAAACAAGCGGTACTTCACGCCAGGACTGTTGTTACACCTTGATAAAGCACAAGTCCGGTCATGCATGGAGTACTGCTGCCATATCTGGGATGGATCCGCTAAGCACCAGCTTCACGCCGTCGGCTCACTAGAGCGACGGCCAGGAGAATCATCGCAGATGAGTCACTAATTAAAGTGAATCTCACGAAGCTTGACCATCGAAGGCAATTGACGGTGGCCTTAAAGAGAAACCAAAAAGCTATTACAGTATAGGCCGAAATTTGACATAAATCTTTAAAAAAACAGCATCAACATGCCCTTCTTGGTCAAAAATGTCGATTAGTTTGTTCCTGTCTGTTCCTGTTTTCCACAAATTATAAGTATTGGATGGTGTTTGACTGGGTTTAGTCGTTGATATCTAGAATGTAATGAATCAGATCATGTAAAAGATAGCCATACACTTGCAAGATGACTTGTCAAGCAGCGGAAGCAAACAAGCATACGGCCCGCCTGATGGTAAGATTTACCGTAGCCTATGGACGATTGCAACACCAGGGGTATCGCGTGTTGCCAACCCTGATTCTGATTCACGGTATTGTCCTTCTTAATAAAGTAACAAAAAACTAATAAACTTTTCAGGAATAAAATTACCATATCGCCAATAGAAGACGACCGTTCAGCGCCACTCCTGCAGTACGCGGAGTGGTCGCCAGTGGGGTCCAGCCTGGTATTCGTACACGACAACGATATATACTACAAGCCGAGGGTGCTGAAGACTTTAGTCTGCCGGATTACTAGTTCTGGTAAGGAAAGCTCTCATAGTTTTGCGCTATCCATAAACCTTTCTTTCTTCTTGTTACTGTCGATTATGGACGCTTGCACGGGCACCCCGGGGCATCACTCACGCGTTACCATTCCCCCCCTCCCCAATGAGCTCTGGCATCCTAACTCACACGCAGGAACATAACATTAAGGCCGGGTTCCCACTACGCCGGACCGGCAGATTTACCGGCATGGCCGGAAGTGCTAGTGGCTAATGAATAATATATGAAGCTGTTCACATTATGACGGATCCGGCAAAAATACCGACCTCGGCATTTTAACCGAGCGTTTTGTCACTGCGAAGCGCCGGTAGAACACCCGTACCCGTTTGCGTCGGATCTATGTCCCCCGCTCACCCCGCCTCCCCTCGCGGGGCCTCGCTTCATTTCGGTTTCGCACTCGTCCATTGTGCGCATAGGTCCGAATTCAACTGAGGTGAGTACTTGACAGTCCGATTTTGCTTGTGCGATGCGGTGTAATGTGAACACTGTTGTCCAGGAGCCGGTTTCCGGCAAATCCGCCGGTCCGGCGTAGTGGGAACCCGGCCTAAGTATTTGGCTTCTATTACAATTTGGCGTTATCTGTAAGGTGGAGGTACATCCCCAGTCCAGCTGCTCGTTGAGTGAAATACCGCTTTGCTCTACCTTTCTTTGTCTTCTGTACCTAACTATGTTTCTTCATCAGGCGTCCCAGGTGTGATCTTCAACGGCGTGCCAGACTTCCTCTACGAGACAGAAGTCCTGCGCCTGGAGAAGGCGCTCTGGTTCAGCCCCGACGGCCAGACCCTGATGTACGTCACGTATAATGACAGCCAGGTGGCGCAGCACAAGTACCCCTGGTATGGACTGGACCTCCAAGAACCTCCAGCTTATCCAAGTATAAGGACGTTGAGGTATCCTCAGGTAGGGAATCTTGCGTAACAGTATGAATGTCAGAATAATCCTTAAGTGCCTGCGAAGGTCATTAAAAGGCAATTTTGAAATGATCGGCCGTTTGGCATGGTTAGACACCTATCATGCCGCAGGTTGTGTGTTTGATTCCCATCCAGGACAGACTTATGTGTGTATATGGCTGTTGATTCTTAGTCTAGGCACGTCTGGGTGTAATTATATCATTTAAAAGTGTATTATGTATATTAGTCATCTGTATGTGGATGACATAAGTATGTTGCAATCACTTTCAATTTGAAACAACTTTATAGAAGTCGAAATCGATAGAAATATTTCAATGTCCGAAATGGTTCCATTGGTACAATGAAGCAGTGTTTCATTACAGTAACCAGACCAGAAGCGCTCGTGGTGTAGCATGATTAGCCGTTCTTAATCGATCGGCAAAGTTAAGCTACGTCTGTCTTGGTCGGTACCTGGATGGGTGACCGCCTAGTGGTATTTCAAATCGAGCGTTTCCGTGCTTCGGAAGGCACGTAAAGCCGTTGGTCCCGGTTATCACTTAATTGTGATAGTCGTTAAGCTAGTTGGATGCCTCCTAGGCGGCTTGAAAAATTCCAACAGTAGGTTGACCACTAGCCTACCTCCACCGATCCGCAGTGGGCACGCGTGGTGGAGTATCTGCCCATTCCCTTTCACCCTGATTTGTGAAAGGAGGCCTGTGCTCAGCAGTGGGACATCATAGGCTGATGATGATGAACCAGACCAACTGTAATCAAATGAAAACTGGTTGCAATTGCAATGAAGAGGTCACCCATCCGGTCCTCACCGGTGCTCAAGCCACACCACGAGCGCTTCAACTTGAGCATTTTCCGTGCTACAGACTTAATTGTGATAGTCGTTAAGCTAGTTGGAGGCCACCTAGGGGCTTGATAGCTCCCACAGTAGGTTGACCACTAGCCTACCTTCACCGATCCGCAGTGGGCACGCGTGAGAGCAGGCCTGTGCTTAGCAGTGAGACTTTATGGGCTTACAATAGCCTATCTGCTTGCCATAGTAAAAGCTCTGCTTAGTTTGGGATTAGAATGCCGTATGTGAAGAATTTCCCAGGAAATTATTACAATTAATGTTATTTCCAGGCGAACACAAACAACCCTGTGGTGACAGTGTACGTGGTCAGCTTGAAGACTCCCAAGTTCCTGTTCCCTCATGCTATACAGTTCACCTCGCAAGTTGATAAAAGTAAGTATTATGTTGTATTCCAGCTGAGCCAGACCGAAAAAAGGCATAAAGTACACCTGAAAAATCACTTTTATTCTAACACTTTTAGTTTAATCAGTTTTAAATGACGACTTCACGATTATTTTATCACCATACCGTGCAACGCAGACGACTGACTTTAGTCTGCGGCACACACTTGAAAAAAATACTATGGCAGCCGCCTCGCGGTTTCACTCGCTGTCCCGAGCCATCCTATTTTTTTACGGAATAAAAAGTAACATATATTATTCCAGAGTATAATCTGTATATATGCAAAATTTCATCCAAATCCGTTCAGTAGTTTTTGCGTGAAAGAGTAACAAACATCTTATCTCAACAAATTTTCACATTTATAATAGTGGTAAGGCTAGCTGTCTCTCGCGGTTTCACCCGCGTTTTTGGGATGGAATATAACACTCAGTCATAGTGAAGCTTCCTATTATACTCTATTTCACATAGGATGAGTCCTCAAAGACAAGGGTATATTACCACCAAAATGTAGTGAAATTCCATTTGATTACTATGTAATAGTACTCACAATATTTCATGAAACCTCCCTCTATCATAGTATTCGTTTATTATATCGAAATGAACATTAACCATTGAGAAATCTAATAAAATACCATGATTCACCGGACTCATGCTATTTGAAATCTACTTGAAAGACTCCAGGATCTGATCAGCAATCCCGGAAACATCCGATCTTACAAACATTACCTCTATATACGAGGTAATAGAAGTACATCGATATATTATCTCATGTCTAGATTAAGGGTTACGTACAAGACGACATCGTGAAAGTGGCCGCTTGGAAACTCAATAAAACAAAATTATGTCACTCATGAATGAATGTTCTACGTTCAAACGTGGACCTACTGAAACTGAAATAGCGACACCGTGGTCTTATTTCTTCGGCCGTTTTTACAGCTGTCACCCTTATTCTAGGGTAATACTATTTCGATGTAGAAGTAGGATCGTTTCTTTATATGCATAGTCGTACATTAGTAAGTACTTGTCAAGTACGATACTAAATGATACCGTATCTTATCACTGTATCGCGAACAAGTGGAGTTACAGTGGTCAAGTGCAATGTGAAATTAAAACTCAACTAAATATAAATCACGTTATTCAATCAAATAATACGTAATTACCTCAACATGAAGTGAAGACGGCATTGCTAAGCAGATTTCGTTCTATAGTAAAAGCCGCGAACGACTTGTGTCTGAAGTCAAGATACACTTACTATAGTATCTCCAATTGGGGTTGACTAAACTTAGTCCATTTTAACCCCAGCCTGTGCGTTGACCGCTAAGAAAACCCCATTCAAATCATTTACTTCAAATAGACCTTGGCAGGCACTTATGAATAGCCTGACTGTAATGCTCTAATACCGGTTCCTATCTGATGAATAGCCTGACTCCAATACTCTAATACCGGTCCGGAAGGTAGCATTTGCTGAGAAGAGCCGGCAATAAACTCAGCAATTACTCTTTTCAAACCAAAATTAGATTACATAAATAGCAAACATAAGCAGACCAGCCACCATTTGCTGTACTCCTCAATTCCAGAACACGTCCCTCAACATCACGAAAAGCATCGGGATCCTTGGCGTCGATATTTCGCTCTATTCCGTAGTCATCTAGAAGACAATGTCAAACTGGCGCCCAAAATACGCGCGAGCGAAGCAGTTCTTTTCATCGAGACGAGACTGCAAATCTAAGTCCGGCCGTCCGGCCTCATGTGGAGTACTGCTGACATCTGTGGGCAAGAGCTACTGGAGCTTAGGCCTTTAGACTCGGTTCGGTGCCTTAGCAGCATAAATTTGAGGAAAAGATATATATTAAACTAAGAGAGCTAGAGCAGATTGGTAACGAAGTTACTCCACCTTACTGAATACTGCAGCCAAATAACTTTATGTTGTGTTCCTGCGGTGTGTAATATATTATGTTGGTTGAAAATCACAGATCATTAAAATGTATTTATATTTCTTCAGGTTGGTACGTCCGATGGACAGGCTGGATGTCCGAGCGGCAGGTTGCCGTTCTGTTGCTGAACCGGCCACAGAACGTCTCCATCATCAGCATATGTAATGCTGCTCAGTATAATTGTCAAGATGTAAGTTCAAGCCGTAACAAAATTATCCGACAACCGACGAATTTGACCGACATCCATTGAGTCTGAGTCGTTCTGAGTTGAATCCCAATAAGTTGATTAGGACACGATCTCGGAATGCTGAATCAGAATGAGTCGCGTCACTGAGAGGCCTTTAAACATCTGACTTGTGATGATGTTTGATTACTTGTGCTTTATTTTGAAGAAGTCGTAATTTAGCTCCATAAGAAGACACATAACAGCCTCTTTAAATCCGGTCGTTATTGGATTTTCTTTTTTAATTTTACACATATTTTCAAAGCCTTTGCAGCTTAGTCCCTTAGGCGGGCACATAAAGTCGAAGCCACCGATTTGGGAGTCAACCTTAAGTATGTTTGCCATGAGAGAACCAAAGAATCTACTAGATTGATGATATAATCTGCAGATATTCCGCGATGAAACCGATGGATCCCGCTGGTCAGGACTTGGGGCAGAGCCTGCTGAAGAATGCGGGTGGTGTGGAGGAGCAGCCCTTGTCGGCTCCAAAGGAGATATGTTCACGAGCGCGCCCCTCGCTGATCATGCTGGGATCTGGCGCCACGCTGTCAGGATAGAACAGGATTCCAAAATGCCCCTCACGCAGGGGAATATGGAGATCACGCAAATGATCGGATGGGATGAGCGCCGGCGTTTTTTGTTAGTATTTTTTTCTCATATTTTTGTAAGGGTCCGGTCCGACGATTTCTCTTCACGTGTATGAAGGTACTGTCAAAGAAGAGTAACCGTTCAGTGATATAGTTGTGGTTTTAGCCCATAAGGTCAAATTCAAATTCAATTCAAAATCATTTATTCAAATAGACCTTCGCAGGCACTTATGAAAAGTCTGACTCTAATACTCTAATACCGTTTCGGAAGGTTGCATTTGCTGAGAAGAGCCGGCAATAAACTCAGCAATTACTCTTTTCAAAACAAGCTTAGATTCATTACATAATATTTACATTCTAATCGCACTGAAAACAATTGCGTGCCCCGGCACGGCGGCAAAATTACAAAGTAGACTGAATAAATATTTAATAAGTAAATAAATAGCAAACATAGATAGGTGTTTCAGCGGCAACCTTAGATATTTGGTTTTCCCTGCCTTCAATTTACTCATATAGGAATCCGATATTAACGATAGTTGTATACAGAAACAGGGTTGTTCGACTTGCAGATATATAATGGGGACGGCTCCAGATAAGGCCGGCGAGCGGCACCTGTACCGCGTGCAGGTGCCGGCGGAGGCGGGCGGGGGCGGGGGTGTGGGCGCGGGCGGGGGCGCGTGGCCGCCCGCCGCGGCCTGCCTCACGTGCCCCGGCGCCGGGGCCGACTCTGCGACACACTACACCACTCCCTCCGCCGACGCCGATAATTTGGTAACTTGACACCGCCCTTCAAATGCTTCCTGCCAGTTTCTGCTCATTATCAGGCCGTAATGTTTGCTACCTTAGTATTAAACACTTGCATGTTTTTAACATATTTATTGCTGTCGCGCTGTGCCCGAGCTATCCCGCCCGAGGGCGATAGAGACAACTACAGCTTGGACCGATTATACCTATTTAAATTATACGAAATCGCTATTCCCCTCCAAAACTGGAACAATAAAAAAAGGTTTTCCTTTGTTGTTTTATATTCGTCAAATTTGTTCGATGGACGTCTGATAATGGCGTTAAAAATGGCGCACGCCGCACAATGCTCAGATCGTAAACGCGGTTTGTGACCGCTCCACGTCCAGCCTATGTGAATTTGTTTCAACGAGCAATTACCTTGCACGTTACATTGCATCAATCTAGGCGTCTAATATAGGGGTGGTGATATTCCAGGAGGCGGAGAACATGACGTCAGAGCTGCCCTTGTGGCCGACGTCGACGGTGCTGCCGCACGTGGCCGACGAGAACGACTCGCTGCCCAACGAGTGCCTCTACAACAGGGTCATGTTCAGCAAAAACTACTCCTATTACGTACAGGTACGGTGCTATTTTGTTTGAATCTAGACTTAATATTATAAACGCTAAAGTAACTATCTGTTATTTTCATGTGAAACTGCGAAGCCAATGGCGATGAGGAAGTACAAAGGCTATTTTTTATACCAGAAATGCGGAGGAATCCGCGGCGAACAGATAAGTAGTGCTATTAAGACTTGTTCTGACCACCGACTGACCTATCGACACATAGCCTAAACCGCTAACGGTCGTCGGTCCACCTGGTGGAAGGTAGTCCCACACGGCGCTTTCCAGTACGTGGTCGCCACTCGAGTACCTTTCTTCTCCATCGGTTGTCGGTTCTTCGAGTGATGTGGTCTGTCCATTGCCACTTCAGCTTTCAAAGTCTACGAGCTTTATCGGTAATTTTTGTTCTCCTACGAATGTCCTCGTTTCGGACCCTATCTCGTAGAGAAATTCCGAGAAATTTTTGCACGGTGGTAGGGTACTTTGTAGTACCCGTCTGGCTGGCTACCACCCTCAAGTTGAAAATCTGTCGCCAAGCACCTATCGGTGTGTTCCGTCAGCTGCACTTGAGAGCCAGTTCCTTCTAGGCTTTGTGTGCTTACCACCTTCGACCACATTATCACTTACCATAGTGAGATTGTGGTCAAACACAGGCCTATAAACAGTAAAAAAAAAAGAGTATAGCTCGTTCCATAGCTCGCTGAGTGACTCTGAGCTTATTTATACGGCCAGCAGTGAAAGACCACGTCTCTGTCCCTTATGTCACCAGCAACTACTAAAATACTGATAATAAACAGTAGTTTAGTCGTTCAAAATATATACGCGCTCTTCGTTTCAAGGCATTTGGACCGTACCAGTGTGCACGGACCATACTCTAGTACAGTCAACTCTATGACCTGCCCATTCCGTTTCGCCCTCATTTGTGTGCAGGAGGCCTGTGGTCAGCAGTAGGATATAATAGGCTGATGTTGATGTTGATGTGTGTGGTGCAGGAGTGCCTGGGGCCGGGCCCGCCGGCCACGTTCGTGTGCGGTGGGGGCGGGGCGCGGCGCGCGGTGCTGGCCGACGGGCGCCCGCTGCGCGCCGCCTTCAGGGGCATCGCACACCCGCAGCTCAAGGTGTTCAGAGTTGAGGTACGCATATACACACGTTCGTGTGCGGTGGGGGCGGGACGCGGCGCGCGGTGCTCGCCGACGGGCGCCCGCTGCGCGCCGCCTTCAGGGGCATCGCACACCCGCAGCTCAAGGTGTTCAGAGTTGAGGTACGCATATACACACGTTCGTGTGCGGTGGGGGCGGGACGCGGCGCGCGGTGCTCGCCGACGGGCGCCCGCTGCGCGCCGCCTTCAGGGGCATCGCACACCCGCAGCTCAAGGTGTTCAGAGTTGAGGTACGCATATACACACGTTCGTGTGCGGTGGGGGCGGGACGCGGCGCGCGGTGCTCGCCGACGGGCGCCCGCTGCGCGCCGCCTTCAGGGGCATCGCACACCCGCAGCTCAAGGTGTTCAGAGTTGAGGTACGCATATACACACGTTCGTGTGCGGTGGGGGCGGGGCGCGGCGCGCGGTGCTCGCCGACGGGCGCCCGCTGCGCGCCGCCTTCAGGGGCATCGCACACCCGCAGCTCAAGGTGTTCAGAGTTGAGGTACGCATATACACACGTTCGTGTGCGGTGGGGGCGGGACGCGGCGCGCGGTGCTGGCCGACGGGCGCCCGCTGCGCGCTGCCTTCAGGGGCATCACACACCCGCAGCTCAAGGTGTTCAGAGTTGAGGTACGCATATACACACGTTCGTGTGCGGTGGGGGCGGGGCGCGGCGCGCGGTGCTCGCCGACGGGCGCCCGCTGCGCGCCGCCTTCAGGGGCATCGCACACCCGCAGCTCAAGGTGTTCAGAGTTGAGGTACGCATATACACACGTTCGTGTGCGGTGGGGGCGGGACGCGGCGCGCGGTGCTGGCCGACGGGCGCCCGCTGCGCGCCGCCTTCAGGGGCATCGCACACCCGCAGCTCAAGGTGTTCAGAGTTGAGGTACGCATATACACACGTTCGTGTGCGGTGGGGGCGGGACGCGGCGCGCGGTGCTCGCCGACGGGCGCCCGCTGCGCGCCGCCTTCAGGGGCATCGCACACCCGCAGCTCAAGGTGTTCAGAGTTGAGGTACGCATATACACACGTTCGTGTGCGGTGGGGGCGGGGCGCGGCGCGCGGTGCTGGCCGACGGGCGCCCGCTGCGCGCCGCCTTCAGGGGCATCGCACACCCGCAGCTCAAGGTGTTCAGAGTTGAGGTACGCATATACACACGTTCGTGTGCGGTGGGGGCGGGGCGCGGCGCGCGGTGCTGGCCGACGGGCGCCCGCTGCGCGCCGCCTTCAGGGGCATCGCACACCCGCAGCTCAAGGTGTTCAGAGTTGAGGTACGCATATACATACGTTCGTGTGCGTGTCCCAGGATATTTATTTTCAGGCTCGGATCTCGGGGGTGAAAGGGCCCATGCTCCGGGCGGTAGTTATAGTGGGCGCCAAAATCAAGTTTTAAAAGATAAAGAAAAAACTTGTTTCACAATTCGCCTAGCATCCAGCGCACGTTGTTCAATCGATTATTTGACATTTTATGGTTTTTCTTTTGAAAGTAAAAACATAAAAAAATATGTTTTTCTTTTGAAAGTAAAAACATAAAAAAATATATTTTTTCCTTAATTTTTTTATATAAAAAAAAAACTAATATCTCTCACTCTGGAGAGGGGGATATCTATCAAGTTTCTGCCCCGGTTCGAAAAAATCGTAATCCGTGCTGTTTATTATCACACGTCCCTACCTAAACTAATAATATCCAAACGTAGAAAAACATGTTTTATGATATGATATAACCATTTACCCAGAAAACCGTTTTTGAGTCAACGTGATGCAGTGCTAGGGAAACTATCATTATAACAGGAAAAGTGGGGAAACTCCTTAAATACCATTACACCATGGCAATTATTGAAGCTAGGGAAATTAGTTAAATAGCATAACACCTGGGAAACTAGGGTTTTACTAATAGCATTACACGAAGTGTATTCCGAACCGGTGGTAAATTCAACCCTATGTACCAATTTAACGTTCATAAGTGCCTTACCAGGGCCTACACTGAATAAATGACTTTTTGATTTTTGACAAAGAAAGAAGCTAGAATAACATTACATCAATGAAACTAAGTTAGCTAGATAAACTAGTAAAATTGCATTACATCAGGGAATTTAAGTATCCTAGAGGAACTAGTTAAATAGCATTACACCAGGGAAACTATAAGTTAAACCAATGAATGATTTAATTTTAAAAAAGTATATTTTCATTTTGATCAGGTACAAGCTGACCGCGAGGCTCGTGTGCGCCTCCTCCTGCCGCCAGGGTTCAAAGAAACCGATGACCTGCCGCTACCGTTGGTGTTACATGTGTAAGTACCAGATAGGTAAAAGGAACGGTTTTTTGATTACTAATGACAAACATTCATCCCTCTAAATATACGCCAAGACTTTAGAAGGACCTTATATGTAGGTTATATCGTGCACCGCCATTTGCAAAAGAAAACAAAACCGATTCTCGTTTAAATAGTTTTTGGATTTTTTTCAATATGGCTGGGCTTCGTTCAGTTCGAACAACTATCTAGAACGATGGTTGTAAAACCCTCTGTCGTTTACCAACGTCAAATTCCGCGTCAAAATTTAAAACAAGATTTCGCGATCAAGAAATATTGAGTTTCGTTGTTTTAATTTCATTCAAATTGTCAAAATTAACAATAACATAACATTCATACCCGTTCGAAGCCTTGGATTCTGGGTAAAAAAACAACTTGAAAGCCATAGTTGCAGGCACTGAACGTAGCCCTGAAATATGATATTTATTACGTTTTCAAATTCAAATTCAAAAATCATTTATTCAAATAGACCTTCGCAGGCACTTATGAAAAGTCTGACTCTAATACTCTAATACCGGTTCGGAAGGTTGCATTTGCTGAGAAGAGCCGGCAATAAACTCAGCAATTACTCTTTTCAAAACAAGCTTAGATTCATTACATAATATTTACATTCTAATAGCACTGAAAACAATTGCGTGCCCCGGCGCGGCGGCAAAATTACAAAGTAGACTGAATAAATATTTTCAACCCCCATGGCCCGCTACAGCTAACAGAGCAACGAGTTAATTATATTGTATACACACATAGGTCAGCGGAGCCCGGTGGTCAGCTGGTGACGGAGCGGTGGCGGCCCGGCTGGGGCTGGTACCTGGCTGCGGCGAGGAACTTCATCGTCGCTGAGATAGATGCCCGGGGCTCCGGAGGACAGGTCGCTCACTTTAATACCTCTTCTCCTTTTTAAGCTATATTTCGAATAGATGGATTGGTAAACTTAGTTAGGTCTTCTAGAAGCGGTTGAACTACTTATATTCTTAATGAATGGACCACAGATTACAGAATAATTCAGATGGAGCGCGCGGAACACGAAAGTGAAGCCAAAAAAGCAAATACAAATTGAAAATCTGATACCTGGTATTCGTTTTCCAGTTTGTATTTGCATTGTTTAACCACAGTTTATTAATAAAGAAGTGTTTTTTGTTACATAAAGTTTGTTAAACAAAGCAAATACACATTCAAAAGCGAATACCAAGTACGTATTTTTCAATTTGTATTTGCTTTTTGGCCTCACTCCCGTGTTCCGCGCGCTCCATCTGCCTTATTCTGTAATCTGTGGAATGGACATTATGATAATTATTCATATGACATAATTATGATTATTCCTTCGATCAAATTCGAATCAATTGGGTATAAACTTGCTCTTTTTGTGGTGCTTGCAGGGGGAAGAACTTAGAACTGAGATCTATCACAAACTGCTGTCAGTAGACGTGGAAGATCAAATTGCTGTTCTCTCGTAAGTATAACATACATTGCATCATTGCTTACTTAGTCATTCATCATCATCTTCATCAGCTTATAATGTCCCACTGCTGAGCACAGGCCTCCTGCACATAAATCAGGGTGAAAGGGAAGGGGCAGATACTTCACCACGCGTGCCCACTGCGGATTGGTGAAAGTAGGCTAGTGGTCAACCCACTGGAGTTTTCAAGCTGTCTAGGAGACCTCCAAGTAGCTTAACGACTATCACGATCGACGCTGGATTTGAAATACCAATAGGCGGTCACCCATCCAGGTACCGAATCATGATTCACCACGAGCGCTTCTACTTAGTCAATAAAGAATACCACTTCCATTATCTAGGTTCATCTCGCTTTAAAAGTTTAATCAGCTTCAAGCTATTTTTAACCGACTTCAAAAAAGGAGGAGGTTCTCAATTCGGTTGCATTTTTTTTTATGTTTGTTACCTCGTAACTAGGGAATGCAAAACCGTGGCAAAATGAAAACCGTTTTTTTTTTCGGTTATTGAGAGGTAAAACCGGTTAACCGGTTTTAAAACCGTTTTTTTTTATGTCCGCTTGCTTTTTTTTCACGTTATTTCTATAGCTCAAATTATACATAATAACCGTGCCTAAGATAAAAAAATCGCAAACTGAGGAATTATAGTCAGTTAAAGTTAATGAAGTGACTATAAAAGTGCCTTGTTCCAATCATTTGAGGTCGGCGCTATATGTACGGTTTTTCCATTCGTCTCTTCTATCCGTTATACCAACATTCACTCCTTTCTTACCAATATCATCTTTACACAATCCATCCATCTCTTTTTCATCAAATTGATGGAAATAATAGTTTATTTAACTCTGTAGATTCATCTTCATCAGAGACTCGTTTATATAGACTACACTGTTCCTTTCCTTTTGATTTTATTTTAAACGAATGAAATCATTAAAACATATCACGTTTGCTTGGTTTTTAATTGATATGAGATATGATGACTTTATGTACATTTATTGAATTATGTTTTGTACGTCATAATATTAATTTCACACGTAATATTATGAATATGTCATATTGTAGCGGCACAGCAAATTGCGTGTACCCAAAAACGTAATTATTATTATACGAATGTTTTACTTAGATGAATTTTTGTCGTGCAGATGGGTAAAAATAACACCAATCAGTCAGCTTGCTGTTTGGCATACATAAGAAAGAGCCTTCGGCTCTGGATTATCCCCAACACGGTTCCTCCAGCATATTAATGATATACTCTCTATTGCTAGCATTCATTGCTATGCAGATGAAATTACAGGGGACGTTCATTACACGAGCCGTGCAAATATCCCTCGTTCTATATTGGAGGAAAGGCGCAAAGGACTTGCCTTAAATCGAGAGTACACAAACTAGTGACTCCGATTGGGGTCGACTAAACTACACTAAGTCACATGCAAGTCTGCGCATTCACCGTTGCGAAAAGTCGATTTTCTGTGGCTTCTCATTTCTAGAACATGTCCCTCAACATCACGAAAAACATTGCGATCCTTCGCGTTAATATTTGTAGCGACGTTCTGTTCCAAAATCATCTACAAAGTATCCAAAAAACTCGGTGTGATTAATAGAGCGAAGTAGTACCTCTTATCGAGACAAAGACTGAAACTATATAAGTCGCAAGTCCGGCCCAAATGGAGTATTTATGTCTTCTGTGGGCACCTGGATACCAGCTTTGGTATTAAGACTCAGTTCAGCGACGTGCTGTTATAATTGTCGACGATCCCGAGCTCACAATGTTTTAAAGCCCCTTAGTCTGAGGAGAGACTGCCTTCTTATGTGTGTTCTATCGCTTTCCAACGGACAGTGTTCTGAAGAATTGTTTGACCTGATGCCCAGTCACCTTCTACCATCGTAGTCACCGATGGGGAGTCCATCCTCACACATTGGATTGGAACCAAAATGGTCTCGTACAGTGTGGTTTCAAAGAAGCTTCCTATCGCGAACGCTCAGGCTGTGGAATGAGCTCCCCGCTTCAAAAAGTTTGAGGGTTGGCAACATGCGAGTGATAACCGTTATGTTGCAAGCGTCCATAGGCTACGGTAACTGGTTATCATTAGGCGGGCCGTACGCTTGTTTGAAGCCTGAGTATTTAAAAACAATCAATATTATAAGTTATTTTCTTACCAACTCAACACAATACAACATCAACACACTTCAGTTCATCACAAAAATACTCCCTGCATTGCACTCAGTTTACAAAACGGCGGCAAATCTTCCTTTATTCGTTTTTCCAAACATTGAAATAAAAACCGAAAAAAATCGAAAAACCGGTTTTGGCGCTATGTAAAACCGGTTTTTTTGGTTGGTCAAAACCGTACCGAATAACCGGTTTTTCGATTTTCGGTGAAACCGGTTTGCATTCCCTACTCGTAACTCCGTCAGTTATTAACAGATTTGTTTTTTTTTTTTTTTGGAAAATTATTATTTTTTATAGAGACTGTATACGATGTACCCCTTTTGGATAGAAATACCCTTACCGTTACACGTTGTATATATGGTTACGCAGGTACCTACGCGACAACCTGAAGATGGTGGACGGCACGCGGGTAGGCGTGTGGGGGCGCGGGTACGGAGCCGGCGCCGCGACCGCGCTCGCCGCAGACGACGCGCGCAACGTGACGCGCTGCCTCGCCGCCGTCGCGCCGCTCACAGACCTGAGGCATCATAGTGAGTACACTACACTACACTACACTACACTACACTACACTACACTACACTACACTACACTACACTACACTACACTACACTACACTACACTACACTACACTACACTACACTACACTACACTACACTACACTACACTACACTACACTACACTACACTACACTACACTACACTACACTACACTACACTACACTACACTACACTACACTACACTACACTACACTACACTACACTACACTACACTACACTACACTACACTACACTACACTACACTACACTACACTACACTACACTACACTACACTACACTACACTACACTACACTACACTACACTACACTACACTACACTACACTACACTACACTACACTACACTACACTACACTACACTACACTACACTACACTACACTACACTACACTACACTACACTACACTACACTACACTACACTACACTACACTACACTACACTACACTACACTACACTACACTACACTACACTACACTACACTACACTACACTACACTACACTACACTACACTACACTACACTACACTACACTACACTACACTACACTACACTACACTACACTACACTACACTACACTACACTACACTACACTACACTACACTACACTACACTACACTACACTACACTACACTACACTACACTACACTACACTACACTACACTACACTACACTACACTACACTACACTACACTACACTACACTACACTACACTACACTACACTACACTACACTACACTACACTACACTACACTACACTACACTACACTACACTACACTACACTACACTACACTACACTACACTACACTACACTACACTACACTACACTACACTACACTACACTACACTACACTACACTACACTACACTACACTACACTACACTACACTACACTACACTACACTACACTACACTACACTACACTACACTACACTACACTACACTACACTACACTACACTACACTACACTACACTACACTACACTACACTACACTACACTACACTACACTACACTACACTACACTACACTACACTACACTACACTACACTACCCTACACTATTTTTTTTGATGTAATTGTCCCCATTGCAGTATCGTACTGGACGGAGCGGTACAGCGGGTACGGTTCGGCGTGGGCGGGCGCGCTGGGCGTGAGCGCGGTGTGGCGGCGCGCGGGCAACCTGCCGCCGCGCCGCCTGCTGCTGGCGCACGGCACCGCCGACCTCGCCGCGCCGCACCGACACGCGCTCGCGCTCGCCTCCGCGCTCATACGGACCGGCGCGCTCTATACACACCAGGTACTAATGTACACTACAACACAACACAACACAACACAACCTGCCGCCGCGCCGCCTGCTGCTGGCGCACGGCACCGCCGACCTCGCCGCGCCGCACCGACACGCGCTCGCGCTCGCCTCCGCGCTCATACGGACCGGCGCGCTCTATACACACCAGGTACTAATGTACACTACAACACAACACAACACAACACAACCTGCCGCCGCGCCGCCTGCTGCTGGCGCACGGCACCGCCGACCTCGCCGCGCCGCACCGACACGCGCTCGCGCTCGCCTCCGCGCTCATACGGACCGGCGCGCTCTATACACACCAGGTACTAATGTACACTACAACACAACACAACACAACACAACCTGCCGCCGCGCCGCCTGCTGCTGGCGCACGGCACCGCCGACCTCGCCGCGCCGCACCGACACGCGCTCGCGCTCGCCTCCGCGCTCATACGGACCGGCGCGCTCTATACACACCAGGTACTAATGTACACTACAACACAACACAACACAACACAACCTGCCGCCGCGCCGCCTGCTGCTGGCGCACGGCACCGCCGACCTCGCCGCGCCGCACCGACACGCGCTCGCGCTCGCCTCCGCGCTCATACGGACCGGCGCGCTCTATACACACCAGGTACTAATGTACACTACAACACAACACAACACAACACAACCTGCCGCCGCGCCGCCTGCTGCTGGCGCACGGCACCGCCGACCTCGCCGCGCCGCACCGACACGCGCTCGCGCTCGCCTCCGCGCTCATACGGACCGGCGCGCTCTATACACACCAGGTACTAATGTACACTACAACACAACACAACACAACACAACCTGCCGCTACCAGGTACTGATGTTCACTACAACACACACACACCCCCCATACACCCCACCTGGTGCTCATCACCACCGGAGGACCAGCCCAGTAGTACAATCTTGTCCCTTCCGCTGCGCTCTCAGCGACTCTTCCCCCACCCATCTCTTCTTGATATGAAGCTACTTTTGGTGTGTCGGTGACGCGTGAGCAATGCTCCTGGTATTGCAAGTGTCCACAGGTTACAGTAACTGCTTACCACCAGGTGGGCCGCAATCTTGTTAGCCGACTTATTAAAAAAAACACGGCTTTACTTGTTTTTATTATTTTTTTCATTTTCAAATTCTTCATCACTTACCCCTTTACTCATAAAGCGCTATTTAACTAATATACTGTTTAAAGGGTCACGTAAATAATGTCACATTATTTGACAATGACAATTAGTGACGTTATTTACGTGACCCTTTAAACAGTATACTAGTTAAATAATATTTTATGAGTAAGGGGGTCAAAGTTTTGCAATTTCTTTACTTGATTGCAACATACATGCAACATTACAACATTGCAAGTTCAATCTTGGTTCAATCCTAAAAATGTTATTGTCTATATCTATTAGTAAGAGAATGAGCTCTCTGTACAAGAGTTCCTTATACAGGATGATTAAGTTGTCTTCACATATTTGCAGGTATACCCAGATGAAGGTCATAATTTCGAGCGATCAGCCCTCCATCTCCATAGAACGATGGAACAGTTTTTTGACGAATGCTTCGGGCCCGTCGAAGTAGCTGATTGGGACACCGCGGGAGTGGGGGGCCTATTTCCATTTAGAGATTAAAAATATGCAATAGCATACAAGGGATATTCAAAAGAAGTGTTATCTGATATTTGGCCGCCGAGTCGCTCTTTTTTGGCTACCCAAAAGCTTAATTTGGGACGCTGCGGGATAGCGTGCACGGGCCATTGTGTTGTCAGTTGTCACACAGATCAAATTAACAAGTTTACTTCTACAAGCAAACAATGATTTTTAACCGACTTCAAAAAAAAGGAGGAGGTTCTCAATGTTTTTTTTTTAATGTTTGTTACCTCATAACTCGTAATTTATTAACCGATTTGGAAAATTATTTTTTTGTCTGGAAGGGTACACTTCCCGTTTGGTCACATTGTCATCAGATCAGGGTTTGATAACTTTTTAGTGTAGTTTGAAGTCGGTTTAAGTTTTTTGTAAAACAGTCCAATTATATGTGTTGAAATGGAAAGAAATATCATTAAAATGTTGCATTTCAAAAATCACTATTGTTGATGGTATGTACTGAATAGTCTTTCTCGAATTCACAATCTATCTATATTATATCTAAAGATTCTAATGTTATGTTAAATAAATAATGAATGTATTGTTTGTGAATATTTTTTTAACTAGTCACTATTAATTTTGTTTATTATAATAATACTTACAGATGGTAAGTAATAAAAGAGCGTGTGAGTCAAATGGTATGAAGATTATCCACAAACTTAATTAAACATAGGGATTCAAACACATCCCTCAAAAATTTCTTATGATAATTGTAAGGGAAAATAAATCTATATTTTAATGTATAATGTATGTACTTTTGTCTGTATGTTTCTATGTCGCTTTCAATGTAATTTTAATAAGGAAAAGGTAGCTTTAAAATATCACATTGACACTTGATTTTTATAAAGACATGCATTATGTAGTACTTATTTAATCATATTATTTATCTTATTAAATGTAGACGAAACCCAAGGTAATAAAAGCGTCGTCCCTAAAAAAAATGGTCCTATTTATTATATATATTTTTCACGGAAAATTACTGCCCAATAATTTACCACCCCTATTTTATTCAATAGTTTAGTTTTGTCAAAATGATATTTAAATCATAGAAATAAACATACCTAGAAAGAACGTCACCATACTACACGAATATATAGAACAAGCCAACTTTTATAGGCTGCTGCGCATAACAGCTACGTTTTACACTCCCTCAGCGTCATTCTGGTTGTGATAGTGACGTTCATAATGATAGCAGTTGTTGAAATATTCCAATTAAAATCGGGGGAAATTTAAATATTATACGTTATTTTGCAATTTTATTTAATTTTATTTGATTTAGTTTAACATTTAACAGTTAGGGGTTATTTTTTTTACGCGTGCGACGCTCAATTCAAAGATTTAAATTGTAAAAGAATAATCGTGAAAGTTTAACTTTTCCGTTTCGTTTACATTTAACATAGATAGACAAATAATAGAAAATATATGTAATTATCATGATTTCAAACAGCCTTAGTACGCAAACACGACGCGATTCTAAATAAATTATATTTTTAAGGAAAACTATCTTAATGTTAGTGGCTTATTACTAACGTGGTACAAGTTTCCAATCTCGTCTCTATATCTAGGAATAGGTGTAATTTTTGTATGCAGTAATTTTTATTATATTTTATTAAGTTTATCTGTACTTATTCTAGTCCTAGCACTAGTCTAGTTTATAGTTTATCTGTGTTAAAAGTATAAACTACGGTTTCAGTTTTAAAGCGTAGATTAGCTACCTTTGAGTTATTTATTTGTTTTGTGGGGTATATTCCATTTTAACTTCTCACTTGAAGTGTATATTTCTCGTGAAAATCCTAGTTAACCAGGCTAGATCAGGTAATCTTTCCAATCCTAGAAACACTGACATCGCGATCATGACATCTAGGATTATGAAAAGCGCTCTCGCGGATTTCTTATGGAACTAATTTCTCTAATACAGCATTTTAGATTTGCTTACGTCAAGCGCGTTAGCCATTTTTTTCACTCAGGGTACTGACTAGTTTTTGGTAACTAACCTAATTTTAAATATTATATTTACAAATCTACTAAATACTTTTAGTATCACACTAAAAATGTAAAAAGAACCAAAAATATAAATGAATAAATTATATTATATCTTCTCTATAAATGTGTGTGTCTTAAACATTTTTTTTCCGAGATCAATGCTGATCAAAAATGTCATCCCTGCTCTCAGCATTTCCATTGCTACATCTTAGATGTGATAAATATTATCTAGCTACCTAGCGTAAAAGGCAGGTAGGTATGTACCCACAGAACAGAAAAAACAGTTAGAAAGCGCAAGTGACTGAATGACGTGAATATTAGCACGGGCGGCATCTGTGTGGCAAAACTCACACAAATAAACAATTATTCATACACTGCACTACAAACAAACAATTCGTTTCATTGGTAGATTTTATTCAACACAAAACTAGCAGAAATCACAGATTCTACATTTGAAAATATACCTTCATATGTACAAATAGAATTCATTTTGTTATTCTGTAGAATGTGTATACGACGTTTTGTAATATGAAGATGAAGGAAAACAATTGACGAGTAAGTTTCGCTATCCAACAATAGATGGCGTTATTATCAGTGGATGTTATTATCATCCTAATTACATTCAAGATAAAGTTGACATTCGTGTAGCATGTCGATGGATTTATAACATTCTGATTATAACACCATGCGCTATTCGATTTCGTCAGCTATTCAATTAGTGATGTAGGTGATAGATGACGTCAAGTGAAAGTATCGATAAATGTTTATTGTATATCCTACTAATATTATAAATGCGAAAGTTTGTGAGTGTTTGTTACTCTTTCACGCAAAAACTACTGAACGGATTTGGATGAAATTTGGAACACAGATTCTCAGATATGTTCTGGATTAACACATAGGATACTTTTTATGCCGGGAAATCATACGATTACTCGGGGATGTGGGTGAAACCGCGCGGGACAGCTAATATTATTATAAATATGACACTAATATTATGAATGAAATCGGAACAGATTTCGATGAAATTTGGTATGTAGATAGATGACACACTAGATTAACACACAGCTTATAGTCAAGTCAAGTCAAAGCCATTTGTTAGCATTAACATTATATTATTTGAATATTATTTAATTTCATACCATTGAATATTGATTAATTATAATTAATTGTCAGCATTATTTATTATGAAAGTGTAAAACGGTTTATTTTGATATTGTGTATTTGAATATCGAGGAATGGCAACACCAGAAAAGGATAATTGTAATAATGGCGGCCATTGGAGAAAGTGTTTTAATTCATTTTGTGGTAATTACCAAGTTTACCAACGGTGTAATTACAGATTTAGCTTGTTTAAGCCAACTTCTTTTCAGTAAATGAGGGATGGTTAATACATTTACTCAATTTAGGCCCAAGGTACATTTTTTAATATTTTCTTTTTTTTTACAATCTGACTATATAGTGGCTATTTTTATCCAAAACATTAGTATAGTTCCAAAACATACATACTTTTTATTTTACAAAATTTTAAATACACAATCATCAAAACGAATAAACATAAAAAAAAACAAAAAAAAACAAATCAAATATAATATATATATTTACTTTTTGTACCGGAAAAGTGAGCAGTTCCCGTAGGATAAACGAATTACACATATTATTAAAATTACACTTATAAACGAATTCAAAGCGGGCGAAGCTAGGATAGTATAAAATTCAAAGGCCTTAAACTGTAAGCACGTTTTGTAAAAATTCACGCTTGGTAAAGAAGGATAAAAATTGTTAGTTGTCGATAGATTTTCTCTTCATTCAATTTATGAAAATTAAACAGATTCTGTTCTTTGAGTGTTCTGTAGGAAGCCCAGTGAGACACCTTTTGGAATAACAAAAGGACACATATTGGAAATATTTTTGTTTTTGCTCTGGTATGGCTGTTTCATATAAGTATTTATTTCCCTTTTTTTTAATTATAAAATATTTGTCTTCAAAGTGCTCTGAAAAAATTGTGCTTGATTTTGAAAGAAACTAATTTTGCCTTCCTGTAGCTTGAATCCATTTTTCCTTTATATCTGGAGCCTTAGGAAATCTAAAATCACAAAAATATAACATAACGCATTCAAATAAATAATAATAATATTTAAATATAAAATCAAAATGGCACTACTAATCACAACTGTAAAAGTTTAAACTATCGATAACTCATACTATAAAGAAGTGTGTCACGTCTCTAATCGAGTAGCAACCGTCACATCAAGTGCATGTATGGAAACTTCGAGAAGCAGTAAGTTTTAAGTTTGAAAGAAACTAGACCTTAAAGTTTAAATTTTAAAGTCAACTTTCGTTCGCGATCATTCATCTTGAAGACAATTAGGTTTTTCTTAATTTTAAATTAATTTACTCACAAAATATAACTTACGGATGGTATGATATACCTCCTTTCGCTAAATTTATTGTACGGCTATCGTTTTTGCACTGTAAAACAGCACAATAAGGCATTTTACTAACATTTTAAATCTTTTACGACGCCACCAAAACAATGTAGTGACAAATCACGACTGAATTGAGCGGAGCTCTAAGTGCGCGGAACTACGCTTACTATGTACTACGGCGGTTCCGCCCACTTGCGCTTTCTAACTGTTTTTTCTGTTCTGTGTATGTACCTATATCATAATACAATGACAAAAGCCTATTTAAAAAGGACGGAGGTAGTACCCAACTGATAAGGCGCGTCGTGAATCTTCGTTCGCACAGAAAAGAAAGTATGGCCCGAAGATTCACGAAAGAATTAAAACATGCAATCAACCTTAAATCACTAATATAAGGTTCATAATACACTGCAGCTGTGAGTTAGCATTTCCCGCGCTTTGAAATATATCTTCTGCGCAGGTACATCGGTAAGCCATATCAGTTGGGTACTACTGTAATTAAGTAAAGTGTAGCATAGAAAACGACTTCTATCTATTCTTGTGTTTAAATTATGACCTTCTTATGGCATCTAAACTGTCAGTATTTTAATTTCCTATTAATTAAGTGATTAAATAACGAATTTGTTTAAAAATAGGTAAATATTAATGTTCGATCGATGTTGAGACTAATAAAAAAAACATTAAAAATGTGATAGGTGTTTTAACCTAATTTATTGTATTTAATTAATTGTAATGTATTTGTAACCGATTCAGTATATTGTGTTTTAAAATGTAGGTATTCCTACGTGAAATCCAGCAGATTATTTCTGACAAAATGTATAGACATAATGTGTGGGTAAACCCATATAATGAAGGTACGATTCCATAAAGAAATGTTATTGAAGTTTTTATTTACTACTAAAGGTGCGTTCGAATTGGGGTATGGTAGCAAAAATAACAGTCTAAAATGCCAAAAACGATTACATCTGGCGTTCGATTTGGAAAGTTGTGAGCGAAACTGTCGTTTTGAACTGTTTTCGTTCACCGTTCGTTTTACTTGGAAACAGTTAAAAACAACATCGTGAACTGCAAATTTTGACCCACTTCCGAGGCAGGGGTCGTTTGTGATCATATTTTGACATCTTTGAATCTGACAGATAAGTTTTGGAAAATTCAAACGGGAAGCGAAAATTATAATTTTTATTGTATTTGATAGAAATACTAACAGGCAAGAGAATAATTTGTCAGATTAACTTTGTTTAAAGATTAACTGAAGGGAAAAGGTAGGTTGAGACAAGTGAAAAGCAGGCGATGAGCATGCAAATGTCATCGTTCGATTTGGGAAATATCGTTTGTGGCAAAAGTTGCAAAATTGTTGAAATTTTCCAATTCGAACGCATAAACAAAAATGTCCATTTTGAAACTGTTAAAAACGACATCACTCCAATTCGAACGCACTATAAGCATCTACTAAATTAGCATACGTCCCGCTTGATGGTAACCGATTCGAATACCATCACTCGCGCGTTGCAAAAACACCAAAAAATTCTTCACACAGTCCACACCCAGAATGGGTGCTGAAGAGGGGTCAAGATAAGTCTGTAGCGACATCTATCAGCTATAGTTACACTAAGATAGTTCATACGCAGAAAGATAGATGGCGCCACAACAGCCTGCATCGCGTTTACGGCGATCAGCATATACAGTCCACCATGTACACTTGGACCGCAGTCCGCAGGCGCGAGGACCCAACCTGGCGGAAGGTCTTCCCTTTTAAATGGAGGTGTCATCTAACCTTGCACCTCCATATGTCTTTGTGTCTGTTGTGGGAGCGACAAAATAGTGTACTTAGTTACTACACCGCTGGTCCCGCACACTGGCAGCACAGCGCATTGTCATGGATCTCTGGCGACCTTACTGACCGCAGCAACGCATTTGGCTAGGCTCTTCCCCAGTCGGGCTGCTCCGAATTCATGAAAGGAGTGAGCCACAATTCAAGGAGTCCCGCGCGCCTATATAGAGATGAAAACAATAACAATACCAGTGTCCAGAGATTACTGTGAACATGAAAATTGAGTGCTAGCACCGTCAGTCTAATATCGACTCTATACCACAGCACTATGTGTCAACATTACAAAATGATATAAGACAATACATGTATGTCATATGTTGGTAAGACTGTGCCGCCTATATACCTACGTTTGAATATTATGAAATCTGTTGAGCAAGGCGTCTCATAGAGGGGGCGTATTTTTTTTCACTAACTTAGTATTTCATGTCTATTTTTTTTATAAAGTTCATAATTGAATCGCACCTTCGTTACTAGGGATTCATACCCAGTTTCTTTAAAAAGTTACAAGTTTTGAAAATAAATATTTCACTTTCACCTTTAGTTAAAAATGAATATCGCCAAGAACTAAAATTAGTATTCTAGCAAGCAGTAATAGCTGTGTGATGACTTCAAATGCTAAGACAAAAGGTCTTGGGTTCGAATCCTACAAATTAACTTGAGCTTCAGGATAACATCGTTTGGAAAAGCCTTCTTTAAAGGACGGCAACTTATTAGCAATATGCATATGTCCGTTGGCGACGGTGACCGATTACCATCAAGTGCTAAAACTTGTAACTTTTTAACCATGAAACACTATTGTATTTATTTAGACTGTTGGAAGCACATAGAAAATCCCGTGTTAGTAAAATAATTCCCAAGTTCATGTAAAAATAAAAAGTAATTAAATATTAAATAGGTAAAAAGTGATAGTGCCAAGTATGGCATAAATTTGATAGTCATAATATGTGTTTTTAAAACAACGCTCAGTGGATGATTGTATTTATGTTGAAATGTTGGTTTTTAAAAAAATAATAAAAAATTTGTTCCCAATTTTCTGTTTTTTATTATCCAAATTATAATATTGCTAGTGGTCGCCACTGGTCGAAATTTTAACCTTATTCCATATTTAAGTTTAAAAAAAAAACTTTCTGTACCTACTTCTCCATACTAAGTTTGAAAAAAAAAAACTCAATTTAAGGAGGATGCTCAGCATCAGGCGGGAAATTTGTTTTTTTCAAGTTTATATTGATTTTCACCTTCGTAGAACAATATGGCTAAATATTTCAGTTATTCGCGACCGTATTGGATCATTTGGCATAATTGTGTTATGAATGTTTTTTGTATAATATGAGCATATTTGAACGTTCCTCTAAAAAACCTTAAAACTGACTATTTAAATGAATGTACAAAAATAGTTAATTATAAACCAAAAGAATCTTCTACAATATGCCAAATGAACTACTACTACTATGGTCGCTAATCACTGAAATATTTTGCCTTTTTTTTTTCAGCGCGAAGATAATAAATACTTAATCCATATTCTGTAATCTGTGACTTAATCAATAAAACCTTGAAAAAAATCAAATATCCCGCCTCATGCTGAGGATCCACCTAAACTTTAAACTATGCCAAATCACAGTCAGTTGTGAAAGGAGGCCTGTCCAGTGGGATATTATGGGCTGATGACTGATGATGATGATCTGTGCCCTAACAAAAGGCGCTGTTCCAAATTATAAAATATCCTTTTCATAATTCGATTTTATTTTCAACAGATGGCGTTTTATCTTTCATACTTGTGATATCATTGAAGTTTTCACTACTCGACAATAGATGGCGTTTAACTATTATTAGTGGTAATAATAGTCCCAACCATATTTTACACTTTACTGGTCCCAACTAGCGACATCTTGTGGGCGACAAATTATTAGCCCTGATTTGGTACTTTTTATTAATTATTCTTTATTTTAAAATAAAATAAACAGTGTGGCACTCGGAGACTGCCGCGGTAAAGCTAATGCATCAATGCCACCTAGAGGCGGGTTGCTGAACTAAAGCGACAAGCGTGATATTTCAAAAAGTCATTAAAAGTTCTGCTATTCCTCGATAGATGGCAAAACTAAAAAGTATCACCGCTGTGCCGGTCGGAGTGGGGGGTGTTAGGTTATTTTCGTTACGGAATTTCTGGATTCGGTCTCCACGCTCAAGGCCCGCGATATAAGCTATGCAATAGCTTAAAAAATGTTTCAGCACCCACATAAATAAACAACACAAGAAATGATTGGAATCACATTTATTATCTTACAGAGATGTTACAACTTATATTACAATTTCTAAACTACAACTTGGAGTAGCGTAGCCAAAAAGCACCACTGGTACATCTGTGAAATACACAAAAAGATAACATTATACATTGAGATTTTTTATATACATTTGAAATACAGCTTTCCAAATAGACCTTCAAAGGTATCCACGGGTGGATTCAAATATTAAATATGTCATGTAACACCCGAATACCTAGAATATTTTATAATTTCGTTAGCGTGTTCCATCGCCTATACAGCATTTTGTTATTCAAGAGCAATTTTTTTTTTTATAATTGGCCTGTGTTTGACCGCCTGGCTCTCCACACCGGCAACGGCAACCCCTGGCTACGGAACTGCTTACAATCAGGCGGGCCGTATGTTTGTTTGGTATAAAAGAAAAAACCGATAGGTGCTTGGCGAGAGATTTTCAACTTGAGGGTACTATAAAGTACCCTACCACCATCCTATGGTTTCCTCATGTTTTCCATCACCAAAAGCTTAAGCTCATTTTAAGATTCGAACCTGGGACCATCGTCTCGTCATCCGACTTAACTACCACCGAGCTATCATAGCATTAAAAACCTTACTCACGTAGTTAAGTTATTTGGCTGCGATATTCTGTAAGGTGGAGGTACTTCCCCAGTCTACCTTCTTCAAAACCTAATAGTAGGCTTTGTGATACTAACTCATATAGTAATGGAGTACAGACCTTGGCCAGTTTACTTCCAGCGGTTGTTCTCGTAGTCCCACTTGGAGGCAAGTCCGTCTACAGGGTTCATCTTGAGGTCGAGCATGCGCTTCAGCTGCGCCTTCTGCTTCTCCTCGCTCAGCGAATCCGGAATTGGACTGTATACTGAAAATATTACTTATACATGGACATTCTACAAACACAGACAGGGCTTTCACTGGCAGATACCTGATGTTATAAGGAGTGAAACTGCTAAAATTGTACCAAATTTTACTTTTTGTTACCTATCCTATGGCTCTAAATTAATCTTCTTTCTTTCTACTTTTATTTTCGAAACAAATTAGGGTTCCGTTCACAAAAAAAACCACAGGGACCAAAAATTAAAAAAAACACTTACCAAACATCTTCATTCCCATATAGATCCATACAGACAGAGAGGCAATGACTAGTCCCCAGCCAACGACTCCCTTCCACTCTCCGGTGGGTGCTTGGAACTCGGCATATGTCTGGCAGAAGGAAGCCCGGTACAGAGCTTTCTTCTCTTCAACGGTCAGTTTGCGCCAGTCACTCCTTTCCTTTTCACGGAGAACCTGAAGAAATGTATTACAAGATCACTAAAAATAATATCCTGGGACTGGCTTCATAGACGGGCCAGTTGGCGCAGTTGGTTAAGAGTCTGGTAAAGATTCCACCTATTGGGTGTAATTATGTATATTAAGTATGTATTTACAAACAAAAAGTAGTATATGTATTATATCAGTTATCTGGTTTCCATAGTACAAGCTCTGCTTAGTTTGGGATCAGATGACCGTGTGTGAGGAATGTCCCAGGATATTTATTATTTATATACCATCTAAATTAATTAAATAATGAATAAATATCCTGGGATATCCTTCACACACTCTGATTTAATAGAAACAAACAAAAACGTTAAAAAACGGTAAAAGTTAGACAAGTTTTTTTTTTTACTTTCATTATTTATGGCAATCATAAGATTGGAGGCAATACTCTACTTATTGCAAAAAAGTTACACTGCGAGGATACATAATTTAATAATATAGATGAACCTTGTATTTATAAAGTATTTCTTAGATTTGATGGACTGTAGTGTAGATTTTTGTGTAGACTGTAGTGAGATTGACAAGCAGATCGACGAAGAGGGAGGGTAAAAACCGTGGTTAAACGTAGCTGTTACGCGCAGCAGCCTATAAAAGTTGGCCAGTTATATATATTCGTGTAGTATGGCGACGTTCTTTCTGGGTATATTTATTTCATTGGTTTAAGTTTATATTATATTTTTAAGTTTGTATTGTATGATATTATATAATCGTAAAAATAAGAACACAATGATGTGTTCTAAGACAAATTCAGTATAATTATAGTGTCCTTCAATATAATATACCTTCTTTAACCTATGTGGTGAAGGAATTTAATAAAAGGATGCTTTGATGGATCCATACCTCACATGACCTACACATATATCCACACAAGTTACTGAATGTCCTTTGTGAGACAGATTGTACAGAAAATGGAGCATATAGTGTGGTTTTGATTAAGGAATAAGTGTTGCATTTACTTACTTTAAATTTTAGAACATGAGAACTAACTGAAACCGATAAACTGCTATGCAGTTTGGCAGATATATATTATTGTAAAATTATGTAACTTTTATAAAATAAATATATTAAAATAAAAATATATATATATCTTTTCATACATATAGTATGTTGCTTTACTTAGTAACAGGAACAGGTTACAGGACTCACTACCTATTACTTAATAATGCTACTTATTACTTTAACTATTCTACTTACTACTGTAATAATGCTACTTATTACTGTAATAATTCTACTTACTACTGTAATAATGCTACTTACTACTGTAATAATGCTTCTTACTACTTTAATAATGCTAATTATTTCTTTGATAAATGCTTCTTCATATTGCATACCTTGATGTCAGGAGTGTCCTCACGGAACCTAATGGCGGGGAGGGGGAAGTCAGCTCTGTCGACGTAGTTGGGCTGGCCATTGTACCCGTATCCCACCCACTCCCTGCTGCCAACCTGTGGGTTCACACATACAGTCAATAATGCTGTATACACAGTTGTCAGTGAGATTATAATGTAAATTGTTATGTATTGAATCTAAGTTTGTTGCAGAGTTTATTGCTGGCTTAATATTCTTTTGTAATTTCTGATACTTGCTACCAATACAAGAATATTATGGAGTCAGTTGCAATTGATATTTATAAAAACTTATTTCAAATTAAAAAGGTCATATGCGTCTTTGTCTAACTCATGATGTTTTACCAAAATTGTGAATATGTGAATCTGATGACATTTTGAAACAGTCAACAATAAATTACAATTGATTATTATTCTTGGATGAACAAACACTAGTACAAACCTTGGCAATTTCACCAACGGAGGAGGAAGCACGAGCATTGATGGGTACGCGGACTGCTTCTAGCAGCGCACGGCGCATTAGGTAATTGGCCATTGTGCTGTACACGGAGAAAAATATTATCAACAGATCTAAACGCCCCACTGCTAGATGAAGCCACTTTTAACATACACTTATGAATTTAATATCTCTGGCATGGTACTAATAGGTAATGTTTTCCTTAGCCAAAATGCTATTGTGTGCTGCATGGAACACTTCATCATCATCAGCCTATAATGTTCCACTGCTGAGCACAGGCCTCCTTTCACAAATGAGTGTGAAAGGAGGCCCTATGCCATGCCTTCCCACTGCGGATCAGTTGAGGTAGACTGTCAACTATTGGAGATTTTCAAGCCGCCTAGGAGGCCTCCATCTAGCTTAGCGACTATCACAGCTTTATGTGCCTTCCAAAGCATGGATAGAACACTTAGCAACTTAGAAATGTTTGTATCCATATCTGGATCTCAAGAATAAAACCTTAAAGTCTAAAGGCTTATTAACCTATAAAACTATGTAGACTTTAAAGTGAAGTAGAGACTGAATCATTGAACTGTATAATTCATAATGATGTCACGAATGTTGCAAGGTATACATTTCATCAGACGTATGAAAATCAGCTATCTAAATAGGTAATAACTGATAACAGACGAATAGTTTTCCTTCAATCAATACCAGTTACATAACAAATATTTTTACTAACCTAACACTCGTCATTTATTTAGTAAAAACTAAAAATTATTCGTAAAACCGGTACAAACTTAGTAAAAACAAATGATAGAGTATTTTATTGAAATACTTACGTTCTTTTAGCTTTAAATTTAGAATCTACATGCGTGACGTTGACTTGTACGTTGATTTCTTCCACTTACCTGTACCTTATTTGTTATTCTTACCTTTTTTAGATTGTTTAGTATAAGTAATTATCAAAACAACGCATAACACTACTTAAATACTACGTGAAATGCTTTTATTACCTTTAAATATGTGTTTTATTCTTCTACAATTTCTTTATCACCCACCGAATACGACTGAAAAACTTCAAGACATCTAGCGGTAATTTTCTGCAATTGATTTTTAACGTTCCGTTTTGCACAAAGTTGTCAACCCTTGACAGGTAACGAAAAAAATAATAAATAAATAGGTACCTAGGTAGATTGTACAGCAATATAAATCTATTTTTTTTATCTCTTGTATAATAGGTACGTCCGTAAGGAAAGTCTGCATTTCACATAATATTGTGTGACTAGTGACTTGTGTGTGTTTACCTACCACCTTCGGCAACATCATCACTGACTATGGTTAGTTGTGTTCAATTACAGACGGTAGTCTGTGTTACAGACCTAAATAGGTATCGGATCACATACAAAGTCAAAGCTAAATGCTGTCCATCATATCAGCCTAAGGATGTCCACTGCTGAACATAGGCCTCTCCCATTAACCTCCACTTGGAACGGTTTTGGGCATGCATCCAACGGAGCCCAGCGACTCTGACCAAGTCATCGGTCCACCTGGTGGGAGGTCGTCCCACACGGCGCTTTCCAGTACGTGGTCGCCACTCGAGAACCTTCCTTCCCCATCGGTTATCTGTTCACCGAGCGATGTGGCCTGCCCATTGCCACTTCAGCTTACTAACTCTACGAGCTATATCGGTAATTTTTGTTCTCCTACCAATGTCCTCGTTTCGGACCATGTCTCGTAGAGAAATTCCGAGCATAGCTCGTTCCATAGCTCGCTGAGTGACTCTGAGCTTATTTATGCGGCCAGCCGTAAAAGACCATGTCTCTGTCCCGTATGTCATCACTGGCAACACGCACTGATTGAAGACCTTTGTCTTCAAAATCTGAGGTATTCTGGACGTGAAAATATGCTGTCCACGTCAATATAAATTCACTGGCATACTGAACGAGCAGGATTCATTCGTTGCTCGCGATTTCAAGCGTGGACGTACTTAACGAGCCTTCAACGAGCCTACAAGGAGCGCAATGCGAATCCCTGTCTTCGTGAAAAAACTGACAATCGGGCGGAGCGCAGTCGAGCACGCTACGAATGCTCGTTCGAGGCTCGCAAGCCCTTCCACATTACGCAAATCGTGCTCGTTCGTGGCTCGGCTCGCGCTTGGTTCGCAAAGCATGGGCACACTATTAGAATTTGGCCCAAGCTCGAAAATAGGTGTATTATTATTATGTGTGTGAAGCAAGGATTTTCTCTTTCTTTCAGCGGCTATTTGAGAATGCGTTATTGACACCTGTTAATATTCAAATCACGGAAACGGCTGATCTGATTTATTAAACTATGCCTAAGAAAAGACTTAACTAACATCTGAAAGTCCCATCAAAATAGGATTAGCCAATTCCGAGATAAGCCCAATACTAACATGTATCAGAAGCGTAGCTCGGTAGCCGCACTGTAGTATGAATTTAAAATAAAAATAACAGTTTAATTTCTTTTATTTTCTCTGGAATTATCGATGGTGTCCACTAACAGTTCATAAATACCTTTCGGCAGTAAATTTTTTATTGTATTTTGAATATCTTGCCTAAACGTCATGTCCTTGAATGGATCAGTTTCAATACTGATTCCTAAGTCATCATCGTCAACAATTTGATCATTTTTAACATTATTCATATTATTACCAGAAATGTACTGTAATGTCGTGGCTTTGGAAGCAGATTTCTTGCCACTCCCTCTAGAATGTTTAAAGAGTTTTGGCTTAGAATAACCCACAAATTCAAAATCCTTTGGATTTGTTTCTTCACTTTCTACCTTAGAATATTCCTCTGGTTTTCCCTCATATGAACCTAGTTCTGTATCTGCCAATGTTGTTTTTTTTCGCGTACTTGCATCACCAGTTTCTTCGTCATAATTTACATCTATGTTATTAATAAGTTTCGCGATATCGCTCTCAAGATCTGCATCAACAGCATCACTAAGATTCGGTTCTAACGCTGTGTATCTCGCTTCTGGATAATTCTTAGTGACATGAGTTTCAAAATCTATCATTTTAGTAGCAAACTGAACCAATGGCTCATGTTTACTTTCATCTTTATTTTTAGCTTTAACTGGCTTTATTTCTTCTTTCGTGTCGGTGGCTGTTTCATCAGAGTCTTCTTTGCCACCAAACATGGTTTTTAGGAATTCTTTGAACAGGTCTTCGTCTTTCATGAGCTTAATGTCCTCGATGTCTATTTCTGGCGGTAATGTGGTTTTGATTTCCATCAAAGGTTCAACCACGAATATTGTCGATGGCCTGGTCGTTTGTGGTCGTAACGTGAAACTGGTAAAATGCTGCAGAGTGGTGCGTTTCTTCGTGTGCGGTACATCCTTAGGAAACAGAAAAATATTTAATTATAAAATAGTGAGTGTGTGTATGAAATTTACAAAATCTATATGATTTATTCATATACTTAGGTAGACCTTCGCAGGCAATTATGAATAGTTTGACTCCAATACCGGTTCGGAAGGTTGTATTTGCTGAAGAGCTGGCAATAAACTCAGCAATTACTCTTTTCAAAACAAGCTTAGATTCATTACATAACAATTACTACATTCTGATCTCACTGACAACAATTGCGTGACTTGCGTCAAACACTTAAATTCATTCTTGACTTTTCATTGATTCACTTTGACTGGACATTGTTATCAAATCTATAAGTGCTTATACTTATGCGCAGGGTTACTTTTCAACTGGCTCCAGTGCAACTGTCGAAACACAATCAGTAGGTACTTAGCGACAGATTTTCAATTTGATAGAGATTCGAAGTCACCCTCGACTGGCTACCACTAGCCACCGAGGTAGGTAAATGTTATTATACTTGTGACGCAGACGTAGCACAGTATGAGCGGCTTTAGTTACTTATTATAAACAGAAAGAACTTTATCCTTATAACACTTTATTTATCATCACAACAAGACATGAAGACACACCCAACAGACAAGAGCAGATTGACATTTATATAGGCGCCAAACAATGTTGCCATTACAACAAAACATTAATTCAGATATGTTTAATTATCTTTAACACCCTCCCTAATTAAACATAATTTTAACCTCCATGCCTTAACTAATCTTAAACAGACAGAGTGTTTACATTATCTGAACTCTGGCCGATTCCATGAACAAGCAGAAAAGTCTTTAAACACATTTCTACCTGGTTAAGAGGGTTTACAAAAAAGAACTTAAGCACAATTACAATATTAAATTCTTTAGACTATAATTATCATTGATGTTTAATGTACCTTTTTACCATCCCTCCCTCATTAAACATAATCACAACATTCAATCTTTGTTCTTATTTTAAACCTATTCCCTCCCTTAATTTTATAAAACCATTTTTCAACAGAGGTTTAGTGAACAAATCACCTAGTTGATTTACTGTAGGTATGTACTGTAGCTTAATAATTTTAGACTCTAATTTTTCCCTAATAAAATGGTATCGTATCTCTACATGTTTTAATCTCTTATGAAATTGTGGATTTTTAGCCACCTTTATAGCCGATTGATTATCTTCAAACATCACTATCTGTAAGTTTTCAAACATTTCAATTTCAATCAGTAAGCTACGTAACCATATACCTTCACAAGCTGCTGTGCTAAGGGCCATGTATTCTGCCTCGGTTGAGGACAATGCTACCGACTGCTGTGCCCTAGAACACCATGATACAGTACAATTATACAGTTTAAATATGTACCCCGTAGTAGACTTCCTATCCATCCCATCTCCTTTTGTACCTCCCCAATTTGCATCTGCATAGCCTTCCAAGATAGTCCCAGATTGAGCATTACTATTATATATCAGCTTCAAATTTAAAGTTCCCTTTAAATACCTTAGAACCCTTTTAAAAGCATTCCACAACTCATCACTTGGACGATTTTGAAAACGACTTAGAATACTTAGAGCTATACATATATCTGGCCTAGAACCTAGCATTGCATACATCAGCATGCCTATTAATTTTCTACACTTATTTTCCAATATTTTATCATCTTTTATATTGTCCTCTAAATTAATATTTGCCTCTATTGGAGTAGTAACTGGATGACATTCTGACATCCCATATTCATTTAGGATATTCTTAATGTATTCAATTTGATCAATCTCTATTATACCATTTTTAATGTCCTGATTTACATGAATACCCAAAAAGTTATTGATATTCCCTAAATCCTTCATTTTAAATTGTTTTTCTAATTCTGCCTTAAGCCAATTAATTTTAAGGTCATTTTTACAAAATATAAGTATGTCATCTACATATAGCAACATGTAGGTCTTAATACCCTTATCATTTTGATAATACAAACAATAATCATTCTTACTCCTTTTAAAACCTAAATTAGTTATAATGTCATTGAACTTGGTGTTCCAATACTTAGGCGACTTTTTCAAGCCATAAAGAGATTTATTTAACTTCAGGATCTTATTGTTTGTGTTATCCATACCTTCCGGTTTATACATATACACATCTTCCTTTATGTCACTATATAGAAAAGCACTAGTAACATCCATTTGGCGTATTTTCATTTTAGTTTTATTTGCAACTGCTATCAATGTACGAAAAGTTTGAAGCTTAGCTACTGGACAATATATTTCATCTAAATTAGACAAGCTTTGTTGAAATCCCTTTGCCACAAGTCTGGCTTTAAACTGTTTTTTGTCTAAATTAGTTTTACATTTAAAAACCCATTTGCAATCAATGATATTGTTCAGAGCTTCAGATTCATCAACCTCAGAAAAAGTATTATTCTCTTTTAAAACCTCAAGTTCCTTATCTATTGCCTTTTTCCATTCATTACAATTACTAGATGCCATAGCTTGTTTAAAACTAGTAGGTTCACTACATGAAAAACTTAATAGTCCATAATCATACACATAATCGTTATACTTCTCCGGTTTTTTAATAGCGTCACGATTACGCAAATTATAAGGCTGTGCAACACTCACCTCCTCACACTGAGTAGTTACCTCAAACTGGTCTTTACAGTCACCACTGTCATTGTCATCAGGTGGTATGGCCTCAGAATCTGACATTATGGTTGCAAGTTGTTCACTCTCCTCCGGTGATTGACCAATGCTGGTAGCCTCCAAGTCGTCATTGCAGCCATCTGTCACTGAGTCATTTTCAAACCTGAAAGAAACAGTCTGATGATGTGTTGACACCGATTTACTGTCATTTTCCTGAACCTCATTCCTCAATGATTGAGTCTCTTTCCATTTAATTGCATCTCTTGTTATCTCTATTTTATTCTTATGTGGTAAATAAACTCTTATCCCTTTTGTGTGTTCTAAATATCCAACAAAAAATCCTTTCTGGCTTTTCAAATCCCATTTCTTCCTTTTTTCATCATTAACATGTATATATACTATAGAACCAAATTCATAACACAGCTCATTTGGATTCACATTCCTTCCATGCCAAATTTCAAAAGGGGATTTTCCTTTCACACTACTAGGTCCTGTTCTATTAATAACATATGTAGCATTATTAATTGCTTCTGCCCACATCTTTTTCTCTAATCCATATGCTGCTAGCATAGTCCTTCCAGCTTCTACTAACGTGCGCATGTCGCGTTCCGCACGGCCATTTTGCTGTGGTGAATAGGGTACTGACTTCTGGTGTATGATGCCATTATCTTTCAATAACCGTTGAACATTACTGTTTGTAAATTCCGTCCCATTGTCAGTCCTTAAATACTTTATACCTTTTCCAGTAGTATTTTTAATATACATTATGTATTCTTTAATTTTATCTACAGTTTCATCTTTTGTTTTCATGAAATACACAATTCTAAAACTTGAAAAATCATCCTTCAATAATAAGAAGTACCTTGATCCAGCTAGGGATTTTTCTTCCATCGGACCGCAAAGATCACCATGAACTAGTTCACCGATTCTTGTCGCTTTTGATTCTGACCTCATAAAAGGTTTTCTATGGTGCTTTCCTTTTATGCATGCTTCACAAGAGAAATCATTATTAATAAATTCTATTTCCTTTCCCTTGAGATATTTTCTTACATGATCTATATTTTGGTGTACTAGCCGATTATGCCAAGTTTGTAATGTATCAGTCTTACTCTTATTGTATGCAACATTAGATGAGCTGATGTCCATTTTAAAAATCATCATAAATAATTTACCTTCCCTTTTAGCCATTGCCTTAATACACCCATCCTTTATAAATAACCACTGGTCACCCTCACATTTACATTGATAACCATTTTTTAATATGGGATCCATAGCTAGTAGGTTAATTTTTAACTTTGGAACATACAATACCTCCTTCAATGTAGTTTTAATCCATGTCTGTCCATTGAATGCTAACAACTTGGTAGTGCCTATGCCTTCTACTTCCAGCATTGAACCATCTCCCAGAGCAATCTTTCTTCCCTGAATAGGTCTATAATTTATTAATGTATTTTTATCTCCAGTCATGTGCTCTGTCGCACCACTGTCTAGATACCAACCATTACTTTCAAATGCTCCGTCGAATAATGCAAATGAAATAAATACATTACTCTCTTGTTGATTTGGTTTCCCTTGCTTTTTATTTCTATTCTGTGCAAACCAACAGTTTTTCTTAATATGACCTTTTTTCTTGCAATAGAAACATTCTATTTCTTTCCTGTCTTTAATATTTTTACCTCTTGTTGTTGTTGAAAGTGCTACCGACTCATTACTTATTCTCTCTGTACTGTTATCTCTTTCCTCCTCCAATAACAACCTAGTTCTTAAACTTTCCAATGTTTGTTCTTTTTCAGGTACACTTTCCCAGGCTGATGTGAAGTATTTAAATTTATCCTTTACAGACAACAGAATTTTAGTAATGATCATTTTGTCTGATACTGTTTCTCCATTTTGTTTTAATTGACTTGTAATTAATTCCAGGTTGCTCAAAAACTGATTAATTCCTTCACCTTCATATTTCGCATTAAAGAATTGTTGTTGTAAATAATGCACACTTACAGCCGTTTGCTTCTCATATACTGAGCATAACTTATCCCACATCTCTTTCGCCGTTGTAGCTGTTAATAGATGGGTCATTGGGCCTTCAGCGATACTCGTCACCAACAACTCTTGAGCACGGGAATCTTTCTTGGCGAATTCAATGTCAGGTTTTTCACCCTCATTTTTCTTTAGCACGCCCGTTACAACGTCATATAAATCATTAGCCCGCAAGATTACGGTTACCTGGAACTTCCATACATTCCAATTGGACCCATTGAACAGTATCACGTTTCTTTCCTTTCTATACTTGCCACTCATTTTAACGAGCAAAAAGCCCATAACCTGTTATTATACTTGTGACGCAGACGTAGCACAGTATGAGCGGCTTTAGTTACTTATTATAAACAGAAAGAACTTTATCCTTATAACACTTTATTTATCATCACAACAAGACATGAAGACACACCCAACAGACAAGAGCAGATTGACATTTATATAGGCGCCAAACAATGTTGCCATTACAACAAAACATTAATTCAGATATGTTTAATTATCTTTAACAGTAAAGTACCCTACCACCGTGACAGATTTCCTATTGACGTTTTCCTTCACCGGACATGATGAGAGAAAGTAGTATAAATTGCTCATAATAACTAGTACAAAAACGTTTAAAAAGTTGCCCTTTGAAAAGTAACCCTGTATAAGTAGGCACATGTTTAAGCTCAGAACTGATGGTAGAGTCAACTGTGACGTTCATATGTGCCTCATCAGGGCCTAAACTGAATAAATGACTTTAGCTTTGAAGCCGGCCATGACCTAGGCTGTGGCGTGCCCCAATAGGCGCATAATTTATGCACAGTTTTATCGACTGCAAACGGATATGCGTTATGAAGCAACGTCTTAATTTCATCAATTTTCAACGATTAATTAATCAATGTTATTTATCATTCATTGATTGGGAAATCTAGTCAAGAAAACAACTTTCACATTTAGCATTGATTCACAGAGAATATCAAACGTTGTTTCATCAAATGTTTGTTTTAATTTCAAGCAGAAATTGTTATCTATCTATTTATCGAATCAAAGAAGAATTTGACAGTCATGGCTATAATGTTTGTAGAAGTACCGAAGTCCGATTTGGAAAATTCTTTCATCAAAACAATGCAAGGTACACTATTTTCAAGTTACTTAGATTGAAAAGGTAAACCTAACCGAAAAATCAACGTAAAGCAACAAAAGCACTTCCAGAGAAAATAAATAAGGCTGGTGGCCATATCAACAGAGAAACTGAAGCAGTACAAATATACTTAGTTTCATAGATATGAGTTACATATTTGAGTTTGGGGTTGAAAGTCTGGGTCCGTAGGGGCCGTGTGGTTACCATCTTTACCACGAAATTTCTAAACGCCTGGTCGAAGCATCTCCAACTCACCGATGTGGTAATGCGGCCAGCGGCATAATTACCTGTTCAAGAATATCCTCAATCCAGTCCACGTAGTAGCCCAACTTGGTGAAGACTGTCGGTGCGTCGGGGGCGCCGCACAGAGGTGATCCGAAGCTGATCACTCCTGTTAGCATGCCATTAACTACCCCTGGACCGCCCACATCACGCTGTTGGACAGTGTTGTTGGTTTATAAATTAGTGGTCGGAATAGTAGTAGAAATTAAAGAAATTCAGTAAACTATGAGTATCAAAAGGGGCTATTATAATAGCCCTCATTTACTCAGGTGGAATCGCCCATATTTAATCAATTAACTTATAGCTCATACAGGAAATACTATAAAATATTCTTACATTACATGCACCACCGCCTTTAGAAAAGAATCCAGCGCAGAAATTGTTTCTCGATACATATTCTCTGTAATCAATTTTATTATCAGAATAATATCAAAAAATAAAGGAAGGATTTTCCAGAATGACGGAAAATCTAAAAAGTATCTCAGTGGAATGCAAGGGAAATGATAATGCTAAGACCAAAAATACTATTCCAGTTAGGGCCTACCTGATGAACGTTAAGAATTAACTCTACCACACCGGTTTCCAAGAGGAGATAAACATCGCAGTGTTTATTCGCTCAAAGAGCAGATTGACTGGGGAAGTACCTCCACCTTACAGAATACTGCAGCCAAATAATAATGTTGTGTTCCTGCGCGTGAGTAAGGTCGCCAGAGTTCATTGGGAGGAGGGAAGGGTCGGTAACGCGTCCATAGGGCTACGGTAACCACTTACCACCAGGGGTATGCTTCTTTGCCAACCTAGTAAAATAAAAATGTAGGTAGTAACTTACCGGGAATATACTTCTCTACACTCAGTTAAAGGATAGATGTCGAGGACAGCAAATGATAATTGGCCTTGCAGGTTGTCGTATATTATGTCGTTTGCCTACAACATAACTGAACATCAATATACACAGAAGTGATTAGTGAGTAAGGTCACAAGAGCTCCATAAGAAGGCGCTGCTAGCAGTGTGCACCAGAGGTATTGTGGCAAATGTCCCTTCCGCTGCCAGTACAGCGAGACCTCTCAACGCCTCTTCGTCTTCTTTTCTTAAAGAAAGATGTGAAGAGAGGGTCGGTTGAGCGTGGTAGCCAGCAAGGGTACAATTATTTTAGCGATAAGAACACCTAAATTGTTTGCTCTTTTCTATTTATTTCACAGTGCTATGGTTTCATCACGTTATTTTCCTTCCTCTCCTACTCTAAAGCAACAAAGAAGTTATTGAAGTATTCGCGTACAAGACTTTCTTATTCGTCGTCACTAATCATCGCCTAAAACGTAACTCAATAAAAATTCTAAAACACTCACGCGTTTAGCGCCCCAACCGAGAACAGTAATACCATGAGTGTTGACCGGCAAACTCCAAGGATTTTCATCAAATTTGATCCTCTTAATCTTCCGGACTTTGTGTTTCATTTTGAGATGCCTTATAAGTCGCAGTATACACAGGTTATGCTGCAGATTCTTAGGGTTGTAGTTGGGGTGGAAGTAAACCTCTAAGACAGGAATGACCTCCCCACCACCGTTGTGGAAACTGCTCCCGACTCGGACGGAGAGGAATGCTGGGTTTTCTCGGAAGAAACGATTGTTCCAGGCTCTAGAATAAATATAAATAGATGTACTCTTGACATTACTTAAGCATATAGCGTTTTGGTGGGATCCGAGAGCTGGCGGCTAGTTTGCCAATAGAAGACGAGTTTAGGGAAGATTTTTAATATATAATTTAGTTTCACTTAGATTTTAATTTGAATTAGCACATCTTAATTTCAAAACAAATACTTATCTCTAAAACATCTGAAGCAATAAAATTTTCTGAAGAGACTAAAAGTATGAAACGCTAAATCGAAGTAGGTATAGACATGTAAGCAGGAATATAAATATAGAAAGACGTAATATTATCCGTCAAAAATGATGATTTGAATGGCAAATAGTGTTAGAAAAGTTATATAAATGAAGCATGTTCTCAAAACTCTTCTTACAGTAGGTAGTAATAGTAGTTACTCACAATTGCAGACAAGAAGCGGCAGTGATGATGAGATCAGACTTGATGATGGAACCGCTGCATTGGAACTTCTGGAATACCTGGATACTGGCTATGAAAGGGAAGTTCCTAATCTTTGCCCTTTTACCTTGGTAGATCCGGCGGCCACTGGGTTCTGAGAAACAAAGCCTTTAATATTTTAAAGAAAGAATAAGGAATTAAAGAAAATACTTAATAATAATTTATTTTGAATATACATGATGACACAAAGGACACAGAAATGTCTCGTCTCTCCTAATTTAAACCAAAATAAGTATGATATAGTAAGGGGCACGAGTGGTGAGCATAGATTTACACCTGCGCAGTAGTTAATTTTTCGGTCTGTTTGGCGGAATGAAGAAGGGGGAAGCGCCGATCTGCTCACGATTGGTTCTTGAGTCGATGCTTGTCGTCTATTGGATCCTTGCGTGTAATTTGGCTACTGTGATTTGGCCAAAAATATACATGCGCGAGCTTGCCCCCACTACTGCCTATCTGTGCTCACCATTCGTGCCTCATACTGTACCTAGATACCAATTAATTTACTTACGCCAAAAATCATTTTCACTCATAACATCACTACTTTCAGTGCTGTTTGAGTTATTTTGTGATGTCACATTGATGTTTAAATTGTCATCTTGTGTTAAAATCTTAGCAAGTTCATCGTTGATATTTAAAGTATCAACAACTCCAAATTTATCTTTTAAACTTTTCAATACACTGAGAAAGTTATTTATGTATTTGATTACATATCCATCCATAACATTCTCATTATTTTCATTTAGATTTCTGTTTTCTTCTGCATCTAATAATTCATTTATTATTCTCATAAAATTCTCAGTTGTGTTATCGATATTATTGTCGACTCTTACTAGTTTAGAAATTGTTTTGAAATTTTCGTTGTCTCGCAACATGATCGCAACAAGACTGTTGTGAACCATCGAATATTGTTTAAACTTCGGTTTATTGTTTATTCCTTTCAATTTGAAAATATGGAAGAGTTTATTAACTTTATCACGAATAGCAGCCTCCGTTGTTAAAATAACATCATCATTCTCTGAAGTTAACTCCACAAGTCCATTTACTTCCGCAAGAATGATAAATAACGTGAAATTAATAATAATGTCCTTAATAAGGACGACTTGCATTCTCGAAGCTTGATTTGTAATATTTAAATGAAAACTATCGTTACTTTTAAGATGAATGAATGTTCGTAATTGACAAGATATACTCTACAAATAAAATATTATAGCTATGTGTACGATTGTTTTTATTGCCTTAATTTTTATTGCCTTAGTTTTTATTGCCTTAGTTTTTATAGACGTTGTGAAACTTTTTTATGTCGTTTCGAAATATCGATATAATATCAAGATTGAAAAACTTTGGATTAGATTTTATTGAATTTTTATTTTTCCATCATTTTTTGCTTTGGTTTCCTATATCTAGAATATTGTTACAGGTATTATAATAAAATGTTATTCAATCTCTTAATCATGGTGTCAGTTTCGTTAGTGGGCACAAATCTTCAAAAACGAAAGCTTATGAACATTTTGGCGTTATACGACAATGTCTTCTATGTTACAAATGAAAAGGTCCATAATTCGATCAACAAACTATTTTATTCGTTCAAATTAAACCACAACTTCAGAAACACTCCCAACAACAAGATTTTATTACAAATACACAATGAATGTAATGATGTTGCCGAGAAAATGTATAAAATTTATGGAAAAGTAAGTAAGATAAGTAAAACACTTAACAATACTAAAAAGAGTAATACTGTTGATAAATTATACGAGCTTGTGGGAGAAATATTGAATGAAAATCCTATTATTACCGATAATAATAACAACACAAAATCTAACACTGAAATAGAAATCGATAACAATACTAAAGAATCAGAAAGTGAAAGGAGACTTGATGACGATCTGAAAATTCAAACAAAAAATGATTACAATAGCAATGACCCGGAAAACAATATAAAACTTGATGAAAGCAATAGTAAACTTGATAACAACGACACTACAGCCACCAATTCGACCTATGAATTCACTGATAATGATGAACAACTGGATTTTGTAAGAGACTTTTTGTATAAAATTAATAAACTGTCAATAGACGATTTGACTAAAAGTCCAATGAACGAAATAGGGATAAATACAAAAACAAAAACTACACCTAAATTGACTACAAAAAAATGGCGTAAGTAAAATTTATTATAGGAACATTCCCTGAAAATATCATGTTTACATTGAAAGCAGTTGACTCCAGGCGTTAGTAAAGTCCGGTATTGCAAAAAACTAACATTATAAAGAGAGAGTGCGAATTCTTTGAGTTAGTATGTTATAGGCTACTTTTTTATCGAAGGAACGTGCGTGAATCTGAGGATGACAGCTAGATTTCGATTAAAATGTTAAACTGAATCTAATAGATCCATGGATATCAAGTGAGGAACAAGACTTCACAGCCAACAGACGAATATACAAAGGGAAATCGACAAGAATCAAGAGTTATTCGTTTGTAGCCAGCATCCACGTATCAAATGAATTTGTTTGTGCCGGCTCCATTATAAGCAGAAACCTGATCATCACTGCCGCTTCGTGTTTGCACGCGTGAGTTATCACCATCACCATCAGTGATAGGTCCTAGTGGCAGTAGATGGCCTGTGCTGTCGGCTGTCATCAGAGTAAATATATTTATTTAAGACTTTTTCATTTTTTTTTTTTTTTATACGACTAAATCGGTAAACAAGCATACGGCCCGCCTGATGGTAAGCGGTTACCGTAGCCATATTTACGCTTGCAACACAAGAAGCATCGCTCACGCGTTATCGACCTTTCCCCCCTCCCCTATGAGCTCTGGCGACCTTACTCACGCGCAGGAACACAACTTTACAGAACATAAAGTTATTTGGCTGCGCTATTCTGTAAGGTGGAGGTACTTCACCAGTCGAGCTTCTCTTTGAGGGAATAAACGCTATGATCTACCTCTCTCCAAAAAAAATTAAGCATACGGCCCATTTATTCACCAACTATATTTTAAATGACATCGGTTCACCTAGCAGGACAGCTTCAAACATTGTGCTTGCTACGTAGTCTCTATTTGATAACTCTTCTTCCACAAATTGTTCTGCGATAGACCCGCTCTTGTTTGGTCCTCTGAATAAAGCTTTTACTTACAAAGTTTAAACGCGAATTGGCTCTCAAATGCTCAAAGATTTTTTATTTTGTATCACCGTGCTACGGTTTAAATTCCGCAAGATACTACACCGAAAGCTCATGCTCTTTGTAGGATTATAGATTCAACCTTTAGCAATTAAAACCTTTTGCGATTAGAATTTAAATAACTCTTAAGTATTGAATCTAAGCTTGTTTTGAAAATAGTAATTGCTGAGTTTATTGCCGGCTCTTCTCAACAAATGCAACCTTCCGAACCGGTATTAGAGTAAGACTTTTCATAAGTGCCTGCGAAAGTCTATTCGAATAAATTTGGGTTTTGAATTTTAGCAGGCACCCAACTACCACAGAGCGGTCATTCGGTCAAGGATTCGATGAAATCCGACGCAGTTACGTAACCATAACATATTTGTTTAATTCACAGAGTTTACGCCGACAAGCAAAACCGTCATAAGGTCACTGTCCGCATCGGCAGCGACTACGCCAGATACTTTGGTCAAAGGAGATCGATCAAAGAAATTCTCTTTCATCCAAAATACAATCCAACAAATTTACATCACAACTTGGTCATATTGAAAACTACAAATCAAATAGGTTTCAATAGTAAAAAGAAGAAGATCAGTAAAATTTATTATGACAAAGTATCAGGACCCAATTCGGAAGAAGGCGGTCATGTCACGTTGTTGGGATGGGGGGCCAAATCTGTAAGTTATATAAGGGACAGAGCAGAAGACATTCGCGAAAATAACAGTGTCACGTAAAGAGTGGTTGCTCCTCTTGATGTTTTTAACCTTATCTTATTATCTTTGTACACCAGGATAATTACCTACATGAGTTCCAAAAACTTGAAACGTTTTACGACAAATGCCTCTGCCTCTTTAGGCGGCACTGACTGCTTACCATGAGATCCATCTGCCTGCTTGATAATCTATCACTTTTAGGAATTTCTTTTTCTTTGTCCAATCCGGTATCAATAAAATGATATGATCTTATGCAGGAGCAAAGGTTATAATGACTGGTGTTCTAAGGTACTATGTTATCCTCTTAGTGCGCCTAAATAGCGTAGGATAGAGCCTCTACGCTATTTATCCAGTTTTGTCTTTGTATGTAGGTACTCTGTAAAATTATATTTGTGAATATATTTCTTAAACTGCAATCCGTGTCATGATCACTGATGCAACAATTTCACAAAGGGATGCAGTCTAGGAGCCAATTGTAGACAAGATGATAAATTGTACCAGTCTACCATCAGACGATTAATCAGGGACTTCAGTTTTCTAGATAAGACCTTATTTCATTCGGTTATTATAAAGACCGCCGATTTAACAGGCTCTTAAGTTCAAGAGTTTACTTTGTTTGCTTCCAGTCAAAATCTGATTCATTGAACAATAACAAGCTATCTTTCGCCAAACTTGATATGTACAGTATTGAAGAATGCAGAGAAATCTATACGCGGTATGCACATTTAACATACGATAAATAACTATTTCATGATAGAGTCAGTCCTATCAAATTATTATAATTTGAGACAACTTCACGTTCCTTCATGATTTATAATTTTTTCACATTGTGAAAGAGTTTCAGCTTAATTACGCCACTTTCTGCTTCTTCCATCATGTTTGTCTCAATTTTTTTTTAAAGATTATCTAAAGTTTCATCTAGTCTTCCCACATTTGTATTTTCAATAGTCTAATCGTAGGAGTTGACTTTCCTAGAGTAATTGATGAGCTTTTTTTTTTACTTAATCATTTCCCCAGCCATTACGTAAGTCGTAACAACTTCTGTGCTGGCTTCGTTACGAAAGGTGGTGGCGCATGCAACGTGAGTATCCTTAATAATAATCACTGTCAACAATCGCAGAAAGTCATAGGAAATTGTAAAGGGGCTGCTAAACGGTTGCCAACCAGCAACCAATCAAACGAACCGACCTTTGAAACCAAAAAGACCTTTGAGTCAAATTAAAAATTCAATCTACAACATCGATGTGGCAGTAAAGGTATATAATCTGAACAGACTCGTTGATATGTCTTTAATAAAAATACCACAGCCCTACACAATATAAACCATCTTGGCAGTATCATAAGCAGTAGGCACAATATCAACTAGCTAACAGTAATCTTTCCAGAGAGACGCTGGAGGCCCAGGGTTGGTAGGAGGATTATTAACTGGAGTAGTCAGCTTCGGATCTCCACAATGTGGGAAACCTGATGCACCAACAGTATTCACCAAGCTTGGATACTATGCTGATTGGATCGATAGTATTATCAATGTTACGGTAAATTCATCAGATATTTTTATCTTCCTTGAAATATTGTGTTTGGTAAGAAGGGGATATAAAATCTTTAAATTATGTGTAGTGTTGCTCTTCCGTATGAGTACTCTTGCTGAGTTTCTTGGCTGTTCTCAGTAGAAGGCTGGCTTACGAACTGGTGGTAACTTCAGAAGCTTTGACCTTCATAAGTGCCCTACTAGGGCCTGAATTGAATAAATGGTTTTGACTTGGTAAAATATCTAAAATCTTGTATTTTTGTTAGTTTTAAAAATCTAGTGCGCATGAATTGAGCCAGCAGTCTGCCATAAATAAAAAAAATCTATAAAATTTAATTAAAGTTATTTGGCTGCGGTATTCTATAAGGTGGAGGTACTTCCCCAGTCAATCTGCTCTTTGAGCGAATAAACGCTGCCTGTTCTTACAAACCGGTGTGGTAGAGTTAATTGTTAACGTCCATCAGGTACGCCCTTCCCCAGACGCTCAGCTGCTCTTTGAGCGAATAAACGCTATGCTTTACCTTTCTCGTGTTTGCTAAATAATATTAATTTTGGTTAAATTGGTTACATTTACATCCATCAATTTCACTAGATTTAACATTACAGGAGCACGAAAATTATGATTTTAGAAAACATACAACCTGGAAACCAAGTATTCAAATCGCACGAATGCAGAAAACTGAAGGTCTTACTACGGTCACACCTAGCACTAAAGATGAAAATAAATTTAAATTTAGAGAAATGTTAAGAGATATTACACATTTCGATGAAACAATTGACGATGTACTTTACAATGAAGAAGAAGAAGATTTCAATGAGAACATGTTTAAAACTACAAAGGAGGTTGATATTTTTCACCATCCATTATTGAATAAAAGTTTATTTATATTTGCTGACGTGGAAGATTTGACGACTCCAAGCAAACCCGACAACATCGAAAGCTGGATCGATCTTGTATCACCTAGTACTCCGACTATTTTATCTACAGATTATATAGAAGCGACGTATTCAAATGTAGCTAGAACCAGATTTGATAACCTGCATTCAAATATAAATAATGATATACACAGAGTAAAATATGATACCTTGAATCGAGATATTAACAATTATAATGCACAAAAACCAGAATTTGAAACTGTGTATCCGAAGATTCTAAAAAAAGAAGGAAGGACTATAATGGTAATAAAGTAAATTAGAGATAAAGAATCATGGCAAGATTATTCGTATGAAACTTTGTTTAACGAAGATCTACATGTAGCATAAGTAACATATTCCACACTTAAAACAGCTCTCGATCTCGTTTTGACCGTTAAGACGCGGCGACGGTAAATATACGGCCATATTCACACGTACCACAATCGCAACTACATCACAACCACCACCACCACGTGTACGTTGTATGAAAATTAATAGTTGAATTCACACGGACCACATTTGCCGTCACTATCGACCGATCACACCGCGGTGGCGTCGCAACCACAACGAAACCAACACGACACCGGGTACTTGAGCGGTACAAACATTTTGTGGCTACCACAATGCCACAACGCCCACAACGCAACCGCAAAGAGCCGCAGCGACACTATTCACTCGTAACCACAGCTTTACTACATTTTGTCGCGGGGCGCTGTGGTGTGGTTGCGGTACGTGTGAATAGACGCTTACGGATACTTTTTACTTACAAATACGTACTTTGTGTACAAATCTTGCCACGATTCTTTTACACTAATTATGACTGAATTCAAAGCGATTCTAGCTGTCATGAAGCGATTAGTAGATAAATGATTAATGACTATTATATTGACGTTTTTATATCATTTAACCCATTACAAATATCGATATTAAGCTGTATGTTAAATTACAGAAACCATTCCATAAAACATACACGGACAATTTTAATACGAAACATGGAAAATCCAGTACGAGATATTATAAATACCGCACAAAGACTAAACTGATTTAGTTTAAAAAAGTGACGTTGTTGATTACAATTTATGGACACCACTAATTCCGAAGTCACAGAGAAACATTCATGAATTGAGAAATAATAAATATTTTGGGATATTGTTTACTTGTTTTTATTTTTAATAGCCTTAATTATACCATTGTAAGTGATTATGGCGACGAAGGGAACTTTTTTATTCTCTCTTCACAAACTATATGTAAATAAAAACAATAATGAGCAGTTTAGGTATAGCAAATGATACAATTTGTGAGAGACTAGTGTCTGCACTAGGAAAACCTGTACCACAGATCACCAGGCTCCTACCCCGCGACAATGATGTAGTAGCTCATTCAGTAAGAATGAATGTAAAGAAGAGTATTGCAAAAGCATTGATATACAACTAGCCTTGTCATGATGCCTTGTGAGTGAATGTCCACTGGAACTGGCTCTCAAGTGCAGCTTCCAACACACCATTAGGTGCTTGGCAAATTGGTTAATCACGTATACCAAGACTTGTTCAAAAATACATGTGCTTCCAATGCTATTATAATAAAAAGAGGAATAGGTATCATTGTGTGCTTCCATAAAAATGTTTGTCCTGTATCAACCCAACCCAACCCAAGGCAATCTGAAGCATTATATTATAATACACGAACCCTAATGATGACCGATTCCTAAAATTTACGGACAGTTATCGGTTAAAATTAAGACTCTTATATCTTTACTAATAATGAAGCAAAGACCTCAAAGCTTTGCATAGCAGGCTTACGAAATGATCTATATGCCCTTTGGCAATAAAAAAAACTATAGTAAGACTACGTCCCCCTAATTACATGTTTTTATTATTACTTATTACATTATTTTATTTTTGGATCATTTTTAGGGTTCCGTAGCCAAATGGCAAAAAACGCAACCCTTATAGATTCGTCATGTCTGTCTGTCTGTCTGTCTGTCTGTCTGTCCGTCCGTATGTCACAGCCATTTATTTCCGAAACTATAAGTACTATAATGTTGAAACTTGGTAAGAAGATGTATTCTGTGAACCGCATTAAGATTTTCACACAAAAATAGAAAAAAAACAATAAATTTTGGGGGTTCCCCATACATAGAACTGAAACTCAAAAATTTTTTTTTCATCAAATCCATAAGTGTCTATGGATAGGTCTTCAAAACTGATATTGAGATTTCTAATATCATTTTTTTCTAAACTGAATAGTTTGCGCGAGAGACACTTCCAAAGTGGTAAAATGTGTGTCCCCCCCTGTAACTTCTAAAATAAGAGAATTTTTTTTTTTTTTTTTTTTTTTTTTTTTTTTTTTTTTTTTTACTGTGTATAGGCCTGTGTTTGACCACAATCTCATTATGGTAAGTGATGATGTGGTCGAAGGTGGTAAGCACACAAAGCCTAGAAGGAACTGGCTCTCAAGTGCAGCTGACGGAACACACCGATAGGTGCTTGGCGACAGATTTTCAACTTGAGGGTGGTAGCCAGCCAGACGGGTACTACAAAGTACCCTACCACCGTGCTATGGTTTCCTCACGATGTTTTCCTTCACCGAAAGCTCAAGCTCATTGTAGGATTCGAACCCGGGACCTTCGTCTCGGTATCCGACGTCACTACCACTGAGCTATCATCGCCTAAATCAAAGAATGATAAATCTATAAAAAATATATGTTTTTTTTTTTTTTTTTATACCACTGAGTTGGCAAACAAGCATACGGCCCGCCTGATGGTAAGCAGTTACCGTAGCCTATGGACGCTTGCAACACCAGGGGTATCACTCGCGCGTTGCCGACCCTGAAGAAACCTTTTCACACCCTTTTTGAAGAACCCCATGCTGTACTCCATTGGGAAAACCAAGGCGGGGAGCTCATTCCACAGCCCGAGCGTCCGCGGAAGAAAACTCCTTTTAGCCCGCACAGTTCGAAACAGTTCTGGTTTCAATGTGTGTGGATGGATTCCCCGTCGATGGCGAGAGTTGCGATGGTGGAAGGTAGCCGTGGGCATCAAGTCAAACAATTCCTTAGAACACTCTCCGTTGTACAAGCGGTAGAACACACATAAGGAGGCAAAGTCTCTCCTCAGACTGAGGGGCTCTAAACCGCTCGTGAGCTCGGGATTGTCAACAATTCTGGCGGCACGTCGCTGGACCGAGTCTAAAGGCCCAAGCTGGTATCCCGGTGCTCCCGCCCATAGATGACAGCAGTACTCCATATGAGGCCGGACCTGCGACTTATAAAGTTGCAGCCTTTGCCCCGATGTGAAGTACTGCCTCGCTCTGTTGAGCACTCCAAGCTTTTTGGATGCCAGCTTAACCTTGTCTTCCAAATGACTTCGGAACAAAACGTCGCTTGAAATGTCGACGCCAAGGATCCCGATGCTTTGACTGATGTTCAAGGAAGTGTTCTGGAATTGTGGAGCCACAGACCATGGGGTTTTCTTAGCGGTGAACGCGCAGGCTTGGGTCTTAGTGGGGTTGAAATGGACTAGGTTTAGTCGACCCCAATCGGAGACACTACTTAGTGTACTCTCGATTTCAGACACCAGCCGTTCGCGGCTTTCCTCTACCTCGGAACGAGGGATATTTGCACGGCCCGTATAATGGGTGTCCCCTGTACTGTCGTCCGCATAGCAATGAATGCCGTCAATAGACAGCATATCATTGATATGCAGAAGGAACAGTGTTGGGGACAGCACAGAGCCTTGCGGGACGCCGGCATTTATGTCCATGCTATCGGAGCAGCTACCGTCGACGACGGCTCTTATGCATCTGCTGGACAGAAAGCTGGCGATCCATTTGCATAATCCCTCGGGAAGCCCGTATGCTGGTAACTTCGCGAGAAGACCCCTGTGCCAGACCCGATCGAACGCCTTCGCCACATCTAGGCTCACTGCCAATGCCTCACCTTGACTCTCAATGGCGAGTGACCAACGGTGCGTGAGATACACAAGGTCACCAGCTGAGCGACTGTGGCGGAAGCCATATTGTCTGTCGCTCAACAACTCGTGGTCCTCCAGGTATCTCAAAAGCTGCGTGTTGATCACACGTTCCATGACTTTTGAGAGAAGGGAGGTGATGGCGATAGGCCTGTAATTCGTCGGGTCTGATCTGTCGCCCTTTTTGGGCACTGGGTGCACGTGGGCAGTCTTCCACGAAGACGGGACTTCCTTTTTGGTGTAGGAAAGTGCGAAAAGACGTGTCAATACTGGACACAATTCAGGAGCACACCGCTTCAGCACCACTGCCGGTATGCCGTCTGGCCCACTCGACTTATGGATGTCCAGAGAAAGCAATTCCCGCCGGACCTCCCGTTGGGTAATGCTTATCTCCGGCATGGAGCTAGCACACTGCGGGATGGTAGGCGGTGTGGCGCCCCCGTCATCCAAAGTCGAGTTCGAGGCAAAGAGACTGCCTAAAAGATGATGTACCTTACGGTGCAAACTTCAACCGAAAATTGGTTTGAACGAGATCTAGTAAGTAGTTTTTTTTTAATACGTCATAAATTGAAATTAATATCAAATACTCAGGTCTATACTACCATTTACTTATATACCTACAGGTTTGTACGGAACCCTCGGTGCGTGAGTCAGACTCGCACTTGGCCGGTTTTTTGTAAAGTGACTTATCGAAACTAGCATATTTATTTCTCACTTACTGCTGTATATGCTCATGTATATGATGCAATTTTTGAATAAATTATATTGTATTCTATTCTTTCATGAGATGGTTTTACGTGTATATTAGCACGTATTATAAAACTTGGCTAAAACCATCTCATGTATGAGACACTAGTTTAGATTAGGACACTAGTATTACCAAGCTTCAATTTAAATGTATATAAAAGTTTGTAAAAATGCATTACAAACAAAGCATGTATGTACTAACTGTACTTTGGTAAAAAATTGTACTTTGGTAGTACAAAAAAAAGACATTCGGAAAAAGTCACTATAAGTCCACAACCGACCTCCTTCAACAAAATATAACTTTAAAAAAAGTTCCAAAATCAAATTTCATACGTCATGTCACAAATAAGGCGTAGCGTAAGACGTCAAAACAGCAACATGGCCTTGTTAGCTCTAAAAAACGCCGGGTTTTTCAACCCTTTTCCAAATGTCAGGACAATTTACGGCAGATGTAGAATAGGAAACCGGGACTGGGTCGGCCATGGCATCAATGGATGCGCGAATTATAAAGACGATGCACACTTCCCCTTCCCCGCAGTAAGATTCAAGGAAAACACCAGAGACGTTTGCGTGAGTTGCATTTATGAGATCTTTAGGGGAAGCCACGAAAATGTGTTCTAGAACTTATTCTAGTCCGCGGAATCTATCAAAACCGATGTCACTAGTATCTTGTGAATGTCATCTCTGTAGCCTAAGTCTGTAGCCATGAACGTATAAAAAAAAACTGACGGGAGAGTCGCCTTATACGAACCAAAGCACCCCAAGTATACCGGGCCGTCTTTTAAAATACAAGTCTCACGCACACATGTACACCATAGAATCATCAGTTGTCACGCTATAACGCTACTAAATCTAAATGTCAGGCACTCCGCGAGAAAGAAAAAGGTGATTGGAAGCAATTATGTTGCGAAGAGAAGAAGGCCCTGTACCGCGCCTCCTTCTGCCAGACCTTCTCTGAGTTCCAGCACCCGACCGGCACGTGGAAATACATCCTCGGCTTCTGGCTGATCGGCGTCTCCTTCCCATTCTGGGTCTCAATGTTTTACCATCACTACGGTACGATTATGATACATACACATACAAATCATCCACCTACATGCGTTGTCCTGTCACTCGATAGATTTTTGGTGGTGTCCAAGGACGTCGCAAGCCGATGGGATGGCCCAGGGGGGATACCGAGACGGAAGGTCCCGGGTTCAAATCCTACAATGAGCTTGAGCTTTCGGTGGAGGAAAACATCGTGAGGAAACCAGAGCACGGTGGTAGGGTACTTTGTAGTACCCATCTGGCTGGCTACTACCCTCAAGTTGAAAATCTGTCGCCAAGCATCTATCGGTGTTCCGACAGCTGCACTTGAGAGCCAGTTCCTTCTAGGCTTTGTGAGCGCACCACCTTTGGCTACAACATCACTTACCATGGTGAAATTGTGGTCAAACAATTTTTCTGTAATTGTAATTTGACGAGCGACGCCTCAGTGTCCCAATTATTTATTGACCCATTTACAAGGTTTTTTTTTTTGTTATTTACAATTTATTTCAGTACACGAGCCGCTTCCAACTTCACTATCCAAGGAATCCCAGAAGGCCCAGCTCCGTAGGATGTTGGAAATACGCGCTAACCCTATTGATGGCATATCTTCCATGTGGGACTATGACAACGAGCGGTGGAAGGTAAAGCCACGTGTTTAACATAGCCACGTAGCTAATTATTAGTGAAAGATTTTTTTTCTGAATTTTATTTTTTCAGAATCGTGTCAGGAATTTCGGAGATTTACTCCTACATCCAAACTTACAAATTTTACCTCTTTATTAATAGGTATTAAGTTTTCTCTTCACTTATAATATTAATTAGATATGACATTTCTCAGTTCCGAATTATACCACCGGGCCCCTGTAGCAAATGTAATCAAGGGCCCTTAGTTCTGAACTAAGGGCCCCGTATCTGACAGTCTAGTCTTGTGGTCTGGTGCACATTATAGGCGTCACGCAGTCATTTGATGATTATATTTTTCGCAGAGCATTTTTATTTATTCTAGTATTTAAAAGCTTTTCCCTCCCGATGATTGTAATCTTATTTAATAACTAAAATTAACTTTTTAACCTTTTTCTCGAATTCAGTATTAGGGTCCTTTTATTACCAGTTCCTTAGTTTCTTTTTATTATCCTCCACACCAACATTACAATAGACCATTCATTTTAAACTACAATATAGGCAGAAAATCACTTGCATGTGATGCGTTAAGTACAAAATACTGTTAGGTAATAACTACGTGCCTAATTAATTGTTTATAATCAAATGCGGAGCCCCTGGGTCACCCCATAGTTTTGCCATCTACTGCTAGGTACGTGCCTAATCCGGCACTGACGGTTATCTAAGAAATTCGACACTAATATTTAGAAAAATATCCACCATATTTTCTTCAAAGTATACAGAGAGAGAGAGAGAGAGAGGTAGAGTGTAGCGTTTATTCGCTCAAAGAGCAGCTCGACTGGGGAAGTACCTCCACCTTACAGAATACCGCAGACAAATAACTTTATGTTGTGTAAAGTTGTGTTCCTGCGCGTGAGTAAGGTCGCCAGAGCTCATTGGGGAGGGGGGAAAGGTCGGTAACGCGTGAGCGATGCTTCGTGTGTTGCAAGCGTCCAAATGGCTACGGTAACCGCTTACCATCAGGCGGGCCGTATGCTTGTTAAACGACTTAGTTGTATAAAAAAAAAGAAACACAGACAGAGTGTGTGAACCTAGCTAGGGCAAAACTATGATCTAGTCAACTCCCGTGGCAACTTTTTAATGTCCCGATTTTTCTTTTTTTCACAGAAGTGACTGGACAGATAATATATTCTTTATTGGAAAAGGATAACTGCAGCTACTCCACCTTTTGATTTATTGATAATTGTAGTATGTAGATATAGCCTGAGTCCATTGTTTAGTTAAAAATTTGACGGTCTTGTCACAATATACGTATTCGTATAACTACTGTGTTCGTATATTTAATTATATAGTTGTTTGTGAAAAGTTTTGTTTCATTTCCCATAGCTTCTAAGGTGGTAGGATACTTTTTAGTTCCCGCCTGGATGGCTACCATTCTCAAGTTGAAAATCAAGCTAAGTACCTACACTGGTGTGTTGCGACAGCTGCACTTGAGAGCCAGTTTCTTCTAGGCTTTATGTTTTTACCACCTTTGATGTTGAGATTGAGGTCAAATACAAAAAAATGTTTTTTGGCTATAACCATTATCATAATGATAAGCAGTAATACTCCCCAATACGCAAGAACGCCAAGTTTCGTGCCGAAGGAAATAACTGCGCCAAAATTGTGCGTCACCAATATATTTTATTATTCATTAGGATATCTATTTACTTTATCGTATCGTTTAATACTGTTCACGGATTATTTTGCGCAAATATAGGTATGTTCAAATCGGAATGGTTTCTGAAATTAGTGCGTTATTAATAAACCTTAGCTAAATATATTTCATTATTAGTATTTTAAAACCTTGATCGAAAACAGTAACCTTTCGAAAGGAGGGCACTTATGCCCATTTTCATCAGATAATGTACCGTGTGCGGCACACGTGTGCCTAACTTAGAAAACGTTTAACTAATCTCAAATGGTTAATGTATGAAAAGCTGTCATTTTGAGTTGCGTTAGAGAGCCATACACGATATATCATTCATATTTGTCTACTATAAATGGTCAAATAAATAACGTCACCTTGCTGTCATTGTCAAACAATTTGACGTTATTTAAGTGATCACTTAATCAGTTTATTCGTTAAATAACGTTTTATGAGTAAGTGGGTAAGTAAATAAGTTTTTAGGGTTCCGTAGCCAAATGGCAAAAAACGGAACCCTTATAGATTCGTCATGTCTGTCTGTCTGTCTGTCTGTCTGTCTGTCTGTCTGTCTGTCTGTCCGTGTATGTCACAGCCATTTATTTCCGAAACTATAAGAACTATAATGTTGAAACTTGGTAAGTAGATGTATTCTGTGAACCGCATTAAGATTTTTACACAAAAATAGAAAAAAAACAATAAATTTTGGGGGTTCCCCATACTTAGAACTGAAACTAATTTTTTTTTTTTTTCATCAAACCCATAAGTTTGGGGTGTCTATGGATAGGTCTTCAAAAATGATATTGAGGTTTCTAATATCATTTTTTTCTAAACTGAATAGTTTGCGCGAGAGACACTTCCAAAGTGGTAAAATGTGTGTCCCCCCCCCCTGTAACTTCTAAAATAAGAGAATGATAAATCTATAAAAAATATATGATGTACATTACGGTGCAAACTTCCACTGAAAATTGGTTTGAACGAGATCTAGTAAGTAGTTTTTTTTTAATAGGTCATAAATTGAAATTAATATCAAATACTCAGGTCTATACTACCATTTACTTATATACCTACAGGTTTGTACGGAACCCTCGGTGCGCGAGTCTGACTCGCACTTGGCCGGTTTTTTTTTTGTTTAACGAAATCACCCGTCAACTGTCGATAGTAAATTATGTGTTTATTAAAAAAAAACGTCTATAATTTATTAGTGTGTAGGATTGAACAACCTTATTTCCCAGTGCAAAGGATGTAGCGTTCGTTTTCTTCGTCCATTGATGCGTGAAGCTATAATTGTATAAAACTGCAATGGTAATTTATATGAAATTCAGTTCATACATTATAACCGTTTTAAAGGCAGCCATTTTGATAAACATGAAGTGCGCAGTAAGTTTTTTATTGAAAATATTTTGTTCTATGATTGTGAAATATTTTTAAGGCTTTGGCATTTGTGAGGCTTAACTATAGCGGCATAAGTATAAATTATACTTAGGCACTTCTTAAATCTATGCTTACTTATTATTCTTATTGCCCCAGCTAACAATGATCCAAGATAAATCTACCTAAATATAATTTCTGTTCACAGGTGGCTATAGTTCTCGCGTTCATCGGCTTGGTGGTCGCCAACCCTGTTCCCCCGCTAAGCCTGGGTCTCGGTAACTACTCATTCAGATTATCAACAAAATACGCGGGTCATACGCGCCTCAGAAGATCACGGGCGTAGCGTCAGTACGTGCGTTCTACGCGTTTAGATAAAACGCGTCTGAACAAAACTCACTGTGACGTTTGAATAGGGTTGTAATAGCGAAATTAAATAGAATAATTTAATAGTACTGGGTTTTCTTTTAATTTTAAATTAATGTCAGCGTATTCCGCAAAGACACCTTGATTACTAGAGTCGGTCATATTATTTAAAGCTAGTAAAAAAAATGCATCAAGTTTAAAATAATATTCAAAATTCAAAATCATTTATTCAAATATACCTTCGCAGGCACTTATGAAAAGTCTGACTCTAATACTCTAATACCGGTTCGGAAGGTTGCATTTGCTGAGAAGAGCTGGCAATAAACTCAGCAATTTCTCTTTTCAAAACAAGCTTAGATTCATTACATAATATTTACATTCTAATCGCACTGAAAACAATTGCGTGCCCCGGCGCGGCGGCAAAATTACAAAGTTGACTGAATAAATATTTAATAAGTAAATAAATAGCAAACTTAAGCAGACCAGCCCCCACAAGCAGCACCTGTTCACAAGTATGACGCGTGTGGCAGCCATCGCCCTCCTCGCCATATTGTATATTTTTCTCTAAATCTATCTTTTCCCGCATTTCCGAAAACGTTAAAATGTCTCTGCGAATAATTTAGTGTCTTTGGAACTTTAAAGAATCAGGACTAACATCAAAGTTATGTAAGCTGTTTAGATACGGTCTTACTGTTGTACACAGCGCCCATAGTAGAGTTTAGAAAACAATTTCAAGTCACATTAGCTAGATCAACAGAGCCCAAAATTTTACATCAACTTGGCAAAGTGAATCTAAACATATTTTAGTTTTTAGAGACACTACTTTGTCCACAAGTGCTAGTAGATTTTGAGTCATCCACAAGCAGCTTTTAAAGAAGAGATCTTTTTATTTTAAAGAAGATTCTATGTATGTTTAAAATGTTGTGGATTGAGTGTGCTGATTATGGCATGGGTTTTCAATTTGCAGGGTCGGCAACGCGTATCGACGCGTGTGCGACACCCCTGGTGTTGTTGGTATGCTACCTAGTCGTATCAAAATGAATATTTACAATGAATGTCTCTACTAAATCAATGAATATTTGGACAATAGAAACCCAATTTTTTATGCACTACTAAGTTAGCGTACACCGACGCTTACAGCACCAGCCCCCCTAGAAAAGATGGTTGTCGACAATCGTTATCGTTAGTAAACGATCAACCTTTTCAAATCGATATGATCGATTGATATTTCAAATCGAAATATTACGTGATTTTTAACAATCTCTCATGTCAATCTCATACAAAGGTTCATCGTTTACTAACGATAACGATTATCGATAACCATCTTGTGTACTGCCCCAGGCGTATCATTTGCGTATTTTCAGTGAGCAACTAAGTTCTTCCACAGGACACGTGTCATCTCTGGTTCTACCATCCTACGCGTCTTCGTACAGCTCAAGCATCATTAACCATGGCCTGACCATCCCGAAAGTGGCTGTCGTGTCGACCCCCATCATTCGTCCAATCATCACCGCACCGATCATCACCGCTCCTATCATCAAAACGCCTGTGATCACCTCTCATGTGGGGCTCGGCTGGGGAGGCTACGGTCTTGGAGGTCATGGAGGAAGCTATGGTTCAGGAGGCTACGGAGGAAGCTATGGTTTAGGAAGCCACGGCTCAGGTTGGGGAAAAGGATGGCATTAAAAGACTATCATGTTTACTTCCATTCTATGATTATATGAATGTTTAACTAAAAATGTCAAATAAGCATGAAATGTCTTTTTACTATCGTCTCATACTAATTGTTTTATAAATTATTTATTGCAAAAATACTGGACTTCAAAATCTATCTGTTCAGAAAACTGTTTATTTCATTAGCAATCTACAGTCTGAATTAAAGTTACAGTTTGTATTTTTTATATTATTTCTATAATGTGTAATAAATATTTTATGTTCTATTTTATTATTTTACTCATGTTGAAATACAGTAAAATATTACCACTTGTATTAAGTTGTTAAAATGTTACTGGGCTGAATTTTAAACATAAATATAAAATAAAAAGACGATAAGTATAATGAAGTTTATAGCTGTGATATTATTGTTGACGAGTTTGACGCAAATAATTGATACACATGAAGATGCGTCTGACTCATCAAATGAATCAACATCTTCATCGTCATCATCTGATGATAGTAAGTACCTACTCAACTTCATCAACAAGATCTATAAGGAATTAATAAAGTAAGCGTAGGTACCTAAGTACTAATTTACTTATTAGAGTCGGTTACAGTAGGCATGGAATCAGTGGCGTAGCTTGCCCTAGATGGGGCATGTATACATTTTTGGGGGCCCTTCTACCTGACTGCGTTTAAGCCCAAATGGAGGGTAGAGATTTTAAGAATTTTTGCTTAAATATGTTCGGGGCCCCGTATCTTAGATACGGGGCCCCTATGGGTATCTTTGATATGGTTCCAATTACTAACCAAAAACTCATACATGTTAGCAATAGTGGAGGTTCTCACCTACTCTAGTTTCTAGTGATGCGGAGTGCTCCGCTACTAATTACTGATGAAACCAATTTTTTATGGTATCTTTGAATTTAATAGACATCAAGGGGCTTGGAAGATAAAGCAGACAAGTAGGTAATAAGTTTCGTTACTAAAATAAAATCTTTACCCTCCCTTTGGGCTTTGCCGCAGTCAGGTAATTCCGTGGGTAAAATGGCCCCCGACAAAATGTTGATACAGGGCCCGACTAGGGCAAGCTACGCCACTGAGTAGGTGCGAGAAGGGGGATAACTGTACACTTTTTTAATCTCGAAGTAGATACGATATACTAATTTAGGTACCTATTACTGGAAAATTAGAAAATACAATGTCTAAATAAATATTGTGCCAAACATCCAAATCGATTCTGTTGTTAGAGTTACAAAAATCCATTCTCACAAATATTCACGTTTATATTATGTGTAGGATTATCGTGTTACTTATGAATGTAATAATAATAATCAGTGGAACGTGAACAAATCAATCGGCGGAGTGGTGGCAAACAGGAGTGGCAGTACGCCGGGCTGGCCATAGAGCATGTACCGAGCAGGAGGGTTGCGGCGACTCAAACCACCACTACCAGTACCACTCCCACTAGTAAGTTACCGTACCATTGATTGATTCATTGATAGAAGTGGTGATAAAGGTAACTCAGTGGATAGTCACGTAAAATACTGTGACGTTTGAAGTTGCGAACAATGAGCCTGAGCCTTCGGTGAAGGCAAACATCGCAAGGTACACTTGCCAAGATATATTCCAACGGCTCATCTTGAGAGTCACTTAATTGTAAACTTTGTCCGTGTTACTTATTACATGACATTGTTTTCAAGAATGTCTAAACCCAAGTTTTAATTATTTCAGTCACTTTCTGTCTAGTGACGGAAATATTAATTAACATACCTTAGAATATAGTCTTAGGTATATATTACTGCGTAGGTACCTTATGGTGCGTCCATGCTTGGCGAACCGAGCATGAGCCGAGCCTCGAACGAGCGCGATTGACAGTTTTTTCACGAACAATGGGATTCGCATCGCGCTCGTTGTAGGTTCGTTCGTGGCTCGGCTCGTGCTCGATTCGCGTAGCATGGACGCACCATTAGAAAGTAAAACACATAAAATATAAAGTATTTTTCAGTATGGTCCCCACGAACCACTTATATTTTTCAGCTACCCGTGTGTTCCCTCCCCTGGACCCGCGCTACCGTCGCATCTACAACCCGGATGAGGTGGCTTCAGTGGAGGAGTTCCCCTACGTGGCTGCGGTCCTCGTCAACAAGCAGCTGTGGTGCGGCGCCGTAGTCGTTGATACTGACGCAGTGGTCACTGCTGCGCATTGTTTACAGTTGTGAGTTTTGTGTTGACGAGAAAATCATAGAGAAACTCGATTCTCTAGCAGGGCTATTTTAAAACATTCGGATTCGATATCGGAAACGTATTTAAAAACTACTGAGGCGATTTTCCGCAATTGCTATGTTAATTTCCGAATTCGAATATTTTTGATGTTTCTTTACGGAAATATCAATTCGATTCATCGAAAAGTTTTCACCTCGGAAATTTTTGAATCCGTTTCCGATATCGAATCCAACGTTCTAAAATAGCCCTGCAGAAACGGCAATACAGCATTTCGTATAGGTGGGGCGGCGGTATTTGTGTTATTTTACCGATCTTCCAGAGAAACCGATAAAATCTTAGCTTGTTTTTCATGCATTTGAATATTTGTAAATAAGAAGTGTAAGTTCTGTGGTAACGTCTTTCGACTTCAAAAGTTTGCCTTTTCGCCTATGTCCACCAATGTTGCGCCATCTGTGTTCAATATATTAAAAGGTCAATTAGCAAATACTTGCTAATTGACAATAGATGGCGCTACACAAATACTATTTCAACTTTCTAGTTGAATAACGGCGTTTCGCGCGATTTTACGCGCATTTCCTAACTAATGTATAACTACCTTCACATCTAGACAATACAACAACCGCTTCTTCCGAGAATACGTGAAGATGCTGACAGTCAGAGTGGGCTCCACGAACGCGACGTCCGGGGGCGAAGTCTTAAGAGTCACTGAGATCATCTTCCATCCAAATTATAAACCTAACACGTTAGAGTTCAACATTGCTGTCTTAAAACTGCATAAAAACATATCATTTGAAGGCCCGACTAAAGTGGATAAGATAGATTATGCGCGGGAGAAGATAGTGCCCGTCGACAAAAATGTTATGTTCCTTGGATGGGGGTCCGTTTTGGTGAGTTATTTTATTCTAAAACCCATATTGCAGTTTCAGAGCTGCGGTTTCACCCGCTTTTCTGGGATAAAAAGTAGTATACCCAAATGATAAGGCGCGTCGTGAATCTTCGTTAGCACAGAAAAGAAAGTATGGCCCGAAGATTAACGAAAGAATGCTTTAAACTTACAATCAACCTTAGATCACTACTATAAGGTTCATAATACACTGCAGCTGTTAGTTCCGTCTCACTCGCAAGTCCCGCCCCTCCGCACACGTGGCGGCTGCTGCGCCGACCAATAGCATTTCTTGCGCATTGAAAATGTATCTTTTGCGCAGGTACATCGGTAAGCCATATTAGTTGAGTACTATTGTACCTAAATTCACATTTTTTCACATTCTCTGGCGGCGTGACCTACCGCAAAGGGTCTCTGACGCTTCGTAAGGAGTTGCCAGGAATAGTGTGCCGTCTTTTATGACCTAGCGGTTGGTGAAGGTGGCCACTATAGAAAATCTCAGTAGATTGATAAGGGTTTGTTTGTACCTAAATGTCTCTACTTGTGTGCTAAACACCACGTTCGGTTTGGTCGCAATAAGGCACCAAACAAAGTTACTTTCGCATCGTGTATCATACAGTTTAATCTCTAGTGTAGGAGTCAAGTTTTCAATCTTGAGATACGTAGGTAGGTGCTATTTTAGGTGTGTTATGTTAATTGACTAATGGCTGATATTATTATGTTGACATCTAGGGAATAAGCGGTGTCGGTGGACAAGTGCTGCTGCAGCAAGTGGAACTACCCGTCTACGACTTGGCCGACTGCCAAGAGATTTACGGCAGGTAAGTTTCAAAAAGTTTATTAATTATACGCGGCTGCAGTGAGGACAGACAGAGATCTTACTTACTATTTATCTTAAACGTGTTTTATATCAACAGAGACTTGGTGACTCGAAATAACTTTTGTGCTGGATTCATCACTAAATCTAAAAACGTCTGTAATGTAAGTTGATTTATTTATTTACTTTTTATAGTAAACTAGCTGCCCGGCGCGACTTCGTTCGCGTGGTGCTACCCTACCCTACCCTACCCTTATACATGCTATGTATCAGAGATGGCGCTGTATTTTAAAAAAGATTTTCCCGCTTTTCTGTTGACATTTTTCCCGAATTTTCTTTGCTATAAACCTCACGGAGCCCGAGACCTTTCCAACGAATGCAAAACCGTGGAAATCGGTTCGTGCGTTCTGGAGTTATAGCGTCAGGAAGGAAAACCCGACTTATTTTTATATAGTAGAAGATAACATTCCTATCAATAATCATCATCAATCCATCAAGGATTTGGATTTGAAAATACCCCCTTAAGAGTAGGTTAAATTAAACCAACGCTCATAAGACCTAGGTTTTCAATATCATCCGTTACCAAAATGAGCCAGTGCTATCTTAAAACTTGGGTTTTATAAGAGTTGGTTTAAACAGACTCGTGTAATAAATAGGTGGGGTACAATTTTTAAAATTGTAATAAGCCTCGAAATTTACGTATATCTTTTTTATTTCCATGATTGCAGCACGATGCTGGTGGCCCAGCAATAATGGATGGTGTCCTGACAGGGATACTATCGTTCTCGTCCAAACGCTGCGACCAGCCCGACCAGCCGGCCGTATTCACGACCATAGGGGCCGTGCTGCCCTGGCTTGATAAAATAATAGAGAAATAAAATTTGTTACGGTAATTTGATTTTATTTAAAACATCTAATTTTGAAGCGCTCGTGGTGTAGCATGATTAGCCGTTCTTAATCGATCGGCAAAGTTAAGCTACGTCTGTCGTGGTCAGTACCTGGATGGGTGACCGTCTAGTGGTATTTCAAATCGAGCGTTTCCGTGCTTCGGAAGGCACGTAAAGCCGTTGGTCCCGATTATCACTTAATTGTGATAGTCGTTAAGCTACTTGGATGCCTCCTAGGCGGCTTGAAAAATTCCAACAGTAGGTTGACCACGTAACTAATGTTGCCAATAAAAAACTATGACTATGACTAATTTTAGTAACATTAATGTATTATTGAATAAGCTATATATCATCGCGCACCGATTTGGAAATCAGCCTTCACTTGATCGCATGCTGTTCTGTACTGCATTGTGTGGCTGCCACTAGCCACAACCATTATATGGCAGCCACACAATGCAGCAGTGGGCAGCATAATATACATATGGTTGTGTGTGATTGCCAATTATCAGTTTTAATTACTAATACAATGTATACCTCTTCTCAGGACATCAAGCATCAACAGCTCCTGAATCTTTCAACAGCATTTAATTATATTTTAGTGTTACAAAATAAAACAATACAATATTACATCAAATAATATATTTCGCTCTAATACTGTACACACCAAACCCCAGCACTACAGCAATAACACATTAAAAATACGGACTTTTTTCAAACTTTTAATATATTTTCTATTCAACATACAACACTGAATAACATACAATTTACGAGTATACTGTGTTATGTGACTGATCTTTAAACATTTCACATGGAATGATACCGAGCTGATTTTCATAAAGGTTATTATAATCATCGATATATGGGGCAAAAACCAAGCAAATATTATATATACAGCAAACAATAAAATTGCAGATATTTCTACCGCATTAATTAAAATATAACAACAAAGTTCACATTCCCGCGAATTATCATATGACAGGCCGTTAGTGTTGCCAAGTTAGCAGATGGCATTATTTTCAGACGAATGATCTGTACAGATGTTTCCTGCGAATTATCTGACAGTGCGTCAGTGTTGCCAAGTTAGCAGTTGACATTCTAGTTATGTTTGAGACGTGTGATTTGTGCAGATTTTTTTATACAATCCGCCTAGTTATTAACTGTATTATAACATTACGAACTATTCTGGATGATCGGATTTTATAATTTAACGCGACGAAATTATGTTAATAAAATAGATTTTTTTTCGCTTATTTTACGCGGTAGTTTACATGCAGTTCAGGCTTGATGTCGTACACCAAGCTGAGGATGTCTTTGATCACCTGAAAAATAAAAAAAACAATTACCATACTTCCTCTTATTTGGTTTAGGTGGCTGTTTCAGGCCCCCTATTCTCTCATTTTCGACATCCATGTCGAATTAGAGATTTGGCGAAAACATAGTGGGCTTCTGTCAAAATATAGTTATATATATAGTTTTTAAGATATACGCCTTGTTTTTCGGTAAATGTCTAATGTGACATTGATGTTGAAGGCGTGAGAATTAGACCCGTGGTCTTTTGAGCTTCTTCTTCTTCTTATTTTTAGTTTGGCAACCAAGCCCAAATTAGGGCTCATTTCTGCCAGTGTCGAGTTATATTATAGTTTCCAGTCACAATAAATCACTTCACATAATAATCCTCAGTCAGTCACCATCCATAAAAGTCATGTTTTACTGTCTTTTGAGCTTGTATCATTGCAAGTGGACTAGGTCTACTGTTATTGCCATGCCATAGTAATTTAATTTCACTGGCAAGACCTGCAACTTTAATAAACAGAGTGATTCCTCACATGAGTATTTAGTTTAGACATAAGTGGAACACTCAGGTGGTGTTGCATCTGCCTCACACATCGAACAATTAACCCAAAGAAGCACAATGACGTTAATTTTGTTTAAAATCTATTCTGCCAACTCCCCACTACCGACAATATGCTCTGATTGGCTAAGTCAAGGACACACAACATTTAGATGCAGCGATTGGTCGGTACTGTAATTAATCAGTGTTGGATTACTCGGTATTACTTATCTAAAGGGATTTTTCATCTATGGCCATCAGCTTAGACATGTCACTAAACTATATGTGGCTATATTTTGTTACTCAATCCTAAGTCATAAATTTTCGTATAGAAAATCATCTAAGCACCTTTGTTTCCCGACACTTATAACACAGTCTATAAAACTATACAGTCGTCTGACGCCTTTGATCTCGTGGAAAATGCCAACGTCTAGACAGTATTGCGACGGCCATATAAAGTATGCTGTGTGCCCGAGCTACTAACATCGTTTTGTTCGCAGGTCGGGCTCGGCTTTCCCGCGTCTCACCCCTCACACGATTGCCCTGTCTAGACATTTTTTTTTTTTTTTTTATACCACTAAGGTGGCAAACAAGCATACGGCCCGCCTGATGATAAGCGGTTACCGTAGCCTATGGACGCTTGCAACACCAGGGGTATCACTCGCGCGTTGCCGACCCTGAAGAAATCTCTTCACGCCCTTTTTGAAGAACCCCATGCTGTACTCCATTGGGAAAACCACGGCGGGGAGCTCATTCCACAGTCCGAGCGTCCGCGGAAGAAAACTCCTTTTAGCCCGTACAGTTCGAAACAAATCTGGGTTCAATGTGTGAGGATGGACTCCCCGTCGATGGCGAGAGTTGCGATGGTAGAAGGTAGCCGTGGGCATCAAGTCGAACAATTCCTTAGAACACTCTCCGTTGTACAAGCGGTAGAACACACATAAGGAGGCAAAGTCTCTCCTCAGACTGAGGGGCTCCAAATCGCTTGTGAGCTCGAGATCGTCAACAATTCTTACGGCACGTCGCTGAACCGAGTCTAAAGGCCCAAGCTGGTATCCAGGTGCTCCCGCCCATAGATGACAGCAGTACTCCATATGAGGCCGGACCTGCGACTTATAAAGTTGCAGTCTTTGCCCCGCTGTGAAGTACTGCCTCGCTCTGTTGAGCACTCCAAGCTTTTTGGATGCCAGCTTAACCTTGTCTTCTAAGTGACTTCGGAACAAAACGTCGCTAGAAATGTCGACGCCAAGGATCCCGATGCTTTGGCTGATGTTCAAGGAGGTGTTCTGGAATTGTGGAGCCACAGACCATGGGGTTTTCTTAGCGGTGAACGCGCAGGCTTGGGTCTTGGTGGGGTTGAAATGGACTAGGTTTAGTCGACCCCAATCGGAGACACTAGTTAGTGTACTCTCGATTTCAGACATAGATCAGCCGTTCGCGGCTTTCCTCCACCTCGGAACGAGGGATATTTGCACGGCCCGTGTAATGAGCGTCCCCTGTACTGTCGTCCGCATAGCAATGAATGCCGTCAATAGACAGCATATCATTGATATGCAGAAGGAACAGTGTTGGGGACAGCACAGAGCCTTGCGGGACGCCGGCATTTATGTCCATGCTATCGGAGCAGCTACCGTCGACGACGGCTCTTATGCATCTGCTGGACAAAAAGCTGGCGACCCATTTGCACAACCCCTCGGGAAGCCCGTATGCTGGTAACTTCGTGAGAAGACCCCTGTGCCAGACCCGATCGAACGCCTTCGCCGCCTAGACCTCTTCGTCGAATGACTGTATGGTTTTATAGACTGTGCCTATAACCTAGATGTATTTAAGGCCAGAGTGAATAGGCTTTTTCTGGGCAAGCGTGCTACATCCTCCCGCCTCGTCATAACTCCTCATGGGGTCAGTCGAAGGTCAAACGCAAGCCCATAAATTCATTCAACACAATAAAAACACAGAACTGATCTATTCCCGTTTCCCTTGGTCCCGCCATAACTTGAGAACGACTTTAGCAATAAAGTTTTCAAATATTTTGAAGAAGGTTCTTACGGAAAAAAAAATAAGAATGTTGTGCAGGGTATAGGGACACCACGCAAACGAAGTCACGCCATATGCAATATGATGAACTTACCCCCTCCTGTTGTTGCTTGACCATTTTGTTCATCTCTTCGATCTTCACTTTCGTCTCAGCGTCGATCTTGGCGGCCACACCCACCCGGGTGCCCATGTGCTGGTAACGTATACAAGGAATTAAGGATCAGTACATACTATAACAACTACAATTTGTAGAAGCTAATAGTCCCAGGACTAAGGCGTCGTCCTAGTTGGAGACGATCGTACGATCAAACGATGCGATTTCGTCGCACGACGAAAGCAAATACACAAAACGCTTTAGAGTGTCCTAATTGAAGCTTGCAAGTCATCGCGCGAGCACAGGAACATCAGCGCGATCGTGCGACGAAATCGCATCGTTTGATCGTACGATCGTCGCCAATTAGGACGACACCTAATGGAACAATATTTTTTTTAATTTTGCCAGTGGTGCAAACAAATGTCAATGAGATTAGAATGTAAATTATATGTAATGAATCTAAGCTTGTTTTGAAAAGATTAATTGCTGAGTTTTCTGCCTGCTCTTCTCAGCAAATGCAACCTTCCAAACTTTTTTTTGTTGGTGAAGGAAGTTTTCGTGAGTATAGATGAAAATATATCACCAGCCACTAAATTCCATTGCAGGATTCGAACCCAAGACTTTTGCCATGACATTCGACATCACTACCATTGACCTCATTGCCTTACTTTAACTTATTTGAAATCCCTATGTGTCATAAACAGACTTGATGTATGAGTATTTCAAATATAATAAAAGAACATACCTTGGCCTCAAACTCTTTGAACTGCCTCTCACGTTCCTGTCTGTACTTTTCAACCTCATCTTGAGCCTCCTCCTTGGCTTGCTTTAGGCGTTTCGCTTTTCCTGTAAATTTAAAAAAAAACAAATCAGTACAATCTAAGAATCTTACCCTATTCTTTAGGCCAGCTAAACTGTTATTTTGAAAATTTGGAAAAAAATCATGGCAGTAGTAATATAAGTTAAATGGAAAACTATTATGACTAAGTAGGCTTTACAAGTTAACAAATAATAGTTTAAAATGTACTTGGAGAAATAAAAAGGAAAATTTCATACAAATTCCATTGAAAATTACTTAAATGAAATTGTTAGTTACAGATAGTAAAACAGTTCTCAGCCTGCATACTGTCCGACACGCACTTTGCCGTTACAATATTAATATGTAATGGGTTTGAATGGTGGTAAAGTTCTTTTAAGTTTCTGGCTGGCTAGCATCATTTTTGACTTGTTCATCTTTATAAAAAAAAACATACTGAGATTTTGAAAACTACTTGATTGAAGGAATCAATCTGTTTCACCAAGAGGCATGTTGTAGTCCTTATATGATGAACACTAAGTAGCACCATGCAAGTAAAAGTAAGTACCTAGATACCATAATAATGTATAACTCGGGTGAAACTTCTCATCTAGCACTAAAGTAAAATTTTCTGTATATTTTCAACATATTTCTATATAAAAGTCAATATAATACATATAGCTTATTTTCATTTTAATCATCAACTTGTGTCAAGAATAGATATAAAGTAAAAGGAATAAGACAAACTTAACAAACCTAGTTTCGGAATAAACTAATGGTTGCTAATCTTATAATGAATAAAACAAGATTCTTATCATTGCACATTGTGGAAAAATATCTTATTTTATGTAATAAGTAGGTTTTTAACAGAATAAAAATATGTACAGGCAGATTTTCTGATTGAAATATCAATTCATATCAAATAGTACACTGTAAATCCAGGCTTTAACCAAAGATTACCTTCACTAAACCTATGATACCAATACACATTGGAATTTCAGCATACTTCTACTATATTGACCTTAAACCCAACCCATTAGCCCATCCTTTATGTAAAGGTAGACAGGAGAACTAAACACTATAAAATATTTGTATTGAAGTTTTCAAGAAATGCCTAAACCTTAACCCCCTTATTACTAAAGCAGGTCCAGTAAAATCCAAGTATCAAGATTGTCCTGGTTTCTTTGTTGTATGATGTTAGTGTGATGGATATATTTAAAACCTAGCTTTTGTTAGACTTACTTTAAATCATCTAAACTGATAAGAATTAAGAAGGTCCACCTACAAGGTCATTATATCTGATATAGTTCAAAAGAGGGCCTAGTCAAAGAAATAGAATATTATCAATTTAACTAGTAAAGATATTGCATAGAATTTAATTTCAAAGACAAATTACATATTACAGGAGATGCTCCTGTAATGTAATTGGGTATTGTCATTTATTTATTCAATTAGACCTTCACAGGCATTTATGATATGTCTGACTCTAATTCAGACTTCATAATGATTAATAGCCAAAGATGATAAACGTCCAGTAACCGTGAAACTTACCATGACCTCATTAAACACCTCTTGGCAGATGATTGCCAAAATAAAAGGATAAAAGAGGGTGGTTTTATTTGCAAACGGAATCGTTGGTTTGTGAGATCTTACTGAGGTAATGTTATCAACCATTTCAATTAATTCCCATTGAATCACATGACTACGACGTAGTTTCATTTCTCCATACCCTTATTTTCTTATCTCCGATTAATATAATTTCCGTTTCACAACCGACCAAGAATATAATGAACTAATTGGTTACAGGATTGATTGATGGTTGTAACAGCAAAAGACACACAATTTTACAAATAGATTGCAAAGGGCGTCAATAATCGATGTATATTATTTTTCACTACTTACGCTTCCTCGCCTCTGAGACTTTCTCGGCGGCCCGTTTCTCAGCTGCCAGCAGTTGTTGGATCCCCTGTGTCTGGCTCGCCATTTCTGATATACACAAAAACTATGTCGAGCAAGAATAAAGACCGAGACACGAATCAATAAGCGCAGTAGAGGTTCGTGACGAAAGTCATATGATTAGTTTAGTTCTGCCATGTTGTCACAATTGGCGCTGTCAGCGACTCGTGCTTTTGCGTTTATGAGTGAAACGGAGTGTTTTTTTGCATGAAATATTCTCTATATTTAACAAACCTGTATTCATGGTATTACATTAAAAAAAACAATGTTTATTTAATTTACTAAATAAATTAACAGTGTATTCTTTGTTATATAAAAAAATATTTTCCTTTAAAAATGTACAACTTGGGATAATGCCCGTGTAACGGAGTATTAACAAGGATGTCATTGATAAAATTACTCTTCTGATTGATCAAAGATGTCGCTACAAATCTTACATGAATAAAATGTATGAATTTTGTTTCAGAACTTAAGTTGTATAAATAACTTTTATTAACTACTATTTATTCGTATATATATTAAGAAAAAAAGGATTCAAAGCAGAGAAGAAGTCAAGCACTTTCTTTTTCTTCTTATTTTTAATTTTGGCAACCAAGCCCAAATGAGGGCTCATTTCTGCCAGTGTCGAGTTATATTATAGTTTCCAGTCACAATAAATCACTTCACATTATAGTCCTTAGTCAGTCAACGTCCATACAAGTCATGTTTTACTACAATGGTGGTCATTGTACTAAAACTCTTCACGGACATTTTGAGACAACTTGAAAAGTCACGATACAGATAATTCATTTCATTTCACTTCACTGGTGCACATGGATGATCTTTATTGGGTAAAATACCACCAAAAATACACAATAAAACTCAAAATACACAAATTTATGAAAATAAAAATGATAACGCAACGTCACTCTGCAAGTTCCCGCCAAAAAGTCCTCAAGCACTTTCATTCTTCTTCCTAGTTTTGCAGCATGGCAACCAAATCCTTTTTACGACTTATTTTTGCCAGTGTCAAGCTATATTCATAGTTTGTTATTATCACGTTATTATGAATGTGAGTGGACTTTTTGGTGGAAACTTGCAGTGATATTGCGTTTTAGTTCGTTAATTCGTGTATTTTGAGTTTTATTGCATATTATCGGTGGTATTTCACAGATTACAAAATAAGGCAGATGGAGCGCGCGGAACACGGGAGTGAGGCCAAAAAAGCAAATACAAATTGAAAAACATGTACCTGGTATTCGCTTTTGAATGTGTATTTGCTTTGTTTAACAAACTTTATGTAACAAAAAACACTTCTTTATTAATAAACTGTGGTTAAACAATGCAAATACAAACTGGAAAATGAATACCAGGTATCAGATTTTCAATTTGTATTTGCTTTTTTGGCTTCACTTTCGTGTTCCGCGCGTTCCATCTGAATTATTCTGTAATCTGTGTGGTATTTATTCAATATAGATCAATCAATGTGCACCAGTAAGTGTAATGAAATGAATTGACTTTTTGGCGGGAACTTGCAGAGTGACGTTGCGTTTTTATTAGTGTAAGTGAAGAGATTTAGTACAATGCCCACCATTGTAATAAAACATTAGTTTTATGGACGGTGACTGACTGAGGACTATAATGTGAAGTGATTTATTGTGACTGGAAACTATAATATAACTCGACACTGGCAGAAATGAGCCCTAATTTGGGCTTGGCTTGGTTGCCAAAATTAAAATTAAGAAGAAGAAGAAGGGAGGGGGGACTTTTTGGCGGGAACTTGCAGAGTGACGTAGCATTTTCATTTTTATTTTCATAAATTTGTGTATTTTGAGTTTTATTGTGTATTTTTGGTGGTATTTTACCCAATAAAGATCATCCATGTGCACCAGTGAAGTGAAATGAAATGAATTATGTGTATCGTGACTTTTCAAGTTGTCTCAAAATTTCCGTGTAGAGTTTTACTACAATGACCACCATTGTAGTAAAACATGACTTTTATGGACGGTGACTGACTGAGGACTATAATGTGAAGTGATTTATTGTGACTGGAAACTAAAATATAACTCGACACTGGCAGAAATGAGCCCTAATTTGGGCTTGGTTGCCAAAATTAAAAATAAGAAGAAGAAGAAGAAGAAGGGAGGCCCCATACAGGAAACTTTTTTATGGAACCCTTCGTGTGCGGGTTGAGTCGCACTTGGCCGATTGATTTATTCTTTGTTTCAACCCAAAATAATTTTCAATAAAAATCCGTAATAAATTCGATTTCGCTTTTGTTTTAGTTTTACCATTTCCATTTTCTACCATTACCTCAAAGAATTTAAAACGTCCAGAAGGATAGTCGCCTCTATGGGAACCTGAAATAAACAAGCCAGAATTGACAGTATTTGACAGCCGTGCGCAGTACGAACTGAGAGCGATTTGCTCAGGGAGCCCCTCAAGCGGAGTGAAATTAAATGTCATGCTTTAGTAAGGCGGATTCGGCGGATTATCCATCTGGGTAGAGGCACGATGCCCTATGAAAATCTTTGCATTACCTATTAAAAATCTTCGTCAACACTTGCGAATTCCACGAAGGTTTCCGAATCCATCCAATTCCGATATCTAATCCGACTGTTTTAAAATAGCCCAGGAAACGCGGAAACTACCTATACACAATTATTACTTCATATGCAGTGAGATAGTAACGGAGTTTTCTATAGAATGACCTTAAGAAATACCTAGGTAATAGGTAGGTACGTATGCTACCGTTACCCCCGCCCAGGCTTCCGCCCAGGCCCCCTGGAAAGTAACTCTAGATACGCCAATGTCCGCACTCAATCACTCCATCTATCTATCTATACCATGCCAGCGAATTAGGTTCTTGACTCGTTCTCGGATCCAACTTACTTATTGCAGCTTAGATCGGACGGAATCAAGGTACCTATACATTAAGTATGTTGGTGCTTTTCAACATGCAATCAGAAATTTATTTTTGAATTAACTACCTATTCCTTCTTCTAGACGACATCCTAGGGGCACAAGAATTATAAATACAGTAGGTACTGTGATATGGGCGAAAGGTCGCTCACGAACGAGCACAGAAATCAGAATAAATAGATAATTCGTGAGCGTGTAGTAAGGTACAGCCAGGCAGCGCGCGGCCAACTAGCTCAAGGGACCCTACATACTGGAGCTTGCTGCAGTATGTAGGGTCGGGGGCCCGCACAGACTACGGCGGCCCAGCTCTAGCGACCTACATGACGTAAAGTAAATTAGTTGGAGATAAATTATAGAGAAAAATAATTCCCGAGGAGCCCGAGCGCTTCCGGCCCAGTCCGACCCTGGTTCTAACCTCGGCTTGGTCTGTTGCTGGGGAGTGTTTTTCGAGAAATAGCGCACCAC